>OX254005.1:13263466-14463466 GCA_946000715.1 Vitis cinerea var. helleri x Vitis riparia | reverse complement strand
TTCGCAATGCTTTGCAAAATTTTCGTAAGCCTTGTGAAATGCCAAAAGAAGTACAAGTTGTAGGATAGAGAGCAAGACTTTGGAAAATGAATTTCGCACCGTGTGCGGAATTTCACAAGCCTTGCGAAACCAAGGCTGAGGAAAATCAATTTCGCACCCTTTGTGAAATCTTCCTGTGTAATCTTCAGATATTTTTGCACTGACTCCGTTAGATTTTTATCTCAAGATATTTTGTGTAATTACCTATTTTCTCTTTGTAATCAGCTAAAGATATTTTTAGATATTTAGGATATCTAAGTGAGGGGTTAAAAATATCTCTTTATATATGTCTTAAAATATCTCTTTTGTAATATCTCAGAAAGACTTCTTGAGAACACTGGAAAAAAATCTCTCGGAAGGAATTCCAGGATCACTTGTAAATTCTTTAAGTAAGAAATATACAGAGCTTTGCTCTACCTTATCTACGCATTTTGTTTTTATTTTCTTTCTAGCCAAACAACCTCTAAGGATGTTTTTTTAGAGGATGAGTGGCTAGGCTTTTTGTTTCTTAGACTAAAGGAAGCTAGGTAAGGGATTCGAATACAAAAGTGGGAGTTTTCCTTGTTTTAAATAAGGAGAAGTTGTGACCCGTTAATGGCTTTTATTTTTATGTTTAACTTAAAATCACCTGGGCTAACACTTGGTAAGCTTTTCAGACTCCTTAGAGATCCATTAGTTATCTCTTGCGAGCCTTTGGGAGGTGGTTTAAAGGTAGGATTACCTAGAATAGTCGACACTTGGTAAGCTTTTCGGACTCCCTGGATGAGATCCATTAGTTATCTCTTGCGAGCTTTTGAAGGGTAATCCAAGGTTAAGGATCACCTTAAATGGCCAATACTAAGTGAGAGGTACGAGCCATTGAAAGATTATTCACAGTGAGAGGACTTTAGTGTTTGAAACCATTAATGGGAAACAACTATAACACACCGGTTCGGGAGATAACCATTCTTTATGTTAAATCCCCAATGCGAGGAAAAGATCCGGAATCTCCCATTTTGTATAAGGAACCTGAACCTAGTGACCTAAAACTCCAAGAAACCTTTTCTTTTTAATTAATCTTAATTACTATTTTTGGTTAATTTAAAACCAACCCTTTTCAACCAAATTTATGTTTTCTTTTAAAGTTAACTCATAAAAGAAAAAACATCATTTCAGTACTTTAACTAATATCACGTGTGATATGAAAACCCATCCCTGTGGACGGGAAGATCCTAGAACCACTATATTATGCTAGCTATGCTACCCTAGTATATGGTGAATTAGGTTTATAAATTTTGTTGATAACTCCCGTCTGAGGACTAAATCAAGTGTTACACCAATTAGGGATGAATCACTCAGGGCTTTTGATGCTATGAAAAATTTAGAGCTATCAATGACATGAAATACTATGGGTCATGAGCTCAACGTTGTAGGTATTATGAACAACTCAACGTTATGGTTGACATGAATGACTCTCGATTATGAGCTCAGGGCTCTAGTTGCTATGAACAACTAAGGGCTGTGGATAACATGGGAAACTATTGGTTGTGAGATCAAGGCTCTAAATGCTATGAACAACATTGGGCTATGGTTGACATGAATGACTCTATGTCGTGAGTTTATGGCTTTAGATGGTATGAACAACTTAGATTTATGGATGACAAGAATTACTCTATGTCATAAGCTCAGGGCCCTAGATGCAACGAACAACTCTAGGGTGTGGTTGGCATGAAAGACTCTGATTTATGAGCTCATGGCTTTAGATGCTATGAACAACTCAGGGCTATGGGTGACATTAGCCACCCTAAGTCTTGAGCTTAGGGCTCCAAATGCTATGAATAGCTTTGGGTTGTGGTTAACATGAATGACTCTGAGTCATGAGCTCTAGGCTCTAGATGCTATTAAAAGCTCAAAGTTATGGAAGACATGAGGTAATCTAGATCGTGAGCTTAGAGCTCTAGATGTTATGAACAAATTTGGGCTATGGTTTAGATGAATGAATCTGGGTCGTGAGCTCAGGGCACTTGATGCTATGAACAACTTAGAGTTTTCAATGACATGAAAGACTACAAGTCATGAACTCAGCGTTGTTGATTCTATGAACAACTCAGGGTTATGGTTGACATGAACGACTCTCGATCGTGAGCTAAAGGCTTTAGTTGCTATGAACAGCTAAGGGTTGTGGATCACATATGATACTCTTTGTTATGAGCTCAAAGCTCTAAATGCTATGAACAATGTTTGGCTATGGTTGACATGAATAACTTTGTGTCATGAGCTCATGGCTTTAGATGCTATGAACAAGTTAGGATTATAGATGACATGAATGACTCTAAGTTATGAGGTCAGGGCTCTATATTCTATGAACAACTCTACATTGTGGTTGAGATGAATGACTATGGGTCATGAGCTAAGGGCTCTGAATGTTATGAACAACATTAGGTTATGGCTGACATGAATGAATATGAGGTTTTGAGCTTAGGGCTCTACATGCTATTAACAACTCAAAGATGTGGATGACATGAGCTACTCCACTTCTTGAGCTCAAGGCACTAGATAATATGAACAACTTTAGGCTATGGTTAACATAAACGACTCATGGTCTTGAGCTCAAGGCATTAAATGCTATGAACAACTCAGGGTTGTCGATGACATGAGCTAATTAGGGTTGTGAGATCAAGGCTTTAAATGTTACGAACAACACTAGGCTATGGCTGACATGAACGACTCTGAGTTGTGAGCTTAAAGCTCTAGATGTTCTAAACAACTCAGGTTATCGATGACATGAAAGACTCTAGGTTGTGAGCTCAGGGCTCTAGATTCTATGAACACTTAAGGTTGTTGATGACATCAGTCATTCTAGGTCTTGTGCTCAATGCTCTAGATGCTATGAATGACTCTAGGTTGTGGTTAACATCAATGACTCTAGGTCATGAGCTCAGGGCCTTAGATGCTATTAACAACTAAAGGTTGTGGATGAAATGATCTTCTCTTGCTTGTGAGCTTAGGGCTCAAGATGCTATGAACAACTCCAGGTCATGAGTTTAAGGCTCTTGATGCTATGAACAACGCAGGGTTGTCAATGACGTGAAAGACTATGGGTTATGAGCTCAGGGCTCTAGATACTATGAGTAGCTCAAAGCTGTGGTTGACATGAATGACACCTAGTCGTGAGCTCAAGGGACTAGTTGCTATAAACAGTTCAAGTTTATGGATAACTGATTCATTCCCAATTGGTGTATCAGCTGATTCATGTCCTCTCAATGGTCCCCAACAATGGTGCCATTTGATTCGTGCCCAGCTGGTGCCTTGATTTTTGGTCCTCAAATGGGAGTAATCAACAAAATTTATAACCTATTACACCATGTACTAGGATAGCCTCAACTAGCATAGCATAGTGGCTCTAGGATCGTTCACTGGGATGGGTTTTCACTTCACAATTGATATTAATTCAAAGCTGAATTGGTGCCTTTTCATTTCAAGGTTAGCTTTAAAAGAAAACATAAAGATGTTTGAAAAATGATTGGTTTTAAGCTAACCAAAAATAATAGTAACTGAAATTACTAATAAAGAAAAGCGTTTCTTGGAGTTTCAGATCACTAGGCTCAGGTTCCTAATACAAAAAGAGAGTTCCGGTCACTTGTTTCTTTTCCTCGCATTAGAGAATTAACATATAGTTAATTATCTAACCGGTGTGGTACAGATGCTTCCCCTTAATGAATTCAAACACTAATTCCTTCTCACTGATGCATCTTGCAATGGCTCATGTCTCTCACCTAGCATTTGCCATTCAAGGTGATCCTTAACCTTGGATTACCCGTCAAAAGATCACAAGAGATAACTAATAGATGTCTCCTTAGAGTCCAAAAGCTTACCAAGTGTTGGCTATTCTAGAAAATCCTACCTTCAAACCACCTCCTAAAGGCTCGCAAGAGATAAACTATTGCATCTCAATGGATGGAGATCACTTGCCTTACCAAGTGTTGGCCCAGGTGATTTAAAGGCATTTTAAGTTAACTAAAAAGATAAAAACCATTAACGGGTCACACTTTCTCTTCATTAAAAACTAAAACAACAAAACTTCCAATTTATGCATGTGGAAACTTACCCGGCTTTTTTCACTCCAAGAGACAAAGAGCCTAGCCACTCATCCTCTTAGGAAACATCCTCAGAGTTTGATTTTCTAGAAATAAAAATAACGAGAAAATATGAAGGAAAGATAGAGCAAGTGCTCTGTAAAATATATTTCTTCCTCTCATCAGATTACATCTATGATATATGATCTCTCCTTTTACATTGGTTCAAAGATATATATAGAGAAGATATTTTCTAAGAAATATCCCAATAATATCTTTTACTGATTACAAGGAGAAAATAGAAATTTACACAAAATATCTTGAGAAAAAATCTAACTTAGTCGGTAGCAAATATCTGAGATTGCACAGGTGGATTTCGCATGGTGATTCACATGTTGAATTATCAATTTTGCAAGTTTGAACTTTGGTTTTGCAACTTGGAGATGATTCGCAACTTCATTCGCAGCTTGGAGGTGATTTCGCAACGTGGTTCGTAGCTAAGGAACATTTTCGCAGCCCATTTCGCAGCTGCGAAATGAGGGGGTGGAGCTGCGAAATGGCACTCGTGTGCCAAGGGGTGGTTTCGTAGCTGCGAAACACCCTGTGAAATTCTCGTAGCTCAATTTCTTCAGCTTTGCGCAGTTGTCTTCAAATAGCCATAACTTCTTCGTTTCAACTCCTAACTTCTTTGTTTTGACTCCAATTCGCGCACCGTTTGAAGCATTGGACTCCTAACTTCCTGAGATTCGAAACAACATATGGTATGCATGAAATGGACTTCAGGAAGTACTCGAAATATGTCCAAAATTTTCCATCCTCTTGAATTCTTCATGTTAGATTCCTCTACTTTTCCTCCTTGCATTCTTGATTGACTTTGGCAAAGAACTAAGAAGCTCCAAAGCTTGAATTCTTCATGTAAATGAGCTTCCATTTGCTTTGCCATGGATTATATAAAGCTCTCCCTCATCATAGATTGCTTTGGTGATAAAAAAAAAGCTATCAAAAACAGCAAAACTTAACACAATTTGATTAGAAACGATTGCAAGGGTCCTTAACATACCAATTGAGTTAACTACTACTCAAAAATGTTTAAAAGAGTTAATTACAAGCTATGAAATAGCACCGGAGAAGAGATTGTATCCGAGTGAGTACCGGAGAAGAGATCGTATCTGGGTGAGTATCGGAGAATACGAGACAGACGGGAGATCGAATCCAGACAAGTACCGGATAATCCAAGATAGAAAGGATCGTATCCTGGCGAGTACCGGAGAATACGAGATAGATAGGGGATCGAATCCGAGTGAGTATCGAAGAAGGGTCCGTGCAAGTATAGGAAAAGGGATAGAATCCGGGCGAATACAGGAGAAGGGTCCAAGCGAGTACCGGAAAAGGGTCCGAGCGAGTATCGAGAAAGGGATAGAATCCGGGCGAGTACTAAAGAAGGGTCCAGGCGAGTACCGAAGAAGGGTAGAATCCGAACGAGTACCAAAAAAACCAAAAAAAAAAAAAAAAACTAGCCAAGCACAACAACACAAAGAAAGAAAGTGTATGCCCTAATATGAACATGAGAACGCCACTAACAAGATGGAAAGAAAGGGGGTATGCTCCTATAGGACAACTCAGAAATGTGACTAGAGGTGAAAAGAAAGGGTTATGCCCCAGTCTAAGATATCCATACCATGTTAGAATCCCATAACCATACATATGGTCAAAGTCAGAGAGCTGAAAACATCACAAACATTCATTCCTAAAACAACATCGACTTTATTCCGCAACATCCAATATCCACAAAAAAACTGATAGGGGGTATGCCTCAATGTGTACATCTGATATGCAAGTGCCTCGGTAAAAAAAAAACTCTGAAATATATCACTAAAGACCCAATCGTCTAGAAAAGTGAACATGACAAAGTGTGGGGTATGCCCCAATGTGCACACCCATTGGGTCAACGAATATGCATGAATCTGATCCAGGGCCATATCTCAGAAGCAAACTATTGTATGAAGAAACTAAGCTGAATGTGGGGGCCTACTCAAACATTGATGCCAAGCATCACCTGGTGAAATGGGCTGCCTGCATCCTAGTGTAAGAACTGATGCCATCATGCAAGGATAAGGGTATGCCCTAGTATGAATATTACAAACCAACAAGCGGAGGGGGTCCTGGACAGTCTCAACTCTCTGCATCATCTATCTTTGATTGTAGACCAAAGGTGAAGAGACGAAATAGAAAAGCGGTATACTATCCTCGATATCCCTCAAGAAGTGGAGCCCTGTTGGCATCCCGTACTTCAACCAGTAGACAGAGCTTGTCCGAATGAAATGCGTCGAAGTAAACACGAGATCTCATGGCCTCAGGGTGGTCTTATGACTCAGACCGTAATGAAGGCTAGGGGTAAAAGGTGAATGAAATGATGGGAAACAAAGGCCCAAACACCCAATAGATAATGCCAAGGCTCTATGTGCGCAATGTCAAATATCGGAGGACCATGTGAGTAAGGTGATTCAACCCTACATCCAAATGAACAATGTCCAACGACAGGTGATGTGCACCGAAGAACACGTCGTTCATGAAGCAAGACGATGATCGACGAGGGTAAAAGAAGATGAAAAGGGATAAGACAAATGATGAATGGGTTTAAAAGAAAATAAAGAAACAAGCTGGGATAAAAGTGTAGCAATGTATGATAATGACGAACAACTTATCCCATGAATGCCAAATCGAAGCAAGTCACCATATGACAGGAGTAGTGATATAGATGATGACCCAAGGAACCTAATGCAAAGGAAACCCAAACCTCACTCCCAATATGTCTCCCAGATCCATAGAGAAAAGGATCGTACAATGCTCTCACCATCTCTCAGAAGAATAATAAGTCTCTTAAACCCAAAATGATCTCTGATGATCAAGCGGTGATACTGTCAACAAACCATGCAAAACCCAAATATTAATGACATGAATATCGAATGAGCACAAGTTTTTTTTTTTTTTCTTTTCAGAACAATCGACAAAGTAAGCCAACGGCCATACCAGCATGATCTAACAAATGTACCTCAAATCCCAAACCTAAATGGTCCCCTCAAACTAAAACTCCTAGTTCAAAACCTAAGGGTGGAATGAAGGGTGTGACAAGCTTAACCTACAGCTTCAGGATGAGAGCGCGTCATCATCACACAAGGGAAGATAGAAGCAAAAAGAATCGAAAGGATATAAACAAAACTCAAAGATAGACAAAGTAAAGAATCACAATACAGGAAAGAAGAAATCATGAATGACCCAAAAATGAAACAAACGAACAATGAAACAATAGACTCACAATACTCACCGATCCAAACAATAAATGCAAAGCGCACAAGAGGAGGCCCCCAACCCAGGTGAGAAAAGGTATGCAAGGCTAAGTAAACGAATAGGTCATAATGAATCATGTGAGGCTCAACGGGCTAGCAATGGGATATATGAATGTGTGGGTGTGCAACAGAGAATATGGCTACTCAAAACAATGGCCACCCATTCTCTGACCCTGATCTCATGCGTAAAACTTCTTCAGCTGATCAACATTAACTGGCTCTAAAAATTGATTTCCGTCCAAATTTGTCAACCAAGCAGCTCCCTCTAGGGTCAAATCTCGGATAACATACGGCCCACTCCAACTCGGTTTGAACTTGCCTCTAGGGTCCCTGATCAATTCCCTGAGGACCTTCAAAACTAGGTCACATTTCTAGAATTTCCTAAGCTTAACCCTCTTCTTGAATACATGGGTCATTTTCCTCTGATAAGCCTGAACATGATTTGTTGCCCTCAATCTCCTCTCATCTAGAAGGCTAAGCTAATTATAATGAGACAGAGCCCACTCGATCTCAGATATCTGCTGCTCTAATGCTACTCTCAAAGAACCCATCTTAATCTCAATAGGTAGCATTGCTTCCATACCATACACCAAGGAGTAAGGCGTAGCTCCGGTAGAGGTACGAAAAGAAGTGAGATAAGCTCATAACGTGAAAAGGAGCTTCTCTAACCAATCCCGAGAAGTCTCAACCATCTTCCTCAAAATCCGCTTAATATTCTTATTGGTGGCCTCAACTGCCCCATTAGTCTACAACCTATACATAGACGATCTATGATGCTAAATACCATATTCTTGAACTAGTGTATCCACCTCACCTCTGAAATGTACCCCTCTGTTTGAGATCAACTCATGAGGGACTCCATATCGGCAGATGATATGTGATCTGATGAACTTGGCCACCTTGGCCACTATCAATCTAGCGTAAGAAGCGGCTTCCACCCACTTGGTGAAGTAATCAATGGCTACTAAGATGTACTCATGGCCTCTAAAGACTTGGGCGAGATCTTTCCAATAATACCAATACCCACACTGAAAATGGCCAAGGGGATGTGAGTGCATACAACTCTGAAGGTGGCATGTGAATGAGATCACCGTGCATCTGGCACTCTGGGCACCTCTGAATGAACTGACAACAATATGCCTCAATGGTCAACCAGAAATAACCTGTCCTCATAATCTTTTGAGACAACATGTGTCCTCCTATGTCTGGGCCACAAACTCCTACATGAACCTCTCTCATCACTCGATTTGTAAAGGCACGGTCTAGACATAACAACAATAGGCCATCGGGTGATCGTCTGTACAATGACTCTCCACAAATCACAAATCTAGTGGCTAACTGCCTTAAAGCTCTCCTATCCTTGAAAGTGGCCAACTCAGGGTAAGCGCCACATGACAAAAACTGATAAATATCATGGTACCATGGTAGTCCATCATGATCCTTGATATCTCAAATTAGACAACAATAAGCTGGTGCGGACCTGGTCTCAATCAGTAATGGTCGCACAGTCACTCCCGCAGGGATCTCAATCACAGAAGTCAAGGTTGCTAGCGCATCAACAAACTAATTTTCTGCCCTGAGCAGATGTATATATCTCAGCTCCTCAAACTTATCAACCAACAAATCCAAATAAGCATGATAGGGTTTCAACTTCTCATCCTGAGTCCTCCAGATACCCTGAGTCTACTGAATAACCAAGTTGGAATCCCCGTGGATTTCCAACTGTATAATTCTAAGATCGAGTGCAGTCTCTAGACCTGTAATGCATGCCTCGTACTCAACAACATTATTCATCAGCAGGTGATGATCAGAGAATGCCAACTGGACTGATCTGGGAATATGATCACCCTGAGGTGATATCAATAGGATTCCAATACCAAACCCTGACTGATTAGCGGCACCATCAAAGTACAACCGCCATCTTACAATACTAGTCACTGAGACAAACTGCTCATCAGGGAAATCATCGTCAATCGGTTTGTCATCAAATACTGGCAAAGAAGCCAAATGGTTTGCAACAATGCTCCCTTTTACTGATTTCTGTGTGACATACTAAATATCAAACTCTGTCAGTAGCACTAACCATCTAATGAGCCTACCAGTCAAAACAGGCCTATCGAACAGATATCTTAATGGATCTAATTGTGAGAGTAATAATATGGAATACTTGGTCACATAGTGTCTCAGCCTTCTGGTGGCCCAAACCAGTGCCAAACAGAGACGCTCAATCATAATGTATTTACACTCATACTTGAGTATTGATTACTACTCAAAATGTGCTATTTGATAGCTTGTAATTAATCCTTTTAAACACTTTTGAGTAGTAGTTAGTTCCTTTTAAACCAATTAGCATGTTAAGGCTCCTTGCAATCAATTCTAATCAAATTGTGTAAGTTTTGGTGTTTTTGTTAGTAATTTGATCACCAAAGCATTATGAGATTGAGGAGAGTTATTTGGAATCCTTGGAAAAGCAATGGAAAGAGCAGAAGCATGAAGAATCAAAGCTTTGAAGCCCTTTTCCATAAGCAAATCCGGAATGCAAGGAAAAGAAAGAGAAATCAGCCATGAAGCATTCTTGATGACAGTCATGTCAGCTACTTTTGGAGCACTTTGCAAAGTCCAATTTATGCATGCTATATGTCATTTGAAATCTTAGGAAGTCAACAATCCAATGCTTCAAACGGTGTGCAATTCGGAGCTAAAATGAAAGAGTTACAGCCGTTGGAAGCCAATCACTCCAAGCGTAAGGAAGGATTTAGCAAAGTGCTGCGAAATCACCGTTTTGTTGTGGAATGATTTCGCAGCCTTTTTGCACAGTGCTATGGATTTCCCCTGAAGTTTCACGACGTGATGGAAGCCAAACACCACAAGATGTAAGCCAACTTCGCACCGGTGTGGAATCAACCTTTTGCTGCGAAGTAATTTCGCAGCCCTTTTTGTACACCTGCGAAATCTCGCAGACCTCATTTTCACCTGCGAAATGGTCCTTAGTGCTTCCCGATATTTGTAACCGACACTTGGAGATATTTTTCATAAGATTTTTGTTGTATAAATCCCCAAATTCTCCTTGTATCCAACCAATTATAGGATTCCTTAGCTTTTAAGTTAGGAAAATGGCTAAATATCCATGTAATAGCTATTAATGTAATTTTGATATAAATAGAGCCCGAGGAGCCTGTTCTAAGGGTGATGAACCTTTTGTAAAAGTTTCAAAGGAAGTAAAATACAGAGCTTGAGCTCTGCTTTACCTTCTCACTTTGATTGTGTTTTTTTATTTATTTACTAAGTTATGCACTCTCTGAGGAATTTTCCCCAGAGAATGAGTAACTAAACTTTTTATTTCCTTGGAGTTAAGGTTGCCGGGAAAGGTTCCAAGTGCAAGAATCAGAAGCTTTTTGGTTTCAGCTATGAATGAAAAGAAAGTGTGTCCCGTGAATGGTTTCTATGTTTTTAGTTAACTTAAAACGCCTTGGAGTCACCTGGGCCAACACTTGGTAAGGCAAGTGATCTCTAACCATGGAGATGCACTAGTTTACCCCTTACGAGCCTCTGGTAGGTGACTTGAAGGTAGGATTTTCTAGAATAGCCAACACTTGGTAAGCTTTTGGACTCTAAGGAGACATCCATTAGTTATCTCTTGCGAGCTTTTGACGGGTAATCCAAGGTTAAAGATCACCTTGAATGGTAAAGGCTAAGTGAGAGGCTCGAACCATTGCAAGTTGCATCAGTGAGAGAATTAAAGTTGAAATCCAATTGAGGGATGCATTTGTGCAGCACCTGTTAGAGAATTGACTTTATGTTAATTCTCTAATGTGAGGAATTGAACCAACTGACAGGAGCTATGCTTTTGCATGAGGAACCTCCCCTGTGAACCTGAATCTCCAAGGAATGTTTTTCTCTTAAGTAATTTCCATCACTTGCTGTGTTGTTAATCTAAGTCCAAACCTTTTTCTACCAAAGTTTGTGTTTTATTTCTCAAGCTAATCTTGAAATGAAACAACACCAATTCACTTTGAATTAGTATCATTTTCAGCTTGAATACCTGTGGACCCGCATTTTTCACGTGCGTCCCCACTCGATCGGCGAGACTCGCTTTTTATTTGTGAAAAATTAATTTTTGGAAAAAGTTGGAGTCGCCACTTATTTTATTTTTATTTTAAAGGGAAAATAAAACAAGAAAGAAAAACCCTAAAATGTGACTCCATAATTTTTGGAAAAAAACATGTCTTTGAAAAACCCGAGTCTAAGTCCGGGGACCAGGTTACTTATTGGGAAGGTACCTCTAGGAGGTAGCACCCCTCTAAGCCCTAAAGAGGTCTCTACTAACAAAGTTAAGGGAAGTGTGGCCATTAATCAGTTAATTATGGATACCTAAGTAGGCTAGGTGATTTCGGATATTGCATGCCTAACAAGAAAACCAACCATAAGAGGGAGTCAAAGTGCGTACCTGAACGACTTCTCAAGCGCTATCATAAAACATAAGAGATTAGCTTGAAAATATGTCACATGGTATGTATTTTCATCAAAGATGATCAAACAAGCATCAAGGCAATCAATTATGGCATTAAACATGGTCATGTCTCATGAGAACATACACATTCATAGAATTTTAGGATTGTGGGGTAGAAAGGGCGTACCTGATTAGCAAGCATCTACATCTCTATGGGAAACAAGGATATCTCAACAATAAATATAAAGTGAATTCAAGTACTTCATCAAGAAGAATAAAAAATCATCATATCAAGCAAACAGTATTGAAGTGAGCGTTATGAATGTCGGGCCCCCACCAAAGCCCTATTCAATTTCGCATGAGTTGATTCTATGAATTCCATTGTTTGGAATCATGAATTTTATTCATGCTTGGGAAAATCAAGAAAATCAGTTGAAAATCGAATAAAACAATGAAAGTGCATGCCCGAAGGGCGAATAGCATGTTAAAGTTGGGATTTTATACCTAGAAGCTCCTAAGGAACTTTTAAAGAAAACTAAAGTTATTTTGATGAATTTTCAAAGCTAAATTTATTCAGTTGAAAAAGGGTTTGAAAGATCAATTCAAAACTGTAAATCCTCAATGAAGAAAATGGAGGAAGAAGTGTATGTAAAGATGGCCATGCTAGAAGTAGAGTTTGGGAATTCGGGATAGAAAGGCCTAATTCGTTGCCAAAGTATTCAGCGATCAGAAGCATTTCCACCTATGAGATAACTTGGTTCGTAAGCTCAGATGGATTCTCCCCGATACTAGTCAAATACTGAATATAAAGCTCAAAATTCTTATTTTCTGTATTGCTGCATTTCCTGCATTATGTGTCATCTTCTCAGCATCAAGGCTTAATCCAGCAGCTCCGTTAGAATACAAACCCTTGTTGTTGCCATGAACCAATCAGATTTCACATTATTCAATTTAGCTGTAGTATGATTTATCAGCTCATGAACTCCTTTTATTGAAGCAAAATTCTATTGCCCTTTTTTAAAAAATGACTGTTACCTATTCTGTCTCTTCAATGTTTTTAGCCTACTGCATCCTTATGAGTTCTCCTCACTTATGGAATCCCCATTTTTGACTTCTCCAAGCCATTTTCTTGAATATTTAAGCTTCTCGTTGCTCATTGTGTCTTCTTTAACGGCAGAGATTTTAGACTCTTCTAGAGGTCCTGAATGCTGTTTGACTGCTGTCTGCTCTTAGCAACAGCTTCCGTTTGGTCAGATAAGACATAGGTAGACTGCTTGATCCGTTTGGAATTTAAACCCTGCATGCTCAGCCCAACACCTTCGAGAAACGGGCAACAAGTTTGCTGCCTTGATTCAGTATCTGGGTGGGTAGTATTGTGTCTATTGGATGAATGAAGCTTGCCACAGATAGATAGAATTATGGCCTGCAAGTGCAAAGTTTCCAGTTACTTGAAATGCCTCAAAATCACGGTTCCAGTTTACATCTACAGTCATTGACTCAAGTAAATTCGTATCAGCTTGGGTGGCTTTTGATTCCAAAAACTCTAACAACAACATGATTCTCAAATATCTGAACAACAATGTCCATAATTGAATCAAGAAATTCTTTAGTAGCAGTCTATGCTGTCCTTGCTGGAGCCATTGCAGGAGAAACTAAGCTAACTGCCAACAAGGTTCTAGCCAGTGGGATTCCATTCTGACGTTTCAGTTTTGGTGACTGATAGCTTTCTAATTGTCCCTTCAAATAACATAAACCAGTAGTTGCATTGAACGGATTATCATTCAGAGCGAGGATCTGAATACTTGTAAGGCCAGCAGAGAAACTAGTGGGGATGGTGGGCACCAAGGTGGCATCTGTATGGGTGAAGCCTGGAGACATGATTGACTCCTCTGCTGGTGTTGAACCCTTGAGTTTGAAAGTCATTCCGCAATCTGAAATTTTACTTCATTTTCAATGTTTTTATCTTCCTTGGATATAACTTCCCGTCAAAGAATGAACATTACTCAGAAATCATTTTTTTATGCTTCTTTGAACCGTATTCTTCTCTTTTCGGGCGCATTGGAAATCTGTATTCTGGTTGCTACAATAATTCACCAAAATTACTCATGAGCATGCTGAGCAAGATTCACAGAGGCGGCCTTATTGAGAGGGTCCTTGTGTTTCAGCTTCAGAAAATCAACTCAGCCACAGAAAATAACGCTTGGGAAGATGATCGGCATTATGTAGCCCTCGACATTGCTTAGCCTTCCACAAAGACTAGGTTTTGTTGCATTAAGACTATTCTGGACATCTTCCATTGTGGTAAGATTGGCACCTATCGAAGAATCAAAACTAAGAGGTCTTTGTGCAATTCGGAAATTCAGCTTCTTAATTTGTAGCAAAACCAGAGGAAATAAAGTCTGGATCAAATTCTGTTTTTTCTGAATATGAGCCTAGTCATTCGGGTTAACATTACCTTTGATGCTGTTTGGTTTATAGGACTTTTAGGGATAGCGCTATCAGATGACGAATTATCAACTCAACTGCACACCGTATTCAGAATGCCCGTGAATAGCGGCACGTTTCTACAAATAATCGAATGCTTCATTATTTTCTACTGATGAATATAGCTGGAAATGGGACAGTTTCTTATTCTGAGTAACACTTCCAGAAATAGTTCAGGCTCCTGTAATTATATGCTTCTTCATCTCTTCAAACAACCACGGAGTTGATTCCTTTATTTTGCCTTCATTTAATATAAAATCCAATGTATCATGTTCTGAAGAAAATATCCACTGCCATAGGTCATTGAATAAGTGTTTTCAGCTTTGTATGAACCTGTAGGCTTTCATCTTCACCTCCAGATTAAACTGCTGTTGCCTTCAGTACCATGTTGATCATTATTAGCTGTACAAAAAAAACTGTTCTTGAAGAGCTGTTCTCCTCGTATTTCTTTGAAAGACGGTAACTACGACTTCAGCAATACTGTCTAAACCTCGTGTGGACTCATCACCAGAAATCTGTTTTCTTGTTCTTCCATCATGGAACTGGATATGGATCCTATTGCTCAGCATAATGTATTTAAGTTATTCCATGTCCGATCCTCATCTTTCAGTTGCTTGCTTAATTTCTTCAGCATCTATTTTTCAGTATCCTCATGATCGAGGTGCGACAAATAGATCAGAATTTGTCTCATAATCTTATACTGAACAAGGACATCATTGTCTTTCATGGTTTCACGAACAATATTCCCATTTTTATTTTCAACAATCAGAACTTCAGGTTTAGCCATACAATAGATCATAAGCAATCTCAACTTTGACATAGGACCAGAATAAAGCCGCCGCTGCTGCAAAAAGTCGTGAACCAAGGTCATCAACCGTACTAGGGATCAATGGTATCTGCAGTCCCGTCGTATTTGCAGCCATCGCAAGATTATCTAAATTATGGTGTGCCTCAAACAGCTCCAAAACTAAGGAATCCCAATAGTCTAGACAAACCTTGAAAACTTGAGTATCATCCATATACAAAATGCCGATGAGATACTCAAGGCCCAGTAGGAGTGCAGATATGTTCTCCTGACTAGATTCCAGCACTCGAACATGATACTTATAAAATGAGGTGAAAAATAGAACAGGGTTCTGAATAAATGACTGCTTCTTCAAGGTACCAGGACGTAAGCCATGCTTTACCATAGGATTCAGTTACTTATTAAGCGCTTCCCTCCGCAAAGTACCTTTACTGCCAGAGTGTTCCTTGAAGCTGCTATAGCTGAATTTTCTCTCCAGTTTCTACAAGGTGTTTGGTAAAATCCAGCACTGAAATTGTCATCTGACAGCAGTTGCCATTTTGCTCACAGTCAATTAAGAGCATTTTTATAAGTTTCCCATAGAGCAACCATGATCTACTTATTGAACCAGTAAAGAGAGCTTTGAATGTACATGTCTTAGAAGCCAAATCAAATATGTTTGCCTCCAGAGCCACGACTGTAACATGAGATGGAGGACATTTTAACATTTTCTTCTAAAGTGCTGACACTCATGGCCATCATTGAAGAACTGCCCCCATTAGGGGATCAGTTTCTTATCAAGGTGCAAATGATCTCCGCCATGTTAACCTGCATTTCCACGTGTGCATTCATGCGAGTTGCTTGAACATGCAGGGAGTTTCCAATGTCCATCAAAGCAAAAGGGACAGCCATGTTTCAATAATCTGAGAAATGTTATCCACCAAGGAATCGCTAATAATCTCTAACAAGGATGATATGCCAACAGATTTATCGAGGAAATTATACACGCAATCCGCTGGCCAAGTTCCTTCACAAAGAGCTGACAAAAGGCCAACGAGTTCCTCAGTTCTGATTGAGAATTCAACTTCCAATTTGCAAAGAAGACACCGAATAGGACCATCAACAAAACTCTCCCCATCCCAAAACTATTTACAAAGAGATCTCTTTCCTCGATAAATCTTGCAAAGGATATCCAGTATCAATTTAAATGTATTGTCCTCTAGTTGGATAAATGCAGAGACATGTACCCCTAGACTGTATCTTCGGTCTGAACATGATGTCAGAGTGTTCCTAGCTTGTTCAATCCCAAATTCCATCATCACTATTTTCCTCCTTCACCCATTGCTGAATTTTTCTCTCTGAATTTATTGGAGCCCTTTGCGGTCCGCAGATGGGTAGTTCTTGCTTCACAAACATTACAACCATTCTCACTTCATGTTTTGCTCTCTCACAACTAAGAATCTTGTAGACAACGAAGGGCAATCCTTTTTTCCTTTTTGCAAGACCCTGTCCTTGGAAAGATGGAGTTTGTATCTCAGTCTTAGCCAGCTAGATCAAGTTATCAAGGGAAACAGCCTGTTGAAGTAGTCCATGAAGGCAACAAGTAAAATCCAAGGATATTTCATAATCACCATGACGTTTCAAATGACACAATTCTTCAATGAAAGAGCAACCTGCTGAAGAATTAATTCCATATTCTTGGTCATTCACGCCTGGAAGCTCAGAAACGGATTATTAATTACTTCTAGTCCAATGTTGGAGACAAATTCAGGTAGCCTTGGTAGGAAACCACCACTTTCAGGCAGGCTGATGATATTTTCTGGGGTCACTCTTTTGAGCACACTAGAAAGCACGTGCATGGCGACTGGAGTCACCCATGATAAGGGTCTCATTGACGAATCTTTGTGAACAGAATTGTCCTCAATTCCCTTTGTGGGCATTTCTTCAAACATCTCTTGTGCTCCTCAACCTTTCTTCAGTGTAGACACTCTAAAATGATCAAATTCCGAGAAAACTTGTCTCTAATCACCATATCAACTCACAAACTTACATCACTGTGACCAAGCTCAGCAGGTGTATAAGTGGCTGACAAGCCACTTGAACACGGCAATTTGGAAGAATCCCCTCATTTTCATTAAAGCAGGAATGTAGGGCAATGAAGAGAACTCACGGATATGCTATTTTGGGACAGCCTTGTTCTCAAACATGAGTTCTTCTAGAATCTCCACTATTTTATTCAAATGAATGGAGAGATTTTCTTTCTCTCTCTTCAAGAGGGGCTAAGAGCAACAAAAGCTTGAGAAATTACATGTTTAGTGCTGGATGACGATACTTTAGCCAACTGCTCAATGAAGAAGTGCAAAACAGAGAGACCTTCAGACTGGAGTGATTCTTCTTCAATCGCACGCATGGGAAGAGCCATAAGTTTTATATTCTGATGCCTTACCATCCAGAAATAAACAATTCAGAACTGAATCCTCAAGGGAGAAACTAATCTGTATGCAGAATGCTTCTCTTACAGCCTTCTGTAATGAAAACATCTCGTCTAGGATAATTCCAAATTAACTCGATACACAATCCCAGAAACAAGGGGGAAACATCAAACGTGTCACAGAAAGCAGTAAATCCCCAATAAAAAAAAAAAGCAAATCTCTCCTTCGTTGTATGACCAAGGCTGACTCCTTGTGTTGAAACCCTCCACGGAGCCAAGGAAAACGAAAATCAAGATTAGACAACCATGAAGATTCCAATATACAGATGTTCGGCGAAGAGGAAAAAATATTGCTCCTTTAGAGATAACATTTTATATCTCAGCGCATTTATGAATGACGCTGTGATCATTGGTGCCCTCTTCTCCCTGAATCAGATACTCAGCGGTGCCATTCTTGTTAGAATTTGAGGACGAGTTACACTTTGGAGAAAGCTTGACGCCAAAGATCAGAATCCACCGAACCTCAAAAGAAGATAACCCCAATGAAGGCAGTCCGACAAACTCTGGCACCAGAAAATCAAAATTACTAGAACATGGGAGAGAATAAAGGGGTCATCTTTGGCTCTGGTTCTCCCGCTCTGCTCCACCACGATACTTCAATTTCAGAATCAATTTCTAGTTGTTATAAGGACATTTCTGAACTGATTTCTGTTGGATGAAACAGAGGGTCCTTTCTATCTTTATCCTTCCAGAATTTCAACTCATATGAAACGCTTACAGACAGTCACCAGGGAACTAAGAGGAATGGTCCAAAACATGTATAGTGGAAAACCATAGAAGACGGGGAGAGAACAAACAGGCATAATAATAAAAGAAATCAAATAAAGCCACATCTCATGATTTTTCAATGGGCTCTGGTTAGTGGAACAGGCATGGAGTTATATACTTCCGAAGACATTAGTGACATCCAAAATCAAAACAAGGCAAACAGGCAAGTAACCAATCTCAACAAAGCAAATTGTGGCCCTTTTCGTCCACACAAAAATCAACAAAACAATTGAATATTCAGGAATCGAACACACGGAAAAAATCAAATATAGGTAAGAATTCCAAAAGCAAAGAGGTGCATACCTGGACAGCTTTGGGTTGCAATGGCTCTGCTTCTCCAATTCCTTTCTGCTTTTCCTCCAATGCGTGTTTCCTCTCTATGCGTGTTTTTCTCTCTATGCGTGTTTTTCTCCTCTCCTCTTCTTTTCCCTTTTTCCTTATACTCGTATCAGCCTCTCAAACTCAATCTGCTCCAGAGAATCCACTTTCCTTTCTTCTATTTCCCTTCCTTTTTCTAAAAATCAGAATGCTCATCTAGGATCTCTTATTTCCATATGCATGCAGCCACATTAATTCCTTTTTCCCTCACAAAATATTTTTCTTACCTTTTTGAGTGCACATACCTTAGTGAGATTTGAATAGTAGCCCCCATTCTCTTGCCAAACAATAAAAAAAACGAAAATAGAGAGAATAAAAAAAATAAAAAAAAGTTAGCAATCTTACAACCTATCAAAGATTAAAATAAAATAAAAATAAATAAAGTAAAACATAATAAAATGAAATGAAATAAAACAGTCAATCCCATGCGGGCCATGCAAGTTATACAAGTCACACTAAAAAAGTCTTAATGGGCCAAGTGCGTCTAAAAGGGCTTAGGTGAACCTAAATGAGCCTAAGGTTGGGCCAAGGGTGCCTAAGTGGGCCTAGTGTATCTAAAAGCTATCCTAAAAAAAACAAGAAAAGCCTAAGTCTAAGTTAGGGCTGCCAAGGGTCACAATAAGGGATCAAATAATCCCTCAATCAAAGTCTCCAAGGTGACTCAGAAAAAGGTAAGTGGTGAGTAGTATTGGGCCACTAAGGAACTATTGTGGAGCACTGAAAACGAACTTAAAGACATGTGCTAAAGGGACAAAATTGAGGGTCTACAATACCCTTCCCAGTGAACGATCCTAGAGCCACTATGTTATAGTAGCTTTTTCTTTGCTACCCTAGTTCATGGTGTAATAGGTTATAAATTTTGTTGATTACTCCCGCCATCAAGGGGCACTAGCTGGACACAAATCAGCTGAGACACCAATTAGGCATGAATCAAGTATCCTCTTACTCAGATAATAAATGGCTCGCTCTTTTCTTGAATCATCGAGCTGAGCTAACAAGCATCCCATGGCAATGTCCGATACTGACAAGTACAGAAGCAGAGGACGCCCTGGTATAGGCGGTACTAAAAATGGAGAAGAAATGAGACACTCCTTAATCTTCTCGAAAGCGCACTGGCAATCATCATCCTAAATTATAGGTTCTCTCTTCCTCAGAAGACGGAAGATAGGCTTGCATATGTCTGTCAATCTGGCAATGAAATGACTGATATACTGTAATCTACCAAGAAAGCCTTTGATCTCTCTCTCAGTCCTCGGAGCAGGCATGTCAAGTATGGCTTTGATCTTTTCTGGATCAACCTCTATACCATGCTCACTAAAGATATGTCCCAACAATTTCCTAGAAGTTACCCCAAAGGTGCACTTCTTAGGATTCAACCTTCATCAAAATCTTATTATACCCAAAAAAGCCATCCTTAAATGATAACATCGAATGCCCTGCAGTACTATCAACCAACATATCAATGTGTGGGAGGGGAAAATCATCCTTAGGACTAGCCTTGTTCAAATTTCGAAAGTCAACACAGACTTTAACTTTGTCGTCCTTTTCAGGAACAGGGACGACATTAGCCAGCCACTCAGGATATTCGACCACTGACAGGAAACCAACACTGAGTTGTTTCTGAATCTCTTCCTTAACCTGCAAACTCCATCGAGGGTGTAATCTCCTCAATTTATGCTTAACTGGTCTAGCATATGGTAGGATGGGCAAGCGATGCTGGACTATAAAGGGATCAAGGCTTGCCATGTCCTCATATGACCATGCAAATACATCCAGGTATGACCTAAGCAGATCAATCAGCCTGCTCCTCTCGTAAGGAGATAAGGAGGTGGCAATCTTTAGCTCCTTGGGCTGATCAGGGGTCCCGAAATCTACCAACTTAGTGCTACCAGAAACTGGTCTTACTTTCCTTTCCTTCGAATCTGAATCAAAATCGACTGATCACTTAATGGGCCATCTGGGCCTCTCACATCATCAAAATCATGTATATATGTCGTGGGTGTTAGTGGTACAATAAAAGGAAAATGTAGTGACATAGGTGGATACTCGAAAACACTCATATCATTATTATTTCCACCAACCACATCATCAAAGTGGGTGACAAACCCGAACATAGTGTCAAAAGAAAGAGGTGGATCCACAGAATCGGACACTCCCTCAATAGTAACAAAGTCATCATCATCTATCTCAAGCATAAAAACCCTAAACATATCCAAAGCAGAACGAGGCCCGTGCGGGGTTGCATCCAGAATATGACCAGTGCCAATCATATCCATCTCGTTTGTGCAAGCATCATAAAGAGTCACATCATTAGCGTCAATCATAGAAACTCCAAACAAATTGAAATCAAAGCGGGGACTGTGTGGGGCTGCATCGAGATATGGCCTACCCTTATCATATCCATCTCATCGGTACAACATCAGTTAGAGTCACTCCCTTAGCATCAATCATATCCATCGGGCGACGGGGGTGCAACTATCATAACATCAGGTGTCTTAGGGATCCCGGTACCCAAATGCATCTACCCCAAGGTCCGTTGGAAGTCTTGAACCTCAACAACCTATGAAATACAAATGATCCCCTCCATGTGGGGTGCATGATCTGAACCTATGACAAAGTAATCAGTCAACTGAAAGGTGTACAAGGGAAATAGGGTAATCAAATGGAACCCCAGACAAGCAGGCCCTTACTCTATCCTTGCGCAATCGCTCCATGTAACGTGCATCCTCCTTCGTAGGAGTGTAACCTAACCCATAAAGTATGTCATGATCAACTATGAAAGTAAACTCACATGGTCCATGCTGGCGGTGACCCAATCCCAAGCCAGGCAGATAAGACATGCCCCTCATCATGTTAAGCACCAAGGTGCTACTGTACTGATCGAATGACATAGGCACCATATCTATGTTGTGATCCTCTAAACTGACAACTTGAATCTCATCGAAAGTAAACCTGATCAAATGAAAGTCAACCTCACTATGACTAATCTGTAATATTGGCTTGAAAAAAGTGAAAACATCCCGATCAAATTGTATCATGATAATGCCACCCTCGTGTATGAACTTCACCTTCTGATGAAGGGAAGATGGTATGGCACTAGCCTCGTGAATCCAAGGATAACCAAGAAACAAGTTAAAGGATGACTGAATCCTCAAAACTTGGAAAACCACAGATTATCTTACTAGCCCAATCATAATGTGTGCAGGGAGAGTACCCATAACTGTCCTCTGAGTCCCGTCATAAGCTTTGACGGTCTGTGTAGATGGCCCAAAATCAGATGGAGAAAAGCCAAGGGCAATGGCTGTAACTAAATAACAAAAGTTCAGGACAGAGTCGTTGTCCAACAAGACCGACGACACTCTACGGCCTAAACAAGCCACATCAATGAACAAAGGTCGAACATGATCTAACCGCTCTAATGGAAAGTCATCATCGAAAAACACGATGCACGTAGCCATATCAGCTGTTAGAAAGTGAATCAGTCCCTCTAGGGTGGTAGCATTATCAACTCTAATATGATTGAGAGTTCTGATCAATGCATCTTTATGTGTGCTAGATGAGGCCAATAGGCTCCAAATGGATATGCGAGCCTGCATAGTGCGCAGTTGGCGCAAAATCTCATCATTCTCTCTCTAAATCTCCTCCCTAGCAACTGTACCAGCAAATGGCCTATGGACAGGTGGAGGATGTGCCACTCTCCCACTCCGCATGACTATCTTAACATCTTTGTGAGTGGGCCCATACCCCTCTGGGAATAGAATGAAGGGTGTTAAAGGGGGCACATGCTGTAAATACACTGGTGAGACTGCGAGTTGTCGGGGAATCTTATCTAGGGCCAACTTGAATAGCTTGGGGACCTACTGTCCATGGGTATATCCATTAAAATCTGAGTCCTCGTACAAACTGATCGACTGAGGAGCCTCTCCATCCCATCATAAATACATCACCCTCTGTGTGCTCAATCAAATGGATTCCCCCTGGCTGTGAAGGTACAGCTCTAGTGTCATGAGTAGGTAACGGGTTTGTGGTCACTGCGGGTAGTCCCAAATCAACCAAACCCTGATCAATCAAGTCCTGTATAGCATGTGTCAGTGCTGAGCAACTGTCTGTATCATGGTCCGCTCTCTGGTGGTAAGCACAGTGAAGGTCTATCCTGAATCCTGGTGGGGTAAGCTATAGTGGTGGTTTGAGCGATAACAGGGCAATCAATCCCCCCTCAGCCAATCTTTGAAATGCTCTGCTCAATGGCATCCTAAGCTGTGTGACCTGTCTAGCTAGCCTCGGTGAAGACGGTGCTCTATACTGATGGAACGTCAGGGGTAGCCTCTAGGATGCTTGTATAGCATATACAAGTTATGGTGACGGATGCAGATAAGCAGGCCTTGCTGGCCTAATGGGAATAGCTAGCCTATACTAATCATGTAGTATAATTTGATAAGAGGTATCTGAAAACTACCTCTAAGTCTGAGGTCGACGCAGGGACCTATGCCCCATCATACCAATGGTGCCAACATTCGATGGCCTGGGTCCTGACCCCGGCTTCTTCCCCTTTAAGTTTGAGGAGGAAGAATCTGCCCATAATCCTCTAGATATACCCTTCTCGATTCCATAGAGGGCCTGCACTAAGGAGCTAAAGTCTATCTGCAGAAAGCCCATGAGATGTCTAGCGTAGCAGGGCTGAAGACTGCGTATAATCATATTGATCTGATCACTCTCTGAGGGTCTATCAATAATCTGTGCTATCTTTTCCCTCCAACAGGAGATGAAAGAGGTAACTATCTCATCTGGCCTCTGTTTGAGGGCCTCTAACTCTCTTTGGGATACATCAACTACAGTATTAAAGGAATACTGTCTAAGAAACTCTTATGCGAGATCAGTCCATGTCCGGCGTCGTGAGAGATCCAATGAAGCAAACCATCGTTGGGCGGCACCACTCAAGGACAGAGGGAACAACATGATCGTCTGTGTCTCATCTAACTTATGCCCGCGCTTAACAGCACTGTACAACTGCAAGTTAATATAGGGCACCCAATCCTCGTGTATCTCTCAATGTCCGGCATGCGAAACTCAACCGACAAAGCTGCAACAGGTAGGTCATCATACCCATCCCAACTCATGACTCCATTGGTGACATGCAGTGACCTCATTCTCTGATCAATCCTCTTAATGCGGGCCTGAGTATCATCTGCAACCTGTGCAAGGGCCACAACAGAATATGGCGTAGTCTCAGTCTGACCATGTAAGACAAAGGCCTCTGCTTGTGGGGTTGACTGAACTGGGGGTGGTGGTGGAGGTGGGACTATGTAGTCTTGCTGTATGGTAAGTCCAGATGATGGTGGGGGTGGTGGTGTAGAAGAATCATGTGGGGTTGTCCGTTGAATCGGTACTGGTGGGGCCTAGTGCCCATCAATCCTCTGACCCGGTCCTGAAATAGCATCTCTGAGTAACACTATGCTATCTGTAATCTCTACCAACTGGTGAACAGTAGCATACTGCGGGTCTATATCTCTTTGAACTGATGTCTATCCTGACTGGCTATACTAGTCTAATCCTCTAACAAGTCTGCCTCCGACCCTGATCCAAGCTCGAAAACCTAGGTCGGTCTCAATCAACAATCCTACAAAAGAAAATGGGTATGTCAATCCCTGTGACTAGCAATCCTGAAATCAATTCCGTAATGTAATCCCATGACTAAATCCTCTGAGAGAATGAACTATCATGTGATGTAAACAGCTAATCTAATACATGGCTCCATGGGCAGCAGCGGGATTTTGACATGGTGATACCTTAGGGTAAGATGGCTCAAAATCCAACAACGGGAAAAAAACAAGTCTTAAAAGCTAGATGGCAGTACCTACAAAGGGGATACGCAAACTATGATTCTAACCAACAATCAAAGTGACACTTTAGCCATGCAAGTATCCACAAAATCTAGCTTAAGGTTATACAAGTCTTCATTGCTCGGATATCCGTCATCTCCATAGTGCTCCCAAACATCGATATACCCTTATGCTAGACCCTATTCTAAACCCCTAGCTTGGTCGAAGGCAAACAGTTCGGAATGACTCCTAAACAATTTAAGAAACCAATAAGGAATAGTCGACCAAGACTAGTGATTCAGAAATAAGGGGATACAAGTGTGCCCCACAAACACAAATGACAAGTAGTCATGCAAGAGAAAGGGCAGTCATGCAGCAAGCAGTCATGCGCAAAAAGATACCCTACCAAACAATCTACACACAAGCTAATCATCTAAGCCTATCATGAACCGCAAAACCAAGAACCAACAACAGCGAATAAGCATGCCACAACCAATTAGGTGAACACATAGGCAACAACTCATCACAAGTACAAGTCAACTACCAACTAAGTAAGTGATTACCAGTCACCTATAAAGCCTAAGAGTAAATTGGTCAATGAACCATGTGCTCCAATATACCCAACTCAAGTTCAAGTTTGATCCTCTTATGAAATTAGAGATTCTGAGTTCAATCCCCAGTGGAGTCGCCAATTTGTGGACCCTCACCTGATCCACCAACCGACGCGACTCGCTATTTTAAAGGTGAAAAGGAAAGCCGGTTTTCGAGTTTTGAAAAATTCATCCCAATGAGGAACGGTTTTGTTTGGAGTCGCCACTTACTTTTTATTTTTATTTTTAAATGGGGAAAATTTAAGTAATAACAAAAACCCCAGCATGACTCCAGTAAGGAAAAAGCGGTCTACGAAAACTAGATTTTGGGTCCGAGGATCAGGTTACCTATAGGGAAGGTACCTCATGCGAGGTAGCACCCCTCTAGGCCCGAAACTCGGTCTCTACTAATGAACTGGGTATATGGGAGCATATGGGTCAAAGATAAAACAAACCTTGGGCTAAACAAATGACATGAATCACATAGACCCGCTTAGTACTTAGCATGCACATACACTCAACAAGTCGAAATCAGAGTACATATTTGAGGTCCTTAGCTAAGCGCGACATAAGAGGTCAGTCAATAAGCTCAAATGCACAACAAATATACATAGCAATCATGCACCAAGCATTCATGTGAATTTCATTATCCAAAGCTGAAGTGTATACCTGTGGTCCCCAGCCATGCGCTGTAAGGAAAAGGTAGGGCAAGTAATACAAGCATACAACATGCACTCTCAATCAAACATCAAATCTCAAACCCAAAAGGGAGGGAAATAGGTCGAAATGAAATAAATGGTTTGCTTTCTTTTGCACACATTCCTCTAAATTCCATCAAACCTAACCATGCTCGCTTAACCCACATTATTCCCATCCATGAAATGGGCTCACATGAAATCTAACCTATAGAGCAACTAGTGATCAGACCACATATTGTTCCACTTCTACCAACTTTCCATGGGATGGAAAGTGAGAATCCCTATGCACATATCAAGGAATTTGAAGATGTTTATAATACATTCCAAGAGGGAGGAGCTTCAATCGACTTGATTAATCTTAAGTTATTTCCTTTTACTTTGAAGGATAAGGCTAAGATTTGGCTTAATTCTTTAAGGCCAAGGAGTATCCATACTTGGACTGATTTACAATCTGAATTCCTCAAAAAGTTTTTTCCTACTCACAGAACAAATGGCTTGAAAAGGCAAATTTCAAACTTCTCAGCTAAAGAAAATGAGAAATTCTATGAGTGTTGGGAAAGATACATGGAAGCCATCAATTCTTGTCCTCACCATGGTTTTGATACATGGCTGTTGGTGAGTTATTTCTATGATGGGATGTCTTCCTCAATGAAGCAACTCCTCGAGACAATGTGTGGAGGAGATTTCATGAGTAAGAATCCGGAGGAAGCTATGAATTTCTTGAGTTATGTAGCTGAAGTTTCAAGGGGATGGGATGAACCGAACAAAGGAGAAGTGGGGAAGATGAAGTCTCAATCGAATGCTTTTAATGCTAAGGCTGGGATGTACACCTTGAATGAAGATGTTGATATGAAGGGAAAATTTGCAGCTATGACAAGAAGATTGGAGGAGCTAGAACTAAAAAAGGTGCATGAAGTGCCAGCTGTTGCTGAAACACTAGTGCAAGTAAAGCCATATTCTATTTGTCAATCTTATGAACACTTGGTGGAGGAGTGCCCTACAATTCCAGTTGCTAGAGAAATGTTTGGAGATCAAGCAAATATAATTGGACAATTCAAGCCCAATAGCAATGCTTCATATGGAAACATTGATTACTACTCAAAAAGTGCTATTTGATAGCTTGTAATTAACTCTTTTAAACACTCTTGAGTAGTAATTATTACCTTTTAACTCAATTGACATGTTAAGGACCCTTGCAATTGTTTCTAATCAAATTATGTTAAGTTTTGGTGTTTTTGATAGCTTTTAGCTACACCAAAGCAATCCAAGAATGAGGGAGAGTTGTATATAGTTCATGGCAAAGCTTTTGGAAGCTCAAATTCATGAAGAAACCAAGATTTGGAGCCTCCTAGCCCTTTTCCAAATTCGTTCAAAGTATGCAAGGAAAAAGCAACGGAGAGAGGAAAAACAGAGTGAAGAAAACAGAGGACAGCAGCTGTAGTCTTCTTTCTCACTTTTGGAGCACTTCCTGAAGTCCATTTTCTACATGCTATATACCATTTCAAATCTCAGGAAGTCAACAATCAAATGCTTTAAACGGTGCACAATTCGGAGTTGAAATGAAGGAGTTACATCCATTGGAAGCCAATCACTCCAAGCTGAAGGAAGAATTTTGCACGGCTGCGAAATCACCCTTTTGCTGCGAAATGATTTCGCAGCCATTTTGCACAGTGCTATGGAATTTCTCCTGAAGTTTTTCGATATTTGCGACCGACACTTTTGGATATTTTCTTTAGATATTTTTGTATAAATTTCCATTTTCTCCTTCTATTCAGCCACTCATGTAATTCCTTAGCTAGGAAGTATCCAAGGAAGGGTAAATTACCTTCCTATATAAACTCTCTTGTAAACACTAAAAAAGGTGACTCTCGGGGAGCTTTTTCCAGGAGGACTCTCAGAGTGACTCTCGGAGGAGCTTGTTCCAGGGGGACTCTCGGGGAGCTTGTTCCAAGGGATCCATCATATAGATATATAAATACATAGAATATACAAAGCCTTGCTCTGTTTTTCCTTCTCTTTCATTTTCATTTTCTTGCTAGCCAAACATTCTCTGAGATGTTTTTCTCAGAGGATGAGAGGCTAGGCTCTTCATCTCTTGGAGTGAAGAAAGCCGGGTAAGTTCCCTCCTGCATAAATTGGAAGTTTTGTTGTTTTAGTTTTTAATGAAGAGAAAGTGTGACCCGTTAATGGTTTTTATCTTTTTAGTTAACTTAAAACGCCTTTAAATCACCTGGGCCAACACTTGGTAAGGCAAGTGATCTCCGTCCATGGAGATTCACTAGTTTACCCCTTGCGAGCCTCTGAGAGGTGACTTGAAGGTAGGATTTTCTAGAATTGCCAACACTTGGTAAGCTTTTGGACTCCAAGGAGACATCCATTAGTTATCTCTTGCGAGCTTTTGACGGGTAATCCAAGGTTAAAGATCACCTTGAATGGCAAGTGCTAGGTGAGAGGTATGAGCCATTGCAAGGTGCATCAGTAAGAGGGATTTAGTGTTTGAACCCATTAATGGGAAGCATCTGTACAACACCGGTTGGAGAAGGAACTATATGTTTATTCTCTAATGCGAGGAAAAGAAACAAGTGACCGGAACTCTCTTTTTGTATGAGGAATCTGAGCCTAGTGATCTGAAACTCCAAGAAACACTTTTCTTTGTAAGTAAAATTAGTTACTATTTTTGGTTAGCTTAAAACCAATCTTTGTTCAAACATCTTTATGTTTTCTTTTAAAGCTAACCTTGAAATGAAAAGGCACCAATTCAGCTTTGAATTAATATCATTTGTGAAGTGAAAACCCATCCCAGTGAACGATCCTAGAGCCACTATACTATGCTAGCTAAATGCTACCCCGGTATATGGTGAAATAGGTTTATAAATTTTGTTGATTACTCCCGTCTGAGGATTGAGATGAAAGCACATCAATTGAGTTGAATCAATTGGAACACCAATCGGGCATGAATCAAATGGCGCCGTTGCCGGGGATGGTGCCACTTTGCAGTGATATGATCTTTTGAGAGTACTTGTGATCTTCATCACAAGTTTGGTGACTTTTCTTTTCTTTTTACTAACTTTTTTTTATTTTTATTTGTTCCTTTTCCTTTGTTCATGTTTTAGTATATCTTTTATTTAGTTTTTAGTTTACCTTAATTTTTTCTTTAGAATTTTTTTTCTTTTGTTTTCTTTTGTTTTCTCTGTTTTTAATTCACAAATTGCTAGTTGTGCATGCATTTCTAAAACACTAGTGCAAGCTATGTCGTGTGCCATTTGTCAATCTTTTGAGCACTTGGTGGAGAAGTGTCCTATCCTTCTAGCAGCGAGGGAGATGTTTGGTATGCCATGTGGCATTTGTCAATCTTTTGAGCACCTAGTGGAGGAGTGTCCTATCATTCCAATGGCGAGAGAGATATTTGGTGATTATAACACCTACAATTCAAATTGTAGGAATCATCCAAATTTCTTTTGGGAACCACACCCACATCAGTACATGCAACCCGCTCAAGCACCACATCAAGCCTTGAAACTTGAACAAGCAATTGTGAACCTTACCAAGGTTGTGGAAGACTTTGTAGCACACCAGAAATCCATCATTGATCAATTCAAGCAAGATAATGCTCAAGTCAGGCAAGAAATTGACAGCCAAGACAAAAAGATGGATGAGAGGTTGAATGATCTGTCTCAGAAGACAGACAATCTCGAATACTCAAGCTCAAGGCTTATCAACCTCAACACGGAGCAAGAAAAAGAAAGCTCTCCTTCTCAACCTCATCAAAATCAAAAGGGTATCCATGAAATGGAAGCTAAGGAGAGTGATAAAGAGGTTGATCTGCCCACATGCAAGCTAGAGCACA
Organism: Vitis cinerea var. helleri x Vitis riparia; assembly: GCA_946000715.1. Taxonomy (NCBI): domain Eukaryota; kingdom Viridiplantae; phylum Streptophyta; class Magnoliopsida; order Vitales; family Vitaceae; genus Vitis; species Vitis cinerea var. helleri x Vitis riparia. The sequence continues at coordinate 14,433,716 of OX254005.1, read as the reverse complement.
AGGAAGAAAGTGAAACAGAGAAAGAAAAGAGGGAGGAAATCAAAGGAAAGAAAAAGGGGAAAAGTACAGAGGAAGATGGCTATGATGTTAATGTACAAGGAGCACCACAAAGGATAGTCATCAAGGAAGAAATGATGAAGAAACACATCCCTCCACTTTTCCCCCAAACTTTGTATGGAAAAATCATACAAACCAAATCTCAAGTGAGGGATGCAAACTTCATATGGGATCCGGGCAAGCTAAGTCAGGATCAAATTTTTTTTTTTGATGGACTTAGTCTTTCTTAAGACTAACTAGTCCATAGCTTTTTGTTTTACTTATTACTTGTTTTAATTTTGATTTCAATGTTTTAATTTTGATTTCAATGCTTTAATTTTGATATTAATGCTTTAATTCTACTTTGTTTTGATGTAATATAGGTTTTTGGATGATCAAAATCGGGAGGAATTGCAAAGAAATTGAAGGAAAATCTTTCGGAGCGAGAAAAGGGCAAAAACAAAGCAAAAACAGGGTAAAAACAGGGGTCTGCGAGATTTCGCAGCCTTTGCGAAATCGGCACTTTTCTGCGAAACCATTTCGCAACCTCAGGCCCCTCTTTGCAAAAATTTCTACAGCTGCAAAACCAACTTTTGGCACACGAGTGCTACTTTGCAGCATAGGAACCCCCATTTCGCAGCTACGAAACGGCTGCGAAGCTCCAAAGCATGAAAATTCCCAATTTCGCAGCCAAAGCTCCATTTCGCAGGGTATTTCGAAGCTGCGAAACCAACTTTTGGCACACGAGTGTCATTTCGCAGCACAGTACCCTCATTTCGCAGTTGCAAAAATGGCTGCGAAATCCAAAAAAAAAAAAAAAATCCAATTTTCGCTGCCAAAGCCCCATTCCGCAGGGAGTTTCACAACTGTGAGACGGCTGTGAAATCCCAAAGAGTAAAAACTTCCAATTTCGTAGGGTATTTCGAAGCTGCGAAACCACTTTTTGGCACACGAGTACCATTTGAAAGCCCCGTACACTCATTTCGCAGCTGCGAATTGGGCTACAAAATCGGCACTTTGCTACGAAATCACCTTTAGGTTGCGAAATAGTCTGCGAAAATGCCACTTTGCTACAAAATGATCTCCAAGCTTCCAAATGCCTACCAAATGATTTCCAAGCTTCAAAATGGCTACGAAAATGCTCCAGGCATCAAAATGGGTTGCGAAACTCCCATTTGGCTACGAAATGATTTCACAGCCCCATAACTACCCCCTGTGAAATCCTCCATGTGCTGTGAAAATGGCCTTTTGATTTCGAAATGATTTTCCAAACTTCAAAATGGTTGTGAAATGATCTCCAAACTACGAAATCACCTCCAAGCGTCGAAATGGCCTTCAAATTGCGAAATTGACTTGAAAAATGGAAGGAGGTTTGCAAAAACACCTTGCAAAGCCAAGGGAAGTTGCTAAAATGCCAACAGAGCCCCACGACCATGCATATGTAGAGGAGAGCCCCGCACACCCTGAGATCACACACACGAAGCCTCTCATTCCATTTCTTACCTCCTTAAACCATCAAAGCCCATAGCTCCAGTTGAGGAGACTATGCCACCTAAGGAGACTACCAAAGCAGAGGTTGAAGTTCTGATCCAACCCACTCAAGAGGCCACCACAAATACATCAGCTCCACAGGACTCTACTGTTACTTGATCATCTCTTTATTTATGTCTTTACATATTATATTAGTATAGATAATTCCATGTTTTGATGTTTTATATTCTGGGATTGGAGGTATCCATTGATCATATCTTATATTCTACTTTCTCAGAATCATATATAGACATCATTTTTTGTTTAAGCTTAGCATTTTTCTATTTCCTCTACTCACTAACTCTTTTGTTTTTTTTTAAACATGTGGTTTCTCCTATATGACTCAAACTCCATGTCACTAAGGAGATACCACTTCCTCCCTATTTTTTAATCGCTTTTGTCACATTGAGGACAATGTTCAGCTTGGTTGGGGGGAGAGTTGAGGAAGTAAGTTTTGTTATTAATGCTAAGTTATTTTGGTAATTTAGTTGTTTTTTGCTTAATTTTAAATTTTTTTTAGTTTTTATTCTACTCTCCATGGTTATTAAGGAAAAATTTCTCAAAAATGAAATGAGAGAAATTGATTTTTTGTCTTTTTACTTGACTTAGAGTTTGTATTATGCTTACTAAAGTTGATGAATCGTTGAAACTTCTTTTGAATTCAACCTCAGTTCTTCCACTTTAAGCTATCCACACACTGTGCACAATAGGTTCCGAGTATAAGATGAAAAACTATTTCCCTTTTGACTTAGGAAAATTTTAGACTTGGTACCTTTGACCTCATTTTAATAGTATTGGGACACCTTGTAAAAGGCCAATGAGTATTTGAAAAAGAAAGAAAGAAAGAAAGAAAAATGTTTGCTTGCCTTGAAACCCGAGCAAGGTCTAAGGGGTATATGGTGAAAATCTTTAAAACCTAGTGCCATAAGCCTTAATTGGTTGGGAGTCACCGACCTCAATGCTCATTACATGGGTGAATAGGTGGAGTTTAACATATTGTAGGTTCTTGGGTATTAAAATTCATTCTCAAAAGTCCGGGGTGAAATCCGAGGAGTTAGTGGTTGAAAAATCCTTAAAGTTTGATGCCTTAAACCTTGATTGGTTGGGAGTCATCGATGGACCCCCGTTACATGGACAATTTAGAAAAGAATACCTTTAAGCCTTGTACTCCTACAATGAAAAAACAATTGTGAAAGAAAAGAGGTGCGTTCTTAGCTTATTGGAGGTTGATTAGTTTGCTAAGCTTTGAAAAAAACTAGGTTGGGGGGAGAGATTAGTTCAACATACTATATTCGGAAACTAATAAATAACACTTAAATTTTTGTGGAAGAGTAAGGTTTGACCCTTTGGGAGTGGAAACTCTTTTAAAGCTTAAATTTGCATAACGCCTTCTCTTTAAGAATTGTGATTAGACAAATTATTTGATAGCTCCTATTGAAGTTTGAGTTTTATTTCTTTAATGTTCCATGTGAGAGTTTGATAAGTCATGCCACTTAAACATTTTTTGAAGTGATCAGCATGATGTTGTAAATTATAGTATTGTTTATTTTTATTTTTCTCTCCTTCATTGCTAAGGGACTAGAAATATGTCGGTTGGGGGGAGTGATTACTACTCAAAAAGTGCTATTTGATAGCTTGTAATTAACTCTTTTAAACACTCTTGAGTAGTAATTATTACCTTTTAACTCAATTGACATGTTAAGGACCCTTGCAATCGTTTCTAATCAAATTGTGTTAAGTTTTGGTGTTTTTGATAGCTTTTAGCTACACCAAAGCAATCCATGAATGAGGGAGAGCTGTATATAGTTCATGGCAAAGCTTTTGGAAGCTCAAATTCATGAAGAAACCAAGATTTGGAGCCTCATAGCCCTTTGCCAAAGTCGTTCAAAGTATGCAAGGAAAAAGCAACGGAGAGAAGAAAAACAGAGTGAAGAAAACAGAGGACAGCAGCTGCAGTCTTCTTTCTCACTTTTGGAGCACTTCCCGAAGTCCATTTTCTACATGCTGTATACCATTTCAAATCTCAGGAAGTCAATAATCTAATGCTTCAAACGGTGCACAATTCGGAGTTGAAATGAAGGAGTTACAGCCATTGGAAGCCAATCACTCCAAGCTGAAGGAAGAATTTTGCACGGCTGCGAAATCACCCTTTTGCTGCGAAATGATTTCGCAGCCATTTTGCACAGTGCTATGGAATTTCTCCTGAAGTTTTTCGATATTTACGATCGACACTTTTGGATATTTTCTTCAGATATTTTTGTATAAATTTCCATTTTCTCCTTGTATTCAGCCACTCATGTAATTCCTTAGCTAGGAAGTATCCAAGGAAGGGAAAATTACCTTCCTATATAAACTCTCTTGTAAACACTAAAAAAGGTGACTCTCAGGGAGCTTTTTCCAGGAGGACTCTCAGAGTGACTCTCGGAGGAGCTTGTTCCAGGGGGACTCTCGGGGAGCTTGTTCCAAGGGATCCATCATATAGATATATAAATATATAGAATATACAAAGCCTTGCTCTGTCTTTCCTTCTCTTTCATTTTCATTTTCTTGTTGGCCAAACATTCTCTGAGATGTTTTTCTCAGAGGATGAGAGGCTAGGCTCTTCGTCCCTTGGAGTGAAGAAAGCCGGGTAAGTTCCCTCATGCATAAATTGGAAGTTTTGTTGTTTTAGTTTTTAATGAAGAGAAAGTGTGACCCGTTAATGGTTTTTATCTTTTTAGTTAACTTAAAACGCCTTTAAATCACCTGGGCCAACACTTGGTAAGGCAAGTGATCTCTGTCCATGGAGATTCACTAGTTTACCCCTTGCTAGCCTCTAGGAGGTGACTTGAAGGTAGGATTTTCTAGAATTGCCAACACTTGGTAAGCTTTTGGACTCCAAGGAGACATCCATTAGTTATCTCTTGCGAGCTTTTGACGGGTAATCCAAGGTTAAAGATCACCTTGAATGGCAAGTGCTAGGTGAGAGGTATGAGCCATTGCAAGATGCATCAGTAAGAGGGATTTAGTGTTTGAACCCATTAATGGGAAGCATCTGTACAACACCGGTTGGAGAAGGAACTATATGTTAATTCTCTAATGTGAGGAAAAGAAACAAGTGACTGGAACTCCCTTTTTGTATGAGGAATCTGAGCCTAATGATCTGAAACTCCAAGAAACACTTTTCTTTGTAAGTAAAATCAGTTACTATTTTTGGTTAGCTTAAAACCAATCTTTGTTCAAACATCTTTATGTTTTCTTTTAAAGCTAACCTTGAAATGAAAAGGCACCAATTCAGCTTTGAATTAATATCATTTGTGAAGTGAAAACCCATCCCAGTGAACGATCCTAGAGCCACTATACTATGCTAGCTAAATGCTACCCCGGTATATGGTGAAATAGGTTTATAAATTTTGTTGATTACTCCCGTCTGAGGATTGAGATCAAAGCACATCAATTGAGTTGAATCAATTGGAACACCAATCGGGCATGAATCTAACACTTACAACTCAAGTTGGAGGAACCATCCAAATTTTTCATGGAAGCCAAGAGCACCTCAGTACCAACAGTGGACTCAACCATCTCAACAAGCTTCAAGTCTTGAACAAGCAATAGTGAATCTCAGCAAGGTTGTGGGAGATTTTGTTGGAGACCAAAAATCCATCAATGCTCAACTCAGTCAAAGAATTGATAGTGAAGAGAATACATTGAATAAAAGGATGGATGGGATGCAAAATGACTTATCTCAAAAGATAGATAATCTCCAATACTCAATCTCAAGGCTCACTAACTTGAACACAGTGCAAGAGAAGGGTAGATTTCCTTCTCAACCTCACCAAAACCCCAAGGGTATCCATGAAGTGCAAACTCATGAGGGAAAATCTTCACAGGTGAGAGATGTTAAAGCCTTGATCACTCTAAGGAGTGGTAAAAAGGTTGAGTTGCCAACACCCAAGCCACATGTTGAAGAGGAAGAAGGAGAAGAGACAAAAAAAAGAGGGAGGAAATCAAAGGAAAGAAGAAAGATATCATTGAAGGGAAAGAGGACCATGATTCAACAATGAATGCAAATCTGGAGAAAGAGCTTATTAAGGAAGAAATGTTGAAGAAACACACTTCTCCACCTTTTCCTCAAGCTTTGCATGGGAAAAAGGGGATTAGAAATGCATAAGAAAATTTTGAAGTATTGAGACAAGTGAAAGTCAATATTCCATTACTGGATATGATTAAACAAGTTCCAACATATGCAAAATTCCTAAAGGACTTGTGTACTATCAAAAGAGGGTTGAATGTGAATAAGAAAGCCTTCTTGATTGAGCAAGTAAGTGCTATCATACAATGCAAGTCTCCTTTGAAGTACAAAGATCCGGGATGTCCTACCATTTCAGTCATGATTGGAGGAAAGGTAGTGGAAAAAGCTTTGTTAGACTTGGGAGCAAGTGTGAATTTGCTACCATACTCTATCTACAAGCAATTGGGACTTGGTGAATTGAAGCCAACATCAATCACTCTATCTTTAGCTGATAGATCAGTGAAAATTCCAAGGGGGATAATTGAAGATGTCTTAGTTCAAGTTGATAATTTCTACTATCCAGTAGATTTTGTTGTTCTTGATACGGACCCCTTTGTCAAGGAAGCTAATTATGTTCCTATCATCCTTGGAAGGTCATTCCTTGCTACCTCAAATGCAATCATTAATTGTAGGAATGGACTCATGCAACTCACTTTTAGCAACATGACACTTGAGCTCAATATCTTTTATAAGTCTAAAAAGCTAATCACTCCGGAAGAAGAAGAAGGTCTAGAAGAGGTATGCATTATTGACACTCTAGTGGAGGAGCACTGTAATCAAAATATGCAAGACAAGTTGAATGAAAGTCTTGGGGATCTTGAAGAAGGGTTGTCTGAACCCTCTGATGTGCTTGCTACTCTACAAGGTTGAAGGAGGAGAGAATAGATTCTATCTTTATTCAATAAAGAGGAGGCATAAGAAGATGCTAAAGAAGAGACCCCAAAGCTCAATTTAAAGTCTCTGCCCATGGAGTTGAAATACACATACCTAGAAGAAAATAAACAATGCCCTGTTGTTATATCTTCATCTCTTACTACTCATCAGGAGATTTCTCTACTTGAAGTTCTCAAGAGGTGTAAGAAAGCAATAGGATGGCAAATATCTAACTTGAAAGGCATCAGTCCTTTGGTTTGTACACATCATATATATATGGAGGAAGAAGTTAAACCAATTTGTCAACCTCAAAGAAGATTGAATCCTCATTTGCAAGAGGTGGGGTGAGCTGAGGTGCTGAAGCTACTTCAAGCAGGTTTTATCTATCCCATATCTGACAGCCCTTGGGTGAGTCCTACTCAAGTGGTACCAACGAAGTCAGGGATTACTGTGGTTCAAAATGAAAAGGGAGAAGAAATTGCTACACGCCTCACTTCAGGTTGGAGGGTGTGTATTGATTATAGGAAATTGAATGTTGTGACAAGGAAAGATCATTTTCCACTGCCATTTATTGATCAAGTGTTGGAGAGAGTCTCTGGCCATCCTTTCTATTGTTTCTTGGACGGGTACTTCGGGTATTTTCAAATTGAAATTGATGTTGAAGATCAGGAGAAGACCACTTTCACATGTCCATTTGGAACATACGCCTACAGAAGAATGCCTTTTGGTTTATGCAATGCACCTGCAACATTCCAAAGATGTATGCTTAGTATCTTCAGTGATATGGTGGAGCAAATTATGGAGGTTTTCATGGATGATATCACCATATATGGAGGTACATTTGAAGAATGCTTCGTTAACTTGGAAGCGGTTCTTAACAGATGCATTGAAAAGGACTTGGTGCTCAACTGGGAGAAATGCCACTTTATGGTACATCAAGGAATTGTCCTTGGCCATATCATCTCCAAAAAAGGCATTGAAGTTGATAAAGCAAAGGTGGAACTTATTGTCAAATTGCCATCCCCAACAACTGTAAAAGGAGTAAGGCAATTCCTTGGCCATGCAGGGTTCTACAGGAGATTCATAAAAGACTTCTCTAAGCTTTCAAAGCCTCTTTTTGAACTCTTAGCTAAGGATGCTAAGTTTATATGGGATGAAAGATGTCAAAAGAGTTTTGATCAATTGAAGCAATTTTTGACAACTGCTCCAATAGTGAGGCCTCCCAACTGGCAACTACCCTTTGAAGTAATGTGTGATGCCAGTGACTTTGCTATAGGAGCTGTACTTGGCCAAAGAGAAGATGGAAAGCCTTATGTGATCTACTATGCAAGCAAGACATTGAACGAAGCTAAAAGGAACTACACAGCCACAGAGAAAGAGTTGTTAGCTGTGGTGTTTGCTTTAAACAAGTTTAGTGCTTATTTGGTAGGGTCTTTCATCATTGTTTTCACTGACCATTCAGCCTTGAAGTATTTATTGACAAAGCAAGATGCAAAAGCAAGGTTGATTAGATGGATTATTTTATTACAAGAGTTCGATCTTCAAATCAGAGACAAGAAAGGAGTGGAGAATGTGGTAGTTGACCACCTTTCAAGGTTGGCTATAGCACACAATTCCCATGTCTTACCTATTAATGATGACTTTCTTGAGGAATCACTCATGTTGCTAGAGAAAACTCCTTGGTATGCTCATATTGCTAACTATCTAGTTACTGGTGAAGTTCCAAGTGAGTGGAAAGCACAAGACAGGAAGCACTTCTTTGCAAAGATTCATGCTTATTATTGGGAAGAGCCTTTTCTTTTCAAGTATTATGCAGATCAAATAATAAGGAAGTGTGTCCCATAAGAAGAGCAACAAGGAATCCTCAGCCATTGCCATGAGAATGCATGTTGAGGCCACATTGCCTCTCAGAAAACAGCCATGAAGGTGTTGCAATAAGGGTTTTGTTGGCCATCACTTTTCAAAAATGCCCACACCATGTGTAGGAGCTGTGATAGATGCCAAAGGCTCGGGAAGCTTACAAGAAGAAATCAAATGCCTATGAACCCCCTTCTAATAGTTGATCTCTTTGATGTTTGGGGTATTGACTTTATGGGACCTTTCCCAATGTCTTTTGGTAACTCTTATATCTTGGTGGGGGTGGACTATGTTTCTAAATGGATTGAGGCAATCCCCTGTAAACAAAATTATCACAAGGTGGTTTTCAAGTTTCTCAAAGAGAACATCTTCTCATGATTTGGATGCCCAAGGCCATAATCAGTGATGGAGGTACTCATTTTTGCAATAGACCTTTTGAAATCCTATTAGCCAAGTATGGAGTGAAGCATAAGGTAGCTACACCTTATCATCCTCATACTTCTTGGCAAGTTGAGCTAGAAAATAGGGAAAATAAGAATATATTAATGAAGGTGGTGATCACGAGCAGAAAAGATTGGTCTATTAAGCTTCATGATTCACTATGGGCATATAGAACAACTTACAAGACTATTCTTGGCATGTCTCCTTATCGCCTAGTCTATGGCAAAACATGCCATCTCCTTGTGGAAGTTGAATATAAGGCTTGGTGGGCAATCAAGAGGTTAAACATGGACTTGATCAAAGCCGGGGCAAAGAGGTGCTTAGACCTTAATGAGATGGAGGAATTAAGAAATGATGCTTACATCAATTCTAAAGTTGCAAAACAGAGGATGAAGAGGTGGCATGATCAATTAATCTCCAACAAAGAATTTCGGAAAGGACAAAGAGTCTTACTATATGATTCAAGGCTCCATATCTTTCTTGGTAAACTCAAGTTAAGGTGTATAGGTCCTTTCATTATTCACCAAGTGCATCTCAATGGAGTGGTGGAATTACTGAATTCCAAAAGCATAGACATCTTTAAAGTCAATGGTCATCGTCCCAAGACATTCATTGAACCATTCAAGCAAGAAAATGAGGAAATCAACCTCCTTGAGCCACAAAAAGCCTAATCAGAGAAGGGTTAGATGGACTTGGTTTCACCAAAGTCCATATTTTTTGTTTAATTGTGTTAATTTATAAGCTTTATAAATTGTTTTGATTTTAATTTTGGTCTTAAATTGTGTTATTTATATGTAACTTAATCTTTTTGAATGATCAAAATCAGGAGGAATTGCAAAGAAATTGAAGGAAGGTCTCTGGGAATCAAGAGGAGCTCAAAAGTAAGGAAAAATCCATGGTCTGTGAAATTTCGCAGCCCAAAAGGGGCCCCTGCAAAATCGCCCCTTGGCTGTAAAATAATTTCGCAGCCCCCAAGTAGCCGCTGCGAAATCAAGCCTCCGCTGCGAAATCGCTCCTTGGCTGCGAAATGATTTCGTAGCCCCATGCACCCCCTCTGCGAAAATTTTCACAGCTGCGAAACACCCCTTTAGCACATGAGTGCCATTTTGCAGGCCCCCCCCCCCTCATTTCACAACTGTGAAATGCTCTGCGAAATCCTCCACGCCTAAAAACTCCAATTTTCGCAGTCGCACCCCCATTTCGCAGGTGGTTTCGCAGCTATGAAACCACCCCTTGGCACACAAGTGCCATTTTACAGGTGCAAAAATGCCATCCGTTGCGAAATCCGCCCCTTGCTGCGAAATCGACCATCTACTGCAAAAATAAAAACTGTCCCTTGGTATCCTTTTTAAACGTTATAAATTCCATATTTCGTTTTTAACCGATCATTTGAACTTCAAATAGGTACCAAAGAGGAGCCAAGCCAGAGCAACCTTCCGTCTGACCCCTCTACCTGAGCCAAGCTGCGCGCACCTCCGGCTACGTTCTTTGAGACAGCCATGGCCAAAACCTGAGGAGCTAAGTCCTCATCCCCATCAACTCACCTAAGAATCCCAAGAGAGAGCCTTATCCAAGCTGCCATACCCGAGCCTCCGCGACCACTGGTCGTCCCACTTCCGGTTGAGGACGCACCCATTAGTCCTCTTTAGAGGCACTATCAGACAAGGAGGTCACTCATCATGGTCGGGGCGAGCTCTTCCCGAGCCCAAAAGTCAGGTAGTGGTCCCCCAAAGAAGAAAGGCAAGGTATCAGAGCCAATTGACTTAATAGAGTCGTCTTCAGAGTCTCCATTAGAGCCTCAGCCGTCTCAGCCACCAGCCAAAGAGTCTCAGATTCCCTCAAGCATGACTCCTGAGGTGGTTATCAGACGCCCCATGGTTACACAGCCACCCATTGAGGGTAATTTGGATTGTAGGGCAAGGCCATTCCACTCCGAGCTTTGTTTTGACATAGCTACTTTCAGACTTTAGCCCTAGCTCAGGGATTCCTTCCATCTACTACAGAGGTACCATATGGAGCACTTGATGACTCCTAGGGATTTTTTCTATCCCCATGTAGCATTGGACTTCTATCAGTCCATGACCACACACTAGGTTCGGGATCCTACTGTCATCCATTTTACCATAGACGAACGCCATGGTATTCTAGGAGCCAGACACATAGTAGAGGCACTCCGTATTCCCTATGAGCTAGCACGTCCAGAGGATTTTTGAGTTTGGACCATCCTACACAGAGCGACATAGTTCATATTCAGTCCAGAGGGGCATCCTCACTCCAGTATCTGTTAAGAAAGGAGCTCATTCCCAGCATGTTCTTCATTGATGCACTCCTATGCCATAACATCTTTCCACTTCAACATTGGGTGCAGAGGAGAGGATTTTTGCTGGAGGCATTGTTCAGGATATCTGAGGGATTCTTTTTTGGCTCTCATCATCTCATCATGGCCGCTCTTCTGTACTTTGAAGAAAAGGTCCATAGGAAGAAGCTGCTCAGAGCGGATGCTATTCCACTTCTCTTCCCCAGATTGTTATGCCAGATTTTAGAGCACTTGGGATACCCAGCAAAGCCTCAGCTTAAGCGTAGACGCATTTGTCGAGAGATATTCACTCTCGACAAATGGACAAGTATGACAGCTTATGGTGCAGACCAGGGAGCCCTAGCTGGACCAGAACATCTAGAGCAGCCAGAGGAGCCACAGCTGGTTGAGATACCAGCTGACATTACACCACTTGCCCCTATAGTAGCCTCTATAGAGCCTATACCTAAGGTTGCACCCTCTGCTCCTCAGGCCACACCACAGACTTCCCCTATTATTCCACCCATATCAAAGCCATCTCTTTCATCTGAGCCTAGGATTGCTATAACCATTTCCGAGTATAGAGGCCTATGCCACACTTTCCAGGCATTGGCCACTTCTCAGAGCATCCTCACTCAACAAATCACAGCTCTTAGTGCTCATTAGGAGCAGATTATCGCCACTCAGACCTAGCATACTACCATCTTGAGATAGATTCAGCACCATCTGGGTATTCTATCGACTCCTAAGCACCCCATTCCTATCCCACCAAAGCCATCACAGGCCCCTCCTTGCATACAGCCAACTATGCCTCCTGAGGAGCCCACTACAGGAGAGGCAGAGGCAGCTGAGCCATCATCTTCACATCATCCTCCAGCCACTATCTGATCATTTGCATAGTTTACTTTATATATTTCGTTTATGTATTTCCTTTATGCATTTCCCTTATGTTTTCCTTACTACAGTAGCACTTGTAATCCCATGCTTTTGATATTATATATATTGGGATTAGTTGTATTACTTGTTCTCTTTTATATTGTACTTTCATGGAATAAAGTAATACAAATCTATCAATTTTTTAGTACTCTTAGCATTATTTTATCCTAATTCCTCTACTCATATCTTTTATTGTTTTTCAAACATGTGGTTTCTCCAATCAATACTCAAAATTTATATCACTCAGGAGGTACCACTTCCTCCCTATAATCTCAATCGCTCATGCCACATTGAGGACAATGTTCAGCTTGGTTGGGGGGAGAGTTGAGGAAGGAAGTTTTTGTTATTAATGCTAAGTTATTTTGGTAAGTTAGTTGATTTTTGGTTAATTTTAAAATTTTTAAAGTTTTTATTCTCCTCTCCTTGGTTTTTTTAGGAAAATTTCTCAAATTAAAATGAGAGAAATTGAATTTTTGTTTTTCACTTGACTTAGAGTTTGTATTATGCTTATTAAAGTTGATGAATTGTTGAAACTTCTATTGAATTCAACCTTAGTTCTTCCACTTTAAGCTATTCACACACTGTGCACAATAGGTTCCGATTGTAAGATGAGAAACTATTTCCCTCTTGACTCAGAAAAATTTAGACTTGGTACCTTTGACCTTATTTTAATAGTGTTGGGACACCTTATAAAAGGCCAATGAGCCTTTGAAAAAAAAAGAAAAGAAAGAAAAAACTGTTTGCTTGCCTTGAAACCCGAGCAAGGAATGAGGGGTATATGGTGAAAATCTTTAAAATTTGGTGCCCTAAGCCTTCATTGGTTGGGAGTCACCGACCTTAATGCTTGTTACAAGGGTGAATAGGTGGAGTTTAACATACTGTAGGTGCTTGGGTATTAAAATTCATTCTCAAAAGTCCGGGGTAAAATCAGTTAGTGGTTGAAAGATCCTTAAAGCTTGATGCCCTAAACCTTAATTGGTTGGGAGTCATTGATGGACCCCCGTTACATGGACAATTTAGAAAAGAATACCTTTAAGCTTCGTACTCCAACATGAAAAAAATTGTGAAACAAAAGGGTATGTTCTTAGCCTATTAAATTTGGTCAGTTTGCTAAGTGTTGAAAAAGAGCTAGGTTGGGGAGAGAGATTAGTTTAGCATACTATATTCGGAAACTATCAACTAACACTTAGATTTTTGTGGAAGAGTAAGGTTTGGTCCTTTGGAAGTAGAAATGATTTTAAAGCTTCAATTTGCATAATGCCTTCTCTTTATGAATTGTGATTAGGCAAAGTATTTGATAACTCTTGTTAAAATTTGAGTTTGTATTTCTTTAATGTTCCATGTGAGAGTTTGATCATCATGCCACTTAAAATTTTTTTTTTTTGAAGTGATTAGCATGATCTTGTAAAGTATATTACTTTTTAGTTTACTTTTTCTCTCCTTTATTGCTAAGGGACTAACAATATGTCGGTTGGGGGGAGTGATTGCTACTTAAAAAGTGCTATTTTGTACCTTGTAATTAACTCTTTTAAACACTTTTGAGTAGTAGTTATTACCTTTTAACTCAATTAGCATATTAAGGATGTTTGCAATCATTTCTAATCAAATTGTGTAAGTTTTGGTGTTTTTGATAGTAATTTGATCACCAAAGCAATCCAAGATTGAGGAGAGTTCTATGGAATCCATGGCAAAGCAATGGGAAGCTCATTAACATGAAGAACCAAAGCTTTGAAGCTTTATAGTCCTTTGCCATAAGCAAATCATGAATGCAAGGAGGGAAAGCAAAGAGAGAAATCTAGCATGAAGCATTCAAGAGGACAGCAACTGTTAGACACTTTTGAAGCACTTCCTGGAGCTCAATTGATGCATACTATATGTTGTTTCGAAGCTCAGAAACGGTGCATGATTCAGAGTTGAAATGAAGAAGTTAGAGCGTTTGGAAGCCGATCACACCAAGCTGAAGGCCAATTTCGCAAGCTGCGAAATCAGCCGTTGGCTGCAAAATGGTGTCCTTCAGGTTGCAAAATTTTGCAGCCATCTTGCACGCTTGCGAAATTCTCCTGAGTGCTTCCAGATATTTGCGACCGACATTTTTTTAGATTTTTTGCTTAAGATATTTGATGTCTAAATCCCCATTCTCTCCTTGTAATCCACCAATTATAGGATTCCTTAGTTATTAAGTAAGAACAAAGGGTAAATAGCCTCATATATATTGTTTGTAATTTCCATTACAGAGATATCTCAGGAGCTTGTTCTCAGAGACAACTTTTTGTATAGTTTTGGAAGGAAGTAAAATATAGAGATTTGCTCTACCTTACCTACTCAATTTGATTGTATTGTATTTATTTTTTCTTACTAACCAAACAAGCTCTGAGGATGTTTCCTCAGAGAATGAGTGGCTAGGCTTTTAGTTCCTTGGAGCTAAGGTAGCCGGGTAAGGCCCCGAATGCAAGAATTGGTAGTTTTGTTGTTTCAGCTATTAGTGAAGAGAAAGTGTGACCCGTTAATGATTTCTATGTTTTTAGTTAACTTAAAACGCCTTCAATTCACTAGGCCAACACTTGGTAAGGCAAGTGATCTCCGTCCATGGAGATGCACTAGTTTATCTCTTGCGAGCCTTTGGGAAGTGACTTGAAGGTAGGATTTTCTAGAATTGCCAACACTTGGTAAGCTTTTGGACTCTAAGGAGACATCCATTAGTTATCTCTTGCGAGCCTGAGAAGGGAAGTCCAAGGTTAATGATCACCTTGAATGGCGAATGCTAGGTGAGAGGCACGAGCCATTGCAAGTTGCATCAGTGAGAGGGAATTACTGCTGAAATCCATTAAAGGGAAACATTTGTACAACACCGGTTAAAGAATTAACTATATGTTAATTCTCTAATGCGAGGAAAAGATTCAAGTGACCGGAGCTCTGTTTTTGCATGAGGAGCCTGACCCCAGTGAACCTAAAACTCCAAGGAACGCTTTTCTTCATAAGTAATTCCTATTACTTTCTTTTTAGTTAGCTTAAAACAAATCCTTTTTCAACCAAAGTTTATGTTTTCTTCTTAAGCTAGCCTTGAAATGAAAAAGCACCAATTCAACTTTGAATTGGTATCAGTTGTAAGTTGAAAACCCTTCCTAGTGAACGATCATAGAGCCACTATGCTATATTAGCTAAGGCTATCCTAGTGCATGGTGATATAGGTTATAAATTTTGTTGATTACTCCTGTCTGAGGACCAAACTCAAGGTACACCAGCTAGGCACGCAATCAGGCTTCAAGGCTGCCTTTCCTTCAAGTCCTCACCAATCAAGAGCTCCTTACTATTTTCTCTCTTTTCTCACTTCACGTGCAACCAGAACTATCTCAAATGCTCAAAACCTTTTCCACACTCTGTTCTTTTCCCTCACCGAACTTGGACAGAGTTTTCTCCCCTAGAAAAAAAATGCAAAGGAAAGGTCTTTCTCTCTTTCATTCTGGCTTCTTATACCAGAACCCCTACTCCTCCCACTTCCACCTTCGTTTTTCCCTCCTTCAGCTCTGTAAAGTGCCCCATCAACCTTAGAAACCAACTCCATAAACACTCCTCATAGTCATAAGGTGAGCTTCTCTCTCCACATTTACTCCCTTGCTTCACCACCAAGAATCCATATGGATTCATGTTAGGCTGCAAGGAACCCAAACTAAGGCCCAAAATGGACCCAAAAGATTGCCCAAGACCGATTTGGAGCTTATGGGCCAGAGCCATGTAGGATTTAGGCTCCAAAATCACGAAAACCAGTGCCCTATACAAGCTGGCCCAACGAACTGGTCTAGCTAGTTGAGAAAAGATTTGAAATTTTTATAAAATATTTCTTGAAGAATCAGGAGTCCATAAAAAAAAACGATACATGATTCCGATTTCGGATGAGGGAGATATGATCGAAACAAGCTCAAGTACTCCGAATTCAAACCTGCTCCTATGAACTCTAGTCGAACTAAAACTTTGGAGACCGGTCGAGTCAGTTGAGAAAAAAATTGAAATTTTGAAAGAATATTCCTTGAAGAACAAGGAGTCCATAAAAAAAATGGTGAGCGATTTCAAGTTCGAATGAGGGAGATATGATCGAAACAAGCCCAAGTGCTCCGTATTCGAACCTACTCCTATGAACTCCAACTGAACTGAAACTTTGGGGACCGGTCGAGTCGGTTGAGAAAAAATTTGAAAATTTGAAAGAATATTCCTTGAAGAATAAGGGGTCTATAAAAAAAATAGTACACGATTCGAGTTCCGATGAGGGAGATATGATCAAAACAAGCCCAAGTGCTCCATATTCGAACTTGCTCCTATGAACTCCAACTGAACTGAAACTTTGGGGAGACCTCACTTCCTTCCTTTAGCATGATGTGAACAACTAAGGAATTGGTCATGACGGCACTCCAAAATGAACTACACACTCGCACTACATTGGACCACATATGAACCTATACAAGGCTCAAAAACCGATCAAGCCCAAAAGGGGGCCATGACGGTGCCATACGGAAAAAATTGGGTGCATGTGACACCCTTAAGATAAATGCAAGTGTCGAAGGACAAAATTAAGGGTCTACACTGGGTCTTGAGCTTAGAGCTCTAGATGATATGAATAACACTAGGTTGTGGTTAATATAAATGACTCTAGGTCATCAGCTCACCACTCTGGATATTATTAAAAGCCCAGGGTTATGGATGACATGAGCTACTCTTGTTCATGAGCTTAAGGCACTAGATGCTATCAACAACTCTTGGATGTGGTTGAGATGAACAACTTTGGGTCATGGGTCGAGGGCTCTTGATGCTATGAACAACTCAGGGATATCGATGGCATAAAAGACTATATGTCATGAGCCTAGGGCTCTTAGTGTTATAAACAACTTAGTGCTATGGATGACATGAGCTACTCTAGGTTGTGAACTCAAGGTTCTAAATGCTATGAACAACTCAGGCCTATGGATGACATGAGCTCCTCTTGGTCATGAGTTTAGGTCTCAAAATGCTATGAACAGGTCAAGATTGTGGATGACATGAATGACTTAGGGTCATGAACTAAAGGCAATATATACTACGAACATCTCAGTGCTATGGTTGACATGAACGACTCTGGGTCATGAGCTTAGGGCTTTAGATGCTATGAACAACTCAGGGTTGTTGATGACATATGCCACTTTGGGTCGTGAGCTTAGGGCTTTAGATGTTATGAACTGCTCTGGGTTGTGGTTGACATGAATGACTTTAGGGGGTGAGCTCAGGATTTTAGGTGCTATGAACAACTCAAGGTTCTTGATGACATGAAAGACTTCAGGTTGTAAGCTTAAGGCTCTAGATTCTATTAGCAACATAGGGTTGTAGATGACATGAATGAATCTCGGTCAGGAGCTTAGGGCCTTAGATGTTATGAAAAACTTTGGGCTATGGTTGACATTAATGACTTTGAGTATTGAGCAGAGGGCTTTAGATACTATGAACAGATCAAGGCTGTCAATGACATAAACCACTTTGGGTCGTGAGCACAAGGCTTTACATGCTATGAAAAGCTTTCGGTTGTGGTTGACATGAATGAATCCGGGTCGTGAGCTCAAGGCTCTAGATACTATGAACAACTCAGGCTTGTTGATGACATGAAAGACTTCGGGTTGTGAGCTCAGGGCTTTAGATTCTATAAACAGGTTAGGGTTTTGGATGACATGAATGACTCTCGGTCGTGAGCTGTAGGCCCTAGATGCAGTGAATAGCTCTAGGTTGTTGTTGACATGAAAGACTCCGAGTCGTGAGCTCATGGCTCTAGATGCTATGAACAACTTAGGGTTATTGATGACATGAACCACTCTAGGTTATGAGCTCAAGGCTTTAGATGCTTTGAAAAGCTCCAAGTTGTGGTTGACATAAACAACTCCAATTCATGATCTCACGACTTTAGATGCTATGAACAGCTCAAGGTTTTTATGACATGAAAGACTTGGGATTGTGAGCACAAGGCTATAGATTCTATGAACAGGTTAGGGTTGTGAATAACATGAACGACTCTCAGTCGTGAACTTAGGGCTCTAGATGCAATGAACAACTCAAGGTTGTGGTTGACATGAAAGACTTTGAGTCGTGAGCTCATGGCTCTAAATGCTATGAACAACTCTAAGCTATGGTTAACATGAATGAATCTTGGTCATGAGCTCAAGGTTGTAGATGTTATTAATACCTCAGGGTTTGGATGACATGAAGTACTTTAGGTTGTGAGCTCAAGGCTCCAGATGCTATGAACAACTTTGGTTTGTGGTTGACAAGAACGACTCCAGGTTGTGAGCTAGGGGCTCCTGATGCTATGAACAACTCAGAGTTATCGATGACATGAAAGACTATGGGTCATGAGCTCATGATTGTAGATACTATGAGCTACTTAAGGTTATGGTTGACATGAACTACTCTAGGTCGTGAGCTCAAGGCTTGATTACTACTCAAAAAGTGTTATTTTGTAGCTTGTAATTAACTCTTTTAAACACTCTTGAGTAGTAATTATTACCTTTTAACTCAATTGACATGTTAAGGACCCTTGCAATCGTTTCTAATCAAATTGTGTTAAGTTTTGGTGTTTTTAATAGCTTTTAGCTACACCAAAG
Source organism: Vitis cinerea var. helleri x Vitis riparia (assembly GCA_946000715.1). NCBI lineage: Eukaryota > Viridiplantae > Streptophyta > Magnoliopsida > Vitales > Vitaceae > Vitis > Vitis cinerea var. helleri x Vitis riparia. The sequence goes on along the minus strand of OX254005.1, from coordinate 14,415,082 downwards.
CAATCCAAGAATGAGGGAGAGCTGTATATAGTTCAGGGCAAAGCTTTTGGAAGCTCAAATTCATGAAGAACCAAGCTTTGGAGCTCCATAGCCCTTTGCCAAAGTCGTTCAAAGTATGCAAGGAAAGAACAACGGAGAGAGGAAAAACAGAGTGAAGGAAACAGAGGACAGCAGATGCAGTCTTCTTTTGTACTTTTGGAGTACTTACCGAAGTCAATTTTCTACATACTATATACCATTTCAAAGCTCAGGAAGTCAAGAATCCAACGCTTCAAACAGTGTACGAATTGGAGCTGAAATGAGGAAGATATAGCCTTTTCAAGACAACTACATCCAGCTGAAGGACAAATTCGCATCTTGCGAATTTGGAACTCCAAGTAAGAATTTCGCACCAGCCCTTGCAAATGCGAATTTCACACCAGCCCTTGCAAGTGCGAATTTCACACCTTGTATTGTTCATGCGAACTGGGATATTTGTGCACCAACTCTTTTAGATCTTTTCTTTAGATATTTTTGTATAAATTTCCATTCTTCTCCTTGTAATCCACGAACCATAAGATTTCTTAGCTAGGAAGGTTGGAAAAACTTCTCTATATATATTCCCTTGCATCCATTGTAATAGATATATATAAGTATGTAGAATCGATCAATAAATAGAATATACAGAGCCTTGCTCTGTTTTTCCTTCTTTTTCATTTTCATTTTCTTGCTAGCCAAACATTCTCTGAGATGTTTTCTCAGAGGATGAGAGGCTAAATCTTTGGTTTCTTGGAGTGAAGGAAGCTAGGTGAAAAGTCTAGATGCAAAAGTGGAAAACTCTCGTGCATTAAATACAAGTAGTTGGAGTTCATAAATGGCTTTTAAATCTAAAGTTTTGCTTTAAATCCCTTCGAATCACTTTGAATGGCCAATACATGGTAAGCTTTTAAGTCTATGAGGATACTTATTGCTAGATCCACATCAGACCATTAGTTATCATGTACGAGCCGTTGGAAAGTGGCTCAAGGTGAAGACCCCTAGTGTCTAAAGCCATTTATGGAACTTGACTACCATTTCTATTGACTTTTTTATGGATTAAATTTTCATTGTTAAACCTATACCGATTTGGGAAACAACCATCCTTTATGTTGTTGTCCCCAATACGAGGAGAAAAATCCGGAATTTCCCACTTTGCATTCTGAACTTGATCCTAGCAACCTCTAGCTCCGGGAGACTTTCTTTCTTCCATTTTTACCTAGTTCTATGTTAGTTTAATTTCAAACACCACTTTCAAAACAAATTTTCTTTTCTTTTAAACTTTAAGTTTTTGACAAAGGAAATCATCAGATTCAATTTCTAATCTTGAGTCTATCACTGGTAGAGTGAAAACCCATCCCAGAGTTCAACCCTAGAGCTGCTATACTATAGTAGCTTTGCTACGCCAGTATAAGGTCATAGGATTTATAAATATTTTTGATTAAAATACCCAACTGGGAAACACGAATCAAGGCTCTAGTTGGTATAAACATCTAAGAGTTGCGGATAACATGGGCTACTTTAGGTCATGAGTTCAAGGCTCTAGATGCTATGAACAACATTGGGGTATGGTTGACATGAAGGACTTCATGTCATGAGCTCAAGGCTCTAGATGCTATGAACAAGTCAGGGCTATGGATAACATGCGCTATTGTAGGTCGTGAGCTCTGGGCTCTAGATGCTATGAACAACATTGGGCTATGGTTAACATGAGCGACTTCGTGTAGTGAGCTCAAGGCTCTAGATGTTATGAATAAGTTAGAGCTATGGAGGACATTAACAACTTTGGGTCATGGGTAAGGGCTCTAGATTCAATGAATAGCTCTGAGCTATGGTTGAGATGAACGACTTTGGGTCATGAGTTGAGGGCTCTATATGCTAAGAATGGCTCAGGGTTGTGGATAACATAGACTACTCTGGATCATGAGCTAAAGGTTCTAAATGCTATGAACAACATTGGGCTATGGTTGACATGAACGACTCCGTGTTGTGAGGTTAAAGCTCTAGACGATATGAACAACTTAGGGCTATCGATGACATGAAGGACTTCGGGTTATGAGCTCAGGCTTTGGACTATATGAATAGCTCAGGGGTGTTAAGGACATGTACTACATTGGGTCGTGAGCTCAGGGCCCTAACCACAATGAACAACTCTAGGTTGTGGTTGACATGAAAGGCTCCAGGTCGATAACTCAAAGCTCTAGATCCTATGAACAACTCAAGGTTGTGGATGACATCAACCACTCTAGGTCTTGAGCTAAGGGCTATAGATGCTATGAATAACTCTAGGCTGTGGTTGACATGAATGACTCTGGGTCATGAGCTTAGTGCTCTAGATGCTATTAACAGCTTAGGGTTGTCGCTAACATGAGCTACTCTAGATTGTGAGCTCAGGGCTCTATATGCTATGAACAACTCTGGGTGGTGGTTGACATGAACGAATCCGAGTCGTGAGCTTAAGGCTCCTAATGCTAGGAACAAATTAGGGTTGTCAATAACATGAAAGACTATGGGCATGAGCTCAAGGCTCTAGATACTATAAACAACTCAGAGTTGTGGTTGACATGAACGAACCTAGGTCGTGAGATTAGGGCACTAGTTGCTATGAATAGTTGAGGAATATGGATAACATGGGATACTCTGGGTCATGATCTTAGGCCTCTAAATGCTATGAACAATGTTAGGTTATGGTATACATGAATGACTCTGTGTCATGAGCTCTGAGCTCTAGATGCTATGAATAGCTCAGGGATATTGATGACATGAAAGACTCTAGGTCATGAGGTCAGGGCTCTAGATGCTATGAATGGCTTAAGGATGTGGATAACATAGGCTACTCTGGGTTGTGAGATCAAGGTTCTAAATGCTATGAACAATGTTAGATTATGGTTGACACGAATGACTTTGGGTTGTGAGCTTAGGGCTCTAGATGCTATTCAGAGCTTAAGGTTGTCAATGACATGAAAGACTATGGGTTGTGAGCTTAGAGCTCTAGATATTGTGAACAACTCAGGGCTATTATTGACATGAACAACTCTTGTCGTGAGGTCAGAGCTCTAGATGCTATGAATAGCTCAAGGCTACTAATAACGTGGGCTACTCTTGGTCATGAGCTAAAAGCTCTAGATACTATGAATATCTTTAAGTGATGATTGACATGAATGAGTCTATGTCGTGAGCTCAAGGCCCTAGATTCTATTAATAGCTTTGGGTTGTGGTTGATATGAATGAATTTAGGTCTTCAGGTCAAGGCTCTAATGTTATGAAAAACTCTGGGTTGTGGTTGACATGAACCACTCCGAGTCTTATGGCTACATGTAGAGGTTCCATGTGGCTGAAATTTTGGTTTGCTTTTTGGTGATTCTAGTAGCTACATTGGGGGGGGGGGGGGGGGCTTTAGGTGGCTGAGTTTCAGCTAGATTCATAGGCTAAAGGAGGCTGAAATTTTAGTTTGTTCCATGGGATTTAAATAACTGTAGGTGAGAGGCTTCAGGTGAATGAAATTTTAGTTTGGTTTCAGGGGATTTAGGTGGCCGCATGTGGATGTTTGTGTGGCCGTATTTTCAGCTGGGTTTCTTGAGTTAAGGGGGGTTGCATTGTTTGTTGACTAATGAGCTCTGTGGCCTTAGTTTTAATAAGGTTGGGTGGCTTGGGTTTGGCCTTCTACAAGGACCACGTTGCATTGTTTCGGCCGTTTCTCCCTCATCCAGGTTCGGAATTGAGCATCGTTTTTTTGTTGGATTCCTTATTCTTTGAGGAATCTGTTGGTAAAGTTTCAAAAATTTTCTCAATCGGTTTAACCGGTTGGGAACCGGTTCAACAGGTTCTGCTAGGCAACCCCTTTTTATAAACACATTACATTGTTTCGGCCGGTTCTCCCTCATCCAGGCTTGGAATTGAGCACCATTTTTTTTGGATTCCTTATTCTTCGAGGTTTTGCTAGGCAGTCTCAGTTTTAGCCTTTTTTACCCCCATTTTTGTTGTGGCTTGAGCCCTTAGGCTCCAAGGCACTTGTGGGCCACCTTTAGGGTTAGAGTTCGGTTTGGTTAGATCTCATGTGAGCCCACTTCATGGATGGCAAGAATGTGGGTTAAGCGAGCATGGTTTGGTTTGATGGAATTTAGAGGAATGTGTGCAAAAGAAAGCAAACCATTTATTTCATTTCAACTTGCTTCCCTCCCTTTTGGGTATGATATTTGATGTTTGATTAAGAGTGCATGTTGTATGCTTGTATTGCTTGCCTTACCTTTTCCTTGCAGCGCATGGCTAGGGACCATAGGTATGCACTTCGACTTTAGATAATGAAATTCACATAAATGCTTAGTGCATGATTGCTATATATATTTGTTGTGCATTTGAGCTTATTGAATGACCTCTTATGTAGCGCTTGGTTGGGGACCTCAGGTATGCACTCTGATTTGGACTTGTTGAGTGTATGTGCATGCTAAATACTAGGTTGGTCTATGTGATTAATGTCATTTGTTTAGCCCTAGGTTTGTTTGATCTTTGACCCATATGCTCCCATATACCTAGTTCATTAGTAGAGACTGAGTTCCGTGCCTAGAGGGGTGCTACCTCGCATGAGGTACCTTCCTAATAGGTAACTTGATCCCCGGACCTAGAATCTACTTTTCATAGACCATTTTTTCCTGAGTGGAGTCATGCTGGTGTTTTTGTTCTTACTTAAATTTTCCTCGTTTAAAAATAAAAATAAAAAGTAAGTGGTGACTCCAAACAAAAATGTTCCTCATTGGGACGAATTTTTCAAAACTCGAAAACCAGCTGTCTTTTTCACCTTTAAAATAGCAAGTTGTGTCGGTCAATGGATCGGGTAAGGGTCCACAATCCTAGATACTATGAACAACTCAGAGTTGTGGTTGACATGAATAACTTCGGGTTGTGATCTCAGGGCTCAACATGCTATGAATAAATCAAGGCGTTAGACTACATCAGCTACTTTGAGTTGTGAGCTCAAAGCACCACATGCTATGAACAACTTAGCTTTGTGTATGATCTGAATGACTTGGGGTCCTATGAGCTGAGGGCTCTAGATGCTACCAACAACTAAGGGTTGTGGTTGACATGAACGACTCCAAGTCTTGAGTTCTAAGCTCTAGGTTCTATGAATAGCTCAGGGTTGTGGATGATATGAATGATTGTTGGTCATGAACCCAATGCTTTAGATGTTACGAATAGCTCAGGGTTATGGATGGCATGAACAACTTCAGGTCATGAGCTTAAGGCTCTAAATGCTTTGAATAGCTCAGGGTAGTGGTTGACATGAATGACTCTGAGTTATGAGCTCAATGCTTTAGATGCTATGAACAACTTAGGATTATTAATGACATGAGCTACTTTGGGTCCTAAGCTAAGGGCATTGGATGCTATGAACAAGTCAAGGTTGTGGATTATATGAAAGATTCTTGGTCATGAGGCCAAGGCTCTAAATCTTATGAACAACTCAGGACATTAGATGACATGAATGACTCAAGGTCGGGGCTCTAGATGCTATCAACATCTCAGGCCTATGAATAATATGAGTTGCTCTGCGTCTTGAACTCATGGCTCTAAAATCTATGAATAGCTTAACGTTATGGACAATACGAACGACTTAGAATCCTGTGAGCTCAAGCCTCTAAGAGCTATGAATAGCTTAGGGTTGTGGATGATATGAACGATTCTTGCTTGTGAGCCCAAGGATCTAAATGTTATGAACTAGTTAGGGTTATGAATGACATGAATGACTTAAAGTCATCAGCTCAGGGTTCTTCATGAACAACTTAGGGTTGTGATTGACATGAATGACTCTATGTTGTTAGCTCAGGGCTCTAAATGCTATGAACATCTTAGAGTTATGGATGATATGAACGACTTGGGATCCTGTGAGGTACGATCTCTAGATGCTTTGAACAGCTTAAGGCTGAGGATGATATGAACGATTTTTAGTGGTGAGCCTATGACGCTAAATGTTATGAATGACTCGAGGTTGTGGATGACATGAATGACTTAAGGATGTGAGCTCAGGGCTCTAGATGTTATGAATAACTCAGGCCTGTGGATGACAGGAACAATTCTAGGTCATGACCTTAGGGTTCTAGATGTTATGAACAGCTCAAGGTTATGGTTAATATGCACGTCGTGAGCTCATGCCTTTAGATGCTATGAATACCTTAGGGCTTTGGGTGATCTGAACGATTCTTGGTCATGAGAAGAAGACTCCAAATGTTATGAACAACTTAAGATTATGGATGACATGAACGACTCAAGGTCATGAGCTTAGGGCTCTAGATGCTATGAACAACTCTCGACTATGGATGACATGAATGTCTCAAATTCATGAGCTTAGGGCTCTAGATGTTATGAAAAACTTAAGGTTGTGGATGACCTAAATGACTCCGAGTCATGCGTTCAAGGCTCTAGATGCTATGAATCGTTCAGGGATGTGGATGACATAAATGACGCCATGTTGTGAGCTTAGGGCTTTAGATGCTATGAACAAGTCAAAGTTATGGATTATATGAACGACTCGGGATCCCATGAGCTTGGGCCTCCAGATGCTATGAATAGCTCAAGGCTTTGGGTTATATGAACAATTCTTGGTTTTGAGCACAAGACACTAAATGTGATGAATAACTGATTACTACCAAAAAGTGCTATTTTGTAGACCTAATTATAATAGTTTTAAGCACCTTTGTGTAGTAATCATATTCATTTAACCCAATTAATTCATTAAGGTCCTTAGTAATTGGTTTTAACCATTTTGTGGCAAGTTTACATGTTTTTATCAGCTTATGAATCAATTCAAGCATGCCAAATGATGGAGGAGCTAATTGGACAAGTTAAAGCAAGGATTTTGGAAGTTTACAGGCTTGAATTTCAAGTGGAAACACGAGCACAAGCAAAGAGAATGCAAGAGGAAAAACAAGCAAAGTGAAGAGGAAAACAGAGGACAGCAGCTGCAGTCTTCTCTCGAACTTTTGGAGTACTTCCCGAAGTCCATTTTCTACATGCTATATACCATTTCAAAGCTCAGGAAGTCAAGAATCCAACGCTTCAAACCGTGTACAATTTGGAGCTGAAATGAGGAAGATATGGCCTTCGGAAGACAACTGCATCAAATCTTGTGAAAATTTCGCAAGGTGAATTTCTCCTTGCGAAATTTCGCAAGGAGAAATTCACATTGCGAAAATGCCAAATCTCCTCTGTTTCTCCACGCACGCACCACCGACTTTTGAGATATTTTTAGCTTGATATTTTCTCATGTAAATTCCTTTTGTAACCTTGTATTCAGCCATCATAAGGCTTTATCTTGTAATTTTGCTATATATAGAGGTGCACAACACCTCCAAAAAGGGAGATTGGAAATTGAGAGGATGGGGTGATCGATCCTTTGTATATTAGCTTAGAATAATATAAAGCTCTGTTTTTCTTCTTTTCTCTTTTCTTTCTCATTTTCTTAGTAGCCAAACAGCCTCTGAGGACTTTTCCTCAGAGGATGGTTGGCTAAAACCTTTAAGTTTCTCAAAGTATGGATGTTATGTGATGGCTTGGATGCAATCCCATGGAAATTTCTCGCACCCGGAAGGTAAGGTAGTCGGTTTTTCATTAATGGTTCATTAATGTAAATTTTGGTTTTTATTTCCTTTGGACAACTTCCAACGGCCAATACTTGATAAGCTTTTGGATTTCTATCCATTAGTTATCTCCTACGAGCTATTGGAAGGTGAGGTTTTCAATTCCAAGTTTTGCATTAATCCGTTAGAACCAATTTCAATGGCCATTGAAAGGTGAGTTTATCACCTGGAATGACTTTGAGTTGCCAATATTTGGTAAGCTTTTGGCTTTAGACCATTAGTTATCTCTTACGAGCCATTCAAAGGAAGTCTAAGGTGAATAACCATTGATAAAATCCACTACCATCTGTTTTGCCATTTTAAAGGATTAAAACTTGATTTGCTAAATCCATACCGGTTCGGGAAGCAAGCATCACCATAGTTGCAACCCCAACGCGAGGAGCCTATCCTGAGATTTCCAATTTGCATAAGAGCCAGAGCATAGCTATCCTATCTTTGAGAAACTTGTTTTTACACCCTTTCATTTTAATCTTTAATGTTAGCTTAGATTAGTTTAAATCTCTCTAAAACATTTTCATCTTCTTTTAAAGCTAACATCCATAAGAAAATCACCTATTTTCCTAATTTGAATATCACTCGTGTTTGCGAAAACCCTTCCCAGTGAACGATCCTAGAACCACTATGCTATAGTAGCTTGGCTACTTTAGTAATAGTATTTAAGGTATAAATTTTGTTGATACGCCTTTAAAGCTAAGCTACCATGAGTCGCATCAAATGGCGCCGTTGCCGGGGAAGGTGCCACAAGCACAGTGAAGCAACCATTAAGGGTAACTTGTGATCTTCATCACAAGTTTGGTGAGTTTTCTTCTAATTTTTTTTTAGTTTAGTTTTTATTTAGTTAAATTTTTTTTATTCTCTTTTCTTTTATTTTTGTTTTAATTTCAATTTGTGCATTCCTTGTTGGATTCGAGACCAAGAGGGAACCCTGGTACAAGTTGAAGGAAAGAGCCTTAGTTGAATATCATTTTTTAGAAATGGAAATTCCACATGAAGATCAAAGCTCTCATTATGATCATGAGAAGGACAAAGTTGCATATTTATCCATGAGGGATCGGATTGAATTGGGGAAAAGGCAAGTTCAACAAAGCCAATGGGGTAGTAAGTATGCTTTGAATGGAGATGATTCATATGAGCATACGGTAGGGGAGTGCCCTACCATTCCAACTATGAGAGAAATGCGCGGTTACCAAAGATCCTACACCTCAAGTTGGAATAACCATCCCAACCTTACAACCCAACCTCAACCTCAACCATCAATGAGTACATCTTCATTGGAGCAAGCCATTTTGAAGATAAGCAAAGTCATGGAAGACTTTGTAGGTGAGCAACAAAAGATCAACTCTCATCTTAATGAAAAGATTGATAATTTGGAGAGTTCAATAAATGTAAGAATGGAGGAGGTTTATAATGATCTATCACTAAGGATAGAAAAAATTCAAGACTCCATTGAGAAGCTCACCAATCTCGACATAGCAAGGGGGAAAAGGAAGCTTCCTCCTCAACCCCACCATAACCTTCAAGGAACCAATGTAAAAAGATCAAGGAAAGTGTTGATGATCGACATTTTGGTGGGGGATTGCTATGACAACTCTATGGACCAACCTTCCATTGAAAATCATAAGGTTCAAGATGACAAAGGGTTACCTGAACCCTTTAAAGCATCCACTTCTCCAGGGAAGAGAAGAGAAACGAATTCCCTTGGACCAAATGGGAAGGATGCCAATTTTGTTTGGGATCCAGGGGGATTTCAGCATGAAGTGGGTGTGTGAGTGAGGATGAGCTAAATAGTTCATCTTCTTTTTGGGATACATGCTATCAGCTTCATTTAAATTCTATGTTTTTTTTTTTTAAATATTATGCATGTTTTAGTTTGAATTCTTAGCTTTAATTTAGTTATAATATGTTTTTAAGATGAGTTTTGAAGTGTTCATGCAGGTACGAAAGCTCACAAGCTCACAAATGTGGAGAAAAAAGTGAAATGGGGGAGAAATATATCTAAGTCCAAGCTTAAAACCCCATTTCGCAACTTAACAAGTGAGTTGCAAAATTTTCGCAAGGTGAATTTCACATTGCGAAAATTTCGCAAGGTGAATTTCACATTGCGAAATGCACATTTTGGCAAGATGCAAAATGCAACCTCTCGGGATTGCACTTTCGCAAGGAGAGTAACCAGTGCGAAAATTTCGCAAGGTGAATTTCTCCTTGCGAAATTTCGCAAGGAGAGTAACCAGTGCGAAAATTTCGCAAGGTGAATTTCACCTTGCGAAATTGTTTTCAAAGCCAAAAATCTCCAATTTTAACACCCCTGCAAGCTACATTCAAATGCCATTGCAACTTATATGAGTATACCATCATGGCATGGACCCTTTGAGCCTTGTCCTCAGCTGCTCAAAGTGGGGCCCACTCATCATTTTTGTAAATATTTAGTATAAATTCCTCTCTCATCCAATTTTTGAATTTTGAAATAGGTGGTTCAACCTTCTCAACTCCAAGTCCACATCACATGAGGTACCACTTCCTTCCTCCTTATTTTCGATTCAAACATTGAGGACAATGTTCATCTCGGTTGGGGGGAGAGATGAGGAAGTAAGTATTACTTTAAATTTTTATCATACTTAGTTAAATTAGCTCTTTTTAAAATTTTTAAAAATTTTTGCTTTAAACTCCATGGATATTAAGGATTAACTCTCAAAATTAAATGAGAGAAGTCGAGTTTCAACTTGATTACATGAGTCTTAGAGTTTGTATTATGCTCTTCTAAAAGTTGATGAATTGTTGAAACTCCCATTGCATGCAAACTTACCTCTTCCACCTTAAGCTATTCGCACACACATACATTAGATTCCGGTTATAAGATGTGAAACTATCTCACCCTTTAAGCTTGAGAAATCATAATTTGACACCTTTAACATCTCTTTAATAGTGTTGGGACACCTCATAAAGACCAATGAGTCTTTGAAAAAATAGAAAAAAAAAAGAAAAAGAAAAAGAAAAAGAAAAAGAAAAAAAGAGAAAAGAATAAACTTCTTTGCTTGCCTTGAAACCTGAGCATGGTCCGAAGGGGTGGCGAAAGCCTTTAAAGCCTGGTGCCCTAAGCCTTTATTGGTTGGGAGTCACCGATCCTCTGCTTGTTACATGGGTGAATTGGTTAAGTTTAGTAAGTGAAAAGAATTGTGAATAAGAGGTGCGTTCCTAGCCTATCAAGAGATGGTTAATTTTGCTAAGCTTAAAGAAAGACTTAGGTTGGGGGGATATGATAGTTATCCATACTATACTCGGAAGCTAATCACATTAACACTTAGCTTTTAGTGGAAGAATTTGATTTGGATCTTTTGAGAGTGGGAATTCTTTTGATGCTTAAACTTGCATAATATCCATTCTTTGTACTCTATGATCAAGTGAATGCTTTGACAACTCTTATTATAGGTTGAGTTTAACATCTTTATTGATCCATGGATGTCCATCATGCCACTCATATCATTTTTTGGAGTGATTTGCATGATCCCTTTTATGTATATTATTATAGTTTACTTAGTTTTTATCTCCTCCATTGCTAAGGGACTAGCAATGAGTCGGTTGGGGGGTGTGATTACTACCAAAAAGTGCTATTTTGTAGACCTAATTATAATAGTTTTAAGCACCTTTGTGTAGTAATCATATTCATTTAACCCAATTAATTCATTAAGGTCCTTAGTAATTGGTTTTAACCATTTTGTGGCAAGTTTACATGTTTTTATCAGCTTATGAATCAATTCAAGCATGCCAAATGATGGAGGAGCTAATTGGACAAGTTAAAGCAAGGATTTTGGAAGTTTACAGGCTTGAATTTCAAGTGGAAACACGAGCACAAGCAAAGAGAATGCAAGAGGAAAAACAAGCAAAGTGAAGAGGAAAACAGAGGACAGCAGCTGCAGTCTTCTCTCGAACTTTTGGAGTACTTCCCGAAGTCCATTTTCTACATGCTATATACCATTTCAAAGCTCAGGAAGTCAAGAATCCAACGCTTCAAACCGTGTACAATTTGGAGCTGAAATGAGGAAGATATGGCCTTCGGAAGACAACTGCATCAAATCTTGTGAAAATTTCGCAAGGTGAATTTCTCCTTGCGAAATTTCGCAAGGAGAAATTCACATTGCGAAAATGCCAAATCTCCTCTGTTTCTCCACGCACGCACCACCGACTTTTGAGATATTTTTAGCTTGATATTTTCTCATGTAAATTCCTTTTGTAACCTTGTATTCAGCCATCATAAGGCTTTATCTTGTAATTTTGCTATATATAGAGGTGCACAACACCTCCAAAAAGGGAGATTGGAAATTGAGAGGATGGGGTGATCGATCCTTTGTATATTAGCTTAGAATAATATAAAGCTCTGTTTTTCTTCTTTTCTCTTTTCTTTCTCATTTTCTTAGTAGCCAAACAGCCTCTGAGGACTTTTCCTCAGAGGATGGTTGGCTAAAACCTTTAAGTTTCTCAAAGTATGGATGTTATGTGATGGCTTGGATGCAATCCCATGGAAATTTCTCGCACCCGGAAGGTAAGGTAGTCGGTTTTTCATTAATGGTTCATTAATGTAAATTTTGGTTTTTATTTCCTTTGGACAACTTCCAACGGCCAATACTTGATAAGCTTTTGGATTTCTATCCATTAGTTATCTCCTACGAGCTATTGGAAGGTGAGGTTTTCAATTCCAAGTTTTGCATTAATCCGTTAGAACCAATTTCAATGGCCATTGAAAGGTGAGTTTATCACCTGGAATGACTTTGAGTTGCCAATATTTGGTAAGCTTTTGGCTTTAGACCATTAGTTATCTCTTACGAGCCATTCAAAGGAAGTCTAAGGTGAATAACCATTGATAAAATCCACTACCATCTGTTTTGCCATTTTAAAGGATTAAAACTTGATTTGCTAAATCCATACCGGTTCGGGAAGCAAGCATCACCATAGTTGCAACCCCAACGCGAGGAGCCTATCCTGAGATTTCCAATTTGCATAAGAGCCAGAGCATAGCTATCCTATCTTTGAGAAACTTGTTTTTACACCCTTTCATTTTAATCTTTAATGTTAGCTTAGATTAGTTTAAATCTCTCTAAAACATTTTCATCTTCTTTTAAAGCTAACATCCATAAGAAAATCACCTATTTTCCTAATTTGAATATCACTCGTGTTTGCGAAAACCCTTCCCAGTGAACGATCCTAGAACCACTATGCTATAGTAGCTTGGCTACTTTAGTAATAGTATTTAAGGTATAAATTTTGTTGATACGCCTTTAAAGCTAAGCTACCATGAGTCGCATCAAATGGCGCCGTTGCCGGGGAAGGTGCCACAAGCACAGTGAAGCAACCATTAAGGGTAACTTGTGATCTTCATCACAAGTTTGGTGAGTTTTCTTCTAATTTTTTTTTAGTTTAGTTTTTATTTAGTTAAATTTTTTTTATTCTCTTTTCTTTTATTTTTGTTTTAATTTCAATTTGTGCATTCCTTGTTGGATTCGAGACCAAGAGGGAACCCTGGTACAAGTTGAAGGAAAGAGCCTTAGTTGAATATCATTTTTTAGAAATGGAAATTCCACATGAAGATCAAAGCTCTCATTATGATCATGAGAAGGACAAAGTTGCATATTTATCCATGAGGGATCGGATTGAATTGGGGAAAAGGCAAGTTCAACAAAGCCAATGGGGTAGTAAGTATGCTTTGAATGGAGATGATTCATATGAGCATACGGTAGGGGAGTGCCCTACCATTCCAACTATGAGAGAAATGCGCGGTTACCAAAGATCCTACACCTCAAGTTGGAATAACCATCCCAACCTTACAACCCAACCTCAACCTCAACCATCAATGAGTACATCTTCATTGGAGCAAGCCATTTTGAAGATAAGCAAAGTCATGGAAGACTTTGTAGGTGAGCAACAAAAGATCAACTCTCATCTTAATGAAAAGATTGATAATTTGGAGAGTTCAATAAATGTAAGAATGGAGGAGGTTTATAATGATCTATCACTAAGGATAGAAAAAATTCAAGACTCCATTGAGAAGCTCACCAATCTCGACATAGCAAGGGGGAAAAGGAAGCTTCCTCCTCAACCCCACCATAACCTTCAAGGAACCAATGTAAAAAGATCAAGGAAAGTGTTGATGATCGACATTTTGGTGGGGGATTGCTATGACAACTCTATGGACCAACCTTCCATTGAAAATCATAAGGTTCAAGATGACAAAGGGTTACCTGAACCCTTTAAAGCATCCACTTCTCCAGGGAAGAGAAGAGAAACGAATTCCCTTGGACCAAATGGGAAGGATGCCAATTTTGTTTGGGATCCAGGGGGATTTCAGCATGAAGTGGGTGTGTGAGTGAGGATGAGCTAAATAGTTCATCTTCTTTTTGGGATACATGCTATCAGCTTCATTTAAATTCTATGTTTTTTTTTTTTAAATATTATGCATGTTTTAGTTTGAATTCTTAGCTTTAATTTAGTTATAATATGTTTTTAAGATGAGTTTTGAAGTGTTCATGCAGGTACGAAAGCTCACAAGCTCACAAATGTGGAGAAAAAAGTGAAATGGGGGAGAAATATATCTAAGTCCAAGCTTAAAACCCCATTTCGCAACTTAACAAGTGAGTTGCAAAATTTTCGCAAGGTGAATTTCACATTGCGAAAATTTCGCAAGGTGAATTTCACATTGCGAAATGCACATTTTGGCAAGATGCAAAATGCAACCTCTCGGGATTGCACTTTCGCAAGGAGAGTAACCAGTGCGAAAATTTCGCAAGGTGAATTTCTCCTTGCGAAATTTCGCAAGGAGAGTAACCAGTGCGAAAATTTCGCAAGGTGAATTTCACCTTGCGAAATTGTTTTCAAAGCCAAAAATCTCCAATTTTAACACCCCTGCAAGCTACATTCAAATGCCATTGCAACTTATATGAGTATACCATCATGGCATGGACCCTTTGAGCCTTGTCCTCAGCTGCTCAAAGTGGGGCCCACTCATCATTTTTGTAAATATTTAGTATAAATTCCTCTCTCATCCAATTTTTGAATTTTGAAATAGGTGGTTCAACCTTCTCAACTCCAAGTCCACATCACATGAGGTACCACTTCCTTCCTCCTTATTTTCGATTCAAACATTGAGGACAATGTTCATCTCGGTTGGGGGGAGAGATGAGGAAGTAAGTATTACTTTAAATTTTTATCATACTTAGTTAAATTAGCTCTTTTTAAAATTTTTAAAAATTTTTGCTTTAAACTCCATGGATATTAAGGATTAACTCTCAAAATTAAATGAGAGAAGTCGAGTTTCAACTTGATTACATGAGTCTTAGAGTTTGTATTATGCTCTTCTAAAAGTTGATGAATTGTTGAAACTCCCATTGCATGCAAACTTACCTCTTCCACCTTAAGCTATTCGCACACACATACATTAGATTCCGGTTATAAGATGTGAAACTATCTCACCCTTTAAGCTTGAGAAATCATAATTTGACACCTTTAACATCTCTTTAATAGTGTTGGGACACCTCATAAAGACCAATGAGTCTTTGAAAAAATAGAAAAAAAAAAGAAAAAGAAAAAGAAAAAGAAAAAGAAAAAAAGAGAAAAGAATAAACTTCTTTGCTTGCCTTGAAACCTGAGCATGGTCCGAAGGGGTGGCGAAAGCCTTTAAAGCCTGGTGCCCTAAGCCTTTATTGGTTGGGAGTCACCGATCCTCTGCTTGTTACATGGGTGAATTGGTTAAGTTTAGTAAGTGAAAAGAATTGTGAATAAGAGGTGCGTTCCTAGCCTATCAAGAGATGGTTAATTTTGCTAAGCTTAAAGAAAGACTTAGGTTGGGGGGATATGATAGTTATCCATACTATACTCGGAAGCTAATCACATTAACACTTAGCTTTTAGTGGAAGAATTTGATTTGGATCTTTTGAGAGTGGGAATTCTTTTGATGCTTAAACTTGCATAATATCCATTCTTTGTACTCTATGATCAAGTGAATGCTTTGACAACTCTTATTATAGGTTGAGTTTAACATCTTTATTGATCCATGGATGTCCATCATGCCACTCATATCATTTTTTGGAGTGATTTGCATGATCCCTTTTATGTATATTATTATAGTTTACTTAGTTTTTATCTCCTCCATTGCTAAGGGACTAGCAATGAGTCGGTTGGGGGGTGTGATTACTACCAAAAAGTGCTATTTTGTAGACCTAATTATAATAGTTTTAAGCACCTTTGTGTAGTAATCATATTCATTTAACCCAATTAATTCATTAAGGTCCTTAGTAATTGGTTTTAACCATTTTGTGGCAAGTTTACATGTTTTTATCAGCTTATGAATCAATTCAAGCATGCCAAATGATGGAGGAGCTAATTGGACAAGTTAAAGCAAGGATTTTGGAAGTTTACAGGCTTGAATTTCAAGTGGAAACACGAGCACAAGCAAAGAGAATGCAAGAGGAAAAACAAGCAAAGTGAAGAGGAAAACAGAGGACAGCAGCTGCAGTCTTCTCTCGAACTTTTGGAGTACTTCCCGAAGTCCATTTTCTACATGCTATATACCATTTCAAAGCTCAGGAAGTCAAGAATCCAACGCTTCAAACCGTGTACAATTTGGAGCTGAAATGAGGAAGATATGGCCTTCGGAAGACAACTGCATCAAATCTTGTGAAAATTTCGCAAGGTGAATTTCTCCTTGCGAAATTTCGCAAGGAGAAATTCACATTGCGAAAATGCCAAATCTCCTCTGTTTCTCCACGCACGCACCACCGACTTTTGAGATATTTTTAGCTTGATATTTTCTCATGTAAATTCCTTTTGTAACCTTGTATTCAGCCATCATAAGGCTTTATCTTGTAATTTTGCTATATATAGAGGTGCACAACACCTCCAAAAAGGGAGATTGGAAATTGAGAGGATGGGGTGATCGATCCTTTGTATATTAGCTTAGAATAATATAAAGCTCTGTTTTTCTTCTTTTCTCTTTTCTTTCTCATTTTCTTAGTAGCCAAACAGCCTCTGAGGACTTTTCCTCAGAGGATGGTTGGCTAAAACCTTTAAGTTTCTCAAAGTATGGATGTTATGTGATGGCTTGGATGCAATCCCATGGAAATTTCTCGCACCCGGAAGGTAAGGTAGTCGGTTTTTCATTAATGGTTCATTAATGTAAATTTTGGTTTTTATTTCCTTTGGACAACTTCCAACGGCCAATACTTGATAAGCTTTTGGATTTCTATCCATTAGTTATCTCCTACGAGCTATTGGAAGGTGAGGTTTTCAATTCCAAGTTTTGCATTAATCCGTTAGAACCAATTTCAATGGCCATTGAAAGGTGAGTTTATCACCTGGAATGACTTTGAGTTGCCAATATTTGGTAAGCTTTTGGCTTTAGACCATTAGTTATCTCTTACGAGCCATTCAAAGGAAGTCTAAGGTGAATAACCATTGATAAAATCCACTACCATCTGTTTTGCCATTTTAAAGGATTAAAACTTGATTTGCTAAATCCATACCGGTTCGGGAAGCAAGCATCACCATAGTTGCAACCCCAACGCGAGGAGCCTATCCTGAGATTTCCAATTTGCATAAGAGCCAGAGCATAGCTATCCTATCTTTGAGAAACTTGTTTTTACACCCTTTCATTTTAATCTTTAATGTTAGCTTAGATTAGTTTAAATCTCTCTAAAACATTTTCATCTTCTTTTAAAGCTAACATCCATAAGAAAATCACCTATTTTCCTAATTTGAATATCACTCGTGTTTGCGAAAACCCTTCCCAGTGAACGATCCTAGAACCACTATGCTATAGTAGCTTGGCTACTTTAGTAATAGTATTTAAGGTATAAATTTTGTTGATACGCCTTTAAAGCTAAGCTACCATGAGTCGCATCAATAACTCAGGGTTGTAGAGGACATTAACTACTCAAGGTTATGATCTCAAGGCTCTAGATGATATAAATAGAACAAGTATATGGTTGACATGAACAACTCTGGGTTATGAGCTTAGGAGTCTAGATGCTATGAATAGCGTGGGCCTATGGATGACATCAATTGCTCAACATCGTGAGCTCATGGCTTTAGATGTTATGAATCATAGGAACGACTCAGGATCCTATGAGTTCAAACCTCTAAGTGCTATCAATCGCTCAAGGCTATGGATGATATAAATGATTCTTGGTCATGGACAACTCAGGGCTTTGGATGACATGAATGACAAATGGTCGTGAACTCAAAGCTCTGGATGCTATGAATAGCTCAGAGCTCTAAATTCTGTGAACAACTTAGAGTTGTGGATGATATGAACGACTCAGGATCCCATGAGCTTAGGCCTCTAGATGCAATGAATAGCTAAGGGTTATGGATGATATGAATGACTCTAGGTCAAGAGGTCAGAGATCTAGATGTTATGATCAACTCTAGGTTGTGGATGACATGAATGACTCAAGATCATAAGCTCAGAGCTCTAGATGTTAGGAACAGTTCAGGGTTGTGGATGGCATGAACAACTCCAGGTTGTGAGCTCAATGCTTTAGATGTTATGAACAACTCAAGGTTGTGGTTGGCATGAACTACTTTGGGTCTTGAGCTAAGGGTTCTAGATGCTATGAACAGTTTAGGGATGTAGATGACATGAATGACTCCGTGTCATGAGCTTAAGGCTCTAGATCCTATGAACAACTCAAAGTTATGGATGATATGAATAACTTATGATCCCATGAGCTCAGGCCTCTAGATGCTATGAACAGCTCAAGGCATTGGAAGATATGAATGATTCTTGGTCATGAGCACTAGGCTCTTAACGTTATAAACACCTCAAGGCTGTGGATGACAGGAACGACTCATGGTCATGAGCTTAAGGCTCTAGATGATATGAACGACTTAGGTGTGTGGCTGACATGAACTACTCTAGGTCATGAGCTAAGGGCTCTAGTGTTAGGATAAAGCCCTTGAAAGCATGACATGATGTAATAAATTTAGAATTCATTATTTATTTAATGATGTTCCATTTTCACTGTTATCCATCCTTATTCCATGTATTATACTCTATGAGCTTTCTTGCATCAACCTTTTGCATTGTACATGACTTAGGTACATTCTAGCAAGCTGCTTCGTTGTTGTCACTCAACCTTGAGAGAATACTATGCTTGTGCTGAAGTTAGTAGTGGCTTTGACCTATGTATGAGATCGTAAGCTAATCATATATTCCCTATGGATTGGGTCAGTGTTAATGGAAGCCGGTAGCAATAGGTATTCTCAATAAAGACACCATGATATCTCTTGAGATTGAGATAGAGTGTCCAATTGAGTGATCCTAAGGAGGTGTATTCATGGAAATATGGCCATAGTAGTTCCTTAAGTGGAAGTTGACATAGGTTCTTTAAGAGCTAAGATATGTCAATTGAACACATAATAGGAGGATCTGTAACTCGAGGATGGTAGAGGTAGTCTTGAAAGACTGATAGCTTTCACCTTGTCAAACTATGGATACTAGTTCACGGGGAGACTGAACACAATGGATACTAGATCACAGACCTGAGCACTTGGTGTCTCGTTGTTATTTACACAGAATACTAGAGTTTAGTTGATTCTCTCTAGTAGGATGTTGAATCAACTTTAGAATTTGATTCTAAGGGAGCCAGTATTCCTATAGGTCCCAGTGGTCCCCACTTTGAGCTCATATACCTTGTTGGCATGGATTATGAGGGTCAAATTGGCTCTAAGTTCACTTTTGTACATAAGGGCGTTTTGGTAATTACATAAGGTTGCATTGGAGTAAGTGAACAAGGTCTTTGGATTGGATTAAGTGATTAATTAGTCGGCCCTATTAGGTTAATTAATCAATTATAACCCATTTTGGGTTAGATTAAGTGACCCAAGCCTATGTGGGCTCAAGTCATTTAAGCCCACTTAGGAACCCTATAAATACCCCATAAAGGTTAGGGTTTCCATAGCTTTTGTCCTCCACCATCCAAAGAGGTAGAGAGAGCCATAGCCTCCACTCTTTTTTTCTTCCCATCGAAAGTGTGCTAAAATCAAGGTTTGAGTCATCGAGTGGATGACTTCGGGTTTACGGGACTTCTACGATTTCAATATTTATCTTCACCGTGTGGATTTAATTTGAGAACATCTGAATTTGAGGAATGGTTTTTGTTAGCACTTTCTGAATCCTTTTAAAGTATAAAAATGTTATTTTTACACTATGCATAAAATTTAGAAAAAGCCCAGGATAGTTATGCATATTCCTGACCTGATCCAGACTTGTGAAACTAAGAGATTTGGGTTTTTCCCATCAGTTAACTCAAGGCTTTGGATGATATGAACAACTTAAGGTTGTGGATGATATGAACGATTGGGATCCTATAAGCTCAAGCCTCTAGATGACATGAATAGCTCAAGGGTGTGGATGATATAAACAATTCTTGGTCGTGAGCCCAAGGCTTTAAATGTTATAAACAACTCAGGGTTATGGATTACATGAACAACTCAAAGTCATGAGCTAAGGGATATAGATGCTATGAACAACTCAGGGTTGTGGTTGACATGAATGACTTTGGCTTGTGATCTCAAGGCTCTAGATGTTAAGAATGGCTCAAGGTTGTGGATGATATGTGCTACTCTAAGTCGTGAGCTCAAGACTATAGTTGTTTTGAATAACTCAACATTATGGGTGATATGAATGACTTAGGATCCCATGAGCTTAGGCCTTTAGATGCTATGAACAACTCAGGGATGTAGATGATATGAACGATTTTGCATCATGAGCTCAAGGCTGTGCATGACATGAACGACTCCAAGTCGTAAGCTCATGACTTTAGATACTATGAACAACTCAAGGTTATGGTTGACATGAATCACTTCAAGTTGTGAGCTTAAGGCTCTAGATGCTAAGAAAAGCTCTTAGCTGTGGATGATATGAATGACTTGAGATCCTATGAGTTCAGGCCTCAAGATACTATGAACACCTCAGGGTTAAGGATGATATGAACAACTCAAGGCTATGGTGAACATGAACTACTTTGAGTCATGAGCTCAAGGCTTTAAATGTTATGAACAACTCAGGATTCTAGATGTTACTAAGAGCTCAGGGCTGTGGATGACATGAACAACTTTGGGTCGTGAGCTCAAGGCTATAAATGTCATGCACAACTCAAGGCTATGGTTGACCTGAATGACTCCCGTTCGTGAGCTCCAAGCTCTAAATGCTATGAACAACTCAAGGTTGTAGATCATATGAGCTGCTCTTGATCGTGAGCTCAGGCTATGGATGCTATGAACAACTCAGCTTTCTGGATGATATGAATGACTTGGGATCCTGTGAGCTCAGGCCTTTAGATAATATAAACAACTCAGGGTTGTGGATGATATGAATGATTTTTGGTTGTTAGCCTATGGCTCTAAATATTGTGAACAACTCAGGTATGTGGATAACATGAACAACTTCAAGTCATGATCTCAGGGCTTTAAATGCAATGAACAACTCAAGGTTGTCATTGACATGAATGACTTTAGGTCGTGACCTCAGCACTCTAGATGCTATGAATAGCTCAAGGCTGTGGATGACATGAGCTACTCTAGGTCGTTAGCTCAAGGCTTTGGATGATATGCACAAGTTAAGGTTGTGGATTATATGAACGACTTGGGATCCATTAAGCTTATGTCTCTAGATGGCATGAATAACTTAAGGGTGTGGATGATATGAATGATTCTTGGCCATGAGACATGACTCTTAAATGCTATGAACAACACAAGCTTATCGTTGACATGAATGACTCCATGTTATGAGCTCAAGGCTGTAGATACTATGAATGGATTAGGGTTATGGATGACATGAACGACTTCAGGTCATGAGCTTAGGGCTCGAGATGCTATGAAAAACTCAGGTTTGTGGATGACATGAACAACTTTGGGTCGTGTGCCTAGGAATCTAGATACTATGAACAACTCAAGGTTGTCGTGGACATGGATGTCTCCGAGTTATGAGCTTGAGGCTCGAGATGCTATGAATAGCTCATGGCTTTGGGTATGAACGACTCTGTGTCGTGACCTCAAGGCTTTAGATGTTATGAATAAAACAAGGTTGTGGATGACATGAATGGATCTTCGTCGTGAGCTCAAGGCTCTAAATACTACGAATAGCTAAGGGATGTGGTTGACATGAACTACTCTAGGTCATGAGCTTAGGGCTTTAGATGCTATAAACAAGTCAGGGCTTTGGCTGATATGTGCTAGTTTGAGTCGTAAGCTTAAAGTTGTGGATGCTTTGAACAACTCAACATTATGGATGATTTGAATGACTTAGGATCCCATGAGCTCAGGCCTCTAGATGTTATGAGGAGCTCGGGGTTATGGATGATATGAATATTTTACATCATGAGTTGAGGGTTGTTGATGACATGAATGACTTTGGTTCATGAGCTCATGGTTCTAGATACTATGAACAACTCAAGGCTATGGTTGACATGAACGACTCAGGGTTGTGAGCTTAAGGGCCTAGATGCTACGAGCAGCTCAAAGTTGTGGATGATATGAATAACTCGGGATGTTGTGAGCTCAACCCTCAGGATGCTATGAACAACTCTTGGTTGAGGATGATATTAATGATTCTTAGTCATGAGCCTATGGCTCTAATTTCTATAAGTAGCTCAGAGTTATGGATGATTTTGTGTCGTGAGCTAAGGGTGGTAGATGACATGAATGACTCTGAGTTGTGAACTCATGACTTAAGATACTATAAATAGCTCAAGGCTATGGTTGACATGAATGACTTCAGGTCATGACCTCAAGGCTCTAAATGCTATGAGTAGCTCAGAGTTGTCAATGATATGAACTACTCAGGATCCTGTGAGCTCAGACCACAAGATACTATGAACAACTTAGAGCTATGGATAATATGAACAATTCTTGGTGGTGAGCTTATGGCTCTAATTTCTATGAATAGCTCATGATTGTGGATAACATAATGATTCTGGGTTGTGAGCTTACAACTCTAGATGCTATGAATAGCCCAAGGCTTATGATGACATGAACGACTTCAGGTCGTGGCCTTAGGGGTCTAAATGCTATGAATAGCTCAAGGTTGTTGATGACATCAACAACTCTGAGTCATGTGCTTAAGGCTCTAGATGCTATGAATAGCTCAAGCCTATGGATGATACGTGCCACTCTAGGTTGTGAACTCAAGGGTATGGATGGTTTGAACAACTCAACGTTGTGGATGATATGAACGACTAGGGATCCTGTGAGCTCAAGCCTCTAGATGCATGGATGATATGAATGACTGTGTCATGAGCTCAGGGCTGTGGATAACATGAACGACTCTAGGCTATGAGCTCATGGCTCAAGATATTATAGACACCTTAAGGTTGTGGTTGACATGAATGACTTTTGGTCATGAGCTTAGGGCTCTAAATGCTATGAGCAACTTTGAGTTGTGGACGATATGAACAACTTAGGATCTCGTGAGTTCAACATGTAAGATATTATGAATAGCTCAGGGCTATGGATGACATCAGTAACTCTGGGCCGTGAGATCAACATTCTAAATGCTATGAACAACTATAGGTTATGGTTGACATGAACGACTCCAGGTCGTGAGCTCAAGGCTCATGATACTATGAATAACTTAGAGTTATGGTTGACATGAATGACTCTGGGTCTAGAGCTCAGGGTTCTAAATGTTATGAGTAGCTCAAGGTTGTGGATGAATTGAGCTACTCTGGGTCGTGAGCTTAGGCTCTAGATGCTATGAACAACTCTTGGCTATGGTTGACTTGAATGACTTTGGGTCGTGAGCTTAGGACTCTATATGCTATGAAAAGCTCCAGCCTGTTGATGACATGAAAGAATCTAGGTCATGAGCTTAGGGCACTAAATGATATGAACAATTTAAGGTTGTTAATACCAAGAACATCTCAAGGCTGTGGTTGACATGAACAACTTCAAGTTGTGATCTCAGGGCTTTAGATGCTATGGACAACTTAGGGTAGTCGAAGACATAAGCTAGTATAGGTTGTGATCTCAGGGCATTAGATGTTATGAACAAGTTTAGGCAAAGGTTGACATGAACAACTTTAGGTCATGTGCTCAGAGCTCTTGATGCTATGAACAACTTAGGGTTGTCAATGAGGTGAAAGAATTTGGGTCGTGAGCTTAGGGATCAAGATGTTATGAAGAGCTCAGGGTTGTAGATGATATCAACTACTATGAGTTGTGAGCTCAAGGCTATAGATGCTATGAACAACTCTGGGTTGTGGATGATAAGAGCTACTCAGGGTCGGGATCTCAAGGCTTTAGATGCTATGAATAGTTCTGAGCTGTGGTGGAAATGAATGACTCCGGGTCATGAGCTTAGGTGTTTAGATGCTATGAACTACTTTGGGTTGGCTATGGATAACATGGGCTACTCTTGGTTGTGAGCTCAAGGCTCTGATTGCTATAAATAGCTCTAGGTTATGGCATATGTGAACAACTCTGGGTCGGGAGCTCAAGGCTCTAGATACTATTAATAGCTCATGATTGTGGATGACATGAACTACTATGGGTCATGATCTCAAGGCTCTAAATGCTATGAACAACTCTAGGATTTGGTAGATATGAACGACTCCCAATTGTGAGCTTAGGCCTCTTGATGCTATGAACAAATTAGGGTTGATAATGACATGAAACACTATGGTTCATGAGCTCAGAGCTCTTAATGTTATGAATAATTGAAGGTTATTGATGACATGATCTACTCTGGATCATGAGCTTAGGGCTCTCAATGCTATGAATAGCTTAGGGCTATAGATCACTAATTCGTCCCTACTAGTGTGCAACTTGATTCGGTCTTTAGATGGGAGTTATCAACAAAATTTATAAACCTGATTCACCACATACTAGGGTAGCATAGCTAGCATAGTATAGTGGCTCTAGGATCGTTCACAAGGATGGGTTTTCATATCACACATGATATTAGTTTCAAAATATGGTTTTCCTTTTACCAGTTAGCTTTAAAAGAAAACACAATTGTTTGGTTGAAAAAGATTGTGTTTAAGCTAATCAAAATAATAACTGTGATTAATTACAAAGAAAAGGTTTCTTGGACTTCCAGGTCACTAGGTTCAGGTCCCTTATACAAAAAGAGAAAATTCTGGATCTTTTCCTCGAATTAGGGATTTAACATGTAGTTATTTCTAGAACCGGTGTGGTACAGTTGCCTCCCATTAATGGTTTCAACCCTAAAACCTCTCACTGACTCACCTTGCAATGGTTCATACCTCTCACCTGATATTAGCCATTTAAGGAGGTCCTTAACCTTGGAATACCCTTCAAAAGCTTGCAAGAGATAACTAATGGATGTCTCCGAAGAGTCCAAAAGCTTACCAAGTGTTGGCTATTCTAAGTACTCCTACCTTTAAACCACCTCCTAGAGGCTTGCAAGAGATAACTTAATGGATCTCTATGGGCTGAGTCCAAATGCTTACCAAGTGTTGGCCTAGGCAATTTTAGGGGATTTTAAGTTAACTAGAAAAATAGATACCATTCACGGGTCACAACCTCCTTTCATTAAAACTTAAACAAGGAAAACTCCCAATATTGTATCCAGATCCTTTACCTAACTTCTTTTAGTCCAAGAAACGAAAAAGTCTAGCCACTCATCCTCTGAGAAAACGTCCTCAGAGGGTGTTTGGCTAGAAAGAAAATATTTTTACTTACTAATAAGAATGTACAAGTGATCCCCAAAAACTTCTTTCAAGAGTTTGAGATATCGAGATGGAGATATTCTAAGACATATATAGAGAGATATTTGCAACCCCTCACTAAAATATCCTAAAAAATCTAAAAACAAAATATCTTAAGCTGATTACAAGGAGAGAATGGGTAATTACACAAAATATCTTGAAATAAAAATCTAACGGAGTCAGTAGGAAAATATCCCAAATTTACACAGGGGGAATTTTCACAAGTTAAAAGGGACTTGCGAAAATTTCGCAAGTTAAAATAGAGACTTGCAAAAATTTTACAAGTTAAAATAGGGACTTGCGAAATTCCTTCAGCTTTGTTACTCTCTGTCCTGCAGTACAAACTCCTCACCAGTTTCGCAAGTTGAAAGAGGAACTTGCGAAAATTTCACAAGTTGAAAGGTAACTTGCGAAATTGATGAATGTTAGATTTCTTCTCTAATTCTCCTTCTTGCTCACTTGATTGAATTGGCAAAGGCTTTGAAGCTCCCCAAGACTTGGATTCTTCATGTTTTGAGATTCGACTAGCTTTGTTATGAACGGAACTAAGTACTCCCTCATTCTTGGCTCATTTTAATGATTAAAAAGCTATTAACAACACCCAAACTTACCAAAATTTGATTAGTATACTTGCAAAGGTCCTTAATGTGCCAATTGGGTTAAAAGGTGTTAATTACTACTCAAAAGTGTTTGAAAAAAGTTAATTTCAAGCTATAAAATAGCACTTTTTAAGTAGTAATCAATCACATTAGCTACTTTGAGTAATGAGCTCTGGGCTCTAGATGCTATGAACAGCTTTGTGTTGTGGTTGACTTGAACGACTCCCAGTTATGAGCTTCAGGCTTTAGATGCTATGAACAACTTAGGGTTGTCGATGATATGAAAGACTCTAGGTCGTGAGCTTAGGGTTCTAGATGTTATGAATAGCTTAAGGTTCTAGATAACATGAATGACTTGAGGTCATGAACAAAGGATTATTAATACTATGAACATCTCAAGGTTGTGGTTGACATGAATGACCCTAGCTTGTGAGCTCAGGGCTTTAGATGTTAGGAACAGTTCAGGGCTTTCAATGACATGAGCCAATCCGAGTGATGACCTTAAGGCTCTTGGTGCTATGAATAGCTCAAGGCGGCCAAAGACATGAAAGACTCTAGGTCATGAGCTCAAGCCACTAGATTCTATGATTATCTCATGGCTGTGGAAAACATGAACAACCCTAGGCCTTGAGCTCAAGGTTTTAGATGTTATGAACAACTTAGGGCTTTGAATGACATGAGCAACTCTAGGTCTTGAGATTAGGCCTTTAAATGTTATGAACAACTCTAGGCTATCAATGATATGAAAGAATCTGGGTTGTGAGCTTAGAGCTTATGATTCTATGAAGAGCTTAGGATTGTGGATGACATGAATGACTCTGGGTCATAAGCTCAAAGCTCTAGATGCTATGAACAACTCCAGGTCAAGAAATCAGAGCTCTAGATGATATTAACAGCCCAGGGATGTTGATTACTACTCAAAAAGTGCATTTTTATATCTTGTTATAAACTCTTTTAAACACTTTTGAGTATTAATTAATACCTTTTAACTCAATTGGCACATTAAGGACCCTTGCAAATGTTTTTAATCGATTTTTGGCTAGTTTTGGTGTTTTTGGTAGTTTTTTATCATTAAAGCAAGCCAAGGATGAGGGAGAATTTTGTGCAACCCTTGGAAATAAGCTTCCAATCCAATCAAAAGATGCAAGGAAGAGAATTAGAGAAAGAAGTCCAACATGAAGCAATTTCGCATGACTATGCGAAATCTTCACATGCTATGCAAAATTCAAAAGGATAGTAGTTGTAAGAAAAATTTGGAGCACTTCCTAGAGTCCATTGTATAAATACTATATATCATTTCGAAGCTCGGGAATTCAGGAGTCCAATGCTTCAAATGGTGTGCAAATCGGAGCTGAAATGAAGAAGTTATGCCATTTGAAGGCAACTGCACCAAGCTGAAAAGGAATTTCGCATATCACCCTTTCTCTGATGCAAAAATTTTGCATTACCCTTTCTCTAATGCAAAAATTTCGCATCACCTTTCTCTGATGCGAAAATTTCGCATCACTCTTTTTCACTTGCGAAATTTTCACAGCCACCTTTCTCAGATGCGAAAATTTTCGCATCACCTTTTCCTCATGTGAAATTTTCGCAGCACCATACATCACTTGTGAAATGTAATATTCAGATATTTTACACCGACTCCGTTAGATTTTTACCTTAAGATATTTAGTGTAATTATCTATTCTCTCCTTGTAATCAGTTGAAGATCTTTTAAGATATTTAGGATATTTAATTAAGAGGTTGAAAATATCTCTCTTTATATATCTTAAGATATCTCCTTGTAATATATCTCTCATATCTCTTAATCTCAGAAGACATTCGAGAGGGGGGGATCACTTGTACATTTTTTAGTAAGAAATATACAGATCTTTGCTCTGCCTTACCTACTCATTTTGATTGTATTTTTCTTTCTAGCCAAACAACCTCTGAAGATGTTTTCTCAGAGGATGAGTGGCTAGACTTTTTGTCTCTTGGACGGAAGGAAGCTAGGTAAGGGACCCGACTACAAAAATGGGAGTTCCTTGTTTTAGTTTTTAATGAAGAGGAAGTTGTGAGCCATTAATGGTTTTTATAATTTTAGTTAACTTAAAATCCCTTATAATCACTTGGGCTAACACTTGGTAAGCTTTTCGGACTCAATCCATAAAGATCCACTAGTTATCTCTTGCGAGCCTCTGGTAGGTGGTTTAAAGGTAGGATTACTTAGAATAGCCAACACTTGGTAAGCTTTTGAACTCCTTGGAGACATCCATTAGTTATCTCCTGCGAGCCTTTGAAGGGTAATCCAAGGTTAAGGATCACCTTGAATGGAAAATACTAGGTGAGAGGTACGAGCCATTGCAAGATGCATCGATGAGAGGGATTTAGCATTGAAATCATTAATGGGAAGCAATTGTAACACACCGGTTGGGAGGATAACTATAGGTTAAATTCCCAATGTGAGGAAAAGATCCGGAACCCTTTTGTAAAAGGAACCTGAACCTAGTGACCTGAAAATCCAAGAGACCCTTTTCTTTGTAATTAAAATCAATTACTATTTTTGGTTAGCCTAAAACCAACCTTTTCCAACCAAAGATTATGTTTTCTTTTAATGCTAACTTAGAAAATAAAAAGCACAAATCCAATTCTTTAAATTAATATCAAGTGTGAGATGAAAACCCATCCCAATGAACGATCCTAGAACCACTATGCTATGCTAGCTATGCTACCCTAGTATATGGTGATTTAGGTTTATAAATTTTGTTGATAACTCCCGTCTGAGGACTGAATTAGAGGATGCCAATTGGGGACGAATCAAATGGCGTTG
This sequence comes from Vitis cinerea var. helleri x Vitis riparia, assembly GCA_946000715.1. Taxonomy (NCBI): domain Eukaryota; kingdom Viridiplantae; phylum Streptophyta; class Magnoliopsida; order Vitales; family Vitaceae; genus Vitis; species Vitis cinerea var. helleri x Vitis riparia. The sequence goes on along the minus strand of OX254005.1, from coordinate 14,386,311 downwards.
TTGTCGGGGATGGTGCCACTTCACAGTGATATGATATTTCCAAAACACTTGTGATCTTCATCACAAGTTTGGTGATTTTTCTTTTCTTTTACTAATTTTTTATTTATTTCTTTTTATTTTATTTATGTTTTTCATTTATCTTTTATTTAGCTTTTAGTTAACCTTAATTTTCTTTCTTTCTAGAATTGTTTTTCTTTTGTTTTCTTTGTTTTTTATTTTTGTTTCAGATATTACTAGTTGTGTGTGCCATATTGGATATGAGACAATAAGGGAAGACTTGTGAAAATAAAAAATCCTCATGAAACAGAGTTAGAATTGGAAGTGGAAGTCATGGAAGCTGTACCTGAAGATCAGCATAGTCAACATGCTCCAAAAGAAAATCTCAACGCATACCGATCCATGAGGGACCGCATGCATCCACCTCGTATGAGTGCACCGTCATGTATAGTGCCACCTATAGAGTAGCTAGTGATCCGACCACATATTGTGCCACTTCTACCTATTTCTCATGGAATGGACCGTGAGAATCCCTACCAACATATTAAGGAGTTTGAAGAAGTTTGTAATACTTTCTGAGAAGGAGGAGCTTCAATCGACTTGATGAGGCTTAAGTTATTTTCTTTCACTTTAAAGGACAAGGACAAGGTCTGGCTTAATTCTTTAAGGCTAAGGAGTATTTGATCTTAGACTGTCTTGCAAGCTGAATTTCTCAAGAAATTTTTCTCGACTCATAGGACAAATGGCTTGAAAAGGCAAATCTCAAACTTCTCAGCCAAGGAGAATGAGAAATTCTATGAATGTTGGGAAAGATACATGGAAGCTATCAATGCTTATCCTCACCATGGCTTTGATACATGGCTATTGGTGAGCTATTTTTATGACGGTATGTCTTCCTTAATGAAGCAACTCTTAGAAATGATGTGCGGAGGAGACTTCATGAGTAAGAATCTAGAGGAAGCCATGGATTCTTGAGTTATGTAGCTGAAGTTTCAAGAGAATGGGATGAGCCCAATGCCAGAGAAGTGGGAAGAATGAATTCTCAACCAAATGCTTCTAATGCTAAGGCTGGGATGTATGCTTTGAAGGGGGATACTAATACGAAAGAAAAATTTACAGCTATGGCAAGAAGATTGGAGGAACTTGAAGTGCAGGCCATTTCAGATTCACCAGTGCAAGCTAAGTCGTGTTCAATTTATCAATCTTTTGAGCACTTGGTGGAGGAGTGTCCTACGATACTAGCTGTGAGAGAAATGTTTGGGGATCAAGCAAATGTTATTAGATAATTCAAGCCCAATAATAATGCTCCATATAGCAACACCTACAATTCAAATTGGAGGAACCATCCGAATTTCTCTTAAAAGCCAAGGGCACCTTAATACACACAACCTGGCCAAGCACTCCTACAAGCCTCAAGTCTTGAACAAGCCATTATGAATCTTAGCAAGGTCATGGGAGATTTTGTTGCAAACCAGAAATCCATCAATGATCAATTTAGGCAAGAAATGGCCAATCGAGACAGAATGATGGATGGGAAGCACAATGATCTATCTCAGAAGGTAGATAATCTCTAATACCAGATCTTAAGGCTTACTAATCTCAACATAGTGCAAAAGAAAGGAAAATTTCCTTGTCATCAGAATCCAAAAGGTATCCATGAAGTGGAGGCTTAGGAGGGAGAATCTTCTCAGATGAGGGAAGTCAAAGCAGTGATCACTCTAAGGAGTGGTAAAGAGATTGATCTTCCTACACCCAAACCAGAGCAAGAACCAGACACTGAAGTAGAGAAAGAGAAGAGGGGGGAAATCAAAGGAAAGAAGAAAGGAAGCAGTACAAAGAAGGAGGACCTTGAAGGTAAGGTGAATGAAAAACTGGAGAAGACTATCAACTAAGAAATGATAAAGAATCACATGCCTCCGCCATTCTCACAAGCTTGGCATGGAAAAAAGGGAATCAACAACGCATCGGAAATTCTTGAAGTGTTAAAGCAAGTAAAAGTTAATATCCCTTTGCTAGACATGATCAAACAAGTTCTGACTTATGCAAAATTCCTGAAGGACTTATGCACTATCAAAAGAGGGTTGAATGTGAGTTAGAAAGCCTTCTTAACTGAGCAAGTAAGTTCCATTATACAATGCAAGTCTCCAATGAAATAAAAAGATCTGGACTGTCCTACCATATCAGTGATGATTGGAGAGACGTGTATGGAGAAAGCTTTGCTGGACTTGGGAGCAAGTGTGAATTTGCTACCTTACTCTGTCTATAAGCAATTGGGACTGGGAGAGTTGAAGCTAACATCAATCACTCTATCAGAAGACAGATCTGTGAAAATTCCAAGAGGTATGATTGAAGATGTCTTAGTTCAAGTTGACAAATTCTACTATCCAGTGGATTTTGTTGTTCTTAATACGTATCCGATCACCAAAGGAACTAACTATATTCCTATCATACTTGGAAGACCATTCCTAGCTACTTTGAATGCTATCATCAATTGTACAAATGGATTCATGCAGCTTACATTTGGCAACATGACGTTGGAGCTCAATATCTTCTATATGTGCAATAAACAATTCCATCCAGAAGAAGAAGAAAGACCATAAGAGGTGTGCATGATTGACAACTTAGTGGAGGAAAATTGTGATAAGAAGAGGCTAGAAGATCTGAATGAGAATTTTGGGGATCTTGATGAAGGGTTACCTGAACCCTTAGATTCGCTTGCTACTCTGCCTCCTTTGAAGATGAGGGAAGAAATTCTCCCTTTATTCAATGAGGAGGAGACACAAGAAGCTGTTAAGGAGGAGCCCTCAAAGCTTATTCTGAAGCCATTACCCACGGAGTTGAAATATGCATACCTAAAGGAGAATAAGCAGAGCTCTGTTGTTATTTCTTCATCTCTTACCACTACTCAGGAGGATTGTCTACTTGAAATCCTCAAGAGATGCAAGAAGGCAATAGGGTGGAAAAAATTTTATTTGAAAGGGATCAGCTCTTTAGTCTATACTCATCATATATATATGGAAGAAGAAGCTAAGCTAGTTCGTCAACCCCAGCGAAGGTTGAATCCTCACATGCAAGAAGTGATATGAGCTAAGGTGCTTCAGCGACTTCAGGCCAGTATTATCTACCCCATATCAGATAGCTCATGGGTGAGTCCTACACAAGTCGTGCCAAAGAAATCAGGAATCACAGTGGTGCAAAATGATAAGGGAGAGGAAGTTTCTACAGGCCTCACTTCAGGTTGGAGGGTGTGTATTGATTATAGAAAGTTGAATGTTGTAACAAGAAAGGACCACTTCCCGTTGTCGTTTATTGATCAAGTGCTTGAGAGGGTCTCAGGCCATCCATTCTACTGTTTCTTGGATGGCTACTCCGGGTATTTTCAAATTGAAATTGCTGTTGAAGATCAGGAGAAGACCACTTTCACTTGTCCATTCGGAACTTATGCATACAGAAGAATGCCTTTCGGCTTATGTAATGCACCAGCAACATTCCAAATATGCATGTTAAGCATTTTCAGTGATATGGTGAAGCGTATTATGGAAGTCTTTATGGACGATATCATCGTATATGGAAGTGCGTTTGATGAATGTTTAGTCAATTTGGAAGATGTGTTTAACCGATGCATTGAGAAAGACTTGGTGCTCAACTGGGAGAAATGCCATTTCATGGTACCTCAAGGGATCGTCCTTGGGTATATTATCTCCAGCCAAGGCATTGAGGTGGACAAAGAAAAAGTTGAACTAATTGTCAAGTTGCCATCGCCAACAACTGTCAAAGGAGTAAGGCAATTCCTTAGCCACGTTGGGTTCTATAGGAGGTTCATTAAAGATTTCTCTAAACTTGCAAGACCTCTTTGTGAGCTATTGGTGAAGGATGCTAAATTTGTATGGGATGATCGATGTCAACGAAGTTTTGAAAATTTGAAGTTATTGTTGACAACTGCTCCAATAGTGAGAGCTCCCAACTGGCAATTTCCCTTTGAAGTGATGTGCGATGCCAGTGACTTTGCTATAGGAGCTGTTCTTGGGCAAAAATAAGATGGAAAGCCCTATGTGAGCTACTATGCAAGCAAAACGTTGAATGAAGCGCAAAGAAACTACACAGCCACGGAGAAAGAATTGTTGGCTATAGTTTTTGCCTTAGACAAATTCTGCGCTTACTTAGTAGGGTCTTTCATTGTGGTTTTCACTGACCACTCGGCCTTGAAATATTTGTTGATTAAACAAGATGCAAAAGTGAGGCTGATCAGATGGATTCTCTTGCTTCAAGAATTCAATCTTCAGATCAAAGACAAGAAGGGAGTGGAGAATGTGGTATCCGACCATCTATCGAGGCTAGCCATTGCACATAATTCCCATAGTTTGCCAATAAATGATGATTTTCCAGAGAAGTCACTCATGTTGATAGAAGCCGCTCCTTGGTATGCTCATATTGCTAACTATTTAGTTACCGGAGAGTTCCAAGCGAGTGGAAACCACAAGATAAGAAGCACTTCTTTGCAAAAATTCATGCTTACTATTTGGAAGAGTCATTCCTATTCAAATATTGTGCGGATCAAATAATCCAGAAGTGCATCCTTGAGCAAGAGCAACAGGGGATCCTCGGTCATTGCCACAAAAGCGCATGTGGAGGCCACTTTGCTTCTCAGAAGATAGCTATGAAGGTGTTGCAATCGGGTTTTTGCTGGCCATAACTCTTCAAAGACACCCTCGCCATGTGTAGAAGCTGTGACAGATGCCAGAGGCTTAGGAAATTAACGCATAAGAACATGATGCCTTCGAATCCTATTTTAATAGTTGATCTTTTTTATGTATGGGCCATTGACTTCATGGGACCTTTTCCTATGTCCTTTGGCTATTCTTACATTTTGGTGGGAGTGGATTATGTTTCTAAATGGGTTGAAGTAATCCCGTGCAAGTGAAATGATCACAGAGTTGTTCTCAAATTTCTCAAAGAGAACATCTTCTCCAGATTTAGAGTACCCAAAGCCATAATCAGTGATGGGAGTACTCATTTTTGTAACAAACCGTTTGAAATTCTCTTAGCCAAGTATGGGGTGAAGCATAAGGTAGCTACACCTTTCCATCCTCAGACTTCTGGGCAAGTTTAGTTAGCCAATCGGGGGATCAAGAACATATTGATGAAAGTGGTGAATACGAGCATAAGAGATTGGTCTGTTAGGCTTCATGATTCACTATGGGCTTACAGAAAAGCTTATAAGACCATTCTTGGAATGTCTCCTTATCACCTAGTCTATGGCAAAGCGTGCCATCTCCCCGTTGAGGTGCAATACAAAGCTTGGTGGGCTATCAAGACGCTCAACATGGACTTGAACAGAGCCGACATGAAGAGATTTCTAGACCTTAATGAGATTGAGGAATTGAGAAATGGCATCTATATCAATTCAAACATTGCAAAACAGAGATTGAAAAGGTGGCATGATAAGTTAGTCTCCCGCAAAGAATTCCAGAAGGGACAAAGAGTCTTGCTTTATGACTCTAAGCTCCACATTTTCTCGAGAAAATTGAAGTTAAGATGGATAGGTCCGTTTACTATCCAAGAAGTCTATTCAAATGAAGTAGTAGAGCTACTCAGTAGTGCCGGGACTTTCAAAGTCAATGGCCAACGTCTCAAACCATTCATGGAGCCATTTTCTAAAGACGGGGAGGAAATCAACCTCCTTGAACCACATCAAGCCTGAAGGAAAAATGGTTAGATGGGCTTAGTTAATCGGAAGACACTAAGTCCATATTTTTTTTTATTTTTGTTTGTTGTTTTGTTTTAAATTTTAAATTCAAGTTTTATTGTTTTGATATATGTCTTAAATTAAAGTTTCTTGTTTTTATTTTTTTTTTATTTAATTTATTATGACTTAATTTAATTTTTGATGATCAAGTATAGGGGAATTCCAAAATAGAGGAAAACAGAGCATTTCGTAGGACAAAAGGGCAAGTACGAAAATTTTCATATCACCAATTCCCAGTGCGAAAATTTCGCATCAGCAATTCAAAATTTTCGCATTACTGATTCTCGGTACGAAAATTTTTGTACCACCAAAACCCAATGCAAAAAAAATTTGCATCAGCAACTCTCAGTGCGAAAATTTTCGCATCACCAAAACCAAATGCAAAAAATTTTCGCATCAGCAGTTCCAATTTCACATCGAAAAATTCAAATGTGAAAATTTCACATCGACTGCTAGTCGTGGGAAACCCATGCAAAACACCAACGATCACTTGTACGAACTTCTAACGGCCAGGAGGGAAACCAAAAGTCATTTAAAATCCCTATTTTAAGGCCTCCAGCTGACTATTTCACACGACCATCCTCTCTTGCGAAAAGCTCACGGCCGCCTTGTGAAGCAAATTCCTCACCATTCCATGCCTCGCGGCCACCAAGAAGAAGAAGAGACCTCCACCTCTTGCCCATATCAGGTATGGCGCGCATCAAAGGGGGCCATACAGACCCGTCTGCATCTCACGAGGATCGACCAAGCGCCTTCACTCCTCAGGATCCATCTCAGGCCTCAGAGGCCCTGAATATGCCATCTTCTGAGGGTGGGGTACCTTCTAGCCCTCCTCAGTGCTGATATTCGACACGGAGACCACCAATTTCTCCGCCCCTAAAGCCATCAATATGCTGCATTCCACCAAAGAGAGCTAGTATCTTAGGCCCTGTATAGACATCTAGTCAGGCTCCAGCCGATTCTTAGGGCCCAGCAGTTATGCAAAGACCTTCAGGCATTGCTCCTGAAGTTGTCATCAAGAGGCCTATGGTTACTGCACCGCCCATTCCAGGCAATTCAGATTGTAGAGCTAGGCCATTTCACTCTAAGCTCTACTTCGACATGGAGGCTATACAACAGCAGCTGGGCCTTCGGGATTTGTTTGGATTGCTCCAGAGGTACCATCTTGAGTGTCTGATGATTCCCAGAGAGTTTTTGTACCCCAGAGTAGCGATGGATTTCTATCAGTCCATGATTACTCAAGGCGCCCGGAGTCCCACAGCCATTTGTTTCAACATAGATGGGCGTCAGGATATCTTAGAGGCTAGGCACATTACTGAGGCTCTCCATATTCCATTTCAGCCAAAGGATCCAGAGCAATTCAGAGAATGGTCCCCCATATCTCAGCAAGACATGGTCTGCATTATATCGAGAGGGACTTTTGGAGATTCATTCTTGCTACGTAAGGAGCTTCCATTTAGGATGCTCCTAGTAGATGTATTGTTGAGGTCCAACGTTTTCCCTCTTCAACATTCAGTGCAGAGGTGAAGACCCATCCTGGACGCGTTATTCAGGATATCTGAGGGCTTCTATTTTGGGCCACACCATCTGATTATGGCCGTTCTGCTATACTTCGAGGAGAATGTTCATAGGAAGAAGCTACAGCGAGCTGACGCGATTCCATTGTTGTTTTCGAGCCTACTCTACCATATATTGGAGCATATGGGCTACCCTACTGAGCCCCATCTCGAGCGCCGCCACCATTGTCGATAGCATTTCACTCTCGACCAATGGACACAGCTAGTAGAGAAGAATCCAATGGAATCAGCACCTGAAGTAGCCCCACTTAGTCTAGTATCTCCAGTGCCAGCATAGCCTTACCAGGCACAACAGGACGAGCATCCCACAGAGTCTGTTCCATCCACCCCTGCTACACCATCTATGCCTCAGGCCGCCTCCTACTGATCCTCCAGCTACACCTCTTATTCCACCAACTGCACCTTCTCCATCACAGGACTTTATCACCATATTTAGCTCAGAGTTTCATGGCATGGTATTATTATTCGGGACACTAAATGCTATGCACGACGCTCTATTCCGGCATATGAGAGACATCCGACCTCATCAAGATTGACATACTATTATTCTTAACCAGCATACTGCTATCCTTAGTTAGATACAGTAGCATCTGGGTCTTGCACTACTTCAGACTGATATTCCTGGGCCATCAAAACCCAGAGCTCTAACTAAGAAGAGCATCACAGCCGATGTCCTACCCCAGGTCACTCACGAGACAGCCACAGAGCCATCATCTCTATCAGAAAACCCCGTTCCTCGACCATTTCTTTATTTTGTATTTACTTAGTATATTAGTTGATATTATATATTCTGGGATTGAATGTATTACATGATCATTTCATTGTACTTTCTCATAGTAATATATGCATATCATTTTGGTTTATACTTGGCATTTTCTTTTCTATCTCCTTTACTCATTAATCTTTTATTTTTTGAATCATGTGGTTTCTCCTATATGACTCAGACTCCATGTCACTCATGAGGTACCACTTCCTCCCTTTATTTATAATTGTTCTTTCCACATTGAGGGCAATGTTGATCTTGGTTGGGGGGAGAGTAAAGGAAGGAAGTTGTTAATAATGCTAAGTTATCTTGTTAATTTAGTACTTTTGGCTTAATTTTTAAATTTTTTCTTAATTTTAAAAGTTTTACTCTACTCTCCATGGTTATTAAGGAAAAATTCTCAAAATGAAATGGGAGAAATTGAATTCTTACCTGTTTATTTGAATAGTAGAGTCGTATTATGCTTATTGAAGTTGATGAATTATTGAAACTCCTATTGAATTCAACCTTATTTTTTCCACTCTAATCTTACCACACACTATGCACTTTAGTTTTCAATTATAAGATGAAAAACTATCTCACCACCTAAACTTAGGAAAATTTAGACTTGGTACCTTTGACCTTGTTTTAATAGTGTTGGGACACCAAATAAAAGGCCAATGAGCCTTTGAAGAAAAGAAAGAAAGAACAAAGTGTTGCACTTGCCTTGAAACCCGAGCAAGGTCCGAGGGGTATATGGCGAAAGTCTTTAAAACCTGGTGCCCTAAGCCTTTATTGGTTAGGAGTCACCGACCTCAATGCTCGTTACAAGGGGTGAATAGGTAGAGTTTAACATATTGTAGGTGCTTGGGTACTAAATTCCAATTTCAAAAGTCTGGGGTAAAATCTGAAGAGTTAGTGGTCAAAAGATCCTTAAAGCTTGATGCCCTAAACCTTGATTGGTTGGGAGTCATCGATGGATCCCAGTTACATGGACACTTTAGAAAATAATACCTTTAGCATTGCACTCCTACAATGAAAAAATTGTGAAATAAAAGAGGTGCGTTCTTAGCCTATTGGAAGTGGTCAATTTGCTAAAGTCTATGAAAAAACTAGGTTGGGGGGGGAGGGGGAGATTAGTTCAAAGTATTAAGCTTAACACATAGATTTTTGTGGAAGAGTAATGATTGACCCAAGGAGAGTGGAAATCCTATCATTACTTAAATTTGCATAATGCCTACTCTTTATGAATTATAATCAGATAAGATTTTTGATACCCTCTTGTTGAAGGATGGGTTTTGCCTCTTTAATGTTCCATGTGAGAGTATGCTTTACGATCATTCCACTTATGATTTTTTGGAGTGATCAACATGATTTTGTAAATTATTTTAGTATCTTAATTTTTTGTTTTTATCTCCTTCATTGCTAAGGGACTAGCAATATGTTAGTTGGGAGGAGTGATTACTATTCAAAAAGTGCATTTTTATAGCTTGTTATAAACTCTTTTAAACACTTTTGAGTAGTAATTAATACCTTTTAACTCAATTGGCACATTAAGGACCCTTGCAAATGTTTTTAATCAATTTTTGGCTAGTTTTGGTGTTTTTGGTAGTTTTTTTATCGTTAAAGCAAGCCAAGGATGAGGGAGAATTTTTTTCAACCCTTGGAAATAAGCTTCCAAGCCAATCAAAAGATGCAAGGAAGATAATCATAAAAAGAAGTCCAACATGAAGCAATTTCGCATGGCTATGTGAAATCTTCACATGCTATGCGAAATTCAAAAGATAGCAGATACAAGACACATTTGGAGCACTTACTGGATTCCATTGTATACATGTTATATATCATTTTGAAGCTCGGGAAGTCAGGAGTCCAATGCTTCAAACGATGTGCAAATTGGAGCTAAAATGAAGAAGTTATAGCCATTTGAAGGCAACTGCACCAAGCTGAAAAGAAATTTCGCATCACCCTTTCTCAAATGCGAAAATTTCGCATCACCTTTCTCTGATGTGAAAATTTTGCATCACCTTTCTTTGATGCAAAAATTTCGGATCACTCTTTTTCACTTGCGAAATTTTCGCAGCCACTTTTCTCAGATGCGAAAATTTTCACATCACCTTTTCATCATGCAAAATTTTCACAACACCATACATCACTTGTGAAATGTAATATTCAGATATTTTGCACCAACTCCATTAGATTTTTACCTTAAGATATTTGGTGCAATTAGCTATTCTCTTCTTGTAATTAGTTGAAAAAATTTTAAGATATTTAGGATATTTGATTAAGAGGTTGAAAATATCTCTCTTTATATATCTTAAGATATCTCCTTGTAATATATCTCTCATATCTCTTAATCTTGTACATTTTTTAGTAAGAAATATACAGAGCTTTGCTCTCCCTTACTTACTCATTTTGATTGTATTTTTCTTTCTAGCCAAACAACCTCTAAAGATGTTTTCTCACAGGATGAGTGGCTAGACTTTTTGTCTCTTGGATAGAAGGAAGCTAGGTAAGGGACCTAACTACAAAAATGGGAGTTCCTTGTTTTAGTTTTTAATGAAGAGGAAGTTGTGACTCATTAATGGTTTTTATAATTTTAGTTAACTTAAAATCCCTCATAATCACCTGGGCCAACACTTGGTAAGCTTTTTGGACTCAATCCATAGAGATCCAATAGTTATCTCTTGCGAGCCTTTGGTAGGTGGTTTAAAGGTAGGATTACTTAGAATAGCCAACACTTGGTAATCTTTTGGACTCCCTGGAGACATCCATTAGTTATCTCCTGTGAGCTTTTGAAGGGTAATCCAAGGTTAAGGATCACTTTGAATGGAAAATGCTTGGTGAAAGGTACGAGCCATTGCAAGATGCATTAGTGAGAGGGATTTAGCATTGAAATCATTAATGGGAAGCAATTGTAACACACTGGTTGGGAGGATAACTATAGGTTAAATCCCCAATGCGAGGAAAAGATCCAGAATCTTCCCTTTTGTAAAAGGAACCTGAACCTAGTGACCTGAAAATCTAAGAGACCTTTTTCTTTGTAATTAAAATCAATTACTATTTTTGGTTAGCCTAAAACCAACCTTTTCCAACCAAAGATTATGTTTTCTTTTAAAGCTAACTTAGAAAAGAAAAAGAACAAATCCAATTCTTTAAATTAATATCAGGTGTGAGATGAAAACCCATCCCAATGAACGATCCTAGAACCACTATACTATGCTAGCTATGCTACCCTAGTATATGGTGATTTAGGTTTATAAATTTTGTTGATAACTCCCATATGAGAACTGAATCTGAGGACATCAATTGGGGACGAATCAGTTGTCGATGACATAAAGACTATGAGTCATCTACTCTGGGCTCTTAATGCTAAGAACAACTCAAGATTGTGGATGACATCAGCTACTCTAAGTTATGATCTCAAGGCTCTAGATGCTATGAATAGCTTTAAGCTATGGATGACAACAGATACTCTGGGTTGTGATATTAGGGATTTAGATTCTATGAATAGGTCTAAGCTATGTTTGTCATGAATAACTCTAGGTCATGAGCTCAGAGCACTAGATGCTATGAAACGCTATGGGTTATGGATAACATGGACTACTTTGGGTCATGAGCTAAAGGTTATTAATGTTATGAACAGCTCTAGGTTGCCGCTAACATGAACAACTTTGGGTTGTGAGCTCAATGCTCTAGATGCAATTACCATCTTATAGTTGTGGATGACATGAGCTACTCTGGGTCGTGAGCTCAGGGCTCTAGATGCTATGAACAACTATCAGCTTCAATTGACGTGAATGGCTCTCAATTGTGAGCTCAAGCCTCTTGATGCTATAAATAGCTCAAGGTTGTCAATGACATGAAAGACTACGAGTCGTGAGCTCATGGCTCTTGCATCTATGAACAACTCAGGGTTGTGGATTACATGATCTAATCTGGGTTATGAGTTCAAGGCTTTATATGCTATCAACAACTCTAGGCTATGGTTGACTTGAACGACTTCGGGTCATGATCTTTGGGCTTTAAATGCTATGAACTGCTTAGGGATGTTAATGACACAAAAGACTTTGGGTCATGAGCTTAGGGCTCTAAATGTTATGAACACCTCAGGGTTAGGCATGACATCAACGACTCGAGGTTGTGAGCTAAGGGCTATAAATACTATGAGCATCTTAGGGTTGTGGTTGACATGAATAACTTGGGGTCGTGAGCTCAGGGCTATAGATACTATGAACATCTTAGGGTTGTGGTTGACATGAGCGACTCTCATGAGCACAAGGCTTTAGATGCTATGAAGAGCTCAGAGTTATCAATGGCATGAGCCACTCTAGGTCATGAGCTCGGGGCTTTAGATGCTATGAATAGTTTTGGGTTGTGGTTGACATGAGTGACTCTCATGAGCACAAGGCTTTAGATGCTATGAAGAGCTCAGAGTTATCAATGGCATGAGCCACTCTGGGTCATGAGCTCGGGGCTTTAGATGCTATGAATAGTTTTGGGTTGTGGTTTACATGAATGACTCTAAGTTATGAACTCAAGCCACTAGATTTTATGAACATCTCAGGGATGTGAATGACATGAATGACTCTGGGTCTTAAGCTCAAGGATCTAAATTCTATGAACAATGCTAGGCTATGGTTCAGATGAATGACACCAAGTCTTGAGCTCAAAGCTTTAGATGTTATAAACAACTTAGGGCTTTTGATGACATGAGCCCCTTTGGGTTGTGAGATCAGAACTTTAAATGCTTTAAATAGCTCTAGGTTATCGATGATATGAAAGACTCCGTGTCACGAGTTTAAGGCTAATGATTCTATGAACAACTCAAGGCTATGGATGACATGAACAACTCTAGGTCAAGAGCTTGGGGCCCTAGATGCAATGAACAACTATGGGTTGTTGTTGACATGAAAGACTCAGGGTCATGAGCTTAGGGCTTTAGATGTTATGAATAACTCAAGGCTATCAATGACATAAGCTACTCAGGGTCTTATGCTCAATCCTTTAGAGGTTATAAACAACTTAGGGTTGTGGTCGACATGAAGGACTATGGGTCGTGAGCTCAGGTTTCTAGATGATATGAATAGCTCAGAGTTGTTGATGACATGAAAGAATTTAGGTCATGAGCTCAATGCACTAGATTCTATGAATAGGTAAAGGTTGTGCATGACATGAACGACTCTAGGTCGTGAACTTAGGGCCCTAGATGCAATGAACAATTCTGGGTTGTGGTTGGCATGAAAGATTCTGGGTCGTGAGCTCAAGGCTCTAGATGCTATAAGTAGCTCAACGATGTGGAATACATAAGCCACTCTGGGTCTTAAGCTCAAGGTTATAGATGCTATGAACAACTCAAGCTTATGGTTGACATGAACGACTTTGGGTTCTCAACTCATGGCTTTAAATGGTATAAACAACTCAGGTTCGTCGATGACATGAGCCACTTTTAGGCATGAGCTCAAGGATTTAGATGCTACGAACAACTCTAGGTTGTGGTTAAGATTAACAACTTCAGGTCATGAGCTTAGGGCTCTAGATGCTATGAGTCGCTCAGGGCTATCGATGACAGGAAACACTCTAGGTCATGAACTCAAGGCAATAAATGTTATGAACAACTTTGGGTTGTGATAGACATGAATAACTTTAGGTCATGAGCTCAAGGCTCTAGATTTTATGAACAACTCAGGGTTGTCGATGACATGAAAGACTTCGGATCTCGATGTTAGGGCTCTTAATGTTATGAATTGCTGAAGGCTGTGGATGACATTAGCTACTCTAGGTGGTGATCTCAGGAATCTAAATGTTATGAACAACTCAAGGCTATAGATGACATGAACTCCTCTGGGTCATGAGCTCAAGGCTCTAAATGTTATGATTAGCTTTGGGATGTGTTTGACATGAATGACTCCGAGTCAAGATCAAGGGTTTAGATTCTATGAACATCTCAAGGCTGTGGATGACACGAACAACTCTAGTTCATCAACTCAAGGCCCTAGATGCAGTGAAAAGTTCTACATTGTGGTTGACATATAAGACTCTTAGTCGTGAGCTCAAGGCTTTAGATGATTTGAATAGCTCTGGGTTGTGGTTAGCATGAATGAATCCGAGTTGTGAGTGCAGGCCTTAAGATGCTAAGAATAACTCAGAGTTGTTAATAGCATGAGCGACTCTGGGTCACAAGCTCTGAGTTTTGATGCTCTTAATAGCTCTGGGTTGTGGTTGACATGAATGACTCTGGGTCAGCACAAGGCTCTAGATTCTATGAACAACTCAAGGCTAATGATCACATGAATGACTCTAGGTCATGAGCTTAGGGTTATAAATTCTATGAACAACTTATTATTATGGATGATATCAATGACTGGGTTGTGAGTTTAGGGCCCTAGATGCAATGAACAACTTTGAGTTGCGATTGACATGAAAAACATTAGGTCATGATCTCAAAGCTCTAGATGTTATGAACAACTCATGCTTGTGGATGACATGAGTCACTTCAAGTCTTGAGCTCAAGGCTTTGGATGCTATGAACAACTCTCTACTATGGTTGACATGAATGACCCTGGGTCATGAGCTGAGGCCTTTAGATACTATGAATAGCTCATAACTGTCGATGATGTGAGCCTCTCTAGGTAGTGAGTTGAGGGCTTTAGATACTATGAACACCTCTGGGCTATGGTTGACATGAACAACTCTGGGTCGTGAGCTTAGGGCTCTTAATGCTATAAACACCTCAGGGCTATGGATAACATGAAAAACTCCAGGTCATAAGCTTAAGGCTCTAGATTCTATGAATAACTCAAGTTTGTCGATGACATGAAAGACTTCAGGTCGAGAGATTAGGGGTCTAGATTTGATAAATAACTTATTGTTGTGGATGATATGAATGACACTGGGTAGTCAGGTTAGGGCCCTAAATGCAATGAACAATGTTAGGTTGTGGTTGACATGAAAGACTCTAGGTCGTGAACTCAGAGCTCTATATGCTACGAACAGATCAAGGCTATGGATTACTTCAGCCACTCTTGGCATTGAGTTCATGACTCTAGATGCTATGAACAACTCTAGGCTGTGGTTGACATGAATGACTACAGGTCATGAACTCAAGGATTTAGATGCTATGAACAACTTAAGGCTATCAATGACATGAAAGACTTTGAGAAATGCTATGAAAAACTTTAGGCTGTGGTTAACATAAATGACTCCTAGTCCTGAGCTCAAGGCTTTAAATGCTATAAACAGCTTAGGGTTATTGATGACATGAGCTAATTTGGGTCGTGAGCTTAAGGCTTTAAATGGTATGAAAAACTTTAGGTTGTGGTTGACATGAATAACTCTAGGTCATGAGCTTAAACCTCTAGATGTTGTGAACAGCTCAGGGCTATCAATGAAATGAAAGACTCTAGGTCATGCGCTCATGACTCTAGATGCTATGAGCACTCAGGGTTGTTGATCACATCAATCATTCTGAGTCTTATGCTCAAGGCTCCAGATGTTATCTATGACTTTGGGTTGTGGTTGCCATGAATGACTCTAGGTTGAGAGCTCAGAGCTTTAAATGATATTAATTGCTTAGGGTTGTGGATGAAAGGAGCTTCTCTTACTTGTGAGCTTAAGGCTTGAGATGTTATGAACAACTCTAGGTTGTGGTTGACATGAACGAATCTAAGTCATAAGCTTAGGGCTCTTCATGCTATGAAAAACTTAGGGTTGTCAATGACATGAAAGACTATGGGTCAAGAGCTCAAGGATCCAAATACTACAAACAGCTCAAAGTTGTGGATGACATGAATGACTCTAGCTCATGAGCTTAGGGCCCTAGATGCAATGAATAACTCTAGGCTATGGTTGGCATGAAAGACTCCGAGTTATTAGCTCATGGCTCTAGATGCTATGAACAACTCAGGGATATGGATGACATTAGCTACTCTAGGTCTTGAGCTCTAGGCTCTAAATGCTATGAACAGATATAGGTTGTGGTTGACATGAATGACTTTGAGTCGTGAGCTATAGGCTCTAGATTCTATTAATAGCTCAGGGTTGTGGAAGACATGAGGTACTCTAGATCGTGAGCTTCGGGCTTTAGATGCTATGAACAACTTCGGGCTATGATTGAGATGAATGACTCCTGGACATGAACTTAAGGCTCTTGATGCTATGAACAACTTAGAATTGTTAATGACATGAAAAACTACGGTTCATGAGCTCAACGCTATAGATACCATGAACAACTCAGGGTTATAGTGGACATGAATGACTCTCGATCATGAGCTCAAGGCTCTAGTTGCTATGCACAACTAAGGGCTATGGATAACATGGGATACTCTTGGTTGTGAGCTTAGGGCTCTAAATTTTATGAACAACGTTGGGCTATAGTTGACATGAATGACTCTTTATAGTGACCTTAGGGCTCTAGATGCTATGAACAGCTCAGAGTTGTGGATGACATGAACGCCTCTAGGTCATTAGCTCAAGGCCCTAGATTCAATGAACAACTCTAGGCTATGGTTGGCATGAAAGACTCCAAGTTGTGAGCTCATGACTCTAGATGCTATGAATAACTCAGGGCTATGGATGACATTAACCACTCTAAGTCTTGAACTCAAGGCTGTAAATGCTATGAACAACTCTGGGTTATGGTTGACATGAATGACTTTGAGTCATGAGCTTTAGGCTCTAAATGCTATTAATAGCTCAGGGTTGTTGAAGACATGAGGTACTTTAGGTTGTGAGCTTAGGGCTCTAGATGCTATCAACAACTTCAGGCTATGGTTGAGATGAACGACTCCGGGACATGAGCTCAAGGCTCTTGATGTTATGAACAACTTCGAGTTGTTAATGACATGAAAGACTATGGTTCATGAGCTCAGCAGTGTAGATACTATGAACAACTTAGGGTTATGGTGGACATGAACGACTCTCGATTGTGAACTTAAGGCTTTAGTTTCTATGCACAACTAAGAGTTGTGGATAACATGGGGTACTTTAGGTCGTGAGCTTAGGGCTTTAGATGCTATGAACAAATTTGGGCTATGGTTGAGATGAAAGACTCTAGGTCATGAGCTCAGGACTCTAGATGAGATAAACACTCAGGGCTGTTGATGACATCAGTTGTTCTAGGTCTTGTGGTAAAGGTTCTAAATGTAATGGATGGCTCTAGGTTATGGTTGACATGAATGACTCTAGGTCATGAGCTCAGGGCTCTAGATGGAATAACAACTCAAGGTTGTAGATGAAATGAGTTTCTCTTGCTTGTGAGCTCAAGGCTCAAGAAGCTACGAACAACTCTAGGTTGTGCTTGACATGAACTACTATGGGTCATGAGCTCAGCGCTCTTAATGCTATGAACAACTCATGGTTTTCGATGACATGAAAGACTATGGGTTATGAGCTCAGGGGTCTAGATTCTGTGAACAGTTCAGAGTTGTGGTTTACATGAATCACTCTTTGTCGTGAGCTCAAGGGACTAGTTGATATAAATAATTGAGAGCTATGGATAACATGGGCTACTCTAGGTCGTGAGCTTAGGGCTCTAGATGCAATGAACAACATTGGGTTGTGGTTGATGTGAACAACTCTATGTCATGAGCTCAGGGCTCTAAATGCTATGAACAACTTAGGTCTATTAATGACATGAAAGACTTTAGGTCGTGAGGTCAGGGCTCTAGATGCTATGAACAGCTCTAGGCTGTGGTTAACATGAACAACTCTAGGTCATGAGATGAGGACTCTAAATGCAAAGAAGGGCTCAGGGATGTGGATAACATCAGCTACTCTAGGTTATGAGCTCAAGACTCAAAATGTTATGAACAATGTTGGGTTGTGGTTGACATAAATGACTCCAGGTTGTGAGCTTAAGGCTCTAGATACTATGAACAACTCAGGTTTGTATTTGACATGAACGACTCTGGGTTGTGAGCTAAAGGCTCTAGATGTTATGAATAGCTCAGGGCTATGCATAACATGGGCTAATCTAGGTCATGAGCTCATGGATCTAGATGCTATAAACAACGTTGGGCTGTGGTTGACATGAAAGACTTTATTTCATGAGTTTAGGGCCCTATATGCTATGAACAACTCTAAGTGGTGGTTTACATGAATCGCTCCAAGTCGTCAGATCAGGGCTCTATATGCTATTAACAACTCTGGGCAATGGTTGAAATGAATGAGTCGGGGTCGTGAGCTCTGGATTTTAGATTTTATGAATAGCTTAGGGCAATTAATGACATGAAAGACTTTGAATCATGATCTTAGGGTTGTGAATGACATGAATTACTCAGGGTTATGAGCTAAAGGCTATAAATACTATAACATCTTAAGGCTGTGGTTGACATGAATGACTTGAGGTCGTGCATTCAGGGTCTTAGATGTTAAGAACAACTTAAGGCTATCAATGACATGAGCCACTCTCGGTCTTGAGCTTAGGGCTCTAGATGCTATGAATAACACTAGATTATGGTTGATATAAATGACTATAGGTCCTCAGCTCACGACTTTGGATGCTTGATTACTACTCAAAAAGTGCTATTTTATAGCTTGTAATTAACTCTTTTAAACACTTTTGAGTAGTAGTTATTACCT
Organism: Vitis cinerea var. helleri x Vitis riparia; assembly: GCA_946000715.1. NCBI lineage: Eukaryota > Viridiplantae > Streptophyta > Magnoliopsida > Vitales > Vitaceae > Vitis > Vitis cinerea var. helleri x Vitis riparia. The sequence goes on along the minus strand of OX254005.1, from coordinate 14,367,668 downwards.
TTTAACCCAATTAACATATTAAGGACCTTTGCAATCATTTCTAATCAAAGTGTGTAAGTTTTCATATTTTGATAGCTTTTTTATCACCAAAGCAATCCAAGATTGAGGAGAGTTCTTTGGAATCCATGGAAAAGAAAATGAAGAGCTCAGAAACATGAAGAATCGAAGCTTTAAAGTCCTTTGCCATAAGCAAATCCAGAATGCAAGGAGGGGAAGCAAAGAGAAATCTAACATGAAGCATTCTTGATGACAGTCATGTAAGCCACTTTTGGAGCACTTACTGAAGTTCAATTTATGCATGCTATATGTCGTTTCGAAGGTTGGGAAGTCAACAATCCAATGCTTCAAACAGTGCACTATTCGGAATTGAAATGAAGGAGTTACAGCCATTGGAATCCGATCACTCCAAGCTGAAGGAAGATTTTGCACGGCTGCGAAATCAGCCTTGGGCTGCGAAAATGTTGTCCTTTTGCTGCGAAATTTCGCAGCCCTCTTACAGTGGAATTTCTCCTGAAGCTTCCCGATATTTGTGACCGACATTTTGAGATATTTTTCTTTAAATATTTGATGTCTAAATCCCCAAACTCTTCTTGTAACCCACCTATCATAGGATTCCTTGAGATACACTTGATAAGGCAAGTGGTCTCCGTCCATTGAGATACACTAGTTTATCTCTTGCGAGCCTTTGGGAGGTGGTTTGAAGGTAGGATCTTCTAGAATAGCCAACACTTGGTAAGCTTTTGGACTCTAAGAAGACATCCATTAGTTATCTCTTGAGAGCTTTTGACGGGTAATCCAAGGTTAAAGATCACCTTGAATGGTAAATGCTAGGTGAGAGGCATGAGCCATTGCAAGATGCATCAGTGAGAGGGATTTAGTGTTTGAACCCGTTAAGGAGAAGCATCTGTACCACACCGGTTAGAGAATTAACTATATGTTAATTCTCTAATGCGAGGAAAAGAAACAAGTGACCGGAACTCCTTTTTTTTGTATGAGGAACCTGAGCCTAGTGATCTAAACTCTAAGAAACACTTTTCTTTGTAATTAAAATCAGTTACTACTATTTTTGGCTAGTTTAAAACCAAACCTTTTTCACTCAAACATCTTTATGTTTTCTTTTAAAGCCAATTCATCTTTGAATTAATATCAATTGTGAAGTGAAAACCCATCCCAGTGAACGACCCTAGAGCCACTATGCTATGCTAGCTAAGGCTATCCTAGTACATGGTGTAATAGGTTATAAATTTTGTTGATTACTCCCTTCTGAGGACCACAATCAAGGGACACCAGTTGGACATGTATCAAATGGCACCACTGTCAAGGACCATTGAGAGGATATGAATCAGCTGAGACACCAATTGGGAACGTATCAATGCTATTGAAAGCTCAGAGCTATGAATGACATGAGCTACTTTGGTCATGAGCTCAAGGCACTAGATGTTATCAACAACTCTTGGCTATGGCTTAAATGAACTACTCCAGGTCATGAGCTAAGAGCTCTTGATGCTATGAATAGCTCAGGCTTGTCGATGACATAAAAGACTACAAGTCGTGAGCTCAGAGCTTGTGGTGCTATGAACAACTTAGGGCTATGGATGACATGAGCTATGATTCATGCCTAATTGGTGTCTCAGCTGATTCATGTCCAGCTGGTGCTCCTTGATTGAGGGATTAATCAACAAAATTTATAACCTATTACACCATATACTAGGGTAGCAAAGACAAAGCTACTATAGCATAGTGGCTCTAGGATCGTTCACTGGGATGGGTTTTCACTTCACAAATGATATTAATTCAAAGTTGAATTGGTGCCTTTTCATTTCAAGGTTAGCTTTAAAAGAAAACATAAAGACGTTTGAATGAAAAAGATTTGGTTTTAAGCTAACCAAAAATAGTAGTAACTGATTTTACTTAGAAAAGTGTTTCTTGGAGTTTCAGATCACTAGGCTCAGATTCCTCATACAAAAAGGAGAGTTCCGGTCACTTGTTTCTTTTCCTCGCATTAGAGAATTAACATATAGTTCCTTCTCCAACCGGTGTTGTACAAATGCTTCCCATTAATGGGTTCAAACACTAAATCCCTCTCACTGATGCAACTTGCAATGGTTCAAGCCTCTCACTTAGCCTTTACCATTCAAGATGATCTTTAACCTTGGATTACCCGTCTAAAGCTCGCAAGAGGTAACTAATGGATGTCTCCTAAGAGTCCAAAAGCTTACCAAGTGTTGGCTATTCTAGAAAATCCTACCTTCAAGTCACCTCCCAGAGGCTCGCAAGGGGTAAACTAGTGAATCTCCATGGATGGAGATCACTTGCCTTACCAAGTGTTGGCCCAGGTGATTAAAAGGAGTTTTAAGTTAACTAAAAAGATAAAAACCATCAACGGGTCACACTTTCTCTTCATTAAAAACTAAAACAACAAAACTTCCAATTTATGCATGAGGAAACTTACCCGGTTACCTTAGCTCCAAGAGACAAAGAGCCTAGCCTCTCATCCTCTGAGAAAACATCTCAGAGAATGTTTGGCTAGCAAGAAAATGAAAATGAAAGAGAAGACAAGAATATATAGGAAAAACAGAGCAAATGCTCTGTATTTTTACTTCCTTCCCAAAACTGTACAAAGGATCCCCCTTGAACCACTCGAACCCCCTCAGAACAGGCTCATCGGGCTCCCTTTTATCCAAAATTACATTGATAGCTGTTACATAGATATTTTTGCCAATTTGCCAAATTCCTAACTTAAAAGCTAAGGAATCCTATCACTGGTGACTTACAAGGAGAATTTGGGCATTTGGGCAACAAAAATCTAATGAAAAATATCTCCAAGTGTCGGTTACAAATATCGGGAAGCACTAAAGACCACTTCGCAGGTGAAAAGTGAGGCCTGCGAAATTTCGCAGGTGCACAAGAAGGGCTGCGAAATTTCTTCATAGCAACCAGCTGATTCAACACCTTTGCAAATTGGACTTCCATTTTGTGGTGTTTGGCTTCCATCGCGGCGTGAAGCTTCAGGAGAAATCCATGGCACTGTGCAAAAAGGCTGCGAAATCACTTCGCAACAAAAATGGTGATTTCGCAGCACTTTTCTGAAGCCTTCCTTCCTTCAGCTTGGAGCAGTTGTCTTCCAACGGCTGTAACTTCCTCATTTCAGCTCCAAATTGCACACGGTTTGAAGCATTGGATTGTTGACTTCCTAAGATTTCAAATGACATATTGCATGCATAATTTGGACTTCAGGAAGTGCTCCAAAAGTGGCTGCAGTGACTGTCATCAAGAATGCTTCATGGCTGGCTTCTCTTTGCTTCCCCTTGCATTCCAGACTTTGCTTATGGCAAAAGTGCTCCCAAGCTTTGATTCTTCATTCCTCTAAGCTTCCCATTGCTTGCCAAGGATTCCATAAAACTCTCCTCAATCTCATAATGCTTTGGTGATCAAAATACTAACAAAAACACCAAAACTTACACATTTTGATTAGAATTGATTGAAAGGGTCCTTAACATGCTAATTGGGTTAAAAGGCACTAACTACTACTCAAAAGTGTTTAAAAGGATTAATTAAAAGCTATCAAATAGCACTTTTTGAGTAGTAATCAAGCTACTCTAGGACATGAACTCAAGGCTCTAAATGCTATGAACAACTCAAGCCTGTGGATGACATGAGCTCCACTTAGTCATGAGTCGAGGTCTTTAAATGCTATGAACAAGTCAGGATTGTGGGTGACATGAATGACTTGGGGTCGTGAACTAAAGGCTATATATATACTATAAACATCTCAGGGTTCTGATTGACATGAACGACTCCGGGTCATGAGCTTCAAGCTTTAGATGCTATGAACAATTCAGGGTTGTCGATGACATGTGCCACTTTGGGTCATGAGCTCAAGGCTTTAGTTGCTATGAATTTCTTTAGGATGTGATTAACATGAACGAACCTAAGGGTGAGCTCAAGGTTTTAGGTGTTATGAACAACTCAAGGTTCCTAATGACATGAAAGACTCCTAGTCGTGAGGTCAAGGCTTTAGATTCTATTAGCAACATATGGTTGTGGATGACATAAACGAATCTAGGTTGGGTGCTAGGGCCCTAGATGCTATGAACATCTTTAGGCTATGATTAACATTAATGAATCCAAGTATTGAGTTGAGGGCTTTAGATGCTATGAATAGCTCAAGGCTGTCAATGACATAAACCACTTTGGGCATGAGCTCAAGGCTTTAGATGCTATAAAAAGCTTTCATTTATGGTTGACATGAACGACTCCTAGTCATGAGCACAAGGCTTTAGATGCTATGAACAACTTAGGGTTGTTAATGACATGAAAAAATTCGGGTTGTGAACTTAGGCATGTAGATTCTATGAACAGGTTAGGGTTGTGGATGACATGAATGACTCTTGGTCATGAGCTTTAGGCCCTAGATGTAATGAATATCTCTAGGTTGTGGTTGACATGAAAAACTCTTAGTAATTCATCCCCAATTGGTGTACTCTTGATTCAGTCCTCAGACGGGAGTTATCAACAAAATTTATAAACCTAATTGACCATATACTAAAGTAGCATAGCTAGCATAGCATAGTGGTTCTAGGATCATCCATAGGGATGGGTTTTCATTTCACACATGATATTAGTATAAAGAATTGGATTGGTGTTTTTTCTTTTATGAGTTAACTTTAAAAGAAAACATAATAATGCTTGAAAAATGTTTGGTTTTAAGCTAACCAAAAATAGTAACTGATATTAATTACAAGGAAAAGGTTTCTTAGAGTTTCAGGTTACTAGGTTCAGGGTCCTTATACAAAAAGGGAGATTCCGGATCTTTTCCTCGCATTGAGGATTTAACCTATAGTTATCCTCTCAATCGGTGTGTTACAGCTACTTCTCATTAATGGTTTCAACGCTAAATCCCTCTCACTAATGCATCTTGCAATGGCTCGTATCTCTCACCTAGCATTTTCCATTCAAGGTGATCCTTAACCTTTGATTACCCTTCAAAAGCTTGCAGAAGATAACTAATGGATGTCTCCAGGGAGTCCAAAAGCTTACCAAGTGTTGGCTATCCTAGGTAATCCTACCTTTAAACCACCTCCCAGAGGCTCACAAAAGATAACTAATGGATCTCTATGGATTGAGTCCGAAAAGCTTACCAAGTGTTGGCCCAGGTGATTATAAGGGATTTTAAGTTAACTAAAAATATAAAAACCATTAACGGGTCACAACCTTCTCTTCATTAAAAATTGAAACAAGGAAAACTCCCACTTTTTATCCGAGTCCCTTACCTAGCTTCCTTGAATCCAAGAAACAAAAATCCTAGCCAATCATCCTCCCAGAAAACATCCTCAGAGGTTGTTTGGCTAGAAAGAAAATACAATCAAAGTGAGTAGGTAAGGCAGGGCAAAGCTCTGTATATTTCTTACTAAAAAATGTATAAGTGATCACCAAGAATTTCTTTCAAGATTCTTTGATAGATATTTGATTCGTGTCCCAATGGTGTATGAGTTTAGTCCTCAAACGGGAGTAATCAACAAAATTTATAACCTATATCACCATGCACTAGGATAGCCTTAGCTAATATAGCATAGTGGCTCTAAGATCATTCACTGGGAAACTTACAACTGATACCAATTCAAAGTTGAATTGGTGCTTTTTCATTTCAAGGTTAGCTTCAAAAGAAAACATAAACTTTAGTTGAAAAGGGGTTTGTTTTAAGCTAACTAAAAACAAAGTAATGGGAATTACTTATGAAGAAAAGCGTTCCTTGGAGTTTTAGGTTCACTAGGGTCAGGCTCCTCATGCAAAAACAGAGCTCTGGTCACTTGAATCTTTTCTTCGCATTAGAGAATTAACATAGTTATACAGATGATTCCCTTTAATAGATTTCAACACTAATTCTCTCTCACTGATGCAACTTGCAATGACTCATGCCTCTCGCCTAGCATTTACCATTCAAAGTGATCATTAACCTTGGACTTCCCTTCTCAAGCTTGCAAGAGATAACTAGTGGATGTCTCCTTAGAGTCTAAAAGCTTACCAAGTGTTGGCAATTCTAGAAAATCCTACCTTCAAGTCACCTCTCAAAGGCTCGCAAGAGGTAAACTAGTGCATCTCAATGGACGGAGATCACTTGCCTTACCAAGTGTTGGCCCAGGTGAATTAAAGGCGTTTTAAGTTAACTAAAAACATAGAAATCATTAACGGGTCACACTGTCTCTTCATTAACAGCTGAAACAACAAAACTACCAATTCTTGCATTCGGGACCTTACCCGGCTACCTTAGCTCCAAGGAACAAAAAGCCTAGCCACTCATTCTCTGAGGAAACATCCTCAGAGCTTGTTTAGCTAGTAAGAAAAATAAATACAATCAAAATGAGAAGGTAAGGCAAAGCAAAGCTCTGTATTTTACTTCCTTTCAAAAACTATACAAAAAGTTGTCTCTGAGAACAAGCTCCCGAGATCTCTGTGTAATGCAAATTACAAAACAATTTATATGAGGTTATTCACCCTTTTGTTATTACTTAATAACTAAGGAATCCTATAATTGGTGGATTACAATGAGAAAATGGGGATTTAGACATCAAATATCTGAAGCAAAAAATCTAAAAATGTCAGTCGCAAATATGTGGAAGCACTCAGGAGGATTTCGTAGGTGTGCAAGATGGCTGCGAAATTTCGCAAGCTGAAGGTCATCATTTGGCAGCCAATGGTTGATTTCGTAGCCATCCTCTTGTAATTGTGCAGCCAAAGGCTGATTTCGCAGCCTGCAAAATTGGCCTTCAGCTTGGTGTGATTGGCTTCCAATGGCTCTAACTTCTTCATTTCAACTCCAAATAGCGCACATTTGAAGTGTTGGATTGCTGACTTCCCAAGCTTCGAAATGAAATATAGTATGCATAAATTGAGCTCCAGGAAGTGCTTCGAAAGTGTCCAATAGTTGTTGTCCTCTTGAATTCTTCATGTTAGATTTCTCTCTTTGCTTTCCCTCCTTGCATTCATGAATTGCTTATGGCAAAGGACTATAAAGCTTCAAATCTTTGGTTCTTCATGTTAATTAGCTTCCAATTGCTTTGCCATGGATTCCATAGAACTCTCCTCAATCTTGGATTGCTTTGGTGATCAAATTACTATTAAAAGCACCAAAACTTAACACAATTTGATTAAAAACGATTGCAAAGGTCCTTAATATGCTAATTGAGTTAAAAAGTAATAACCACTACTCAAAAGTGTTTAAAAGAGTTAATTACAAGGTACAAAATAACACTTTTTGAGTAGTAATCACCAGTGATGCCAAGAATTTCTTTCAAGATATTATAAAAGAGATATTTTTAGATATCTATAGAGAGATATTTTTAACCCCTCATTTAGATATCCTAAATATCTGAAAATATCTTTAGTTGAGTACAAGGAGAAAATAGGTAATTACACAAAATATGTCGAGATAAAAATATAACGGAGTTGGTGCAAAAATATCTGAAGACTACACAAGAAGATTTCAAAATGCTTGCAAAATTTTGAACACGGTGCGAAATTGATTATCCTTAGCTTTGGTTTCGCAAGGCTTGCAAAATTCATTTTTCACAGTCTTGCTGTCTGTTCTGTAGCTTGTACTCCTTTTGGAATTTCGCATGGTTGCGAATTTTTTGCAAAGCATTGCGAAATTGCTGGATGTTAGATTTCTTCTCTGATTCTCTTCTTTGCATACTTGATTGATTAGGAAAAGGCTACGAAGCTCTCCAAAACTTGGATTCTTCATATGTTTGAGCTTCAACTTGCTTTGCCATGGAATATACAAAATTCTCTCTCCTTCTTGGTTCGAGATTAATGATAAAAAAGCTATCAAAAACACCAAAACTTGCCAAAAAAATACTGATTAGAAACATTTGCAAGGGTCTTTAATGTGCCAATTGAGTTAAAAAGTAATAAATACTACTCAAAAGTGTTTAAAAGAGTTTATAACAAGCTATAAAAAAATCAGTTTTTGAGTAGTAATCATTCCCCCCAACCGACATATTACTAGTCCCTTAGCAATGAAGGAGAGAAAAAAAGAAAAATAGACAGTAAAATAATTTACAACATCATGCTGATCACTCCAAAAAATTTTCAAGTGGCATGATGTAGAGCATACTCTCTCATGGGACATTAAACAAGCAAAACTCAACCTTCAACAAGAGTTTATCAAATATCTTGCTTGATCACAATTCACAAAGAGTAGGCATTATGCATATTTCAGAATTAAAAGGATTTCCACTCACATAGGCTCAATCATTACTCTTCCATAAAAATCTATGTGTTAAGCTTATTAGTTTCCGAATATAGTATGTTGCACTAATTCTCTCTCCCAACCTATTTCTTTCTCAAACTTTAGCAAACTGACCATCTTCCAATAGGCTAAGAACGCACCTCTTTTATTTCACAATTTTTTCATTGTAGGTGTGCAATGCTAAAGGTATTGTTTTCTAAAGTGTCCATGTAATGAGGATCCATCGATGACTCCCAACCACTCAAGGTTTAGGGCATCAAGTTTTAAGGATCTTTCAACCTCTAACTCCTCGGATTTTACCCCAGACTTTTGAGATTGGAATTTAATACCCCAACACCTACAATATGTTAAACTCCACCTATTCACCCTTGTAACGAGCATTGAGGTCGGTGACTCCCAACCAATAAAGGCTTAGGGCACCGGGTTTTAAAGACTTTCGCCATATACCCCTCGGACTTTGCTCGGGTTTCAAGGCAAGCGTAACACTTTGTTCTTTCTTATTATTTTTTTTTCAAAGGCTCATTGGCCTTTTATAAGGTGTCCTAACACTATTAAAACGAGGTCAAAGGTGCCAAGTCTAAATTTTCCTAAGTTCAGGGGGTGAGATAGTTTTTCATCTTATAATCGGAACCTAATGTGCACAGTGTGTGGTAAGATTAAAGTGGAAGAAATAAGGTTGAATTCAATAGGAGTTTCAATAATTCAGCAACCTCGATACGCATAATACAAACTCTAAAATTCAAGTAAAAAGGTAAGAATTCATTTTCTCCCATTTCATTTTAAGAATTTTTCCTTAATAATCATGGAGAGTAGAGTAAAAACTTTTAAAATTAAGCAAAAATTTTAACATTAAGAAAAAATTACTAAATTAAAAAAATAACCTAGCATTATTAACAAAACTTCCTTCCTTTACTCTCCCTCCAACCAAGATCAACATCGCCCTCAATGTGGCAAGAGCGATTGCAAATAAAGGGAGGAAGTGGTACCTCCTGGGTGACATGGAGTCTGAGACGTATAGGAGAAACCACATGATTCAAAAATCAAAAGAGTAATGAGTAGAGGAAATAGAAAAAAATGCGAAGTATAAAAAGATGATCAAGTAGTGGTAGGATGATGTGAAAGTGATGGCTCTGTGATGGCCTCTAAGTGGGCTGGATCGGGACATCGGCTATGGTGGTCTCCTCAACTAGAATAGTCTCCTCAGATGGAGCTATGGGCTCCGATGGTTCAAGAATGTCAGATCGAGGTGGTGACAGAAGTCCCAGATGCTGCTGAATCTAACAAAAGATAGCAGTATGTTAGTCAAGGATAGTAGTATGTTGGTCCTACTGAGCACGTATAGCGACCATCTACCAGAATAAAGCATTGTGTGTATTGGTCAATGTCTAGAACGTATGTACCATAGCATGAAACTCTGTGGCAGAAATGGTGATGGAGGTCTCAGATGTAGAAGATGCATCAGGTGGAACAACAGGAGTGGTAGGAGGAGCAGTACAAGTGGCCTCAGGCATAGGTGCTGCAAGGGCAGGCGGTACAGACTCTATGAGAAGCTCATCCTATTGTGCCTGCTCAGCCTGTGGTGGCATTGGAGGTACTGGCCTGGGTGGGGCTCTTAAAGGTGTTGAATAGCCTGCCAACTATGTCCATTCATTGAGCGTGAATTGCTCTCGATAATGGTGGCAGCGCTCAAGGTAGGGCTCAGTAGGGTAGCCCATATGCTCCAATATGTGACAGAGCAACCTCAAAAATAGTAGTGGAATAGTATTGGCCCTCTGGAGCTTCTTCTTGTAAACCTTCTCCTCAAAGTGGAGGACAAAGGCCATAATCAAGTGATGTGGCCCGAAATAGAAACCCTCTGATATCCGAAATAAAGTGTCCAAGATAGCTCCTTGCTTTTGCACTAAATTCTAAAGATGAAAAAGGTTGGACCGTAGCAACACATCTACAAGGAGCATCCTAGGTGGAAGCTCCTTACGTAGAAGGACTGAATCTGCAGAGGTCCCCCTGGATAAGATACGGACCATGGGTTGCTAAGATACAGGGGACCACTCCCGAAAATCTGTTGGATTAACTGGCTCGTATGAAATATGTAGAGCCTCTGCAATGTGTCTAGCCTCAAGGATACCCTGGCACCCATCAATGCTGAAGTGGATGGCGGTAGGACTCTGGGCACCTTGAGTAGTCATAGATTGATAGAAGTCTAGTGCTACTCTAGGGTAAAAGAACTCCCTAGGAGTCATAAGGTGCTCGAAATGGTACCTCTGGAGTAGTCCAAATGAATTCCGAAGCTCCGGTTGCTGTCGCATGACCTCGAGGTCAAAATATAACTCGAAATGGAATGGTCTAGCTCTACAATCTAAATCTCCCTCGATGGGCTACGCGGTGACCATAGGCCGTTTGATGATGGCTTCCGGTGACATGTCGGAAAGACGTTGATAATTGGCAAGGGCCTGAAGATCAGGTTATGAAGGTCAAGAGGACTCTCCAGGGCTTAAAGTCCTGGCTCTCTCCTCTTGAGTGTGACGTATTGAGCTTTCAGGACGCAAAGAAATCGGTGTGCTTTGCGTTGCTTATCTGCGCTAAGGAGGATTATAGGGCACTCCACCCTCAAAAGATGGAACAGTCGGGGCCTCGGGGGCCTGAGATGTAGAATCCCGTGGAGGGTTGCGAATTTTTTGCATGCCTTGCAAAATTTCTCAAAGCATTCTCTAGGTTGCGAAATTTTTTGCATGCCCTGTGAAATTTCACAAGATGTGCGACTTAGCTTTCGTAGGGTTGCGAATTTTTCACAACCCCTTGCAAATTGATTTTTGGATTTTTACAAACCTTACGAAATTTTCGCAGGCTGTGTGAAATGCTCTATTTTTCCTCTTTCAAAAAAATTTCAAAGTTTTTCTCATCTATTTTGAAATCCACCTGCAATTTGATCATCAAAAATTAAATTAAATCGAAACAAAATAAAATTAAAGCAAGAAATCACGATTAAAACAAGTACTAAATCAATAAAACTTTAAATTAACATTAAAACAAAAAATTATGGACTTAATGTCTTCCAACAGACTAAGTCCATCTAACCACTTGTCTTGTTAAGCTTGATGCGGCTCAAAGAGGTTGATTACCTCCTTGTCTCGAGAAAAAGGCTCCACGAATGGCTTGAGACGATGGCCACTGACTTTGAAACTCCCGGTGTTGTTGGAATTGAGTAGCTCCACTACTCCATTGGAATGCACTTGATGAATAGTAAAAGGACCTATCCACCTTGACTTCAGCTTTCCCGGGAAGATGTGGAGCTTAAAGTCATACAGTAAGACTCTTTGTCCCTTCTGGAATTCTTTACGGGAGACTAACTGATCATGCCACCTTTTCAATCTGTGTTTTGCAATGTTTGAATTATTGTAGGTGTCATTTCTCAGTTCCTCCATCTCATTAAGGTCTAAAAATCTCTTCATGCCGACTCTGCTCAAATCCATGTTGAGCGTCTTGATTGCCCACCAAGCTTTGTATTCCACTTCCACGGGGAGATGGCACGCTTTGCCGTAGACTAGGCGATAAGGAGACATTCCAAGAATGGTCTTGTAAGTTGTTTTGTACGCCTACAGTGAATCATGAAGCTTAACATACCAATCTATTCTACTCCTATTCACCACCTTCATCAGTATGTTTTTTATCTCCCAATTTTCTAACTCAACTTGCCCGGAAGTTTGAGGGTGGTAAGGTGTAGCTACCTTATGCTTCACCCTTTGCTTGGCTAAAAGAGTTTCAAATGGCTTGTTACAAAAATGAGTACCCCCATCACTGATTATGGCCTTGGGTACTCCCAATCTAGAGAAGATGTTCTTTTTGAGAAATTTGAGAACAACTCTATGATCATTGCGTTTGCACGGGATCACTTCAACCCATTTGGAAACATAATCTACTCCCACCAAGATGTAGGAGTAGCCAAAGGACATAAGAAAAGGTCTCATGAAGTCAATGCCCCAGACATAAAAAAGATCAGCTATTAAAATGAGGTTCAAAGGCATCATGTTCTTGCGTGTTAACTTCCCAAGCCTCTAGCATCTATCACAACTCCTGAACATGGTGTGAGCATCTTTGAAAAGTGATGGCCAGCAGAAACTCGATTACAATACCTTCATAATTGTCTTCTAAGAAGCAAAGTGGCCTCCACATGCGCTTTCGTGGCAATGACTAAGGATCCCCTGTTGCTCTTGCTTAGGGACACATTTCCGTATTATTTGATCTGCACAATATTTGAATAGAAATTGCTTTTCCCAATAGTAAGCATGAATTTTTGCAAAGAAGTGCTTCTTATCTCGTGTTTTCCACTCACTTGGAACTTCTCTGGTAACTAGATAGTTAGCAGTATGAGCATACCAAGGAGCGAGTTCCATCAGCATGAGTGACTCCTCTAGAAAATCATCATTAATGGGCAAACTATGGGAATTATGTGCGATGGCTAACCTTGAGAGATGGTCGGCTACCACATTCTCCACTCTTTTCTTGTCCTTGATCTAAAGATTGAACTCTTGAAGAAAGAGAATCCAACTAATCAGCCTTGCTTTTGCATCCTACTTAGTCAGCAGATATTTCAAGGCTGAGTGATCAGTGAAAACCATAATGAAAGACCCCACCAAGTAAGTGCGAAATTTGTCTAAGGTAAAAACTACAACCAACAATTCTTTCTCTATGGTTGTGTAGTTTCTTTGCGCTTCATTCAACATTTTGCTTGCATAGTATATCACATAGGGCTTTCGATCTTCTCTTTGCCCAAGAACAGCTCCTACATCAAAGTCACTAGCATCGCACATCACTTCGAAGGGCAATTGCCAGTTAGGAGCTCTCACTATTGGAGCGGTTGTCAGCAATAGCTTCAGTTCTTCAAAACTTTGTTAACATCGATCAGCCCATAGGAATTTAGCATCCTTTACCAATAGTTCACAAAGAGGTCTTGCAAGTTTGGAGAAATCTTTAATAAACCTCCTATAGAACCCAACATGGTTAAGAAATTGCCTTACTCCTTTGACAGTTGTTAGTGATGGCAACTTAACAATAAGTTCAACCTTTGCTTTGTCCACTTCAATGCCTTGCTTTGAGATAATATGCCCAAGGACAATCCCTTGGTGTACCATGAAATGACATTTCTCCCAATTAAGCACCAAGCCTTTCTTAATGCATCGGTTTAGTACAACTTCCAAGTTGACTAAGCATTCGTCAAATGCACTTCCATATACGGTGATATCGTCCATAAAGACTTCCATAATACGCTCCACCATATCACTGAAAATGCTTAACATGCATCTTTGGAATGTTGCTGGTGCATTGTATAAGTTGAAAGGCATTCTTTTGTATGCGTAGGTTCCGAATGGACATGTAAAAGTGGTCTTTTCCTGGTCTTCAACAACAATTTCTATTTGAAAATACCTGGAGTAGCCATCCAAGAAATAATAGAATGGATGGCCAGAGACCCTCTCAAGCACTTGATCAATAAATGGCAACGGGAAGTGGTCCTTCCTTGTTACAGCATTCAATTTTCTATAATCAATACACACCCTCTAACCTGAAGTGAGGTGTGTAGAAACTTCTTCTCCCTTATCATTTTGCACCACCATAATCCTTGATTTCTTTGGCAAGACTTGCGTAGGACTCACCCATGGGCTATCTGATATGGGGTAGATAATACCGGCCTGAAGTAGCTTAAGCACTTCAGCTCGCACCATCTCTTGCATGTGAGGGTTCAACCTTCTTTGAGGTTGATGAACTGGCTTAGCTTCTTCTTCCATGTATATATGATGGGTATAGACTAAAGGGCTTATCCCTTTCAGATCAAAAATTTTCCACCCTATCGCCTTCTTATATCTCCTAAGGACTTCAAGTAAACAATCCTCCTGATGAGTGGTAAGAGATGAAGAAATAACAACAGGGCTCTGCTTGTTTTCTTCCAGGTATGCGTACTTCAACTCCATGGGTAATGGCTTCAGAATAAGCTTTGGGGGCTCCTCCTTAACAGGTTCTTGTGTCTCCTCCCCATTGAATAAAGGCAGAATTTCTTCCCTCCAAGTGGGCAGAGTAGCAAGCAAATCTGAGGGTTCAGATAACCCTTCATCAAGATCCCCAAGACTCTCGTTCAAATTTTCTAGCATTTTCTGATCACAATGCTCCTCCACTAAGTTGTTAATCATGCACACCTCTTCTGGTCCTTCTTATTCTTCCAGATGGAATTGTTTCTGGCATAAATAGAAGATGTTGAGCTCCAACATCATGTTGTTGCATGACTCCATTCCTACAATTGATGATAGCATTTGATGTAGCTAGGAATGGTCTTCCAAGTATGATAGGAACACAGTTAGTTCCTTTGGCAACCGGGTCCGCATTAAGAACAACAAAATCCACTGGGTAGTAGAATTTGTGAACTTGAACTAAGACATCTTCAATCATACCTCTTGGAATCTTCACAGATCTATCTACTAGAGATAGAGTGATTGATGTTGGCTTCAATTCTCCAAGTCCCAATTTCTTGTAGATAAAGTAGGGTAGCAAATTCACACTTGCCCTTATGTCCAACAAAGCTTTCTCTACACACGTCCCTCCAATCATCACTGAGATGGTAGGACAGCCCGGATCTTTGTATTTCACTGGAGACTTGCACTGTATAATGGAACTTACTTGCTTAGTTAAGAAGGCTTTCTTATTCACATTCAACCCTCTTTTTATAGTGCACAAGTCCTTTAGGAATTTTGTATAAGTTGAAACTTTTTTAATCATGTCTAGCAAAGGGATGTTAACTTTCACTTGCCTCAACACTTCAAGAATTTCTGATGCATTATTGATTCCCTTTTTTCCATGCAAAGCTTGGGGGAAAGTGGAGGCATGTGTTTCTTCATCATATCTTCCTGGTTAATGGTCCTCTCCGGTTCTTCATTCACAGTTGGTTCAAAGTCCTCCTTCTTTGCACTATTCCCTTTTCTCTTTCCTTTGATTTTCTCCCTCTTTTCTTTCTCTGCTTCACTCTCTAGTTCATGCCCTGGCTTGGATGTAGGTAGATCAACCTCTTTACCACTCCGTAGAGTGATCACTGCTTTGACTTTTCTCACCTATGAAGATTCTCCCTCCTGAGCCTCCACTTCATGGATACCCTTGGGATTCTGATGAGGTTGAGAAGGAAACTTTCCTTTCTCTTGCACTGTGTTGAGGTTGGTGAGCCTTGAGATTGAGTACTGGAGGTTATCATTTTCTGAGATAGATCATTTTGCATTCCATTCATCCTTTTGTTCAATGTACTCTCTACACTGTCAATTCTTTGACTGAGTTGAGTATTGATGGATTTCTAGTCTCCAACAAAGTCTCTCACAATCTTGCTAAGATTCACAATGTTCAAGATTCGAGGCTTGCGGAGGTGCTTGGCCAGGTTACGTGTATTAAGGTGCCTTTGGTTTCCAAGAGAAATTTGGATGGTTCCTCCAATTTGAATTGTAGGTGTTGATATATGAAGCATTGTTATTGGGCTTAAATTATCCAATAACCTTTGCTTGATCCCCAAACATCTCTCTTATAGTTGGAATTGTAGGACACTCCTTCACCAAGTGCTCAAAAGATTGACAAATGGAACACGGCATAACTTACACTGGTGTTTCAGAAATTGCCTGCACTTCTCGTATCTTTTTCATTTCTAGCTTCTCCAATCTTCTTGTCATAGTTGCAACTTTTGCTTTCATATCGATGTCTTCATTCAAAGTATACATCCCAGCCTTAACATTTGGAGCATTAGGTTGAGACTTCATTCTTCCCACTTCACTGGCATTCGGCTCATCCCATCCTCTTGAAACTTCAACTACATAACTCAAGAAATCCATGGCTTCCTCCAGATTCTTACTCATGAAGTCTCCTCCGCACATCGTTTCTAAGAGTTGCTTCATTGAGGAAGACATATCGTTGTAAAAATAGCTCACCAATAGCCATGTATCAAAGCCATGGTAAGGACAAGAATTGATAGCTTCCATGTATCTCTCCTAACACTCAGAATTTCTCATTCTCTTTAGCTGAGAAGTTTGAAATTTGCCTTTTCAAGCCATTGGTCCTATGAGTTAGGAAAAATTTCTTGAGAAATTCAGCTTGCAAATCAGTCCAAGTTCGGATACTCCTTGGCCTTAAAGAATTAAGCCAGATCTTAACCTTATCCTTTAAGGTGAAAGGAAATAACTTAAGCCTCATCAAGTCGATTGAAGCTCCTCCTTCTAGGAATGTATTACAAACCTCCCAAATTCCTTGATATGCGTGTAGGGATTCTCACTTTCTATCCCGTGGAAAGTAGGTAGAAGTGGCACAATATGTGGTCAAATCACTAGCTACTCTATAGGTGGCACTATACATGACGGTGCACTCATACGAGGTGGATGCATGCGGTCCCTCATGGATCAGTATGCGTTGAAATTCTCCTCTGGAGCATGTTGACTATGCTGATCTTCAGGTGTAGCTTCCATGACATTCACGCACAATTCCAACTCTGTTTCATGAGGAGTTTCGATTTTCACCAGTCTTCCCTCACTGTCTTGTATCCAATATGGCATGCACAACTAGCAATATCTGAAACAAAAACAAAGAAACAAAAACACAAAAGAAAAACAATTCTAGAAAAAAAAATTAAGGTTAACTAAAAGATAAACTAAAATAAAAAAAAATAAAAAGAATTAGTAAAAGAAAAGAAAAAATCATCAAACTTGTGATGAAGATCACAAGTGTTCTGTAAAGGTTATATCACTGTGAAGTGGCACCATCCCCGACAACGATGCCATTTGATTCGTCCCCAATTGGTGTAGTAGTTGATTCAGTCCTTAGACGGGAGTTATCAACAAAATTTATAAACCTAATTCACCATATACTAGGGTAGCATAGCTAGCATAGTATAGTGGTTCTAGGATTGTCCACAAGGATGGGTTTTCATATCACACATGATATTAGTTAAAATACTGAAATGGTGCTTTTTCTTTTGTGAGTTAGCTTTGAAAGAAAACATAATTTTGATTGAAAAGGGTTGGTTTTAAATTAACCAAAAATAGTAACTACGATTAATTACAAAGGAAAAGGTTTCTTGGAGTTTCAGGTCACTCGGTTCAGGTTCTTTAGACAAAAGGGGGAGATTCTAGATCTTTTCCTCGCGTTGGGGAAAATAACATAAAGAATGGTTATCTCTCGAACTAGTGTGTATTTAGCAATCAAGATTTGATCCCACTGGTCCATGAAAAACTATAGTTGCTTCCCATTAATGGTCTCAAATACTAAAGACTTCCCATTGTGAATCATCTTTCAATGGCTCGTACCCCTCACCTAGTATTGGCCATTCAAGGTGATCTTAATCTTGGATTACCCTTCAAAGGCTCACAAGAGATAAC
Source organism: Vitis cinerea var. helleri x Vitis riparia (assembly GCA_946000715.1). Taxonomy (NCBI): domain Eukaryota; kingdom Viridiplantae; phylum Streptophyta; class Magnoliopsida; order Vitales; family Vitaceae; genus Vitis; species Vitis cinerea var. helleri x Vitis riparia. Next base: position 14,350,031 of record OX254005.1, on the reverse strand, counting down.
TAATGGATCTCCAGGGAGTCCGAAAAGCGTATCAAGTGTTGGCCATTCTAGGTAATCCTACCTTTAAACCACATCCCAGAGGCTCGCAAGAGATAACTAATGGATCTCATCCAGGGAGTCCGAAAAGCTTACCAAGTGCTGGCCCAAGTGATTTTAAGGGATTTTAAGTTAAACATAAAAATAAAAACCATTAACGGGGTAACAACTCTCCTCATTTAAAGCAAGAAAAACTCCCACTTTTGTATCCAGATCCCTTACCTAGCTTCCTTCAGTCCAAGAAACTAAAAACCTAGCCACTCATCCTCAGGGAAAACATCCTCAAAGGTTGTTTGGCTAGAAAGAAAATAAATACAAAATGAGTAGGTAAGGCAGAGCAAAGCTCTGCATATTTCTTACTAAAAGAATTTACAAGTCTTCTCTGGAATTGCTTCCGAGAGATTACCAATGATCCCAAGAATTTCTTCCGAGATATTACAAAAGAGATATTTTTAGATATCTATAGAGAGATATTTTTAACCTCTCATTTAGATATCCTAAATATCTGAAAATATCTTTAGCTTATTACAAGGAGAAAATAGGTAATTACACAAAATATCTCGAGATAAAAATTTAACGGAGTTGGTGCAAAAATATCTTAAGACTACATAGGAAGATTTCGCAATGCTTGCGAAATTGATTCTCCTCAGCTTTGTTTTCGCAAGGCTTGTGAAATTCATTTTTCACAGTCTTGTTCTTTGTCCTGCAGCTTGTACTCCTTTTGGAATTTTGCATTGTTGCGAATTTTTGGCAAAGCATTGCAAAATTGCTGGATGTTAGATTTCTTATCTGATTCTCTTTCTTGCATACTTGATTGATTTGGAAAAGGCTACGAAGCTCTCCAAAACTTGGATTCTTCATATGTTTGAGCTTCAACTTGCTTTGCCATGGACTACAGAAAATTCTTCCTCCTTCTAAGCTCGAGATTAATGATAAAAAAGGTATCAAAAACACCAAAACTTGCCAAAAAAAAACTGATTAGAAACATTTGCAAGGGTCTTTAATGTGCCAATTGAGTTAAAAGGTAATAAATACTACTCAAAAGTGTTTAAAAGAGTTTATAACAAGCTATAAAAGAGCACTTTTTTAGTAGTAATCAACTACTTTGGGTCGTGAACTCAAGGCTCTAAATACTATGAACAACTCAAGCCTGTGGATGACATGAGCTCCTTTTGGTCATGGGTTGAGGTCTCTGCTATGAATAGGTTAGGATTGTGGATGACATGAATGACTTGAGGTTGTGAACTAAAGTCTATATATATGTTACAAACAAGTGAGGGTTGTGGTTTACATGAACGACTCCAGGTCATGAGCTTAGGGCTTTAGATGATATAAACAACTCAGAATTATTGAGTGACATGTGCCACCTTAGGTCATGACCTCAGGGCTTTAGTTGCTATGAACTACTCTAGGATGTGGTTGACATGAACGACTCCAGGGGGTGAGCTCAGGGTTCTAGGTGCTATGAACAACTTAAGGTTCCTGATGACATGAAAGACTCCAGGTCGTGAGCTAAAGGCCTTAGATTTTATTAGCAACATAAGGTTGTGGATGACATGAATGACTCTAGGTCGGGCGCTAGAGCCCTAGATGCTATGAAAAGCTCTAGGCTATCAATGACATAAACCACTCTGGGTCGTGAGCTTAAGGCTTTAGATGCTATGAAAAGCTTTCAGTTGTGGTTCACATAAACGACTTCGAGTCATGAGAAGGCTCTATATGCTATGAACAACTTAGGGTTGTCAATAACATGAAATACTCCAGGTTGTGAGCTTAGTGTTGTAGATTATATGAACTAGTTAGGGTTGTGGATGTCATGAATGACTCTTGATTGTGAGCTCTAGGCCCTAGATGTAGTGAACAACTCTAGGTTATGGTTGACATGAAAGAATTTGAGTCGTGAGCTCATGGCTCTAGACGCTATGAACAACTCAGGGTTATCGATGACATGAACCACTCTAGGTCGTGAGCTCAAGGCTTTAGATGCTATGACAAACTCTAGGTTGTGGTTGACATGAATGACTCCAAGTTGTAAGCTCATGGCTCTAGATGTTAGGAACCACTCAGGGTTTTTATGACATGAAAGACTTAGGGTTGTGAGCATAAGGCTCTAGATTCTATGAATAGGTCAGGGTTATGGACGACATGAACAACTCTCATTCCTGAGCTCTAGGCTCTAGATGTAATGAACTACTTAAGGCTATGATTGATATGAAAGACGCTAAGTCGTGAGCTTATGGCTCTAAATGCTATGAACAACTCTAGGCAAAGGTTGACATGAATGACTCCGAGTCGTGAGCTCAGGGCTCTATACGCTATTAATAGCTCAAGGTTATGTATGACATGAGGTACTCTAGGTCGTGAGCTCAAGGCTCTAAATGCTATGAACAACTTTGGGTTGTAGTTGACAAGAACGAATCCAGGTTGTGAGCTTAAGGCTCTTAATGCTATGAACAACTTGAAGTTGTCGATGACATGAAAAACTATGGGTCATGAGCTCAGGACTGTAGATACTATGAACTACTTAAGGTTGTGGTTAACATAAACTACTGTAGGTCGTGTTCTCAAGGCTCTAGTTGCTATAAACAACTAACGGCTATGGATAACATGGGTTACTCTAGGTCATGAGCTCAAGGCTCTAGATGCTATGAACAACATTGGGCTATGATTGACATGAATGGCTTCATGTCATGAGGTCAAGGCTCAAGATGCTATGAACAAGTCAGAGTTATGGATGACATGAACGACTTTGGGTCATGAGGTGAGGGCTTTAGATTCAATGAATAGCTCTGGGCTATGGTTGAGATGAAAGACTCGGGGTCGTTATCTCAAGGCTCTATATGCTAAGAACGACTCAGGGCTATGGATAACATGGGCTACTCTGGTTTGTAAGCTAAGGGCTCTAAATGCTATGAACAATGTTGGACCCGTGGTTGGCATGAACGACTTTGGGTTGTGAGCTTAAAGCTTTAGACGATATGAACAACTTCAGGTTGTCGATGACGTGAAAGACTCCAAGTTGTGAGCTTAGGCTCTAGATTTTACAAACATCTCAGGGGTATTGAGGACATGTATGACACTAGGTCGTTAGTTCAGGGCCTTAGATGCAATCAACAACTCTAGCTTATGGTTGAAATGAAAGACTTCGGGTCGGGAGCTCAAAGAACTAGATGCTATGAATAACTTAGGATTGTGGATGACATTAGCCACTCTAGGTCTTAAGCTCAGGGCTCTAGATGTTATGAATAACTCTAGGTTACGATTGATATAAACAACTCCGGGTCGTGAGATTAGGGCTCTAAATGCTATGATCAGCTTAGGGATGTCGCTAATATGAGCTACTCTAGGTCATGTGCTCAGGGCTCTAGATGCTATGAATAGCTTTAAGCGGTGGTTGACATGAATGACTCCGAGTTGTGAGCTCAGGGCTCCTAATGCTAGGAACAAATCAGGGTTGTAAATGACATGAAAGACTATGGGTTATGAGCTCAAGGCTCTAGATATTATAAACAACTCAAAGCTGTGGTTGACATGAATGACCCTAGGTTGTGAGATTAGGGCACTAGTTGCTATGAACAGTTGAGGACGATAGATAACATGGGCTACTCTAGGTCGTGAGCTTAAGGCTCTAGATGCTATGAATAATGTTGGGTTGTGGTTGACATGAATGACTCTGTGTCATGAGCTTTGAGCTCTAGATGCTATAATAGCTCAGGGATATGGATGACATGAAAGACTCTAGGTCGTGAGGTCAGGGCTTTAGATGCTATGAATAGATTTGGGCTATGGTTGACATGAACAACTCCAGATCATGAGCTGAGGACTTTAGATGCAAAGAATGGCTTGAGAATATGGATAACATGGGCTACTCTGGGTCGTGAGCTTAAGGCTCTAAATGTTATGAACAGTACTAGGTTATGGTTGACATGAATGACTCCAGGTTGTGAGCTTAGGGCTCTAGATGCTATTAGAAGGTCAAGATTATCGATGAAATGAAAAATAATGAGTTGTGAGCTTAGGGGTCTAGATACTATGACTAGCTCAGGGCTATAGTTGACATGAACAACTCTTGGTCGTGAGCTCAAGGCTCTAGATGCTATGAATAGTTCAAGGCTATGGATAACGTGGGCTACTCTGGGTCATGTGCTCAAGAATCTAGGTGCTTTGAAAAGCTTTGGGTTGTGGTTAACATGAATGAATCTATTTCATGAGCTCTAGGCCTTAGATACTATGAATAGATTTGGGTTGTGGTCGACATGAATGAGTCTATATCGTGAACTCAAGGCCCTAGAAGCTATGAATGACTCTAGGTCTTCAGGTCAAGGCTTTAAATGTTATGAACAACTTTGGATTGTGGTTAACATGAACGACTCCAAGTCATGAGCTCCGAACTTTATATGTTATGAACAGCTTTGGGCTATTAATGACATGAAAGACTCTAGGTCATGAGCTTAGGATTATGGATGACATGAATGGCTAAGGGTTTTGAGCTAAGAGCTATAGATACTATGAACATCTTAAGGTTGTGGTTAACATGAATGACTCCGAGTCATGCACTCAAGGCTTTACATTCTATGAACAATTGAGGGTTGTCAATGACATGAGCCACTCTTGGTCTTAAGCTTAAGGCAGTAGATGCTATAAATAACACTAGGTTGTAGTTGATATGAATGACTTCAGGTCATGAGCTCCAAGTGGAAAGAAGATTAAAGGGGATCTGATCACTTACCAAACAAGATACGGCTGCATCCTTGGGGAAACCTCCAAGTGAGCCACACATAATGGACTTCCCATATCCACGCGCACGTAGGAAAAAATGGAAATAAGATATTCCATAAGGAGTGGGCTGCCTTATAAATAAAGGAGAGAATCCAAGCATAAACTAAGGAATAAAAGTCATTAACACATTTGAATTAAGTCATAAACTAAAATTAAGTTAATCCAAAATTTTAAAAAATAAACTTTACTTCAGAAATTACTTAATCTAAGGAATAAAAATCACTAACTCATTTAAATTAAATCATAAACTAAAATTAAGTTAATCTGAAATTTAAAAAAAATAAACTTTACTTCACAAATTACTTAAACTAAGGAATAAAAGTCACTAACACATTCGAGTTAAATCATAAACCAAAATTAAGTTAATCCGGAATTTAAAAAAATAAACTTTAGTTCACAAATTACTTAAACTAAGGAATTAAAGTCACTAACACATTCAAATTATAAGCTAAAATTAAGTTAATCCGGAATTTAAAAAAATAACTTTACTTCACAAATTACTTAAACTAAGGAATAAAAGTCACTAACACATTCGAATTAAATCATAAACTAAAATTAAAAGGTGGATTAGAACTAAACTAATTGAGAATTTAAAAAACAAAATAAACTTTAACACAAAGAATTAATCAAAAACTGAAATTTGTTTAAAAGAAATCTAGACTAAATAAGAATATTATATGGAAAACTAACCTGTGAAGTGAAAGAGAAAATCCCCTCTTGGTGACTAAGGTGATAGCCGGGTCTCTGCCTAAAGTCCCTTGCTCTCCTCTAAAGTTCCGCGTGAAAATTCTTTCCGCCTATTCCCGTCCGAAAAAAAAATTCCCTTATGCTTGGATTCTCTCCTTTATTTATAAGGTAGCCCACTCCTTATGGAATATCTTATTTCCATTTTTTCCTACGTGCGCATGGATATGGGAAGTCCATTATGTGTGGCTCACTTGGAGGTTTCCCCAAGGATGCAGCCGTATCTTGTTTGGTAAGTGATCAGATCCCATTTAATCTTCTTTCCATATGCTCCTAGATGTGCCTCAGCTGTGATCTGCCCACTTTCTATATGCAGCCCGGATTCTTTCTTCAAGCAAATCATATGCAGCCCGAATTCCTTCTTAAAGTCGTGATTTGCCCACTTTCTATATGCAGCCCGGATTCCTTCTTAAAGCAAATCATATGCAGCCCGGATTCGTTCTTAAAGCTGTGATCTGCCCACTTTCTATATGCAGCCCGGATTCCTTCCAAGTTTCCTTATTTGGTCGTGATCTCCTCTCCTTGATGGCTCCAAGTCTCATGCAAAATTAAAAATAAAGTTGAAATAAGAAATCATGTCATTGGAAATAGAATAAAATCAAATAGAAAATCAAATCACATAGCCACAAAAATCCAAAATGTCAATTCATGGAATTAAAGAATAAATGAATAAGTGAGTAAATAAACAAATAAATTGATAAGGGTATAAAAATAAATATCAAATGTATGCAATTAGAAAAAATAAAAAAAATTAAAGTAATGCAACGGATTATAATAATTTAAATGTCAAACTCAAACCCTCAAAAATAAAAAATAAAAATTCATTTCATGCAATAAATAGTCAAGCCAATACTCATCCTATCTCGGAAGAGGAAGTAACTAAAATCAAGAACACGCCTAAGTGGGCATTGACAGTCTTGAGCTGTTCATAGCATCTAAAGCCCTAATCTCATGACCCTGATTATTTCATGTCAACCACAACCCATAGTTGTTCATTGCATCTAGGGCCCCAAGCTCTTGACATAGAGTCATTCATGTCAACCATCTCTTTGAGCTGTTCGTATAATCATTAGCCTTAAACTCATGACCTAAGGTTTTTCATGTCATCGACAACCCAAAGCTATTCAAAGCATTTAAAGCCTTGATTTCATAACCCAGAATGGCTTATGTGATTGGAAGCCCTGAGTTGTTAATAACATCAAAAGCCTTAAGCTCATGAATTGGTGTCATTCATCTCAACCATAGCCTAGCTTTGTTCATAGCATCTAGAGCCTTGAGCTCAAGGCCTAGAGTCGTTCATGTCATCTACATCCTTGAGATGTTCATAAAATCTAGAGGCTTGAGCTCACAACTCGGAGTCATTCATGTAAGCCACAACCCAGGTCTATTCATAACATTTAAAGGCCTGAGCTCATGACCCAGAGTGGCTCATGCCATTGACAACCCTAAGCTCTTCATAGCATCTAATGCCTTGAGCTCATGATCTAGAGTTGCTCATGTCAACCACAGCCTTAAGATGTTCATAGTATCTATAGCCCTGAGCTCACGACCCCAAGTCATTCATGTCAACCACAGCCCTGAGATATTCATAGTATCTATAGCCCTGAGCTCACAACCCTAAGTCATTCATGTCATGCATAACCTTAAGGTGTTCATAGCATTTAGAATCCTAATCTCATAACCCGGAGTCTTTCGTGTCATCAACAACACTAAGTTGTTCATAGCATTTAAAGCCCAAATCTCATGACCGAGAGTCATTCAAGTCAACCACAACCTAGAGTTGTTCGTAGCATCTAAAGCCTTATGCTCGCAACCTAGAGTAGATCATGTAATCCACAACCCTGAGTTTTTCATAACATCAACAGCCCTGAGCTCACGATCCGTAGTCTTTCATGTCATTGATAGCCTTGAGTTGTTTATAGCCTTAAGAGGCTTGAGCTTATGATCGAGATCCGTTCATGCCAACCGAATCTGATAGTTGTTCATAGCACTATAGCCTTAAGCTCATGACCAAGAGTAGCTCAAGTCATCCACAACTGTAAGTTGTTAATAGCATCTAAAGCCTTGAGCTCATGACCCAAAGTTTTTCATGTCAACCACAACCCAGAGTTGTTCATAACATCAAGAGCCTTTAGCTCATGACCCAGAGTAGTTCATGTTATCCACAGTCGATAACGCTTTATAGCATCTAATGCTCTGAGTTTATGACCTAGAGTTATTCATGTCAACCATAGCTCAAGCTTTTTCATAGCATCTAAAGCCTTGATATCATGATCCAAAGTAGTTGATGTCATCCATAGCCCAGAGCCATTCATAGCATCTAGAGCCCTGAGCTCGCGACTTAGAGTAGTTGATGTTATCCACAGTCTTGAGCTATTCATAGGATCAAGAGCCCTAAGTTGACAACCTATAGTCTTTTATGTCATCGACAACCTTGAGTTGTTAATAGCATCTAAAGCTAGATTTCTCGATCGGGAGTTGATCATATTAGCCATGACACAAAGTTGTTCATAGAATCTAGAACTCTAAGCTCACGACCCAGAGTCGTTCATGTCATCTATAGTCCTGAGCTCTTTATAGAATCATGAGCCTTGAGCTCATAACTTAGAGTCTTTCATATCATCGATAACCTAGAGTTGTTCATAGTATTTAAAGCCCTGATCTGAAGACCTAGAGCAACTCTTGTCATTAGAAGCATTGAGTTGTTCATAACATCTAAACCCTTGAGCTCACGACTTGGTGTCATTCATGTCAACCACAACATAGAGTTGTTCATAGAATCCAGAGCTTTAAGCTCAAGACCTAGGGTTGTTCATGTTTTTCACAATCCTAAGATAATCACAAAATCTAGTGTCTTGAGCTCATGACCCGAAGTCATTCATGTTATCAAGAACCTTAAGTTGTTCATAACATCTAGAACCCTAAGCTCATGACCCAGAGTCTTTCATGTCATCAACAACCCTAAGTTTTTCATAGCATCTAAGCTAGGATCTCACAACCTGAAGTGGTTCAAGTCAACCATAGCCTAAAGTTGTTCATAGCATTTAAAGCCCAAATCTCACGACCCAAAGTAGCTAATGAGATCCACATCCCTAAGCTATTCATAGCATCTAGAGCCTTGAGCTCATAACCTAGAGTAGATCATGTCATCCACAACCTTTAGTTGTTCATAAGATCAAGAGCTTTGAGCTCACAAACTATAGTCTTTCATGTCATCGACAACCTTTTGTTGTTCATAGCATCAAGAGGCCTAAGCTCACGACCTAGAATAGCTCATGTCATCCACAGCCCTGAGTTGTTCATAACATCTAGAGCCTAGTGATCATGACCTCGAGTCATTCATACCAACCACAAAAAAGAGTTGTTCATAGCATCTAAAGCTTGAGCTCAAGACCTAGTGTAGCTCAAGTCATCCATAACCTTGAGCTTCTTATAGCATCGAGAACCCTGAGCTCTCAACCCGAAGTCATTCATGTCAACCATAGCTCTAAGTTTTTCATAGTATCATGAGCTCTGAGCTCACAACCTGGAGTTATTCATGTTAACCATAACCCATAGTTGTTCATAGCATTTAAAGATCTGAGCTCACGACCAAGAGTTGCTCATGTCATCCATAGCACTGAGCTATTCATAGTATCTTAAACCTTGAGCTCACGGGATCCTAAGTCATTATATCATCCACAACTTAAAGTTTCTCATAACATTTAGAGCCTTAAGCTCTTGACCCAAAGTCATTCATCTCAACCATAACCTTGAGGTGTTCATAGTATATTGAGCCATGAGCTAACGACCTAGAGTTATTCATGTTACCAAGAACCTTGAGATAATGACACAGAGTCATTCATATCATCCATAGCCTTGAGCTACTCATAACATTTAGAGGTTTGAGCTCACGGGATCCCTAGTCGTTCATATCATCCATAATGTTGAATTTTTCAAAGCATGCATACCCTTGTGCTCACGGCCTGGAGTGGCACATATCATCCATAGGCTTGAGCTATTCATAGCCTCTGGAGCCCTAATCACACGACTCTGAGTTGTTCATGTCATCAACAACCCTGAGCTATTCATAGCATTTAGACCCCTAAGCCCATGACTCAAAGTCGTTTATGTCGTCATAAGCCTTGGGCTACTCATAGCATCTAGAGTTGTTAGCTCACAACCTCGAATCGTTATGTTATCCACAACCTTGAGCTATTCATACAAATTAGAGCCATAAGCTCACGACCAAGAATTGTTCATATTATCCATAACTCTAAGTTGTTCATAGTATCTTATGGTCTAAGCTCATATGATCATGAGTCGTTCACATCATCTACATCTCTGAGCTGCTCATAGCATCTGAAGCCTTATGCTCATGACCCTAATTCATTCATGTCTACCATAAACCTTGAGCTATTGATAGTATCTTGAGTTGTCACCTCACAACTCAGAGTCATTCATGTCATCCACCACCCTTAGCTCATGATGCAAAATCATTCATGTCATCCACAATCCTAAGTTGTTTATAGCATCTAGAGGCCTTAGCTCATGGGATATCAAGTCATTCATATCATTCATAATGTTTAGTGGTTCAAAGCATCCATAGCCTTGAGCTCATGACCTGGAGTGGCACATATCATCCATAGCCTTGAGCCTATTCATAACATCTAGAGCCCTAAGCACATAACCTAGAGTCATTCATGTCATTAACAACCCTAATTTGTTTATAGAATTTAGACCCCTAAGCCCACAACTTGAAATCTTTCATGTCGTCTATAGCCTTAAGCTTTTCATAAAATCTAAAGCCCTGAGATCACGACCCAGAGTCATTCATGTCATCTCTAACCCTGACTTTTCATAGCATCTGAAGCATTAAGCTCATGACCTGGAGCCATTCACGTCCACTACAACCCTGAGCTGTTTTATCATCTAGAGCCTAGAGCACACCACTCAGAGTTGTTCATGTCATCCATAGCCTTGAGCTATTCATAGCATCTAGAGCCTTAAACTCCCAACCTGAAGTACTTCATGTCATCCATAACCTGAGTTGTTCATAGCATCTAGTGCCCTAAGCTAACAACTTGTAGTCCTTCATGTAATCCACAACCTTGAGTTGTTCATAGCATCTAGAGCACTGAGCTCATGACCCAAAGTTATTGATGTCCACCACAGCCTTGAGCAGTTCATAGTGTCTAAAGGCTTGATCTCATGGGATCCTGAGTCATTCATATCATCCACAAATCTAAGCTCTTTATAGAATCTCGAGCTTTGGTCTCACGACCTAAAGTAGCTCATGTCATCCATAGCCCAAAGTTGTTCATAGCATCTAAAGCCTTAAGCTCATGATTTGGAGTTGTTCATGTCAACCACAACCATGAGTTGTTCATAGTATCTAGAGCCCTAAGCTCTCGATCCAGAGTCTTTCATGTCACTGACAACCCTAACCTATGTATAGCATCTAGAGCCCTCAACTCATATCCCAAAGTCTTTCTTGTCATTGATAACCTTAAGTTGTGCATAACTTCTAGAGCCCTAAGCTCACGACTAAGATTCTTTGATGTCAACCATAGGCTTGAACTATTCATAGAATCAAAAGGCCTAAGCCCATGACTTAGAGTCATTAATGCTATCCATAACCCTAACTTGTTAGTAGCATCCAGAGCCTTCAGCTCACTACCCAGAGTCGTTCATGTCAATTACCACCCTGAGTTAGTCATGACGTCTAGAGCCCCAAGCTCATGACCCACAGTCATTCATATCTTCCACAACTCTTAGCAGTTCATAGCATCTAGTGGCTTGAGATTATGATATAGAATCATTCAAATCATCCATAGCCTAGAGCAGTTCATAACATCTACAAGCCTAAGCTCATGGGATCCCAAGTCATTCATATCATTCACAGCCTTGAGTTGTTCATACCTTTTAGAGCCCTGAGCTCAATACCCAGAGTCTTTCATGTCAACCAGTACCTTGATTTGTTCATAATATCTAAAGCCTTAAGCTCATAACCTGAAGTTGGTCATGTCATCCATAGCCTTAAGTTTTTGAGAACATCTAGTGCCTTAAGCTCACGACCCGAAGATGTTCATGTCATCTACAACCTTGAGCTTTTCATAGCATCTAGGGCCCTAAGATCACGAATCTAAGTTGTTCATGTATTCCATAACCCTGAGCAGTTCATAGCATCTAGAAGCTTGAGCTCAAGAAGTAGAATCGCTCATATCATCCATAACCCTAAGCGATTCATATCATCTAGAGGATAGAGCTCATAGGATCTTAAGTCGGTCATATCATCAACAACTCTGAGTTGTTCATAGCATTCAAAGCCCTAAGCTCACGACCCGGAGTAGCTCTTGTCATCCATAACCCTGAGATGTTCATAGCATTTAGAGCCCTAAGCTCACGACTCAGAATCGTTTATGTCAACCACAATCCTAAGTTGTTTATAGTATCTAGAGCCCCAGCTCATAACCCAGAGTTGTTCATGCCATGAACAACCCTGAGTTATTCATAGCATCTAGAGTTCTAAGATCCCTACGCATAGTCTTTAATGTCATTGACAACCTAAAGTTATGCATAGCATCTAGGGCCCTATGCTCACAACTCGAAGTTGTCATGTCAACCACACCCCCAAGTTGTTCATAAAATCTAAAGGCCTAAGCTCATGATTTGAAGTCGTTCATGTTATCCACAACCCTAAGTTTTGAATAGAATCTAAAGCCTTGAGCACGTAAGCCATAGTCATTCATGTCATCCATAACACCGAGGAGTTCATATAATCTAAGGGCTTAAGCTCATGATGCAGAATCATTCAAATCATCCATAACACTTAGTGGTTCATAGTATCTAAAGGCTTGAGCTTACAGGATCCTGACTCAATCACATCATCCACAACTCTCAATTGTTCATAGTATCTAGAGCCTTGAGCTCACAACCTAGAGTCGTTCATGTCAACTATAACCCTGAGTTGTTCATAACATCTAGAGCCTTGAGCTCTTAACCTAGAGTCTTTCATGTCATCAAAAGCACATACCTATGTATAGAATCTAGAGCCCTCCACTCATGACCAAGAGTCTTTCATGTAATTGACAGCCTTAAGTTGTGCATAACATCTAAAGCCTTGAGCTCACAACTAAGAGTCTTTTATATCAACCAGAATCCTCAACTGTTCATAGAATCTAGAATCTTTGTGTTGTTAATAGCATCTACATCCCTAAGCTCACAAGCCGAATTTGTTCATGTCAATTATAGCCTTGAGCTGCTCATAGAATCTAGAACCTTAAGCTCACAACTGAAAGTTTCTTATTTCTTCCATAGCTCTGAGCAGTTCATAACATCTAGAGGCTTGAGCTCATGACATAGAATTGTTTATATCCTCCACAGCTTGAGTATTTTATAACATCTAGATGACTAAGCTCACAGGATCCCGAGTCATTCATATAATCCACAACTCTAAGCTATTCATAGCATCCAAAGCCCTAGGATCACGATTAAGAATAGTGCATGTCATCTACAACCCTGAGCTATTCATAGCGTCTAAAGCCTTAAGCTTATGACCCAAAGTCATTCATTCATATCATCCACAACCCTGAGCTATTCATAGTATCAAGAGCCCTAAGCTCATGATCTAGACTCTTTCATGTCATCAATAGCCCAAACTTGTATATAGCATGTAGAGCTCTAAGATCATGACCCGGAGTCTTTCATGTCATCGACAACCTTAAGTTAAGTATAACATTTAGAGCCCTAAGCTAACAAATCAAAGTCATTCATGTCAACCACATCCCTTAGTTGTTCATAGAATCTAGAGGCCTAAGCTCATGACCTAAATTCGTTCATGTTATCCACAACCTTAAGTTGTTAATAGCATCTAGAGCCTTGAGCTCACGACTTGGAGTTGTTCATGTCATCCACAACCCTGAATTTTTCATAGCATCTTGAGCCCTGAGCTCACGACCCATAATCATTCATGTCAATCACAACCCTGAGTTGTTTATTGCATGTAGAACATTGGACTCATATCCCAAAGTCTTTCATGTCAACAACAACCTTGAGTTGTTCATAGAATCTATAGACCTAAGCTTATAACCCAGAGTTGTTTATGCATCCATAGCCTTGAGTTGTTAATAGCATGGAGAGGCCTTAGCTCATGACCTGGAGTCATTCATGTCAACGATAGCCCTAAGTTGTTCATAGCATGAGCCTTGAGCTCATGAGTCAGAGTCTTTCATTTCATCGACAACCTTAAATGTGCTTAACATCTTGAGCTCACAAATTAGAGTCATTCAAGTCAACCACAACCCTTAGTTGTTTATAGAATATAAAGGCCCGAGCTCATGACTTAGATTCATTCATGTCATTCTAAAGCCTGAGTTGTTAATAACATCTAGAGTCTTAAGCTCATGACCCGGATTTGTTTATGTCATCCATATCCCTAAGAAGTTCATAGCATCTAGAGGCCTGAGCTCATGATATAACATCATTCATATCATCCACAACCTTTAGCAGTTCATATCATCTAGAAGCTTGAGATCACGGGATCCCAAGTCATTCACTTCATCCAGAACATTGAGTTGTTCATACCATCTAAAGCCTTGGGCTCACAACCTATAGTAGCTCATGTAATCCATAACCTATAGTTGTTCATAGAATTTAAAGCCCTAAGCTCACGACCCAGAGTTATGCATGTCATCCACAACCCTGAGTTGTTCATAAAATCTAGAGGGCTGAGCACATGAGATCGAAACTCATTCATTTCATCCATAACTCTAAGTTGTTCATAAGATCTAAATCCTCAATCTCACAACCTAGAGTCATTCATGTGAACCAAAGGCCTGAGCAGTTCATAGCTTCTAGAAGACATTGCTCAAGGGATCCCAAATCATTCATATCATTCACAACTCTAGATTGTTCATAGCATCCAAAGTCCTGAGCTCCTGACCCTGAGTAGCTCATATCATCCATAGCATTAAGTTGTTCATAACATCCAGAGCCTTAAGCTCATGATTCGGAATAACTCATCTCATCCACACCCTTGAGTTGTTCATAACATTTAGAGCCTTGAGTTTATGACCTAGAGTCATCTATGTCATCCACAACCCTAAGTTGTTCATAGCATTAAAGGCTTGAGTTCATGATGCAGAATAGTTCATATCATCCATAGCCATGATCAGATCATAGTATTTAAGGGCTTGAGCTCACGGGATCCTAAGTTGTTCATATCATCGATAACTCTTACATTTCATAGCACCTAAAGCTCTTAGCTGACAACCTAGGGTTTTTTAAGTGAACCATAGCCCTATGTTGTTCAAAGTATCTAGAGCCTTGAGCTCATGACCTAGTGTCATTAATGTCATCCATAATCCTGAGTTGTTCACATTGTCTAGAGCCTAGAGCTTATGATCCATAGTCGTTCATGTTAATAACAACCCTGAACTGTTTATCTCATCTAAAGCCCTAAGCTCACAACCTGGAGTTGATCATTTCATCCAAAATCCTTATCCATTCATAGCATTTAGAGGCTTGAGCTAATGACATGGAATTGTTCGTATCATCCATTACCCTGAGCGGTTCAAAGCCTCTAGAGGCTTGAGCTCATGAGATCCCGAGTCATTCATATCATCCATAACTCTGACCTAATCATGACATCTAGATTCCTAAGCTCATGACCTGGAGTTGTTTACCTCAACCAAATTCTTGAGCAATTCATATCATCTAGAGACCTGTGCTTAGGATCCTGAGTCGCTCATATCATTCATAACTCTAAGTTGTTCATAAAATCCAAAACCTTGAGCTTACGACCCGGAGTAGCTCATGTCATCCACAACCTTGAGTTGTTCATAACATCCAGGCCTTGAGCTCACGACTTGGAGTAGTTCATCTCATCCACACCCCTGAGTTTTTCATAACATCTAGAGCCTTGAGCTTGCGACCCAGAGTCATTCATGTTAACCATAGCCCTTAGGTGTTCATAGTATCTAGAGGGCTAAGCTCATGAGTTAGAGTCGTTAATGTCATCAGCAACCCTAAGTGATTCACAACATCTAGAGGCCTGAATTGACAAGATCCCGAGTCATTCATATCATCCATAACTTTGAGTTGTTCATTTCTACTAAAGCCTTGAGTTCACAACCTAAAGTCTTTCATGTCATCTATAACCCTGATCCATTCATAGCATTTAGAGGCTTCGGCTCATGATGGAGAATATTTCATAGGATCCACAACCTTGAGTGGTTCATACCATCTAGAGGTCTAAGCTCATGGGATCCAGACTCGTTCATATCATCCACAATTTTGAGTTGTTTATAGCATCCAAAGCCTTGAGCTCACCACCCAAAGTAGTTCTTGTCATCCATAACCCTAAGTTATTCATAGCATCTAGAGCCTTAAGCCCACAACCAAGAGTTGGTCATGTCAACCAGAAAGCCAAGGTCTCAAAGCCAATTGATTTAATAGAGCCATCTTCAAAGCCTCAATCAGAGCCTCGGCCATCTCCACCACCTGTCAAAAAGTCTCAGTCGTCTTAGTCGCCAGCCAAAGAGTCCCAGATTCCCTCAAGCATGACCCCTGAGGTGGTTATCAGATGCCCCATGGTCACTCAGCCACCAATTGAGGGTAATTTAGATTGCTGGGCAAGGCCATTCTACTCTGAGCTCTGTTTTGACACAGCCACTTTTAGACTTCAGCCCGAGCTCAGAGATTCCTTCCATCTGCTACAGAGGTACCATATGGAGCACTTGCTGACTCCCAGGGATTTTTTCTATCCCCGCGTGGCATTGGACTTCTATCAGTCCATGACTACAAACCAGGTCCGAGATCCTACAGGCATCCACTTCACCATAGATGGACGCCATGGTATTCTGGGAGCCCAACATATGGCAGAGGCACTCCATATTCCTTATGAGCCAGCACGTCCAGAGGATTTTCGAGTCTGGACTCATCCTACACAGAGTGACATAGTCCACATTTTATCTAAAAGGGCATCCTCACTCCACTATCTGTTGAGGAAGGAGCTCTCTCCCAGCATGTTCTTCATTGATGCACTTGATTACTACCCAAAAGTGTCATTTTACACCTTTAAGTCATTATGTTTTAAGCACTTTTGTGTAGTAATTCTTCACCTTTATTCCAATTGGCATGTTAAGGACCTATCAATGACTTCTAATCATATTTGTGGCTAGTTTTAGTGTTTTGACATCTTTTTGGATCATTAAGACAAGCCAACCAAAGAAGAAAAGCAAAGAGAAGCAAAGAAAATCAAAAGAGAAGCAAGGAGGAAATCTGAAGACAGCAGCTGCAGTGTTCTTTGGCACTTTTGGAGCACTTCCCGAAGTCCATTTTTTTCATGCTATATACCGTTTCAAAGCTCAAGAAGTCAAGAATCCAACTCTTCAAACCGTGCGCAATTTGGAGCTGAAACGAGGAAGTTATGACCTTCGGAAGAAAACTGCTCCAGGTGTGCGAAAATTTCGCACACCTTCTGAATGGTGTGCGAATTTCGCACACCTGTGCGAATTTCGCACACCTGTGCGAAATCTCCTTTGTTTTTGCCGACTCCACTTTAGATATTTTCTTAAGTTTCTTTTGATGTAATTTCCTTTCTTCTCCTTGTATCAAGCCAATGAAAAGCTTTGCTTTTGTAAAAACTATAGAAGGGGTGGAAATCACCTCTTGAAGATATGTAACATGAGTGTTAAGAAAAACACTTAGCAATATACAGAGCACTCTTATTTTCTATTTTCTCGTTACTATTTTCTCTTTCTTGGAAGCCAAACAACCTCTGAGGATGTTTTCTCAGAGGATGAGAGGCTAAACTCTTGGTTTCTTGGAGTGAAGGAAGCTAGGTGAAAAGTCCAGATGAAAAGGTGGAAAATGCTCGTGCATTAAATTCAGGTAGTTGAAGTTCATAAATGGCTTTTTAATCCAAAGTTTTGCTTTAAATCCCTTAGAATCACTTTGAATGGCCAATACATGGTAAGCTTCAGGTCTTTATGGATGCTTATTGCTAGATCCATATTAGTCCATTAGTTATCATGTACGAGCCATTGGAAAGTGGTTCAAGGTGAAGACCTATATAGTGTCTAAAGCCATTAATGGACCTTGACTACCATGTCTATTGATTTTTATGGATTAAATCTTCATTGTTAAACCTACACCGGTTCGGGAAATAACTATAGGTTAAATCCCCAATGCGAGGAGAAAAATCTGGAATTTTCCACTTTGTATTCTAAACTTGATCCTAGCAATCCTTAGCTCCGAGAAACTTTCTTTTTTCCATTTTTAATTAGTTTATGTTAATTTAGGTTCAAATACTTTCAAAACAAATTTTATTTTCTTTTTAAGCTTTAAGTTTTTGATAAAGGAAATCACTAAATTTAATTTCTAGTCATGAGTATATCACTGGTAGAATGAAAACCCATCCCAGAGTTCGACCCTAGAGCCACTATACTATAGTAGCTTTGCTACACTAGTATGAGGTCATAGGTTTTATAAATGTTTTTGATTAAATGACCCGACTGGAATATCATGCGAATCAAAATGGCGCCGTTGTCGGGGATGGTGCCACAATACAGTGATACAACCTTTTAGAGGCTACTTGTGATTTTCATCACAAGTTTGGTGAATTCCTTTTTTTCACTAACTTCATTTCCTTTATTTTAATTTTAGAATTTCTTTTGTTTTCTTTCTAACCTTAACTTTCTTCTAGTTTTCTTTTGTTTTTGTTGTTTTTGTTTTGTTTTTAGGTAAGTAGAGATTTGTGCATGCCCTATTGGATTCGGGACCAAGAGGGAAGATTAGTAAGGATTGAGAATCCTCAAGACACAGAGTTGAATATCTGTGTAAACATCATGGACCCTCCACAAGAGGATCAGAATTCTCAACAAGGTCAAGAGGGGGGGGGGGGGGGGGGGTAATCCAAATGCATATCTATCCATGAGGGATAGAATGCACCCACCAAGGATGAGTGCACCCTCATGCATCATACCTCCTCTTGAGCAGTTGATTATAAGGCCCCATATTGTGCCCCTTCTACCAAATTTCCATGGAATGGAGAGTGAGAATCCATATGCCCATATCAAGGAGTTTGAGGAGGTGTGCAATACCTTTAGAGAGGGAGGAGCTTCAATAGACTTGATGAGACTCAAGCTATTCCCTTTCACTTTGAAGGACAAGGCAAAAATATGGCTTAATTCTTTAAGGCCAAGGAGCATAAGGAATTGGGTTGATCTTCAGGCTGAGTTTTTGAAGAAATTTTTCCCCACCCATAGAACCAATGGGTTGAAGAGGCAAATCTCAAACTTTTCTGCAAAAGAAAATGAGAAATTCCATGAATGTTGGGAAAGGTATATGGAGGCCATTAATGCTTGTCCTCATCATGGCTTTGATACATGGCTCTTGGTGAGCTATTTCTATGATGGAATGTCTTCCTCCATGAAGCAAATTCTTGAAACCATGTGTGGGGGAGATTTTATGAGTAAGAATCTGGAAGAAGCCATGGATTTTTTAAGTTATGTATCTGAGGTAACAAGAGGATGGGATGAGCCCAACTCAAAGGAATTGGGAAGGATGAAAGCTCCTATGAATCCAAAGGGTGGAATGTACATGTTAAGTGAAGACATGGGCATGAAAGCTAAGGTGGCAACAATAGCAAGGAGATTGGAAGAACTGGAGTTGAAAAAGATGCATGAAGTCCAAGCCATTTTCGAGACTCAAGCCCATGCCATGCCATGCACCATTTGCCAATCATGTGACCATGTGGTAGATGAGTGCCCAACCATGCCAGCTGTGAGGGAGATGTTAGGTGATCAAGCCAATGTTGTGGGGCAATTTAGGCCTAACAACAATGCACCTTATGGAAACACCTATAATTCAAGCTGGAGAAACCATCCAAATTTTTCTTGGAGACCAAGATCACCTCCATACCAACCACAAGCCCAAACTCAAGCACCTCAACAAACCTCTTCAGTGGAGCAAGCCATGGCAAACCTAAGCAAAGTCATGAGTGACTTTGTGGGTGAACAAAGGGCAATCAACTCCCAATTGCATCAAAAGATTGAGAATGTTGAGAGTTCTCTAAATAAGAGAATGGATGGGATGCAAAATGATCTATATCAAAAAATAGATAACATTCAATACTCCATCTCTAGGCTTACCAACCTCAACACAGTAAATGAGAAAGGAAAGTTCCCCTCTCAACCAAGCCAAAATCCAAAGGGTGTTCATGAAGTTGAAACCCAAGAGGGGGATTCTTCAAAGTTGAGGGAGGTCAAAGCCGTGATCACCTTGAGGAGTGGAAAGGAGGTTGATCAACCCTTGCCTAAGGTGAGGCAAGATGAAGAACTTTTGTCAAAGAAAACCTTGGTTAAAGAGAGCAATAACCAAGAAGAGGAGAGTGGGAAGAAAAGTGCATCCAAATCAAGCATTGAAGAAGAGCCGAGGATAGTGATTAAAGAAGATATGATGAAGAAACATATGCCTCCCCCTTTTCCTCAAGCTTTACATGGAAAGAAGGAAATCAAGAATTCACCAGAAATTCTTGAAGTCTTGAGACAAGTGAAGGTGAATATACCCTTACTTGATATGATCAAGCAAGTCCCCACATATGCAAAGTTTCTGAAGGACTTGTGCACGGTCAAGAGAGGGTTACATGTGACAAAGAATGCATTCCTCACTGAGCAAGTAAGTGCTATCATTCAGAGTAAGTCTCCAGTCAAGTATAAAGATCCGGGTTGCCCCACCATTGCAGTCAACATTGGAGGAACACTGGTAGAGAAAGCTTTACTAGAATTGGGGGCGAGTGTGAATTTGCTCCCATACTCTGTGTACAAGCAACTGGGACTTGGAGGATTGAAGCCCACAGCCATCACTCTCTCCTTAGTTGATAGATCTGTCAAAATCCCAAGGGGGGTGATAGAGGATGTTCTAGTGCAAGTGGACAAATTCTACTATCCCGTGGATTTTGTTGTGCTTGATACCGATCCCACTGTTATGGAAGCCAATTATGTGCCAATTATCCTTGGGAGACCTTTCCTGGCTACCTCCAATGCCGTCATCAATTGTAGAAATGGGGTGATGCAGCTCACATTTGGAAACATGACTTTGGAGTTAAACATATTCCATCTTTGCAAGAGGCATCTTCACCCAGAAGAGGATGAAGGATTGGAAGAGGTGTGCCTGATCAACACCTTGGTTGAAGAGCATTGTGACAAGAGTTTAGAAGAGAGCTTGAATGAAAACCTTGAAGTGCTTGAAGAAGGGTTATCTGAACCCTTTGATGTGCTAGCCATCATGTCTCCTTGGAGGAGACGGGAAAAGATCTTACTACTGTTCAATAGGGAGGAAATCAAAGGAAAGAGAAAGGGGAAAAGTACAGAGAAAGATGACTACATAAATGAAGAACCACAGAGAATAGTCATCAAGGAAGAAATGATGAAGAATCACATCCCTCCACCTTTCCCCCAAGCTTTGTATGGCAAAATCATACAAACCAAGTCTCAAAAGAGGGATGCAAACTTCATATGGGATCCGGGCAAGCTAAATCAGGGTCAAATTTCATGGGTGAACTTAGTCTCTCCAAAGACTAAAAAGTTCATCCTCTTTTTGTTTTCTTTTAAGTTGATTTTAGTTTAACTTAGTGTTTTCTTGTATTTATGCATGTTTTGATTTCTATTTTTGACGTTAAATTCATTCTAATATGGTTTGAATTGTGTTTTTTGTGTTAACATGTAGGTAGGAAGGCTTGAAGAATGGAGTCTTGGAGGAAAACAGGGGAAAACAGGAGAGAAAAATCAAGTTTCAGCAAAATTCGCACACCCCTTTTTGAGGTGTGCGAAATTCGCACACCCCCCCTACCCGGTGCGAATTCATTTTTGCTCCACTTTTCAAAATTGCATACTCTCTGTCCCCCTGTGCGAATTTCACAGGTATGCGAACCTGGTGCGAACCCGGTGCGAATTTGTTTTTGCGCCAATTTTCAAAAGCATGCTCTCTGTCTTGGAGAATTACAGGTATGCGAAATTTTCGCACACCATTTTAAGGTGTGCGAAACTCATTTTCCCCTTTAAAAGCTTTGATTCTCCACTTCAAACTTCAAGCCCCTTCTTCAATTCTCTCAAACCCTCTCTTCCGATCACCCATTCCCATCCATAAAACCCCTTTTCTTCATCAATCATGACCATCAACACCACCATAGCAGCCCATCTCCAATATTCCACTCCATTCTCGCGGCAATCACTATTCATCATCTTCCAAATTCGGCAATTCCATCCTCCTCCACCATCAAAATCCTTCCAATTCGTCACCCAACACTCTAAAAACCTCCATAATCCCATCCAAACCTTGTTCTTGCCAATCCAAAGCCCAAACCATAAGCATCCAAGCCTTAATTTCTTCAAAAGAAATCCATTGCCGCCGGCCATGGGAGCTCCAATTCTCCAATTTTCCACTTGAAAAGCTCCAAATTCCAAGCCCATTCACCATGACAAATCCTTTCCTTACCTAAGCCACCAATTCCCATCCTCAAAAGCCACAAATTCTCACCATTTCAAAAGAGCCATAATTCCTTAGCCGCGTGGGTGAATAGTGCCCTATGCAAAATTCGCACACCCCCTTTTGAGGTGTGCGAATTTCGCACACCCCCCCTGTGCGAAAATCTTAGCCTCTCCACCCCTACCTTCTATAATTCTGAGCCTCTGAGCATCCTTTCATCATTTCATCATGCCTAAGACCCGAGGAGGATCTACTTCAGCTTCCCAGAGCAGTCAGAGAGCCGCCCCTGAGCGGGCCCCACTTGATGCGCCCTCACTTTTACTTGATTCGGCACCTCATAACAGATACTATACGAGGAGAGCATCTGCCACATCTGTGGCTCCTACACAAATTCCACCTCGGAGTCCTCCTTTAAAGAAAGCGAAGACTACAGAGCCAGGAGAGTCATCCAGAGCACCTCAGCCTTCTTCTGCCAGGCGCCCTAGACCCAGCTCGCCCATTGAGGGCAACTCCGATTGCCGATCGAGAGACTTTCATGTCGAGACCTATTTCGATCACTCTCTGATGCGACAGCGGCATGAGTTACGAGATTCATACCGCCTACTTGAGAGGTACCATCTTGTACCCTTTATGACTCCGCCCCAGTTCTTTTATCCTCGAGTAGCATTAGACTTTTACCAGTCTATGACTACTCGTGGCGTCCCGATACCAGCCTCGATCCTTTTTACCATTGATGGACGCCAGGGTATTCTGGGGGTTGCTCAGATTGCCGATGCTTTCCATATCCCTTATGCACCGGCAGATCCCGCTGCATTTAGACGCTGGGCCCCACTTTCTGAGTGGGACATGGTTCGTATCCTATCTCGAGGGACATCTTCCCAGAGGACCATTTTGAGGAGAGAGCTTCCCCCAAAGATGCTCCTAGTCGATGTGGTGCTTCACGCCAATCTTTTTCCTCTTCAGCATAAAGTGCAGAGGCGAGGGGCCATTTTGGAGGCATTATTTCGTATCTATGAGGGCTACTACTTTGGCCCTCATCATTTGATTATGGCCGCTCTCCTCCATTTTGAGGAGAAGGTGCATAAGCGGCGTCTTGCGAGGGCAGACTCCATTCCTTTACTTTTCCCTCGGCTGCTATGCCATGTTTTGGCGCATATGGGTTTTCCTGCAGACCCTCATTCTGAGCCTTGCCGCCATTGTCGAGAGACCTTCTCTCTTGACCAATGGGCTCAGATATGGCTCCATCGCCAGTTGCCAGAACTTCCCGAGCCAAGGGAAGTCCCTCCTGCTCCATCCACTTCAGAGCCTCCACAGCCAGAACCAGAGGCCACATCCTCTGATGCCCCACCTGCTGTTCCTCCTATATCAGAGTCGTCCATTACTATCCCTGGTGCCGAGTATCGTGCTTTGCTCGCTTCTTTCCAGACTTTGACCACTACTCAGACAGCCATTATGGAGCGCATGGACCACTTCCAGCTTCAGTAGGACCAGCAGACTCTCATTCTCCGAGAGATTCAGCAGCATCTCAGTCTTTCATCATCAGTTCCACCTGTAGAGGTTCCTTCCACAGTTGCAGCGGAGGACCCCTCCTATCCACCAGAGGAGCCTACTACTTGATCATACGATCACTCCTCTCCTTTTTTGTATCTATATACTACGTTTTTAGATGTCTTATTTATTTTGGACCACTGTTATACTGGGATTGGATGTACTCCATGTTTATTTTGTATATTGTACTCTCTCAGTTTATATAGACATCTTCCCTTTTTGTGTATTTTAGCTTCCATTTTATTTCCTCTATTCAGTACACTTATGATTTTTCTTTTCTTATGAAGCATGTGGTTTCTCCTGTTCATTCAGAGTCCCTTACTATCAGGAGGTATCACTTCCTCCCTTATTTTATCGTTTCTTTTTGGAACATTGGGGACAATGTTCGTCCTAGTTGGGGGGAGAATTGAGGAAGTAAGTTGTTGAATTGTTGGTTAAATTATTTTGCTAACAATTTTTTTTGCAAACTCTCTTTGTTTTCTTAAAGATAAATTCTCAAAAGTAAATGGGAGAAATTAAATTCTTATCTTATTGCCATAGTCTCAGAGTTTGTATTATGCTTATTAAAGTTGATAAATTGTTGAAGCTCCTTTTGTTTTCAATCTTAAGTCTTCCACTCTAATCTTTTCACACACTAAACACATTAGATTCCAGTTATAAGATGGAAAACTTTCTCACTCCCTAAACTTAGGAAATTTTCGACTTGGTGCCATTGACTTCATTCTATTAGTGTTGGGACACCTTATAAAAGGCCAATGTGTCTTATGAAAATAATTTTTGCTTCACTTGCTTTGAAACCCGAGCAAGGTCTGAGGGGTATATGGTGAAAATCTTTAAAGCCTGGTGCCCTAAGCCTTTACTGGTTGGGAGTTCACCGACCTCAATGTCGTTACATGGGTGGATGGGTGAAGTATATTTTCTCATTTTCTTAAAAAAAAAAAAAAAAAAAAAAAAGAAAAAGAAAAAAAAAAGGGTGCGTTCTTAGCCTTTTATATATGAGTTAGTGTTGCTAAAGTTAGAGAAAAACCTTAGTTGGGGGGAGAATATAGTTTGACATACTATAACTGGAAGCTAAGCACCTTAACACTTAGATTTTTGTGGAAGATTAAGAATTGATCCTTTGGGAGTGGAAATTATTTTGATACTCAAATTTGCATAATGCCCACTCTTTGCAAGTTGTGATTGGTAAGTTATTTGATAACTCTTGTTGATGATTGAGTTTTATATCTTTGACTTGCCATGTGAGAGTTTGATCCAATCATGCCACTTGATTATTTTTTGGAGTGATCAGCATGACTTTGTGAATTATTATTATCTATTTTTCTTTCTTTTTCTCTCCTTCATTGCTCAGGGACGAGCAATGTGTCAGTTGGGGGGAGTGATTACTACCCAAAAGTGTCATTTTACACCTTTAAGTCATTATGTTTTAAGCACTTTTGTGTAGTAATTCTTCACCTTTATTCCAATTGGCATGTTAAGGACCTAGCAATGACTTCTAATCATATTTGTGGCTAGTTTTAGTGTTTTGACATCTTTTTGGATCATTAAGACAAGCCAACCAAAGAAGAAAAGCAAAGAGAAGCAAAGAAAATCAAAAGAGAAGCAAGGAGGAAATCTGAAGACAGCAGCTGCAGTGTTCTTTGGCACTTTTGGAGCACTTCCCGAAGTCCATTTTTTGCATGCTATATACCGTTTCAAAGCTCAAGAAGTCAAGAATCCAACGCTTCAAACCGTACACAATTTGGAGCTGAAACGAGGAAGTTATGACCTTCGGAAGAAAACTGCTCCAGGTGTGCGAAAATTTCGCACACCTTCTGAATGGTGTGCGAATTTCGCACACCTGTGCGAAATCTCCTCTGTTTTTGCCGACTCCACTTTAGATATTTTCTTAAGTTTCTTTTGATGTAATTTCCTTTCTTCTCCTTGTATCAAGCCAATGAAAAGCTTTGCTTTTGTAAAAACTATAGAAGGGGTGGAAATCACCTCTTGAAGATATGTAACATGAGTGTTAAGAAAAACACTTAGCAATATACAGAGCACTCTTATTTTCTATTTTCTCGTTACTATTTTCTCTTTCTTGGAAGCCAAACAACCTCTGAGGATGTTTTCTCAGAGGATGAGAGGCTAAACTCTTGGTTTCTTGGAGTGAAGGAAGCTAGGTGAAAAGTCCAGATGAAAAGGTGGAAAATGCTCGTGCATTAAATTCAGGTAGTTGAAGTTCATAAATGGCTTTTTAATCCAAAGTTTTGCTTTAAATCCCTTATAATCACTTTGAATGGCCAATACATGGTAAGCTTCAGGTCTTTATGGATGCTTATTGCTAGATCCATATTAGTCCATTAGTTATCATGTACGAGCCATTGGAAAGTGGTTCAAGGTGAAGACCTATATAGTGTCTAAAGCCATTAATGGACCTTGACTACCATGTCTATTGATTTTTATGGATTAAATCTTCATTGTTAAACCTACACCGGTTCGGGAAATAACTATAGGTTAAATCCCCAATGCGAGGAGAAAAATCTGGAATTTTCCACTTTGTATTCTAAACTTGATCCTAGCAATCCTTAGCTCCGAGAAACTTTCTTTTTTCCATTTTTAATTAGTTTATGTTAATTTAGGTTCAAATACTTTCAAAACAAATTTTATTTTCTTTTTAAGCTTTAAGTTTTTGATAAAGGAAATCACTAAATTTAATTTCTAATCATGAGTATATCACTAGTAGAATGAAAACCCATCCCAGAGTTCGACCCTAGAGCCACTATACTATAGTAGCTTTGCTACACTAGTATGAGGTCATAGGTTTTATAAATGTTTTTTATTAAATTACCCGACTGGAATATCATGCGAATCAGCACTCTTGTGCCATAACATCTTTCCACTTCAGCATTGGGTGTAGAGGAGAGGAGTTTTGCTGGAGGCATTGTTCAGGATATATGAGGAATGCTTATTTGGCCCTCATCATCTCATCATGGCCTCTCTTTTGTACTTTGAAGAGAAGGTCCATCGGAAGAAGCTACTCCGAGCGAATGCTATTCCACTTCTCTTCCCCAGATTGTTATGCCAGATTTTGGAGCACTTGGGATACCCAACAGAGCCTCAGCTTGAGCGTAGACGCATTTGTCGAGAGATATTCACTCTCGATAGATGGACGAGTATGACAGCCTATGGTGCAGACCAAGGAGCCCCAGCTGGACCAGAGCATCCAGAGATTCCACATCCAGACCAGCCAGTTGAGATACTAGCTGACACTCCGCCACCTGCCCCTACAGTGGCCTATACTGAGCCTATACCTGAGGTTGCACCCTCTGCTCCTCAGGCCACACCACAAATGCCCCCTGTTATTCCACCCATATCAGAGTCATCTCCTTCATCTGAGCCAAGGATTGCTATACCCATTATCGAGTATAGAGGCCTATGCCACACTTTCCAGGCATTGGCCACTTCTCAGAGCATCCTTACTCAGCAGATGATAGCTCTTCGTGCTCATCAGGAGCAGATTATCGTCACTCAGACCCAGGACACTACCATCCTGAGGCAGATTCAGCATCATCTGGGTATTATATCAGCTCCTGAGCATGCCACTCCTAGCCCACCAGAGCCATCACAGGCCCCTCCTTTCGTCGATCAGCCTATGCCTCCTGAGGAGCTGATTACAGGAGAGACAGAGGCAGCTGAACCATCATCTCCACATCATCCTCCAGCCACCATCTGATCATTTTCATAGTTTCTTTTATACATATTTCCTTTATGTATTTCGTTTATGTTTTCCCTACTTTAGTAGCTTTTGAAATCCCATGCTTTTGATATTATACTAGGATTAATTGTATTACTTGTTCTCTTTTTTGTACTTACATGGAATGAAGTAATACAAATCTATCATTTTTTTAGTACTCTTAGAATTATTTTATTCTAATTCCTCTACTCATATCTTTTATTGTTTTTGAAACATGTGGTTTCTCCTATTCTACTCGAGCTTCATATGATTCAGGAGGTACCACTTCCTCCCTATAATCTCAATCGCTCATGCCACATTGAGGACATGTTCAGCTTGGTTGGGGTAGAGTTGAGGAAGGAATTTTTTGTTATTTATGCTAAGTTATTTTGGTAATTTAGTTGATTTTTGTTTAATTTTAAAATTTTTTAAAGTTTTTATTCTACTCTCCATGGTTATTAAGGAAAAAATTTCAAATTGAAATGGGAGAAATTGAATTTTTGTTTTTCACTTGACTTAGAGTTTGTATTATGCTTACTAAAGTTGATGAATTGTTGAAACTTCTATTGAATTCAGCCTTAGTTCTTCCACTTTAAGCTATTAACACACTATGCACAATAGGTTCCGATTATAAGATGAAAAACTATTTCCCTCTTGACTTAGGAAAATTTAGACTTGGTACCTTTGACCTTATTTTAATAGTGTTGGGACACCTTATAAAAGGCCAATGAGCCTTTGAAAAAGAAAAGAAAAGCAAGAGAAAAATGTTTGCTTGCTTTGAAACCCGAGCAAGGTTTGAAGGGTCTATGGTGAAAATCTTTAAAGCCTGGTGCCCTAAGCCTTAATTGGTTGGGAGTCACCGACCTCAATGCTTGTTACAAGGGTGAATAGGTGGAGTTTAACATACTGTATGTGCTTGGGTATTAAAATTCATTCTCAAAAGTCCGGGGTAAAATCCGAGGAGTTAGTGGTTGAAAGATCCTTAAAGCTTGATGCCCTAAATCTTCATTGGTTGGGAGTCATCGATGGACCCTCGTTACATGGACAATTTAGAAAAGAATACCCTTAAGCCTTGTACTCCTACAATGAAAAAAATTGTGAAACAAAAGGGTGCGTTCTTATCCTATTAAATTTGGTCAATTTGCTAAATGTTGAAAAAGAACTAGGTTGGGGGGAGAGATTAGTTCAGCATACTATATTCGGAACTATCAACTAACACTTAGATTTTCGTGGAAGAGTAAGGTTTGGTCCTTTGGAAGTGGAAATGATTTTAAAGCTTCAATTTGCATAATGCCTTCTCTTTATGAATTGTGATTAGCAAGGTATTTGATAACTCTTATTGAAATTTGAGTTTATATTTCTTTAATGTTCCATGTGAAGAGTTTGATCATCATGCCACTTAAAATTTTTTGAAGTGATAAGCATGATCTTGTAAAGTATAATACTATTTAGTTTACTTTTTCTCTCCTTTATTGCTAAGGGACTAGCAATATGTCGGTTGGGGGGAGTGATTACTACTCAAAAAGTGCTATTTGATAGCTTGTAATTAACTCTTTTATTTTGAGTATTACTTATTACCTTTTAACTCAATTAACATATTAAGGACCTTTGCAATCATTTCTAATCAAATTGTGTAAGTTTTGGTGTTTTTGTTAGTAATTTGATCACCAAAGCAATCCGAGATTGAGGAGAGTTCTTTGGAATCCATGGCAAAGCAATGGAAAGCTCAAAAACATGAAGAACCAAAGCTTTGAAGCTTTATAGCCCTTTTCCATAAGCAAATCATGAATGCAAGGAGGGAAAGCAAAGAGAGAAATCTAACATGAAGCATTCAAGAGGGCAGCAACTGTCAGCCACTTTTGGCACACTTCTTGGAGCTCAATTTATGCATACTATATGTCATTTCGAAGCTCGGGAAGTCAGCAATCCAATGCTTTAAACGGTGCATGATTCGAAGTTGAAATGAAGGAGTTAGAGCCATTGGAAGCCAATCACACCAAGTTGAAGGCCAATTTCACGGGCTGCGAAATCACAAGAGGATGGCTAGGAAATCAGCCTTTGGCTACGAAATGGTGTCCTTCATGTTGCGAAATTTCGCAGCCATCTTGCACACCTGTGAAAATCTCCTGAGTGCTTCCCGATATTTGCCACCGACATTTTTAGATTTTTTGCTTCAGATATTTGATGTCTAAATCCCCATTCTCTCCTTATAATCCACCTATCGTAGGATTCCTTAGTCTTTAAGCAAGAACAAAGGGTAAATAGCCTCTTATATAATGTTTTTAATTTCCATTACAGTGAGACGTCGGGGAGCTTGTTCTCAGAGACATCCTTTGTATAGTTTTGAAAGGAAGTAAAATACAGAGCCTTTGCTCTACCTTACCTTCTCGTTTTGATTGTATTATATTTAATTTTTCTTACTAGCCAAACAAGCTCTGAGGATGTTTCCTCAGAGAATGAGTGGCTAGACTTTTAGTTCCTTGGAGCTAAGGTAGTCGGGTAAGGCCCCAAATGCAAGAATTGGTAGTTTTGTTGTTTCAGCTGTTAATGAAGAGAAAGTGTGACCCATTAATGATTTCTATGTTTTTAGTTAACTTAAAACACCTTCAATTCACCTAAGCCAACACTTGGTAAGGCAAGTGATCTCCGTCCATGGAAATGCACTAGTTTATCTCTTGCGAGCTTTTGGGAGGTGACTTGAAGGTAGGATTTTCTAGAATTGCCAACACTTGGTAAGCTTTTGAACTCTAAGGGGACATCCATTAGTTATCTCTTGCGAGCTTGAGAAAGGAAGTCCAAGGTTAATGATCACCTTGAATGGCAAATGCTAAGTGAAAGGCACGAGCCATTGCAAGTTGCATCAGTGAGAGGGAATTAGTGCTGAAATCCATTAAAGGGAAACATCTGTACAACACCAGTTAGAGAATTAACTATATGTTAATTCTCTTATGCAAGGAAAAGATTCAAGTGACCGGAGCTCTGTTTTTGCATGAGGAGCCTCCCCTGTGAACCTAAAACTCCAAGGAATGCTTTTCTTCATAAGTAATTTCCATTACTTTCTTTTAGTTAGCTTAAAACAAATCCTTTTTTAACCAAAGTTTATGTTTTCTTCTTAAGCTAACCTTGAAATGAAAAAGCACCAATTTAACTTTGAATTGGTATCAGTTGTAAGTTGAAAACCCTTCCCAGTGAACGATCCTAGAGCCACTATGCTATATTAGCTAAGGCTATCCTAGTGCATGGTGATATAGGTTATAAATTTTATTGATTATTCCTGTCTGAGGACCAAACTCAAGGTACACCATTGGGACACGAATCAATCTCTCTATCAAAACATAGCTCAGAGTGGAATGGCCTAGCCCGACAATCCAAATTTCCCTCTATGGGTGGCTGAGTAACCATAGGTCACCTGATAATCACTTTCGGAGTCATCCCAGAAGGAATCTGAAAATCTGTAGTATGCGGCTGAGGCTATGGAGGCTCTGATGGCTCTACTAGACCTTAGACTTTGGCTTTCTTTGCAAGAGGGCGACTAACTGACTTCTTGGGGCGTGAAGAGCTTGCCCTTGGTGTAGTGGGTGGTCTCTTAGTCTGATATCTTCACTAAGGAGGACTAGGTGGTGTTCCATCTTCAGAAGGTGGTATGGCGAGTGGCTATGGAGGCTCAGTCATGGAGTCTCGCATAGGTGAGGCTCTTGGTCTACTGCTGCGAGCTAATGGAAATGGGGTCTTGGCTCCTCTCGTTTTTTCCATGGCTGAAGTGAAGAGGCTCCAGAGGGTAGGCGGAGGTGCATGGGGTGTTCTTCTTCAGACGCACGTCCTCTGGACTTCCCTTGGAGAGGGTCCTTTAATATTCTTGAGTTTCGCAACTTAAAGAGATTTTTCATAGGTTAAAATAGCTGTGTGAAATGAAAATTTAGGAAATTAGAGGCTTAAATAGATATTCAAATGACGGTTGACATTTTCACAGCTGGAGGGCCATTTCGCAACGTGATGGAGATTTCGCAACTAGATGAGGATTTTGCAGGTGGTTTAAAGGTAGGATTTTCTAGAATAGCCAACACTTGGTAAGCTTTTGGACTCCAAGGAGACATCCATTAGTTATCTCTTGCGAGCTTTTGATGGTAATCCAAGGTTAAGGATCACCTTGAATGGCCAATACTAGGTGAGAGGTATGAACCATTGCAAGATGCATCAGTGAGAGGGATTTAGTGTTTGAACCCATTAAGGGGAAGAATCTATACCACACCGGTTTGGGAAATAACTATATGTTAAATCCCCAATGCGAGGAAAAGATTCAAGTGACCGGAACTTTATTTTTGTAATAGGAATCTGAGCCCAGTGATCCAAAAACTCCAAGAAACACTTTTCTTTGTAAGTAATTTTCGTTACTTTATTGGTTTCACTTTAAAACCAACCTTTTTAAACATCTTTATGTTTTCTATTAAAGCTAACCTTGAAATGAAAAAGCACCAATTCAGCTTTGAATTAATATCAGTTGTAATTCGAAAACCCATCCCAATGAACGATCCTAGAGCCACTATGCTATGCTAGTTGAGGCTATCCTAGTACATGGTGAAATAGGTTATAAATTTTGTTGATTACTCCCGTCTGAAGACTGAAATCAAGGTACATCAGTTGATTGATCACCAATCAATAGGACATACACCAACTGGGCACGAAATCATGAACGGTTCTAGTTCATGAGATTAGGGCTGTAGATGCTATCAATAGCTCAAAGTTGTGGTTGACACGAATGACTCTAGATCATGAGCTTGGGCCTCTAGTTACTATGAACAGCTTAGGGTTATGGTTGACATGAAAGACCCTAGGTCATGAGCTCAAGGCTCTAGATGCTATGAACAACTTAAGGTTGTGGATGACATGAATTACTTTGGGTCATGAGCTAAGGGCTCTAAATATTATGAACAACTCAATGTTGTGGTTGACATGAACGACATCAGGTCGAGAGCTCAAGGCTCTAGGTTCTATGAACAACTCGAGGCTATAAATGATATGAATGACTTTGAGTCTTGAGCTTAAGCCTCTTGATACTATGAACAACTCAAGGCTATGGTTGACATGAAAGACTCTAGTTCGTGAGCTCAAGGCTCTAGATATTATGAATAGCTCAGGGTTATAGTTAACATGAATCACTCTAGGTCATGAGCTTAGGACTCTTGATGGTACAAACGACATAGGGTTGTGAATGGCATGAGCTACTTCGGGTCATGAACTCAGGGCTTTAGATGCCATGAATAGTTTAGAGTTATGTATGATATGAATGACTTAAGATACTATGACTAACTTAGGGTTGTGGTTGACATGAAAGACTTCGGGTCGTGAGCTCAGTGCTCTAAATGCTATGAACAACTCTGGGCTATGGTTTACATTAATGACTCTAGGCCATGAGCTTAGGGCTCTAAATGTTGTCAACAACTCAGGGTTTTGGATGACATGAACGACTTCGGTTCATGAGCTCAGGCCTCTAGATATTATGACCAACTTAGGGTTATGGTTGACATGAAAGACTTTGGGTCATGAGCTCAGGGCTCTAGTTGCTATGAACAGCTTAAGGTTGTGGATAACATGAGCCACTCTAAGTTGTGAGTTCATGGCTCTAGATACTATGAAGAGTTCTGGGCTATCATTGACATGGACGAGTTTGGGTCGTGAGCTCAGGGCTTCACATGCTATTAATAACTCAAGGTTGTGGATGACATGAACGACTTCGGGTCATAAGCTCAGTGCTCTAAATGCTAAGCATAGATCAAGGTTGTTGATGACTTCAAAGACTCTAGGTCATGAGCTTAGGGTTCAAGAAGTTTTGAATAGCTCAAAGTTATGGATGATATGAATGACTTGAGATCCCGCGGGCTTAATGCTCTAGAAGCTATAAAGCACTCAAGGCTATTGAAGATATGAACGATTCTGTGTCATGATCCCTAGCCCTTAGATGCTATGAAGAACTCAGTGTTGTGGATGACATGAACACCAACGAGTTGTGAGTTTAGAGCTCTAGATTCTCTGAGTACCATAGAGTTGTGGCTAACAGGGATGACTTCAAGTCATGAGCTTAGGGCTCTAGATGCTATGAACAACACTAGGTTATGGATGACATAAACGACTTTGAATCAAGAACTCAGGACTCTAGATACTATGAATAACTCAGGGTTGTGGTTGACATGAAGACTCTAGGTCATGGACTCAAGGCTTTAGATGTTATGAATAGCTCAAGCTTGTGGTTGACATGAATGACTCTGATTTGTGAGGTCAGGGCTCTAGATACTATGAACAACTCAGGGCTGCAGTTGACATGAATGACTCTGGGTCATAAGCTCAAGGCTCTAGATCCTATGAACAACTCAAGGCTGTGGAGGACATGAATGACTCCAGGCATTGAGGTCATGCCTTTAAATACTATGAATAGCTCAAGGCTATAGTTGACATGAAAGACTCTGAGTTATGAGCTCAAGGCTCTAGATTCCATGCATAGCTCAAGGCTATCGATGACATAAAGATTTTGGGTTGTGACCGCAAGTCTCTAAATGTTATGAATAGCTCAAGGCTATGGCTAACATAAACGAATCTAGGTCGTGAGCTCAGGGCTCTAGATACTATGAACAGCTTAGGGTTGTGGTTGATATGAACACCTCCAAGTCATGAGCTTAAGCCTCTAGATGTTATGAATCACTCAGGGTTGTGAATGACATGAATGATTCTACATCATGACCTCAAACCTCTAGACACTACAAGAAAAAAGCCTTTCATTGACAATTTTTCACCATCAAGGTAGGGTATATCTGTCAAGGTATGTTATAATTTATATATGTCATCTATGACAGTGTCAAGAAAAGTTTAAATCTACCTTGACATTTACATATGTCAAGGTTGTTTCTATTTCTACCAATGATGGAATCTTTGTTAGTATGACATATGTTAATGTTTCTTTCATTTTTGTCAAGGCTGGATTCAACATATGTCAAGATTTCTTGATCTTATGTCAATGTTAACTTGCTCTTCTATTAAGGTTGCTACAACAAATGTCAAGGATAAGTATAATATGTCAAGGTTTCTAGCTATTGCAATGTCAATGTTGGGCATTGGCCATCTGTGAAGGTTGCCTATGACAAATTTAATATTATTTTACTATGATTTTTAGTTTTAATGGAAAATGAACCTGTTACCAAAACTTGTTTCCAAATTAAATTTGATACATATTTAATTATGATAATAATAACTAAGTCCTAAAACAATGTAAATAAACTATTACTCAAGGGAAAAAATTATTATATATACATTTGAATATTAAAAACACAATGGAATAAATCTTTTTCTACTTACTGTCTCTTTTCTATATACAAAAACAAAAAACAAAAAAAAAAAAAACTAATTACAAACATTCAATTAAGATAATGTATAAACTTAAATTGAAAAGTACAATACTATCTTCGTAAGAGGTGGTCACTAATTCTTCATCATCTTCTTCTTCTTGCTATATTTATTGAATACTTAGTAGAATAAATACAATATTAATAGAAAAGTAAGCAACAAGTATCAAAATAGCACTTTTCAAATTATAAGGTACTTTCAATTGTAAGAATACATCAAACATATATGCAATTTGTAGATACCATATCTCTAACATTAATCTTCAAGCACTGCCCTCTAGAAAGACCAAAATTGCCAACACCTCTATCTCAAACCTATGATAGAAAAAAAAAATGATGTTAACAAAAAGAAAAGCTCAAATTGAGAAATTAGATATCTAACTACAATGAAATATTTTTAAGATTGAATTATAAGTTTAATTATTGTGTTTTTATATAATGGACCTAAATAATTATAAAAATATACTTCTTTTTAATTTCTAAAAGAAATGCAAAAAGGAAAAGAGAAAACAAAAGTTTCAAATATATCTTTCATGTTATTTTGGCTTCTAAATAGATAAAAACTCACATTATCTAAGAAATCATTAAAATTAAAATTGAGCATAAATTTTAATCATCTCAATCATAAATAATGAAATATCTAAATTCAAATTCATAGAAACCACACTAACTATTAATTTCAATCACAAATGCATCTACACTTAACAAAATAAAAAATCAAGGATATTTTCCTTCAATTCTAATAGGATAATAGATCTTATGTGTGCAAATTTTGTCTTTATTTCAAGAACTAATAAATGCACAAGCTATCTAGTTGAGGGATTAAATCTATAATTTTTTTTAAAAAATAAATTAATTAAATAAACAAAAAAAGGTCTAAGAAATGGAAAATCTCCAAAATTAAAGAGAAAATCAAGCACATTTCATAAATGGGAAAAAGTTATGCAATATGCTGCTATTCTTTTCCAGTTAATGTGAAATTAAAAACATATTTGACACAAAGTTGTGTGAGAATACATCTATAAGGTTCATAGAAATAATATGTAGATTTCCATTTAAAGCTATGTAAACTAAGAATGACAAATAGCAAATTATATTATTTATATCTATCATGCCTTGTTAAAATACAATGTCAAATATTCCATAGATAGACAAGTACGCATGAGTATGAAAATGTTGTCTAGATGTTCCTCTCATAGGAAGCTAATGCATGAGTTCATCAAATTCAAAACTTAAAAACAATTAAAGTTGACAAAGCACCCAATTATCAATTATTAAAGAACTCTTAATCCGAGCAAAAACTAAAACTAACAAAGCAACTAATAACAAAATATAAAAGTTGCATTAAGACCCAATATAATGTTCATCCTAATGTACTTGTGCCCATTAAAACAAAAAATTTCATGGCATAAATTAATTGAAGACCCCATATAAGCAACAAGAAAATACTTCATACCATTATAGTGGTAATTAAGGATTACATAAACAATTTTAGTTGGCTTGTGACTATGAATCGAAAATTAAAATTTTGTGAGGGTTGATTTATTGCTTATCAATCAAATAGCATATCAACATTTAACAAAAGAAAGAGTTTCAAACAATCATGAATCAGAACATTAAAATTTAGCCTTAAAAAAAAAAGAAAAAAAAACAAAGAGAAAGAACCAAACCAAAGGAGCCCAAGTAAAAATTCAAGTGCATAAATAAGTAAAATTAAATAGTTAACCATATTAAAGAGAAAACCATGTCACATTATGCAAATTGCTTTTGTGTGCCCAAATATACAGTTCTATTTCTTCATATTACATTAAAAGTCCAATGGTATCGCTATACAACTGCAAAGGAAATAGTAAAGATAAAATTTAAAGGTAATCCACTCATAATTATTTCAATTAACACATACAAATATTATGGATCAACAAAGAAATCAATTTAAAGAAAACAAAACATTAGCCTTTACTAGCATAAAACGAAAACAAAAGTCTAAAAAAAAATCATTAGATCAGACTATTTTTAGGGCAACAAAATTGAGACACATAATTGCATTAACCATTGGTGCTTATAAACTCAATTCGAAACATAAAAATGAAATTGAACATGAATTTCAAGCTTCAAAATTGTGAACTAAAGAAACACTTATAAAATGTTAGAAAAGTATGGGAAAAAAAATCTAAAATAGGATATTCCAACATGCCTTTTTTTAGTTATCTTCCTTATTTTTCTAAATCAAATAGAGTAAAAAGGGAAAAGAAAAAGTGAAGATGGCAGAGAATCAGATAATAGAGTAAAATTCACCAATTATCTTAATTGCAATAATTTTTACAATAATAAAACATGACACACAATTATCCATAGTTTATTAAATTAATTCCTCATAGAAATGATAATTGAACCTTCAAATTCTGAAAACAAATTATCATATGCATGATCATTGTGAAATCCTAGAAAATAAAAAATTAAAAAAAAAAACAAGTTCAAACTTTCAAAATAGGATATTCAAAGTTTTCACTTTAATAGTTCCTTTTTCCTATTATTTTTCTACAAGCAAATATAGAGTTGGTGGCAGTGTTCATGCCCATTAGAAATTTGATACAATTTCCACATATATTGGCACATTTATGTTCATGTCTACTTGCATATAGATCAAATCCCTCCAAATTTTTCATGATGAGAGTGAAGATTGTCACCAATGTTGCCAAATGTCAAACAACACAACTACAAAACCCTAATCAATCATAATAGATAATGCATCTATGATTCTCATTTTTATCATAAGGGATAAGAAAGGGGTGATGTGGATTGATTCAATTGAAGAAAATCCATAATAGATTTGAGAGAGAGAGAGAGAGAGAGGGAAAAGATCAATCTCACTCTAACCTCACGTGCCCTAACACCACCCAAATAGGAATATAGCCAAAACCCTTGGGCCTTTAACCCATTGAGCTACTTAAGAGGAACCTTATATAACCTTACATTTCACATTTGACGGTGTGGATCCTCACCTGATCCGCCGGACCGGCGCGACTCGCTTTTAAAAGAAAAGAAAGAATGAAAAAGTTGAGTTTTCCAGTTTTGAAAAACCCGCCCCCGGTGAGGAACGGTGTCGTATGGAGTCGCCACTTACTTTTTATTTTTATTTTTAAAATGGGCAAAATTAAGTAAGAACAAAAACCCCTAATGACCCTAGTATGGAAAAAGCGGTCTGCGAAAACTAGATTCTGGGTTCGGGGATCAGGTTACCCATTGAGAAGGTACCTCATGCGAGGTAGCACCCCTCTAGGCCCGGAACTCGGTCTCTACTAATGAATTGGGTATGTGGGAGCATATGGGTCAAAGATGAAACCCTAGGCTAAATAAATGTCATGAATCTCACAATCCTAATTGGTATTTGGCATGCATATGAATTCAACCAACCAAAACAATGGGTGCGTACCTGTGGTCCCCAGCCCAACGCTACATAAAAGGTCAACCAAACACAAATAAACACATAACAATCATTCAGGATCAAGCACCATGCATGCATATGATTCAACAATCTAAAACCAACGATGCATACCTGTGGTCCCTAGCCATGTGCTGCAACAGAGGGTGAGTCAGCCATGCAACATGTATTCAAAATCAAGCATCAAATTTTGTGCCAAAAAGAAAGAAAGCTGGTTGAAATCAGGTAATGGACTCCCCCAAATGTCATACAAATCAAACTAGACTTACCTAGACCACACCGCCCATAACCTCAAAATGGGCCCGCACTAATTGAAATCAAACACTGAATTAAACCTTCAAGATGGCTCACAAGTGCCCCATAACAAATGGGTTTGAGCCCCAATGGATACGGGCTTGAAAAATTCCAAAATTGAGGGTTGCCCAAAGTCCTATTGCAGAATAGGTTGAACCAGTTCTCAACTGGTACAACCTGTTGAGAAAAAGTTCCCAAAATTTTTTTAGAAGACTCCTAAATAAATAAGGAATCAAACAAAAGCAACGGCACTCAATCCTGAGCCCGGATGAGTGAGAACCGAACAAAGCAAGGTCAGGTGTTCCTCATGACTGATAGAGTCAGCTAGCCATGGTGCTGAACCGGTTGAACCAGTTCCCAACCAGTTCAACTGGTTGATAAAAAATCCCAGATTTGGTCAGAAAGTTCCTAAATGAAAAAGGAAGCAAACAAAAGAAACGGTTCTCAATTCAGAGCCCGGATGAGTGAGAACCAAACAAAGCAAGGTCAGGTGTTCCTCATGACTGATAGAGTCAGCCAACTATGGTGCTGAACCAGTTGAACCGGTTCTCAACCAGTTCAGCTGATTGATAAAAAATCCCAGATTTGGTCAAAAAGTTCCTAAATGGATAAGGAAGCAAAAAAAGGAAACGGTTCTCAATTCTGAGCCCGAATGAGTGAGAACCAAACAAAGCAAGGTCAGGTGTTCCTCATGACTGACAGAGTCAGCCAACTATGGTGCTGAACCGGTTGAACCGGTTCCCAACCAGTTCAGCCAGTTGATAAAAAATCCCAGATTTGGTCAAAAAGTTTCTAAATCAATAAGGAAGCAAACAAAAGAAACGGTTCTCAATTCCGAGCCCGGATGAGTGAGAACCAAACAAAGCAAGGTCAAGTGTTCCTCATGACTGACAAAGTCAGCCAACTATGGTGCTAAATTGAAAACGATGAATGAATTAAACTGAAGCCTAAACGTGATTCCAACACATCAAGAAAACAATCATCCTCAACTGTAATCCTCAACCATTCATAA
This sequence comes from Vitis cinerea var. helleri x Vitis riparia, assembly GCA_946000715.1. Lineage (NCBI taxonomy): Eukaryota > Viridiplantae > Streptophyta > Magnoliopsida > Vitales > Vitaceae > Vitis > Vitis cinerea var. helleri x Vitis riparia. The sequence goes on along the minus strand of OX254005.1, from coordinate 14,310,603 downwards.
CCAATCAACAACAAACATGTGTGGCCTTTATTATCCACACCCAAGCAATGCAATCTTCACATCAAAGGAAATAAAAGAGGATGAGAAAGAGGAAAAAGCATACGAAGACGATGAAGATGACCTGTAGGTAAAAAAAAAGTTCAGCATACTTACCTCAGAATCTCCGCCAAATATGATCCATGTACGCTGATGATGACTTCCAAAAACCGAGATGCATTAGCTTTCCTCCACGCTCTCAACTCAGAAGATGCTCCTCACCCTCTGTTTTTCTCACCAACAAAATATCCCCTCTCTCAAAAATGCCAAAAGGTCCTTTGCTCTCCTATCCTCTCACCTTTTATACTCATACCCCTCTCAGCCATTGAGCCTCTTGGGTTCCTTCCCCTTCAGCACTGAAATCCCCTCCATCAGCATGGGAACCACACCCCCCATTATTTCTCTTGCACTTACGAGGCCAGCTCACTCCCTTCAGTTTTCAGCTTACTTCACAACCAAGAATCCATATGGATTCGTGGTGGGCTGCAAGGAACCCAAACCAGGGCCCAAAATGGGCCCACAACATTCCCCAAAACCGATCTAGAGCTTATGGGCCTGAGCCATGTAGGATTTGGGTCCCAAAATTACTAAAATCAGTGTTTTACACCAGCTGACTCGATGAACCGGTTGAACCGGCTGAACCGGATGCCAACCGGTCGAACTGGTTGCAAAAAATCTTAAAATTTTGATAGAATGTTCCTAGAAGAATTAGTAATCCATGAAAAAAAGCGGTACACAATTCCAAGTTTGAAAAAGGGAGATATGATCAAAATAATTACCAAAAATCAGTGTTCTACACCGGCTGACTCGATGAACCGGCTGAACCGGCTGAACTGGATTCCAACCGGTCGAACCGGTTGCAAAAAATCTTGAAAATTTGATAGAATGTTCTTGGAAGAGTGAGGAATCATAAAAAAAAATGGTGTGCAATTCCGAGTTTGAATGAGGGAGCCATGATCAAAACAAACCCAAGTGCTCCGAACCTCAACATGCCCCTATAAACTTCAACTAAGCTAAAACATCGGGATGACCCCACTTCCTTCCTATAGGGTGATGTGAACGACTAGGAAAATGGTCACGATGACCCTCCAAAATGAACCACATATGCACCACAATGGACCACAGACAAGCCCACATGAGGCTCGGACACCGACTAAGCCTAAAAGGGGCCCTAGTGGTGCCATATGAGAACGATGGGTGTAGGTGACGCCCAAAGGACAAATGCCAGTGTCGAGGGACAAAATTGAGGGTCTACAAATATGCCCCTCTTCAGTAGAGTGAATGAACGAGTGAATTGTGAGTGCGATGTGCAAGCAATGCAAGAGTGAAATGAACTCTAGTGAAGAACCTAAATGACCAACAATTTTGTCCCCACCCAATAATAAAGAAGGCTAAGGGAAATAAGTCATGCTGACCGAATGGACTATGGGATATAGGTACGATGCCGGAGAAAGATACAAGGAGACCCAATCATAATATCAAGAAAGATTAGGGATCCGATTCGGGCAAGTACAGGAAAAAAGGTGGAGTCCGGGCGAGTACCGAAGAAGGGTCTGGGTGAGTGCCGGAGAAGGGTTCGGGCAAGTACCGAAAAAAGATCCGAGCAAGTACCAGAGAAGGGTCCGGGCGAGTACCGGAAAATGGTAGAATTCGGGCAAGTACCGAAAAATGGTGGAATTCAGGCAAGTACCGAAGAAGGGTCCAGGCGAGTACCGGAGAAGGGTTCGGGCAAGTACCGAAAAAGCTCCGGGCGAGTACCGGAGAAGGGTCCGGGCGAGTACCGGAGAAGGGTCCGGGCGAGTACCGGAGAAGGTTCCGGGCAAGTACCGGAGAAGGGTTCGGGCGAGTACCAAAAAATGGCGGAATTCGGGCAAGTACCGAAGAAGGGTCCGAGTGAGTACCGGAAAATGGTAGAACCCAGGCGAGTATTAGAGAAGGGTTCGGGCAAGTACCGAAAAATGGTGGAATTTGGGCAAGTATCGAGGAAGGGTCCAGGCGAGTACCGGAGAAGGGTTCGGGCAAGTACCGAAGAAGCTCCGGGCGAGTACCGGAGAAGGGTCCGGGCAAGTACCGAAAAACGGTGGAATTCAAGCAAGTATCGAAAAAGGGTCCAGGCGAATACCGGAGAAGGGTTCGGGCAAGTACCGAAGAAGCTCCAGGCGAGTACCGGAGAAGGGTCCGGGCAAGTACCGAAAAATGGTGGAATTCGGGCAAGTACCGAAGAAGGGTCCAGGCGAGTACCGGAGAAGGGTTCGGGCAAGTACCGAAAAAGCTCCGGGCGAGTACCAAAGAAGGGTTCAGGCAAGTACCGAAGAAGGTTTCGAGCAAGTACCGGAGAAGGGTACGGGTGAGTACCGGAGAAGGGTTTGGGCAAGTACCGAAGAAGCTCCGGGCGAGTACCGAAGAAGGGTCCGGGCAAGTACCGAAAAATGGTGGAATTTAGGCAAGTACCAAAGAAAGGTCCGGGCGAGTACCGGAAAAGGGTTCGGGCAAGTACTGAAGAATGGTGGAATTTGGACAAGTACCGAAGAAGGGTCCGGGCGAGTACCGGAGAAGGGTTCAGGCAAGTACCGAAGAAGCTCCAGGCGAGTACCGGAGAAGGGTCCGGGCAAGTACCGAAAAATGGTGGAATTCTAGCAAGTACCGAAGAAGGGTCCGGGCAAGTACCGGAGAAGGGTTCGGGCAAGTACCGAAGAAGCTCCGGGCGAGTACCGAAGAAGGGTCCGGGCAAGTACCGAAAAATGGTGGAATTCGGGCAAGTACCGAAGAAGGGTCCGGGCGAGTACCGGAGAAGGGTTCGGGCAAGTACCGAAAAGCTCCGGGCAAGTACCGGAGAAGGGTTCGGGCAAGTACCGAAGAAGGTTCCGAGCAAGTACCGGAGAAGGGTCCGGGCGAGTACCAGATAATGGTAGAATCCAGGCGAGTACCAGAGAAAGGGATCGAACTCGAGCGCGATGCCGAGGAACCACCAAACTAAAAGGAGTAGGGATGCAAAGACTAAGGCTCTAGACGCCTAAACAGATAGGAGATGCCTTAAAACAAAACTCAAAGCATAATGGGGAGACTCAAGATGCAACCGCCGATGTACTAACCTTGATGACAAAGGGGTATGCCCCAATATGACTCTCAAGATTGCCAACAAATGACTCGAAGAGGCCAGAAATCAAACACCTCCATCATGACAAAAGAAAGGGGTATGCCCCAGTGTAACCCCAGAAAATGACGACAAATGACAAGAGAAAAAACAATCACCATTAACAGATGGAAAACAAGGGGTATGCCCTTGCAGGACAACTCACAAATGTGACCAAGGGTGACAAGAAGGAGTTATGCCCCAGTCTAAGGTATCAATATCATGTCAGAATCCCATAACCACACATATGGTTAAAGTCAGAGAGCTAAAAATATCACAAACATCCATCCTTGAAGAAAAAACCCTCAACTCTAACCCATAACATTCAATATCCACAAAAACTGATAGGGGGTATGCCCCAGTGTGTACATCTGAAACTCAAATATCTCAATGAAAACTCTGAAACACATCACTGAAGACCCACTCGTTTGAACTTAAAGAACAACACAATGAATGGGGTATGCACTCCTACTGGGTCGATGAATACCGGGAATCTGATCTCGAGTCAGATCCTAGAAGCACTCTGTTGTATGAAGAAGCTGAGCTAAATGCGGGGCTTACTCAAACTCTGATGCCCATAACATCACTAGGTGAAACGGAATGCCTACGTACATGTACAAAAACCACAGCCAGCATGCAAGGATGGGGGCATGCCCCAGTATGAACATGTCAAAACATCGAGTAAAGGTGCCCTCAATGGTCCTAACTGTCTGTATCATCTGTCTCTGATCACGGGCCTGAGGCAAGTAAACTGAATGGAAAGACAATATGTGACCCTCGATATCCCCCGAAGTAATGGAGACCTGTCAACATCCCATACTCAATCAGTAGACGAAGCCTATCCGAATGAACCGCATCGAAGCAAACACGAGACCTCATGGCCTCAGGGTGGTCTTACGACTCGGACCGTAATGTAGGACAGGGGTAAAATGTGAATGAAACGATGGGAAACAAAGGCCCAAATCTCCAAATAGATAGTGCCAAACCCCTCTGTGCGTAATGTCAAATATCGCAGAACCATGTGAGTGAGGTGACTCAACCATGTATCTAAATAAAAAAAAAAATCAAACAATAGGTGACATGCACCAAAGAAATCATCGTTCATGAAGCGAGACGACGATCGGCGAGGGTAGCTGAAGATGAAGAGGGATGAGACAAACAATGTGGAGTTATAGGAAATGGAGAAACAAGTTGGGAAATAAGTGTAGCAATGTGTGACAATGACGAACAACTCATCTTAAGAACGGCAAATCAAAGCAAGTCACTATATGATGGGAATGGTGATGTAGATAATGATCCAGGAAACCTAATGCAAAGGAAACCCAAACCTCACTCCCAATGTGTCACCCAGATCCATGGTGAGAAGGATCGTTCAATGCTCTCACCCGACTCTTAAAGGAAAAAGAAATCCCTCAAACCCAAAACCACCTCTGATGATCCCAAGTATATCAACGAATACCAAACAAGCACAATTTTTTCTTTTTTTTTCATTTTTTATTTTATTTTTTCCTTTTTCAATTTTTTTCTTTCTTTTTTTTTTCATTCATTTTTTTTTTTTTTCAAAGTAGGCCGAATACCCCACTAGCATAGTCCAACCAAAAGAACCTCAAATCTCAAACCCAAATGGTCTCCTCAAACTAAAACTCCTAGATCAAAACCTAAAGGTGGAACAAAAGATGTGACAAGCCTGACTTGTAGCCTTGAGACGAGAGCGCGTCACCATCACACAAAGGAAAACAGAAGTGAAATGAATACGATGTGAAGATGCAAAACAGAGAAGAAAAGAAACAAGCAATGATGCAAAAAAGAACAAACGAAGAATAACACAATGCTCCCAATGCTCACAGATCTAATCAATAAATACAAAGCGCACAGGGGCAGGCCCCCCAACCCGGGTAAAAAAAAAAGTATGCAAGGCTGAATGAAAGAAAATGCCATAATAAACCGCGTGAGGCTCAAAGGGCTAGCAATAGGGTATATCGATGTATGGGTGTGTAATAGGGAATATGGCTACTCGAAGTGACGGCCACCCATCCTCTGACCATGATCTCATGCATAAAACTTCTTCAGCTGATCCATATTGACTGGCTCTGTGAACTGATTTCCATCTAGGTCTATCAACCAGGCAGCTCCCTCTCGAGTCAGATCTCGGATGACATAAGGCCCGCTCCAACTCAGTCTAAACTTGCCTCTAGGGTCACTGATCAATCCCCTAAGGACTTTCAAGACTAGGTCACCTCTTTGGAATTTCCTAGGCCTAACCCTATTTCTGAATGCACAGGTCATCTTTCTTTGATAGGCCTAAGCATGATCTACTGCCCTCAATCTCTTCTCATCCAACAGGCTAAGCTGATCGTAACAAGACTGGACCCACTCGACCTTGGATACATGTTGCTCTAGTGCTACTCTTAAAGATCTCATCTCAATCTCAACAGGTAACACTGCCTCCATACCATACACCAAAGAATATGGGGTAGCTCCAGTAGAGGTACGAAAAGATGTACGATAAGCCCACAATGCGAAAGGGAGCTTTTCTGACCAATCCCGAGAAATCTCGATCATCTTTCTCAAAATCCTCTTGATATTCTTATTTGTGGCCTCAACTGCCCTGTTAGTTTGCGGCCTGTATGCAGACAATCTGTGATGTTAACAAGATACCAATGCCAAACCCCGACTGATTGGCGGCACCATCAAATTACAACCGTCATCCCGTAATACTAGTCATTGAAACGATCTGCTCATCAGGGAAATCATCATCAACCGATTTGTCATTGGATATCGGCAAAGAAGCTAGATGATCTGCAACAATGCTTCCTTTTACTGACTTTTGTGTGACATAATGAATATCAAACTCTGTCAACAATACCAGCCATCTCATGAGCCTACCGGTCAGAACAGGCCTGTCAAATAGATACCTCAACAGGTCTAATCGTGAGACCAAAAGCACGGAATACTCTGTCATGTAATGTCTAAGTCTCCTAGTGGCCCAAACCAATGCCAAGCAAAGGCGCTCAATCATAATGTACTTGCACTCATACTCAAGCATCCTCTTACTCAAATAATAGATGGCACGCTCCTTCCCCAAATCATCAAGCTGAGCTAACATGCATCCTAAGGCCATGTCCGAAACTGATAAGTCCAGAAGCAAAGGACACCCCGGTGTAGGAGGCACTAAAACCGGAGAAGAAAGGAGACACTCCTTAATCCTCTCAAAAGCACGCTGACAATCATCACTCCAAACTGTAGGTTGATTCTTTCTTAGAAGGCGGAAGATAGGCTCACAAATGTCTGTCAGTCTAGCAATGAAACGACTGATGTACTGCAATCTGCCTAGGAATCCCCTGATCTCTTTCTCAGTCCTCGGGGCAGGCATGTCAAGTATGGCTCTGATTTTCTCTGGATCAATCTCTATACCTCGCTCACTAACAATGTGTCCCAGCAATTTTCCAGAAGCCACCCCAAAGGTGCACTTCTTGGGATTCAATCTCAACCTGAACTGTCTGATCCTCTCAAAGAACCTTTGTAAGGCTGCTAAGTGATCTATCCTGTCTCGGGACTTCACTATCATGTCATCCACATATACCTCGACATCTGTGTGCATCATATCATGGAACAGAGTAGTAGCAGCTCTCTGATAAGTGGCTCCTGCATTCTTCAACCCAAATGGCATAACCCGATAGCAGTAAGTACCCCACTCAGTAATGAAAAAAGTCTTTTCCATATCCTTTGGAGCCATCAGAATCTGATTATACCCAGAAAAGCCATCCATGAAGGACAACATCGGATGCCCTACAGTACTATCAACCAGCATATCAATGTGTGGGAGGGGAAAATCATCCTTAGGGCTGGCCTTATTCAGATCTCGAAAGTCAACACAAACCCTAACCTTGCCATCCTTTTTGGGAACAGGGACGACATTAGCCAGCCACTCAGGATACTCAACCATTGACAAGAAGCTAACACTGAGTTGCTTCTGAATTTCTTCCTTAACCTGTAGACTCCATCGAGGGTGTAGTCTCCTCAATTTTTTCTTAACGGGCCTAGCATGTGGTAGAATGGGCAGGTGATGCTGCACTATGGAGGGGTCAAGGCCCGGCATGTCCTCATATGACCATGCAAATACATCCAAGTATGACCTGAGCAGGTCAATCAACCTACTCATCTCATCAAGAGATAGGGAAGAGCCAATCCTAATCTCCATGGGCTGATCTGGTGCCCCAAAATCTATCAACTCTGTGCTACCAGAAATGGGTGTGACTTTCTCGTCCTCTGTGTCAGAATCACACTCTGACTAACCACCCAGTGGGTCATCCGTATCTCCCACATCATCAACATCATATATATGTATCGTGGGTGCTAGTAGTGCAATCAAAGGAAAATGCTGTGACATAGTCAAGTACTCGAAAATACTCATATCATTATTACCATCAGAAATACCATCAAAGCTGGTGACAAACCCGGACATAGTGTCAGAAGAAAGAGGTGGGTCCACAGAGTTGGACGCTCCCTCAACAGAAGTAAAATCAGAAGTAACGACATCAAGGACTGACTCATCATCAAGTACGGAAACTCCAGATATGTCAAAAGCAGAATGGGGACCACATGAGGCTGCATTAAGGATACGACCAATGCCTATAAAATCCATATCATCAGTGTAGGCATCAGGAATAGAGTCATCCCCATCAGTCTCGAGTACAGAAACTCCGAACATATCGAAAGTAGCATAGGGCCCGCGTGGGGCTGCATCAAAGATATGGCCTATGCCGATCATGTCCATCTCGTCAGTGCCATCTCCCAAATCCATAGGTAGGTCATTGTCAGGGACCTCCTCGGGGAAACACATAGAGAACACACTAGCTCGGTCTGGTGATGAGGGCGCAACTATCATGGCACCAGGCATCTCAGTAGTCCCGGTGTCCAAATGCATCTGACCCAGGGCTTGCTGGATGTCCTGAATCTCAACTGTCTCTGGAATGCGAACAGTCCCCTCTGTGTGGGGTGTATGCTCTGAACCCCTGATGAAGTAGTCAGCCAACTGGAAGGTGTATGGGCGAAGGGGATAATCAAATGGAATGCCATTCATGCTAGCCCTCACTCTATCCCTGCGCAATCGTGCCATATAATGTGCATCAGTCTCTGTGGGGATGTAAACCAATCCATGGGGTGTGTCGTGATCAACTGCGAAAGTAAACTTGTGGGGCCCCTGCTGGCGGCGACCCAATCCCATGCCAGGCAAATAAGACCTACCTCTCATCATGCTGAGCACCAAAGTGCTGCTGTGCTGGTCGAATGACATAGGTACCATATCTCTGCTGCCATCCTCTAAGCTGACAACCTGAACCTCATCGAACGTAAACCCGATCAAATGTAAGTCATTCTCACTGTGACTGATATGTAACACTGGCTCAGACGAAGTGATAATATCTCTATCAGACTGTATCGTGATAATGCGCCCCTCGTGTATGAACTTCACCTTCTGATGAGGGGAAGATGGTATAGCACCAGCCTCATGAATCCATGGGCGACCAAGAAGCAGGTTAAAGGATGACCGAATCCTTAAAACCTGAAATACTATGGAGTAACTAACTGGCCCAATCATGACATGTGTACTGAGTGTACCCATAACTGTCCTCTGAGTCCCATCATAAGCTCTAACAGTCTGTGTAGAAGCCCTAAAATCGACTGGCGAAAACCCAAGTGCAATAGCAGTAACCAATGGACAGACGTTCAAGGCAGAACTATTGTCCAGCAGAACAGACGGCACTCGACGACTTGAACAAACAACATCAATGAATAAGGGTCGAACATGATTTGATCCCTCTAGTGGCAAGTCATCATCAGAAAACACTATGCATGTAGCTCTATCAGCTGTCAACATGTGAATAAGCCCCTCTGGGGTAGTAGCAGTGTCAACCCTAATCTGGCCAAGGGCTCTGACCAATGCATCTCTGTGTGTACTAGATGAGGCCAAAAGGCTCCAAATAGATATGCGAGCTTGAGTAGTGCGCAGCTGGCGTAATATCTCATCATATTCCCTCTGAACCTCCTCTCTGGCAGCTATACCAGCAAATGGCCTGTCAACGGGTGGAGGTTGTGCTACCCTTCCACTCCGTGTAACTATCTGAACATCTCTGTGAGGGGGCCTATATTCCTCTAGGAACAGAATGAAGGGTGTCATAGGTGGCACATGCTGTAAGTATACCGGTGACACTGAAGGCAGCCCATAAATCTCGTCCGAGGTCAAACTGAATGGCCTGGGGATCTGCTGTCTAGGTATATATCCAACAAAATCTGACTCCTCATATAGACTGATCGGCTGAGGAGCCTCTCCATCCCAACCCATCATAAATATCTCATCCCCTGCAAACTCAATCAAATATGCCCCTTCCGGGGGTGGAGGTACTGCTCTAGTGTCATGAGTAGGTGGCGGGTCTATGGCTACACCCGGGCTCCCCAAATCAACCAAGCCCTGATCAATCAAATCCTGAATGGCATGTCTCAGTGCTGAACAGCTGTCTGTATCATAGCCTGCTCTCTGATGGTAGGCACAGTGAAGATCTGTCCTGAATCTTGGGGGGTAGGCTGTAATGGTGGTCTAGGCAGTAGTGGGGCAATTAGTCCTCCCTCAACCAATCTCTGAAAAGCTCGACTCAGTGGCATCCCAAGCTGTGTGAACTGTCTAACCGACCTCGGTGGGAGCGGTGCTCTATACTGATGATGGTAGTGCATAAGCGGCCTCTGGGGTGCCTGTGTAGCATATACCGGTTGTGGGGGTGGGTGCAGATAAGTAGTTCCTGCCGGCCTAATGGGAGCAACTGGTCTGTACCGATCATGATGTATCATTTGATAAGAAGTGCCTAAAAACTGACTCTGAAACGAAGGACGATGTGCGGACCTATGTCCTGTCATGCCAATAATACCAACATCTGAGGGCCTAGGTCCTGATCCCAGCTTCTTCCCCTTTGAGTCCGAATGGGAAGAATCTGCCCATAAACCTCTAGATATACCCTCCTCAATACCATAGAGGGCCTGCACTAATGAGCCAAAGTCTGTTTGAGGAAAGCCCATGAGATGCTTAGCAAAGCGGGGCTGAAGGCTACGCATAATCATACTAATCTGATCGCGTTCTGAAGGTCTATCGATAATATGTGCTATCTTCTCCCTCCAACGGGAAATAAATGAAGTGACTGACTCATCCGACCCCTATCTGAGGGCCTCTAGCTCCCTCCGGGATACATCCACTATAGTATTGAAAGAATACTGTCTGATAAACTCTTGTCCCAAATCAGCCCATGTCCTACGTCTCGAAGGGTCCAATGAGGCAAACCAACGTTGAGCAACACCACTCAGTGACAGAGGGAATAACATAATCATCTGTGCCTCATCTAGTCTATACCCGCGCATAACAGTGCTATATAACTGCAAGTGAATACGGGGGCACCCTATCCCCGTGTATCTCTCAATGTCCGGCATGCAGAACTCAACAGGCAAAGCTACTACTGGCAGATCATCATACCCATCCCAACTCATCATCCCATCAGAAACATGTAGTGATCTCATCCTCTGCTCAATCCTATCAATACGAGCCTGGGTATCATCAACAATCTGTGCAGGTGCCACAACAGAATGCGGCGTAGTCTCAGTCCGGTCGTGCAACATAAATGCTCCAGCCTGGGGAGCTGACTGAACTGGTGGTGGTGGTGGTGGTGGAACTATATAGTCCTGCTGTATAGTAGGTCCAGATGGCCCAGGTGGTGGTGGTGGTGGTGTGGTAGAGTCATGCAGGGTGCTTCCCAGAATCGGTAATGGCTGGGCCTGGTGCCCATCAATCCTCTGACCCAATCCTAAGATAGCGTCCCTGAGTGACGCCATGGTATCGGTAATCTCAGCCAACTGGTCAACAGTAGCGTACTGAGGGTCCATATCTCTATGATCTGGTATCTGCTCTAACTGGCTGTGTGGATCTGATCCTCTAACCAGTCAATCTCCAATCCGAATCCAAGCTCGGGAACCCAGGTCGATCTCAATCAATAATCCTACAAAAGGAAAGGGGGACGTCAGTCCCCGTGACTATCAATCCTGACATCAAACTAGGAATGTATGACTAAAATCTTCCTAGAAAATGAACTGACATGTGATGTCAACAGCTAAACCGATATACGGTTCCGTAGGCAGGAACGAGATTCTGACATGGTGATACCTCAAGGGTAATGTGGCTCAAAAGTCAAAAAAAAGAGAAAATGCAAGTCCTAAAAGACTAGATGACTGTACCCACAGGGATATGCAACCTAAGGTCCTAACCAACAATCAATCAACAATCAAAGTGACATGCTGGCCATGCATGTATCCATGAAATCCAGCTCAGGGCTATACAGATCTTCATTGCTCAGATATCCGTCTTCTCCATAGTGCTCCCAAACATCAATATAGCCCTTATGCTAGACCCTATTCCAAACCCCTAGCTTGGTCGAAGGCGAACAATTAGGAATGACTCCCAAGAAACATAAGCAATCCATGAGGAATAGTTGACCAAGACTAGTGATTCGAAAGTAAGGGGATACACACGTGCCCCACAAACACAAGCAGCAAGCAGTCATGCAAGGAAAGGAGCAGTCATACAGCAAATAGTCATGCACAAAGAGATAGCCTACCACACATCTACACACAATCTAATCATCTAAGTCTAATCCCAAATGTCATAGCTAGATACCAATCAACAATGAGCAAGCATGCTAGAATCCAACAGGTGAACACACAAGCAACAACACATCATAGGTACAAGCCAAATACCAACCAAGTACGTGATCATCAATCATCTATGTAGCCTAAGAGTCTACTGATCAATGAACCATGTGCTCTAATATTCCCAACTCAAGTTCAAGCTTGATCTTCTTATGAAACCAGAGATTCTGGGTTCGATCCCCAGTGGAGTCGTCAATTTGTGGACCCTCACCCGATCCACCAGACAGGCGCGACTCGCTTTTAAAAGAAAAGAAAGAATGAAAAAGTTGAGTTTCCAGTTTTGAAAAACCCACCCCCGGTGAGGAACGGTGTCGTATGGAGTCGCCACTTACTTTTTATTTTTATTTTTAAAATGGGGAAAATTAAGTAAGAACAAAAACCCCTAATGACCCCAGTATGGAAAAAGCGGTCTGCGAAAACTAGATTCTGGGTCCAAGGATCAGGTTACCCATTGGGAAGGTACCTCATGCGAGGTAGCACCCCTCTAGGCCCAGAACTCGGTCTCTACTAATGAATTGGGTATGTGGGAGCATATGGGTCAAAGATGAAACCCTAGGCTAAATAGATGTCATGAATCTCACAATCCTAATTGGTATTTGGCATGCATATGAATTCAACCAACCAAAACAATGGGTGCGTGCCTGTGGTCCCCAGCCCAACGCTGCATAAAAGGTCAACCAAACACAAATAAACACATAACAATCATTCAGGATCAAGCATCATGCATGCATATGATTCAACAATCTAAAACCAACGATACATAATTGTGGTCCCTAGCCATGTGCTGTAGCAGAGGGTGAGTAAGCCACGCAACATGTATTCAAAATCAAGCATCAAATTTTGTGCCAAAAAGGAAGAAAGTTGGTTGAAATCAGGTAATGGACTCCCCCAAATGTCATACAAATCAAACTAGACTTACCTAGACCACACCGCCCATAATCTCAAAATGGGCCCGCACTAATTGAAATCAAACACTGACTTAAACCTTCAAGATGGCTCACAAGTGCCCCATAGCAAATGGGTTTGAGCCCCAATGGATACGGGCTTGAAAAATTCCAAAATTGAGGGCTGCCTAAAGTCCTCTTGCAGAATAGGTTGAACCAGTTCTCAACTGGTACAACCTGTTGAGAAAAAGTTCCCAAAATTTTTTTAGAAGACTCCTAAATAAATAAGGAATCAAACAAAAGCAATGGCACTTAATCCCAAGCCCTGATGAGTGAGAACCGAACAAAGCAAGGTCAGGTGTTCCTCATGACTGACAGAGTCAGCCAGCTATGGTGCTGAACCGGTTGAACCGATTCCCAACCAGTTCAGCCGGTTGATAAAAAATCCCAGATTTGGTCAGAAAGTTCCTAAATGAATAAGGAAGCAAACAAAAGAAATGGTTCTCAATTCCGAGCCCGGATGAGTGAGAACCAAACAAAGCAAGGTCAGGTGTTCCTCATGACCGACAGAGTCAGCCAACTATGGTGCTGAACCGGTTGAACCGGTTCTCAACCAGTTCAGCCGGTTGATAAAAAATCCCAGATTTGGTCAAAAAGTTCCTAAATGAATAAGGAAGCAAACAAAGGAAACGGTTCTCAATTCCGAGCCCAAATGAGTGAGAACCAAACAAAGCAAGGTCAGGTGTTCCTCATGACTGACAGAGTCAGCCAACTATGGTGATGAACCGGTTGAACCGGTTCCCAACCAGTCCAGTCGGTTGATAAAAAATCCCAGATTTGGTCAGAAAGTTTCTAAATGAATAAGGAAGCAAACAAAAGAAGTGGTTCTCAATTCCGAGCCCGGATGAGTGAGAACCAAACAAAGCAAGGTCAGGTGTTCCTCATGACTGACAAAGTCAGCCAACTATGGTGCTGAATTGAAAACAATGAATGAATTAAACTGGAGCCTAAACGTGATTCCAACACATCAAGAAAACAATCATCCTCAACTGTAATCCTCAACCATTCATAACCAATCAACAAAAAACATGTGTGGCCTTTATTATCCACACCCAAGCAATGCAATCTTCACATCAAAGGAAATAAAAGAGGATGAGAAAGAGGAGAAAGCATACGAAGACAATGAAGATGACCTGTAGGTAAAAAAAAAGTTCAGCATACTTACCTCAGAATCTCCACCAAATATGATCCATGTACACTGATGATGACTTCCAGAAACCGAGATGTTGTAGCTTTCCTCTACGCTCTCAACTCAGAAGATGCTCCTCACCCTCTGTTTTACTTACCAACAAAATATCCCCTCTCTCAAAAATGTCATAAGGTCCTTTGCTCTCCTATCCTCTCACCTTTTATACTCATACCCCTCTCAGCCTTTAAGCCTCCTGGGTTCCTTCCCCTTCAGCACCGAAATCCCCTCCATCAGCATGGGAACCACACCCCCCCATTATTTCTCTTGCGCTTACGAGGCCAGCTCACTCCCTTCAGTTTTCAACTTGCTTCACCACCAAGAATCCATATGGATTCATGGTGGGCTGCAAGGAACCCAAACCAGGGCCCAAAATGGGCCCACAACATTCCCCAAAATCGATCTGGAGCTTATGGGCCTAAGCCATGTAGGATTTGGGTCCCAAAATTACCAAAATCAGTGTTTTACACTAGCTGACTCGATGAACCTGCTGAACCGGCTGAACCGGATGCCAACCGATCGAACCGGTTGCAAAAAATCTTGAAATTTTGATAGAATGTTCCTGGAAGAGTGAGAAATCCATGAAAAAAAACGGTGTGCAATTCCGAGTTTGAATGAGGGAGCCATGATCAAAACAAGCCCGAGTGCTCCGAACCTCAACATGCCCCTATAAATTTCAACTAAGCTAAAACATCGGGATGACCCCACTTCCTTCCTATAGGGTGATGTGAACGACTAGGAAAATGGTCACAATGACCCTCCAAAATGAACCACATACGCACCACAATGGACCACAGACAAGCCCACACGAGGCTCGGACACCGACTAAGCCCAAAAAGGGCCCTAGTGGTGCCATATGAGAACGATGGGTGCAGGTGACGCCCAAAGGACAAATGCCAGTGTCGAGGGACAAAATTGAGGGTCTACAGACGGCCATCAATTTTTTAAACAATTGTAACTTTTTTATTTATTTTACATCCATTATTTAATTAAATACAAATAAAAGAGCAAGAAAAGTAAGCTGAACATAAAGAGAAAATGGAAGGATTTTGGGTTAGAGACCTTGGAGAAGATAAAACAAGAGTGGCGGTTTTTTTTTTTCCAAAAAATTTGCTTATTTTTCTACGTTTTTGCTACTATGTAATGGACTCTTCTCCTTGTAGTTCTTTTTCTAATCTTTGGAGCTTCATTCACTAATTTTTGTTTGAGATTTCGCTGATGGGTCATTTTTTATTTGTTGAAATACAAAGTAATTATAGATATTTTTGAAGGATTTTATTTGATCTTGAGGTGATTGGAAGAACGTTTTCTTGGAGTTTGTAGTATTTTTTTTATACCCTTATATTTTCTAGCATTTTCTCAAGAAAATCGAGATGGGTGTTGTTAATGTGGTGTCATTTTTGTTGCAGAGATATAGAAATGGATAAGGAAGGGAAGAATCAGAAAGGGTGTAGGGGTTCGGAACCAGACTTTCTGTTGAGGTAGGGGAACATGAAGAGACTTAGATGTGTGAAAGTCAAAGATGGAAGAAACGTTGCAGATAAATCAGACTATTTGGGTAGCAAGAAAATCACCTCTTGTGTTGATCGCTACATTGTCACTGCCGAGAAGGAGACTCCCTCTCCACAAACCCATCGTCTGAATAGGTAATGAGGACCATAGGTGGCGCATGAAGAGAAGGTGTGGTGGAGCTAATATGGGTGGCGACAAGTGGCTGTCAACTATGGGTGATGAGAATGGTGGCAGAAGGGGTCGTCGTAGTGGGATCGTGGAAATGGTGTGCAGCTGAGTGTGGTTGGCGCAGTCAACGGTGACGACGAGGGAAGGCATGGTGAAGATGGGAAGGTGAAAGAGTGAGAGAGGAAAAAAAATGGAGAGAGAGAGAGAGAGAGAGAGACAACGTCGATCGATGGCGTCATCGGACTGATAGCCATGTATTGTTGAGATGGGTGAGTGGCATGGGTATGGAGAGAGAACGGGAAAGAAATAGGAAGGAGGAAAGAAGAAAAAACAGAGAAGGAATGGAGAGTGGTGGTGACAGAGAAGTGGAAGAGAAAAATGTGATCTCTTAGGGTTCTTTGAAATGAATGGTAGAGATGATATTAAAAAATAAATGGTCCAGATTTCACTAACATTAATCTTATCACACCAAAATTTAAGTTCTTATTCTATCAATTAACTTTATGAGAATCAATTTATGGAATATATTTATAACTTTTATAATGTCAATTTACCATAATTAATTTTCTTCTTTCCTAATGTCTAAATTTGTATGAGTTAACTTAAAAAATAAAATTTTGAAACCTAATATTATGCCCGACAATTTATAGATCAAAATTTCAAATATCTTAATTTTCAAGCTTACACAAATTTATTAATTATTTTTAAATCAAATACAAGTTAATTACTAATTTAAAAATAATGAAAAATAGTTTATGAAAAAAAATTATATTAATGCAAACTCAAAAAATAAAAAATAAAATCAATAACATCAATGAATAAAAAAATTGTTTATTAGTATTGATTTTATTTATATCTAGTTATAAAAAAAAAAACCATACTGTAGTAAATTTTATTTCACTAAAATTAGTGAATAAAAAATGATTTATAAAAATTTATTTCATTGCTATTGATATAGACTACAAAACAATTTAATCAATTTGATAAAAAAAAAAAATGAAAACTGATATTAACATTACTTAAAAAAATTTATTAAATAAAAATTGACTTCCTTAATCAAAATTGATTGTTGTCACTTTAATTTATAATACTTAGTAAGTAAATTAGATATACACATATCAAACAAATTATTATCATTATTGCTTTTATTTAAGTACCTTGACATATGACCATACTAACTATACATTGACTTATAAATTATCTATCAAGATTCTATTATATAAGTCATGAAAAAATTCAACAAATTTTATATATGTCATTATTGGTTTAAACAAGTTTTATATGTCATAGTTTTTCATTTAAATAGGTAATATTGACACATATCACCTTAAGTTAAGATAATATATGTCAATAATGACCTTTTTTCTTGTAGTGAGATGTTATCAATAGCTTAGGGTTTTGGATGATAGTAATGACTTTAGGTCATGAGCTCAAGGCTCTAGATGCTATGAACAACTCAAGGTTGTTGATGATAGGAATGACTCCAAGACATGAGTTTAGGCCTCTAGATACTATGAACACCTCAGGGCTATGGTAGACATGAAGGACTCCGAGTCTTGAGCTTAAGGCTTGAGATGCTATGAACAACTAAGGGTTGTGGTTCACATGAATGACTCTAGGTTGTCAGCTCAGGGCTTTAGATGCTATGAACAACTCAAAGCTGTGGATTATATGAACTACTCTAGGTCATGAGCTTAGGGCTTTAGATACTATGAACAGCTCAGGTATGTGGTTGATATGAAAGACTCTAGGTCATAAGTTTAGGGCTCTAGAAGCTATGAACAGCTAAGAGTTGTGGATGGCATGAACTACTCAAGATCCTATGAGCTCAGTCTTCTAAATGTTAAGAATTGCTCAAGGTTATGGATAATAGAATGATTCTGCATCATGAGCTCAAGCCTCTAGATGCTATCAACAACTCAAGGTTTTGGTTGACATGAACCACTTCGTGTTATGAGCTCTAACCTCTAGATGCTATGAACAGCTCTAGGCTGTGGTTGACATGAACGACTCTGGGTCATGAACTTAAGGCTTTAGATGTTATCAACAAGTAAGTGATTACTACTCAAAAAGTGTTATTTTATAGCTTGTAATTAACTCTTTTAAACACTTTTGAGTAGTAGTTATTACCTTTTAACTCAATTGACACATTAAGGACCCTTGCAAGTGTTTCTAATCAAATTATGGCAAGTTTTGGTGTTTTTGATAGCTTTTTGATCACCAAAGAAATCCAAGAATGAAGGAGAGCTCCTTATAGTCCATGGAAAAGCAAATGGAAGCTCATTTTACATGAAGAATCCAAGCTTTGGAGCTTCGTAGTCCTTTACCAAAGCCAATCAAGAATGTAAAGAGGAAAAACAGAGAGAGGAATCTAACATGAAGAAATTCAAGATGAGAGCATCTGCAGGACACATTTGAGCACTTTCTGGATTCCATTTTATACATACTATATATCGTTTCAAAGCTTGGGAAGTCAGGAGTCCAATAGTTTGAACGGTGTGCAAATCGAAGCTGAAATGAAGAAGTTATGGCCATTGGAAGACAACCGCATCAAGCTGAAAGACAATTTCGCAAGTTGCAAAATCACAAATTCAACTTGCGAAATCAAAGTTCAACTTGCGAAATGGACAATTTCAACATAAGAAATTTTTGCAAGTCATGTTTCAACTTGCAAAATCCACCTGTGTAATCCCATATATTTGCGACCGACTCTGTTAGATCTTTTCTTCAGATATTTTTGTATAAATCCCTATTTTCTCCTTGTAATCCACCAATCATAGGATTCCTCAGTTAGGAAGTAAGAAGGAAGGGTGAATAGTCTTTCTATATAATCCATTATAATTTTATTTTAAAAAACGACTCAGGAGTTTTCTCAGAGACGAACACTTTGTATAGTTTTCATAAAGTAATACACAGAGCTTTGCCCTGCCTTATCTACTCATTTTGCTTTCTCTTTTATTTTTATTTCTAGAAAATCAAACTCTGAGGATGTTTTCCCAAAGGATGAGTGGGTAGGATTTTTGGTTCTTGGAGTGAAGGAAGCTGGGTAAGGTTCCAAATGCAAAATTGGAAGTTTTGTTGTTTCAGCTTTTAATGAAAAGAAAGGGTGACCAGTTAATGGTTTTTATCTTTTTAGTTAACTTAAAATCCCTTAAAATCACCTGGGCCAACACTTGGTAAGGCAAGTGGTCTCCGTCCATTGAGATACACTAGTTTATCTCTTGCGAGCCTCTGGAAGATGGTTTAAAGGTAGGATTTTCTAGAATAGCCAACACTTGGTAAACTTTTGGACTCCCAGGAGACATCCATTAGTTATCTCTTGCGAGCTTTTGATGGGTAATCCAAGGTTAATGATCACCTTAAATGGCTAATACTAGATGAGAGGTATGAACCATTGGAAGATGATTCAGTGACAGGGAATTAGTGTTTAAACCCATTAAGGGGAAGCATCTGTACCACACCGGTTTGGGAAATAACTATATGTTAAATCCCCAATGCGAGGAAAAGATTTCAGTGATCGGAATCTCCCTTTTTGGATAAGGAACCTGAGCCTAGTGATCTAAAACTCCAAGAAGCACCTTTCTTTGTAAGTAATTTCCATTACTTTATTATTGGTTTCACTTAAAACCAACCTTTTCAAACATCTTTATGTTTTCTTTTAAAGCTAACCTTGAAAGAAAAAGCACCAATTCAGTTTTGGAACTAAGATCAGTTGTAATTTGAAAACCCATCCCTATGGACGATCCTAGAGCCATTATGCTATGCTAGTTAATGCTACCCTAGTATATGGTGAAATAGGTTTATAAATTTTGTTGATTACTCCCACCTGAGGATTGAAATTAGAGTACACCAGTTGATTGAACACCAATCAATAGGACATACACCAGCTGGGCACGAATCAAATGGCGCCGATGCCAAGAATAGTGCCAACTTTACAGTGATATCACCTTTCCAGAGTACTTGTGATCTTCATCACAAGTTTGGTGATTTTTCTTTTATTTTACTAACTCTTTTTAATTGTTTCTTTTACTTGTTCATATTTTAGCCTATCTTTTATTTTAGTTTTTAGTTAATCTTAGTTTTTTTTTTTTTTGTAGTTTTGTTTTCTTTTGTTTCTTTGTTTTTCTTATAGTCACCATGGTCACCAGGACAATCCCAATGCATTCAGATCAATGAGGGACCGCATGCATCCACCTCGTGTGAGTGCACCATCATGCATAGTGCCTCCTACAGAGTAGCTAGTAATTAGACCGCATATTGTGCCGCTTCTACCTACTTTCCATGGGATGGAAAGTGAGAATCCCTACACGCATATCAAGAAATTTGAAGATGTTTGTAATACATTCCAAGAGGGAGGAGCTTCAATCCACTTGATGAGGCTAAAGCTATTTCCTTTTACTTTGAAGGATAAGGCTGAGATTTGGCTTAATTCTTTAAGGCAAAGAAGTATCTGAACTTGGACTGATTTGCAAGCTGAATTTCTCAAGAACTTTTTCCCTACTCATAGGACCAATGGCTTGAAAAGGCAAATTTCAAACTTCTTAGCTAAGGAGAATGAGAAATCTATGAGTGTTGGGAAAGATACATGGAAGTTGTCAATGCTTGTCCTCACCATGGTTTTGATATATGGCTATTGGTGAGCTACTTTTATGATGGTATGTCTTCCTCAATGAAGCAACTCCTAGAGACTATGTGTGGAGGAGATTTCATGAGTAAGAATCTGGAGGAAGCCATGGATTTCTTGAATTATGTTGCTGAAGTTTCAAGAGGATGGGATGAACCAAACAAGGGAGAAGTGGGAAAAACGAAGTCTCAACCAAATGCCCTTAGTGCTAAGGCTGGGATGTTACCTTGAATGAAGATATAGACATGAAAGCAAAAGTTGCAGCTATGACAAGAAGATTTGAGGAGCTAGAACTGAAAAAGATATGTGAAGTGCAAGTCGTTTCTGAAACACCAATGCAAATTATGCCTTGTTCTATTTGTCAATCTTATGAGCACTTGGTGGAGGAATGTCCTACAATTCCAACTGTTAGAGAAATGTTTGGAGATCAAGTGAATGTCATTGGACAATTCAAGCCCAATAACAATGCTTCATATGGAAATACCTACAATTCAAATTGGAGGAACCATCTAAATTTCTCCTGGAAGCCAAGAGCACTTCGGTACACACAACCAAGCCAAGCATCTCAACAAGCTTCAAATCTTGAGCAAGCAATAGTGAATCTAAGCAAGGTCGTGGGAGAATTGTTGGAGATCAGAAATCCATCAATGCTCAACTCAGTCAAAGAATTGATAGTGTAGAGAATACATTGAATAAAAGGATGGATGGAATGCAAAATGAACTATCTCAGAAGATAGATAATCTCTAATACTCAATCTTAAGGCTCACTAACTTTAACACAGTGCAAGAGAAGGGGAGGTTTCCTTCTCAACCTCACCAAAACCCTAAAGGTATCCATGAAGTGGAAGCTCATGAGGGAGAACCTTCACAGGTGACGAACGTTAAAGCCTTGATCACTCTGAGGAGTGGTATAGAGGTTGAGTTGCCAACACCCAAGTACATGATGAAAAAGAGGGTGAAGAAGAGACAGAGAAGAGAGAGAAAATCAAAGGAAAGAAGAAAGGAAGCAGTGGAAGAAAGGAGGACCATGATTCAATATTGAATGAAAATTCGGAGAAAATAGTTATCAAAGGAGATGTGATGAAGAAACACATACCTCCACATTTTCCTCAAGCTTTGCATGGGAAAAAAGGAATCATAAATGCATCAGAAATTCTTGAAGTATTGAGACAGGTGAAGGTCAACATCCCATTGCTAGACATGATCAAACAAGTGCCGACTTATGCAAAATTCCTGAAGGACTTGTGCACTATCAAAAGAGGGTTGAATGTGAATAAGAAAGCCTTCTTGACTGAGCAAGTAAGCGCCATCATACAGTGTAAGTCTCCAATAAAGTATAAAGATCCAAGTTGCCCTACCATCTTAGTGATGATTGGAGGAACTGTAGTGGAGAAAGCTTTGTTAGACTTGGGGGAAAGTGTGAATTTGCTACCATATTCTGTCTACAAGCAATTGGGACTTGGTGAATTAAAGCCAACATCAATCACTCTATCTCCAATAGATAGATCAGTGAAAATTCCAAGAGGGATAATTGAAGATGTCTTAGTTCAAGTTGACAACTTCTACTATCTAGTGGATTTTGTTGTTCTTGATACAGACCCAATTGTCAAGGAAACTAATTATGTTCCTATCATACTTGGAAGACCATTCCTAGCTACATCAAACGCAATCATAAATTATAGGAATGGACTCATGCAACTCACGTTTGGCAACATGACATTGGAGCTAAATATCTTCTATATGTCCAAGAGGTCAATCAATCCGGAAGAAAAAGAAGGTCCAGAAGAGGTGTGCATTATTGACACTTTAGTGGAGGAGCATTGTAATTAGAAAATACAAGAGAAGTTGAATGAAAGCCTTAGGGATCTTGATGAAGGGTTGCCTAAACCCTCAGATTTGCTTGCTACTCTACCAGGTTGGAGGAGAATAGAAGAAATTCTACCTTTGTTCAATAAAGAGCAGGCACAAGAAGCTGTTAAAGAGGAGCCCCCAAAACTTAATCTGAAGCCCCTACCCATGGAGTTGAAGTATACATACCTAGAAGAGAATAAGAAGTGCCCTGTTGTTATATCTTCATCTCTTACTACTCCTCAGGAGGAGTGTTTGCTTGAAGTTCTCAAGAGATGTAAGAAAGCAGTAGGATGGCAAATATCTGACTTGAAAGGCATCAGTCCTTTAGTTTGTGCACATCATATATACATGGAAGAAGAAGCTAAGCCAATTCGTTAACCTCAAATAACATTGAATCCTCATGTGTAAGAGGTGGTGTGAGCTGAGGTTCTTAAGCTACTTCAGGCCAGTATTATCTACCCCATATCAGATAGCCCATGGGTGAGTCCTACTCAAGTAGTACCAAAGAAATCAGGGATCACACTGGTGCAAAATGAAAAGGGAGAAGAAGTTGCTACACGCCTCACTTCAGGTTGGAAGGTGTGTATTGATGATAGAAAATTGAATGTTGTGACAAGGAAGGATCATTTTCCATTGCCATTTATTGATAAAGTGTTAGAAAGAGTCTCAGGCCATCCTTTCTATTGTTTCTTGGATGGCTACTCTGAGTATTTTCAAATAGAAATCGATGTTGAAGACCAGGAGAAAACCACTTTCACATCCATTTGGAACATTTGCCTACAGAAGAATGCCTTTTGGTTTATGCAATGCACCTGCAACATTCCAACGATGTATGTTAAGCATTTTCAGTGATATGGTGGAGCGTATTATAGAGGTTTTTATGAATGATATCACCATATATGGAAGTACATTTGAGGAGTGCTTAGTCAACTTGGAAGCAATTCTGAACTGATGCATTGAAAAAGACTTAGTGCTTAACTGGGAGAAATGTCATTTTATGGTACAGCAAGGAATTGTCCTTGGCCACATCATCTCCAAGAAAGGCATTGAAGTTGATAAAGCAAAGGTAGAACTTATTATCAAATTGCCATCCCCAACAACTGTAAAAGAAGTAAGACAATTCCTTGGCCATGCTGGGTTCTATAGGAGGTTTATTAAAGATTTTATCTAAACTTTCAAAGCCTCTTTGTGAACTATTGGGTAAGGATGTTAAATTTGTATGGGATGAGAGATGTCAAAAGAGTTTTGAGCAATTGAAGCAGTTCTTGACAACCACTCCAACAGTGAGGGCTCCTAACTGGCAACTACCTTTTGAAGTAATGTGTGATGTCAGTGACTTTGCTATAGGAGTTGTTCTTGGTCAAAGAGAGGATGGAAAGCCCTATGTGATCTACTATGCAAGCAAAACATTGAACGAAGCGCAAAGAAACTACACAACCACAGAGAAAGAATTGTTGGCTGTAGTTTTTGCCTTAGACAAATTTCGTGCTTATCTCGTAGGGTCTTTCATTGTGGTTTTCACTTACCACTCCGCATTGAAGTACTTATTGACAAAGCAAGATGCAAAAGCAAGGTTGATTAGATGGATTCTCTTACTACAAGAGTTCAATCTCCAAATCAAAGATAAGAAAGGAGTGGAGAATGTGGTAGCTAACCACCTTTCAAGGTTGGCTATAGCACATAATTCCCATGTTTTACCTATTAATGATGATTTTCCGGAGGACTCACTCATGTTGTTAGAAGATGCTCCTTGGTATGCTCATATTGCTAACTATCTAGTTACTGGTGAAGTTCCAAGTGAGTGGAAAGCACAAGATAGGAAGCACTTCTTTGCAAAAATTCATGCCTACTATTAGGAAGAACCTTTTTTTTTCAAGTATTGTGCAGATCAAATAATAAGGAAGTGTGTCCCTGAACAAGAGCAACAGGGAATCCTTATTCATTGCCACGAAAGCGCATGTGGAGGCCACTTTGCCTCTCAGAAAACAGCCATGAAGGTGTTGCAATCAGGTTTCAGTTGGCCATCACTTTTCAAAGATGCTCACACCATGTGTAGGAGCTATGATAGATGCCAAAGGCTTGGGAAGTTAACACGTAGAAACCAAATGCCTATGAACCCCATTTTGATAGTTGATCTCTTTGATGTTTAGGGCATTGACTTCATGGGACCTTTCCCTATGTCTTTTGGTAACTCTTACATTTTGGTGGGGGTAGACTATGTTTCTAAATGGGTTGAGGCAATCCCGTGTAAACACAATGACCACAGAGTTGTTCTCAAGTTTCTCAAAGAGAACATCTTCTCAAGATTTGGGGTGCCCAAGGCTATAATCAGTGATGGGGGTACTCATTTTTGCAACAAGCCTTTTGAAACTCTTTTAGCCAAATATGGGGTGAAGAACAAGGTAGCTACACCTTACCACCCTCAGACTTCCGGATAAGTTGAGTTAGCAAACAGGGAAATCAAGAATATATTAATGAAGGTGGTGAACACGAGCAGAAGAGATTGGTCTGTTGAGCTCATGATTCACTATGGGCATATAAAAAAACTTACAAGACTATTCTTGGCATGTCTCCTTATCACCTAGTCTATGGAAAAGCATGTCATCTCCTTATGGAAGTTGAATACAAGGCTTGGTGGGCAATTAAGAAGTTAAACATGGACTTGAACAGAGTCGGGATGAAGAGGTGCTTAGACCTTAATGAGATGGAGGAATTGAGAAATGATGCCTACATCAATTTCAAAATTGCAAAACAGAGGATGAAGAGGTGGCATGATCAATTAATCTCCAACAAAGAATTTCAAAAATGACAAAGAGTCTTACTCTATGACTCTAGGCTCCATATCTTTCCAGGAAAGCTAAAGTCAAGGTAGATAGGCCCTTTCATTATTCACCAAGTGCATTTCAATGGAGTAGTGGAACTACTCAATTCCAACAGCACGGACACTTTCAAAGTAAATGGCCACTGTCTCAAACCATTCATGGAGCCTTTCAATCAAGACAAGGAGGAAGTCAGTCTCCTTGAGCCACAGAAATCTTAACCAAAAAGGGGGTAGATGGACTTATTCTTTCTGAAGACTAATTAAAGTCCATGTTTTTGTTTTAATTTTATTGATTTAAAAGCTTTATTAATTGTTTTAATTTTAATTTTAGCCTTGATTTATTTTATTTAATTTTGATATAACTTAAAATTTTTGAATGATCAAAATTAGGAGGAACTTCAAAGGAATTGGCGGGAAGCCATAAAGAACCAAAGAAGGAGAGAAAGCCTGAAAAACAGAGCAATATTTCAACTTGCGAAAATGAGGGCCAACTTACGAAATCCTCAAAGCCAAATTTCGCAGGTCCACTATTCAACTTGCGAAAATTTTCGCAGCCTACAAAACACCTTCTAGGCACACGTGTGCCATTTCGCAAGTTCAAAATCCAATTTCGCAACTGCGAACCAACTTGTGAAATCCTCAAAGCCAAATTTTGCAAGTCCACTATTCAACTTGCGAAAATTTTCGCAGCCTACGAAACACCTCCTAGGCACACGTGTGCAATTTCGCAACTTCAAAATCAAATTTCACAGTTGCGAATCAACTTGCGAATTGCGAAATCACCTTCAACTTGCGAAAATACCAACCGTCGTTTAAATTTCTATTTAAACCTCTAATTCTCTCATTTTTCATTTTGCACAGCCACTCCAAGTTGCAAAGCCCAAAAATTTCAGAGGATCCCCTCCATAGGAAGCCCAGAAGTCGTGCGTCCAAAGAGGACCACTCCGCGCACCTCCGCGTGCCCTGTGGAACATGAGCCTCTCCATTTCAGCCATGGCCAAGATGAGAAGAGCCCAAGTCGCATCTCCATCAGCTCACAACACCAGACCGAGAGCTTCACCTGCGCGAGATTCCATGTCTGAGGCTCCATAGGCCTCTGCCATTCCACCTTTTGAGGGTGGAGTGCAACCTAGTCCTCCTCAGTGCAAGTATGAGACGAGGAGACCACCCACTACACCTGGGGCAAGCAATTCACTCTCCAAGAAATCAAATTATTGCCCTCCTATAAAGAGAACCAGAGTTTCAGGCCCAGGAGAGTCATCTGCACCTCCACAGCCTCAACCGCCTACTACAGAGTCTCAGATTCCTTTTGGGATTACACAGCCACCTATAGAGGGAAATTTGGATTGCCGAGCTAGGCCATTCCACTGCGAGCTATGCTTTTATATGGAGACTTTCAGACACCAGCCGAAGCTCAAAGATTCATTCCACCTACTGCAGAGATACCATTTGGAGCACCTGATGACTCCTAGGGATTTCTTCTATCCCCGAGTAGCATTAGATTTTTATCAGTCTATGACTACACGTCACGTCCGGGATCCTACTGTCATCCACTTCACTATTGATGGACGTCATGGTATATTAGGAGCCAGACACATTACAAAAGCCTTGCACATTCCATATGAGCCTGTGAGTCCAGCAGATTACAGAAAGTGGGCTCATTTTTCTCAGAAGGACATGGTCCATATATTGTCTAGGGGGACATCTACACTCTCATTTCTTTTTAGGAAGAAGCTTCCGCCTAGAATGTTTCTTCTGGATGTGGTGCAGCTCCAACATATTTCCACTTCAGCATATGGTGCAGAGGAGAGGAGTTATATTAGAGGCCTTATTCAAGATAGTAGAGGGTTTTTACTTTGGCCCTCATCATTTGATTATGACCTCTCTTCTTTACTTTGAAGAGAAGGCCCACAGAAAGAAGCTATAGAGAGTAGATGCCATTCCATTACTTTTTCCTAAGCTGCTCTGTCAGATATTAGAGCATTTGGGCTATCCTTCTGAGCCTCAGCTTGAGCGTCGATGCATTTTCTGAGAACTATTCACTCTCGACAAATGAAATCATTTGACGGCTTATGTTGTACCTCCAGGAGCCCCAACTAGGCTAGCACCTCCAGAGTTACCACAGGATGAGCAGCCACAGTAGGCACAACAGGCTGAGATACCTTCAGAGATCATACCACCTGCCCTTATGGTACCTTCTATAGTGCCCACTCCAGAGGCTACATCTTCTACTCCTCCTATCACTCCTAAGACTTCACCAGTCGTACCATCTACATCAGTACCTCCTCCATCTGAGTCTACTATCACCATATCCGCTTCAGAGTTCAAAGGCCTATGTCATACATTGCAGACATTGACTACCACTCAGAGTGTTCTTGCCCAGCAAATAGCACTCATATGTGCACATCAGGATCAACTTATTGCCACACAAACCCAGCATACTGCCATCCTTAGGCAGATACAACAACATTTGGGTATTTTGTCGCCACCTGAGCATGATATGCCTGGTCCATCAGAGCCTACAGCTCCATCTCAGGAGCCTCCTCCAACAGAGCAAACTAACCCATGAGGAGCCTACTACAATAGAGATCGAGACTCCGATCCAGAGCACTCAGACTACCATGGCAGAGCCATCATCTCCACACGATCCTCCCGCCACTACCTGATCATCTATCTACTTTTTTGTATTTACTTATTATAGTAGAACTCTTAGTCCCATGTTTTTTATGTTTTATATACTGGGATTGAATGTATTACTTGTTCATAGTTCATATTGTACTTTCTTAAAGTAATACATATCTTCATTTTTTATTATACTTGGCATACTATTATTTTATTTCCTCTACTCATTTTTTTTGTTTTTTTGTTTTTTTGAATCATGTGGTTTCTCCTATACGACTCAGACTCTATGTCACTCAGGAGGCACCACTTCCTCCCTGTATTTTCAATCGCTCTTGCCACATTGAGGGCATTGTTCATCTTGGTTGGGAGAGAGAGAGTTGAGGAAGGAAGTTTTGTTATAAATGTTAAGTTATTTTGGTAATTTAGTTGCTTTTTGCTCAATTTAAATTTTTTTTTTTTTTAAGTTTTCATGGTTATCAAGGAAAAATTCTCAAGATGAAATGGGAGAAATTGAATTTTTGTTTTTTTAATTGACTTAGAATTTGTATTATGCTTATTAAAGTTGATGAATTGTTGAAACTTCCATTGAATTCAACCTTATTTCTTCCACTTTAAGCTTACCACACACTGTGCACACTAGGTTTCGATTATAAGATGAAAAACTATTTCACCCCTTGAACTTAGGAAATTTTAGACTTGGTACCTTTGACCTCATTTTAATAGTGTATGGACACCTTATAAAAGGCCAATGAGCCTTTGAAAAAAAATGTTATACTTGCCTTGAAACCCGAGCAAGGTATGAGGGGTATATGGTGAAAATCTTTAAAACCTGGTGCCCTAAGCCTTCATTGGTTGGGAGTCACCGACCTCAATGCTCATTACAAGGGTGAATAGGTGGAGTTTAACATACTGTAGGTGCTTGGGTATTGAATTTCAATCTCAAAAGTCCGGGGTAAAATCCAAGGAGTTAGTGGTTGAAAGATCCTTAAAGCTTGATGCCCTAAACCTTAATTGGTTGGGAGTCATCGATGGACCCCCGTTACATGGACAATTTAGAAAAGAATACCTTTAAGCTTTGTACTCCTACAAAAAGAAAAAAAAAGTGTGAAATAAAATAAGTGCATTCTTAGCCTATTGGAGGTCGATCAGTTTACTAAGTTTTGAAAAAAAACTAGGTTGGGGGGAGAGATTAGTTCAACATACTATTTTCGGAAACTAATAAGTAACACTTAGATTTTTGTGGAAGAGTTAGGATTGGACCTTTGGGAGTGGAAATTATTTTGAAGCTTAAATTTGCATAATGTCTTCTCTTTATGAATTGTGATTAGGCAAGATATTTGATAACTTTTGTTGAAATTTGGGTTTCATATCTTTAATGTTTCATGTGAGAGATTAATAAGTCATGCCACTTGAAATTTTTTGGAGTGATCAGCATGATGTTGTAAATTATTTTACTGTTTACTTTTCTTTTTCTCTCATTCATTGCTAAGGGACTAGCAATATGTCAGTTGGGGGGAGTGATTACTACTCAAAAAGTGTTATTTTATAGCTTGTAATTAACTCTTTTAAACAATTTTGAGTAGTATTTATTACCTTTTAACTCAATTGACACGTTAAGGACCCTTGCAAGTGTTTCTAATCAAATTGTGGCAAGTTTTGGTGTTTTTAATAGCTTTTTGATCACCAAAGCAATCCAAGAATGAGGGAGAGCTTTGTATAGTCCATGGCAAAGCAAATGGAAGCTCATTTACATGAAGAATCCAAGCTTTGGAGCTTCGTAGTCCTTTGCCAAAGCCAATCAAGAATGCAAGAAGGAAAAACAAAGAGAGGAATCTAACATGAAGAAATTCAAGAGGAGAGCATCTTCAGGACACATTTGAGTACTTCCTGGATTCCATCTTATACATACTATATATCGTTTTGAAGCTTGGGAAGTCAGGAGTCCAACACTTCAAACGGTGTGCAAATCAAAGCTGAAATGAAGAAGTTATGGCCATTGGAAGACAACCACACCAAGCTGAAAGACAATTTCGCAAGTTGCAAAATCACAAATTCAACTTGCAAAATCAAAGTTCAACTTGCAAAATGGACAATTTCAACTTGCAAAAATTTTGCAAGTCATGTTTCAACTTGCGAAATTTTAGCAAGTCATGTTTCAACTTGCAAAATCCACCTATGTAATCCCAGATATTTGTGACCGACTCTGTTAGATCTTTTCTTCAGATATTTTTGTATAAATCCCTATTTTCTCTTTGTAATCCACCAATCATAGGATTCCTTAGTTAGGAAGTAAGAAGGAAGGGCGAATAGCCTTTCTATATAATCTATTGTAATTTTCTTCTAAAAAACAGCTCGAGAGTTTTCTCAAAGACGAACACTTTGTATAGTTTTTAGAAAGTAATACACAGAGCTTTGCTTTGCCTTACCTACTCATTTTGTTTTCTCTTTTATTTTTATTTCTAGCAAATCAAACTCTAAGGATGTTTTCTCAGAGGATGAGTGGCTAGGATTTTTGGTTCTTGGAGTGAAGGAAGCTAGGTAAGGTTCCAAATGCAAAATTGGAAGTTTTGTTGTTTCAGTTTTTAATGAAGAGAAAGTGTGACCCGTTAATGGTTTTCATCTTTTTAGTTAACTTAAAATCCCTTAAAATCACCTGGGCCAACACTTGGTAAGGTAAGTGGTCTCCGTCCATTGAGATACACTAGTTTATCTCTTGCGAGCCTCTGGGAGGTGGTTTAAAGGTAGGATTTTCTAGAATAGCCAACACTTGGTAAACTTTTGGACTCCCAGGAGACATCCATTAGTTATCTTTTGCGAGCTTTTGACAGTAATCCAAGGTTAATGATCACCTTAAATGGCCAATACTAGGTGAGAGGTATGAACCATTGCAAGATGATTTAATGACATGGAATTAGTGTTTGAACCCATTAAGGGGAAGCATCTGTACCACACCGGTTCGGGAAATAACTACATGTTAAATCCCCAATGCGAGGGAAAGATTCAAGTGACCGGAATCTCCCTTTTTGTATAAGGAACCTAAGCCTAGTGATCTAAAACTCTAAGAAGCACTTTTCTTTGTGAGAAATTTCCGTTACTTTATTATTGGTTTCACTTAAAACCAACCTTTTCAAACATCTTTATGTTTTCTTTTAAAGTTAACCTTGAAAAGAAAAAACACCAATTCAGTTTTGGAACTAAGATCAGTTGTAATTTGAAAACCCATCCATGTGGACGATCCTAAAGCCACTATGCTATGCTAGCTAATGCTATCCTAGTATATGGTGAAATAGGTTTATAAATTTTGTTGATTACTCCCGCTTGAGGACTGAAATCAGAGTACACCAATTGATTGAACACCAATCAACAGGACATACACTAGCTGGGCACGAATCAGTAAGGGTTATGGATGAGATGAACAACTTTGGGTCATGAGTTTAGGCCTCTAGATACTATGAACAACTCAAAGTTGTTGTATACATGAAGGACTCTGGGTCATGAGTTCAGAGCTCGAGATGCTATGAACAACTCAGGGTTATGGTTAACATGAATATCTCTGGTTCGTGAGTTTAAGGCTCTAGATGCTATGAACAACATAGGGTTGTGGATGACATGACCAACTTTACGTCATGAGCTTAAGCCTCTAGATACTATTAACAGCTTAATAATGTGGTTGAAATGTAAAACTCTCGGTCATGAGCTCAAGGCTCTAGATGCTACGCACAACTCAGGGTTTTGGTTAACATGAACAACTCTGGGTCATAAGCTTAGGGCTCTAGATTTTATATGCAACTCAGGGCTATGAATGACATAAATGACTCTGGGTTATCAGCTTAGGGCTATAGGTACTATGAATAGCTCAGGATGGTGGATGACATGAAAGACTCCAAGTCCTGAGCTCATGGCTTTAGATGTTATGAATAGATCTAGGTTGTGGTTAACATGAATGACTCCGAGTCATGAGCTCAAGGCTCTAGATGCTATGAAACTCTTAGGATTGTGGATGATATAAACAATTCTACGTTAAAGGTTAAGCCTCTAGATGTTACAAATAGCTTCGCATTGTGTATGACATGAATGACTCTAGGTTGTGCACTCAAGGCCTTAGATGCTATGAATTGCTCTGAGCTATGTATGACATGAATGACTCCAAGTCGAGCGCTTAAGGCCCTAAATGCTATGAACAAGGGCTATGATTGACATGAATGACTCGGGGTCATGAACTTAGCTCTCTTAATGCTATGAAGAACTCAATGTTGTGGATGACATCTAGTTTAGGTTGTGAGCTTAAGGCTCTAGATGCTATGAAAAGCTATGGGCTATCACTGACATGAACAACTCCAGGTCGTCAACTCAAGGCTCTAGATGCTATGAACAACCTAAGGCTATGGATGACATAACTTACTTTGGGTTGTGAGCTTAAAGCTCTGGATGTTATGAACAACTTTGGGCTCTGGTAGACATGAACAATTCTAGGTCATGAGCTCTGGGATCCTGATTCTATGAATAACTCGGGGTTATGGTTAACATGAATGACTCCAGGAAATGGGCTTAGAGCTTTAGATATTATGAACAGCTCAAGGTGGTAGTTGACATGAAAGACTTTGGGTCCGGAGCTCAAGGATCTAGAAGCTATGAACAACTCAGAGTTGTGGATGATATGGATGACTTGGGGTCCCGTGAGCTCAGGTCTCTAAATGCTATGAACCGCTCAAGGTTATGGCTAACATGAGCTACTATGGGTCATGAGATGAGGCTCTAGATGCTATGAAAAGCGTTGGGTTATCGTTCACATGAATGAGTCTGGCCATCAACTCAAGGCTCTAGGTGCTATGAACAATTGAAGGTCGTGAATGACATGAACTACTTTAGGTTGTTATCTCAAGGCTTTAGATGCTATAAACAACTCTAGGTTCTGGTTGACATCAACGAATCTGACTCGTATGCTCAAGGGTCTCAATGATATGAAAAGATCAGGGTTGTGGTTGACATGAACAACTCTGGTTTGTGAGCTCAGGTCCCTAGATACTATGAACAACTTAAAGTTGTGGTAGACATGAAAGACTCGAGGTCCTGAGCTTGAGGCTCTAGAAGCTATGAATAACTTAGAGTTGTGGATGATATAAATGACTCGAGATCCAATGAGCTCAGGCCTCTAGATGCTATGAACCACTCAGGGCTGTTGATGAAATGACCTACTTTGGGTTGTGATCTCAAGGCTCTAGATGCTATGAAAATCTCTGGGCTATCATTGACATGAATGAATCTGAGTCATGAGCTCTAGGCTCTAAATACTATGAACAACAAAAGATGGTGGTTTACATGAAAAACTTTGAGTCCTAAGCTCAAGGCTCTAGAAGTTATGAACAACTCAAAGTTGTGGATGATAAGAACGACTCAGGATCCCATGAGCGCAGGCCTCTATATGTTATGAACCGCTCAAGGCTATGGATAACATGAGCTACTCCAGGTCGTGAGCTTACGACTTTAGATGCTATGACGAACTCTGAGCTATCATTGACATAAATGACTTCGGGTTGTTAGCTCAAGGCTCTAGATGCTTTGAATGCTCAACGCTATGCATAACATGAGGCACTTTAAGTCATGAGCTTAAGGCTCTAGATTCTATGAAAAGCTTTATGTTCTAGTTGACATGAATGACTCAAAGTCATGAGCTCAAGGCTCTAAATGTAGTGAACAACTCCAGGCTATGGTTGACATGAACGACTTTGGGTCATGAGATCTAGGCTTTAGATACTTGGAACAACTCAAAGTTGTGGTTGAAATGAATGACTCTAGGTTATGAGCTGAGGGCTTTAAATACTATTAACAACTCAAGGTGATGGTTAACATGAAAGACTTTGGGCCCGAAGCTTAGGGCTCTAAAAGCTATGAACAGCTCAGAGTGGTGGATGACATGAATGACTTGAGATCTCATGAGCTCAGGCCTCTAGATGGTATGAACCACTCAAGGCTGTGGATGACATGAGCTACTCTTAGTCATGAGCTCAGGGATCTAAATGCTATAAAGAACTCTGGGCTATCATTTACATGAACAACTTTGAGTCGTTAGCTTAAGGCTCCAAATGCTTTGAACATCTCAAGGCTACGGATGACATGAGCTACTTTGGGTCATGAGCACAGGGCTCAAGATGCTATGAAAGCTTTGGGCTTTGGTTGACATGAATGACTCCCAATCATGAGCTTAGGGCTTCAAATTCTATGAATAACTTAGGGTTGTGGTTGACATGAACGACTCCCAATTGTGATATTAGGCCTTTAGATGCTCTGAACATCTTAGGGCTATGGTTGACATGAACGACTCCAGGTCGTGGGCTCAAGGCTCTAGATAATATGAATAGCTTAAGGTGGTGATTGATATGAAATACTTTGGTTCTAAAAATCAGAGCTTTAGAAGCTATGAATAGCTTAGAGTTGTAGATGATATGAACGAATCGGGATCCCATGAGCTAGGGCCTCTAGATTCTATGAACCGCTCAGGGCTATGGGTGACATCAGCTACTCTAGGTCGTGAGCTCAGGGCTTTAGATGTAATGAAAAGATCTAGGCTATTGTTAACATCAGCGACTTTGGGTCATCAGCTCAAGGCTCCATATGCTTTAAATAGCTTTGGGCAATGGTTGACATGAACAACTCCGACTCATGAGTTCAAAGCTCTAGATGTTGTGAACAACTTAGGGTTGTGGTTGACATGAATGACTCCAGGTCATGAGATCAAGGCCTTAAATGCTCTGAATAGCTCAGGGTTGTGGTTGACATGAATGCCTATGAGTCATGAGCTCAAGGCTCTAGATACTATGAACAGCTTAAGGTGGTGGTTGACGTGAAAGACTGTGGGTCCTAAGCTTAGGGCTCTAGAAGCTATGAAAATCTTAGAGTTGTTAGTGATATGAATGACTCAAGATCCCATGAGCTTTGGCCCCTAGATGCTAAGAACCGCTCAGGGCTCTTGATGACATGAGCCACTCTAGGTCATGAGCTCAAGGCTCTATTAAGAGCGCTGGGCTAATGTTGACATAAAAAACTCTAGGTCATCAGCTCAGGGCTCTAGTTGCTTTCAACAACCCAAGGCTATGGATGAAATGAGCTACTTTGGGTCATGAGCTTAAGGCTTTAGACACTATGAATAGCTCTAGGCTCTGGTTGACACGAATGACTCTGGGTCATTGATTACTACTCAAAAAGTGTTATTTTGTAGCTTGTAATTAACTCTTTTAAACACTTTTGAGTAGTAGTTATTACCTTTTAACTCAATTGGCATGTTAAGGACCCTTGCAATCGTTTCTAATCAAATTGTGTTAAGTTTTGGTGTTTTTGATAATATTTTGATCACCAAAGCAATCTAAGATCGAGGAGAGTTCTATAGAATCCATGGCAAAGCAATTGGAAGCTCATTTACATGAAGAACCCAAGCTTTGAAGCTTTTTAGTCCTTTGCCAAAATCAAATCATGAATGCAAGGAGGGAAAGCAACGAGAGAAATCTAACATGAAGAATTCAAGGGGACAGAAACTATTGGACACTTTTGGAGCACTTTCTAGAGTCCATTTCATGCATACTATATGTCGTTTCGAAGCTTGGGAAGTCAGGAATCCAACGCTTTAAACAGTACATGAATCGGAGTTTAAATGAAGAAGTTATAGCCATTAGAAGCCAATCACACCAAGCTGAAGGCCAATTTCGCAGTTGCGAAATCAGCCTTTGGCTGCGAAATCACAAGGTGATCGCTGCGAAATCAGCCTTTGGCTGCGAAATGGAGACCTTCATCTTGCGAAATTTCACAACCCATTTTGCATGCCTGCGAAATCCTCCCGAGTGCTTCCAGATATTTGCGACCGACTTTTTTAGATTTTTTTCTTCAAATATTTGTTGTTTAATTTCCCATTCTCTCCTTGTAATCCACCAATCATAGGATTCCTTAGTTAATAAGTAAGAACTAAGGGGTGAATAACCTCATATATATAGTTTGTAATTTTCTTTACACAGACATCTCGGGGAGCTTGTTCTCAGAGACAACTTTTTGTATAGTTTTGAAGGAAGTAATATACAAAGCTTTGCTCTGCCTTACCTACTCACTTTGATTGTATTTTTCTTACTAGCCAAACAAGCTCTGAGGATGTTTCCTCAGAGAATGAGTGGCTAGGCTTTTTGTCTCTTGGAGCTAAGGTAGCTGGGTAAGGTGCCGAATGCAAGAATTAGAAATTTTGTTGTTTCAGCTATTAATGAAGAGAAAGTGTGACCCGTTAATGGTTTCTATGTTTTTAATTAACTTAAAACGCCTTTAAATCACCTGGGCTAACACTTGGTAAAGCAAGTGATCTTCGTCCATTGAGATGCACTAGTTTATCTCTTGCGAGCCTTTGGGAGATGATTTAAAGGTAGGATTTTCTAGAATTGTCAACACTTGGTAAGCTTTTGGATTCCAAGGAGACATCCATTAGTTATCTCTTGCGAGTTTGAGAAGGAAAATTCAAGGTGAATGATCACCTTAAATGACAAATGCTAGGTGAGAGACACGAGTCATTGCAAGATGAATCAGTGAGAGGGATTTAGTGTTGGAATCCATAAAAGGGAAGCATCTATACCACACCGGTTAGAGAAATAACTATATGTTAATTCTCTAATGCAAGGAAAAATATTCAAGTGACCGGAACTCTGTTTTTGTATTAGGAGCCTGACCCTAGTGATCCTAAAACTTCAAGAAACGCTTTTCTTTATAAGTAATTCCCATTACTTTATTTTTGTTAGCTTAAAACCAATCCTTTTTAAACCAAAGTTTATGTTTTCTTTTGAAGCTAACCTTGAAATAAAAAAGCATCAATTCAACTTTGAATTATCAGTCGTAAGTTGAAAACCCTTCCCAGTGAACGATCCTAGAGCCATTATGCTATGCTAGCTGAGGCTATCCTAGTACATGGTGATATAGGTTATAAATTTTGTTGATTACTCTTATCTGAGGACCGAAATCAAGGTACACCAGCTAGGCACGGAATCAGTCATCAACTCAGGGCTCCAAATGCTATGAACAACTCAAGGTTGTGATTGACATGAATGACTCTCAATTATGAGATTAGGCCTTTAGATGCTATGAACAACTCAGGGTTTTTCGTTGACATGAACTATTCTAAGTCGTGAGCTCAAGGCTCTAGATACTATGATTAGCTCAAGGTGGTCATTGACATGAAAGACTCTGAGTCCGGAGCTCAGGGATCTAGAAGCTATGAAACGCTTAAAGTTGTGGATGGTATGAACGAATTGGGATCCCGTGAGCTCAAGCCTCTAGATTCTATGAACCAATCAGGGTTATGGGTGACATCAGCTACTCTAGGTCGTGAGCTTTGGGACCTAGATGCAGTGAAAATCCATGGGTTATCGTTGACATGAACGACTTCAGGTCCTCAACTCAGGGCTTTAAATGATTTGAACAACTCAAGGCTATGGATGACATGAGCTATTATGGGTCGTTAGCTCAGTGTTAGGATAGAGTCTTTAAAATCAAGACATGATGTAATAAAAATGGAATTCATTATTTATTTAATGATGTTCCAGTTTCACTTTTATCTATCTTTATTCCATGTATTATACTTTATAAGCAGTCTTGTCTGCATCTTTTGCATTATATGCGACTTAGGTGCATTAGGAGGTCCATAAAAGATCTAAGTCATGGGTTCCTTGCAAATAGATAACTTGTTCATAATAGGTTCATGGGTCTAAACAACCTATTAGAGGTTTTAGTGCACCATCTCCTAATTGGAGGGATGGCTAGTCTTAGCTATCAAGATGGGCTTCCCTTGGTGAGTGCACTAGTGTGTATGGTTACACATTAGACGAGACCTACGGTGAGTCATGACTTAAGGTTATCAAGTAGTCATGACCTCACCAAGTTGCTTCATTATGTTGTCTCTCAACCTTGAGAGAATATTGAGCTTGTCCCAAAGTTAACAATGACTTTGACCTACGGGTGAGATCATAAGATGATCATATATTCCCTATGGATTGGGTCACTATTGATGGAAGTCGATAGCAATAGGTATTCTCAATAAAGGCACCATGATATCTCTTGGGATTGAGATAGTGTGTCTCATTGGGTGATCCTAAGGAGATGTGTTCATGGAAATTATGGTCATAGTAGTTCCTTAAATGGAACTTGACATAGGCTCTTTAAGAGCTAAGACATGTTAATTGAACACACAATAGGAGGATCTATAACTCAAGGATAGTAGAGATAGTTTTGAAAGATTGATAGCTTTCACCTTGTTAGACTATGGACACCAGTTCATGAGAAGGCTAAACATAATGGATAGCAGGTCACGGGCCCAAGCACTTGTGTTTCGTTGTTATTTACATAGGATACTGGAGTTTAGTTGATTCTCTATAGTGGGATGTTGTATCAACTTTGGAATTGGATTTTGAGGAAACCAATGTTCCTATGGGTCCTAATGGTCCCCACTCTAAACTCATATACCTTGTTGGCATGGGTTATTAGGGTCAGATTGGCTCTATGTTCACTTTTGTGCGTAAGAGCATTTTGGTAATTATGCGAAATTACATAAGGATAAGTGAATAAGGTCTTTGGATCGGGCTAATTGATTAGTTAGTAAACCTATTAGGTTAATTAATCAATTAGAACCCATTTTAGGCTAGATTAAGTGACCCAAGCCCATGTGGGCTCAAGTCACTTAAGCCCACTTAGGAACCCTCTAAATACCCCCTAGGGGTTAATGTTTCCATAGCTTTTGTCTTCCACCATCCAGAGAGATTGAGAGTCATAGCCTCCACCCTCTTTTCTTCCCCATCATAAGTGTGCCAAAATCAAGGTTCTAGTCATCGGGCGGAAGACTTCGAGTTTACAAAACTTCTATGATTTTGATCTTCATATTCACCATATGGATTTGATTTGGGAACATTTGAATCTAAGGTATAGTTTTTGTTAGCACTTTCTGTATCCTTTTAAACTATAAAAATGCTGTTTTTTTTCATTATGCATAGGATTTAAAAAAAAAATTTAGGATAGTTATGCATGTTCCTAACCTGATCCGAACTTGGGATACAGAGAGATCTAGGTTTTTCCCATCAACTAGTATCAGAGCCATAGGTAGTAATCATTCTAGAACCATTCTAGGGTGTGCTAACTTGTTTTTTCAGGTTTTTGTTTATCCCATGGCCCCAAGGATAATTAATGTGCCTTCTTTATTATGATCATGCTATAATATGGTGGTTATAATTGTGATTGATTTTTATTAGGGATGTAATAATTACTTGGATTTTTTTTTACTTTTCTTATATGGGTTGTAAGCCTCATAAGAGGCATAGGATTTTTGTTTTTGTTTTTTTTTTTTTTGTAAAAATCCCTTTTTTATCTTAGAATTATATGTAAACTCCAAATCTTTAGAGTATATGATTTTGTTGTAAAAATCCTTTTTTTTATATCATTCTTTGTAACCTTTGGAGAGTATGGAAGCAATATGAAGCATCACAAAGTGTTTGCACACATTTTCTTGTTGGAAGAGAGAAAAGAAGGCTTCTTGAAGTTTCTTTCATAAGTTCCCATAGCATTTTAAGGGAAAAGAAAGATTCTTGGAAAATCTTGATTTGAGATTCCTGGCAGCACAATTTTGTCATTTTTAACTTAAAATAGGGATGAATGGAGCAATACATCTATGGTTTTGAAGCTTAGGAAGTCATGAATCCAACGCTTCAAACGAATCGCAATTCAAAGTTGAAACGAGGGACTTATAGTTGATTGATGCTAGGTTTCGCAAAGAGCATGGCAGCATAGTGATGCTGACTTCAACTCAAAATCGGGGATCCCTCCTATGAGATTTTTGGTCCAAACCACATTTGGTTTTGAAGCTTAGGAAGTCAAGAATTCAGTGCTTCAAATGGATTTCAATTCGAAGTTGAAACGAGAGAGATATGGTTGATTGAAATAAGGTTGGGCAAAGGGCATGCAGTTACAAGATTGAGTTCGAGCCAAATAATTTTTCGTTGTTTGGGATCATTTTGTTTGTGTAACACCCCAAAATTTAATCTAGGGGAAAACTAGTAATTTATAAAGTAATTAAGTAATTTATTAAATTCATTAAGGGTGAAAGAGTCATTTTACAATTAAAAATCCTAGGTATAAATTGGACTTTTCCTCTTGTCTTCTTCATTCAGAAAACCCTATCAACTAGAAGTAAAGAATTGGAGATCATAGGGCTCAAGGGGTTAGAGATTCAGAGTTGAAGTTTTGGTTTTTTTTTTTTTTTTTTTTTTTTTTTTTTTTTTTTCCAGGTAAGATTCTAACCCTAAATTAATATATTATATTTGTTAGTTAGTTCTAAACACGCTAGTTATTCTTTAAAAAAAAATTAATTTAGATTAGGGTTAGTTTATTTTTTTAATTTGTTTTAATATCAAAATATTGGAAAATTAGGATTATTGGTGGTTTTATTGTTAGAAATTGGGAAATCTTAAGTTTTTGAAAAAAAAATGATTCTTTGGAAGATTTCAATTTAAGCTAGGGTTAACCTATTTAAAAATTTTAGGACAAAATATTGAAATTAGGAATATAGATTGTTCTATTGATGAAAATAGGGAAATTCAAAATTTCTTAGATGAATATATCTAAGTAATGAAATTTAAAAAATAAAATAAAATAAATGAGTAAATAAATATATTGTTATATGTGGCTTAAGGGATTAGAAAATATTATGGAAAAAAAAAGAGAATGTGTGTGCACTAGAGGAAGTTTTTTTAAAAAAAAAAAAGAAAAAGAAAAAAAGAAAGAAGAATGCGTGCTTGTGGAAGATGAAGAATGGTGAAAAAAAATAGAGTAATATTAATAATAAAGGAAAATGTATACAGATGGTATTTGGTGATTAATATATATATAATGTTAGCAATAATGGAGAATTGTTGGGGATATAGTTTATGTTTAGTGGGAAAAAAATGAAAGTGAAAGAATAGAAGTTATCAATATTATAATACTAATGATCAGTGTAAATTAATAAGTAGCATAAAATTTAATTAGTAGAATAAATTGTAGTTTAATTAAATTATGTTGTGTCCTAAGAAATAAATTCAAAATAAATTTAAGTTTTATATGAATTAGAAATTTATTAATTTTTCTAAAATATGAATATATTAAATTATCTTTCATAATTAAAAACATTAATTTGAATACCTAAAATTTTAGAATTGTCAAACCTATAATTTTATATAAATAGTAATGATTATTTCTCTTATGCTTTGTTAGATGAAGAGTAGATTTTCCAAAATTATTTTTCTCCCAAGTTTTTGAAGACTTCTTTTGAAGTAAGAGAAATTAATGCAATTGTTTTTTTTTTTTTTAGAAACAAATTTTTTTATACATCGTTTGGAAACATTTTAAATTATTATTCTTTTTATGCATGGATGAAATATGTTTTGCATGAAAAGTATTTTAAAACCTTATATTTTGTTTACAACAGAGAAATGTGGAGATATTATGTTTTGCAAATTTGAATAATTGAAATAAGTGTTTGACTTTGGTTTGTTTGACCCTTATCAACGGGATATAATAGTTGACCTTTATATTTCTTGGTGAGGAATGTAATTGATTTGGACCCCAACCTCTAAGGGTTTGGTTAGAGGTTACTAGTACTAGTAGTGTTTAGTTTCGTCTACCTTAAAGGAACAATTTGAGGCTAGCCACCTATTTGAAAAGTCCCACCTAACTGGACACCATTTGATGTTTGAAAATAAAGAACGAGTTATAAAAATTATTGTTAAAACATATATAAAAATATTAAAACAGACTAATAAGATTTTAGATTTCCAAACAAATTTTTATTTTATAAAATATCAGAGAATAGATTTTAAAAATTATTTTTCAAAATCGTTTTAAAAAATAGTTACCAAATAAGGCTTTATCATCCCTTGGTGACTTTATTGGGTATTTTTTCTGAAATTTTTATATATTATATAAATATAGATATGCATCAAGAGTAAACAAATAGACGTTGGAAAATATATATATAAGGTGCAAGGTCATTGATTAAGAGGAGGGTACAACGAGGATTCTCTTATTTTGGAAATCTAACTTTTTATTCTATAAAATAACCCTTCATTTTAAAACATATTAGAAATGCTTAGAAACCATTTATGTTAAAAAGGGGTAATTCTCCAACAAAAACACGAGGGAATAAATTCACGAGTAGTATTTCGTCACTTTTAATATAACGTGAAACGTTCTGGTGTGACGGCACACGCCGTATCAACCCTCGGTGTCTCAAACCCAAAACCCTAGCGCCTCTTCCAGCAGAATGACTTATTTTTCTCTTAAAAGGCCCTGAAACCACACACTTCCATAGAGAAGAACAGAAGACGACCTTCAACTTTCACGGGTACATTTTTTCTCTCCAATTTCGACTCATCCAGGGCTCGCCCTCAGCTCTCTTCTAATCCTTTGTTTGGAATTTCATACAGGGTTTGAAATAACTCAAATGTATTTTGGGATTTTTTTTTTTTTTGGATTATAGTTTTTTATTTGTAATTTTTTCTTGGTGACATATTCCTGGTTGGACTGTTGTCTGCTAGGTATATTTGTTTTGAGATTTTCATTCTTGTGGGTCTGGATTGAGGTGAAGCGAGTTGCAGTTCAAATTGATCCATTGCATGATCTTTCTGTGACGCCGCCACTGTGATTAAAAGAAAAAATGATCAAAGGAGGAAAGAGTTTGGTTTCTTCGCCTCCGGTGTTCTCAAACGATGCTAAGAAGTTGCTTGTTTGCACTGGCAACACCGTCTCTATCTTCAGCACTTCAACTAGCTTGCAGGTCCTTTTTGTTTTTTTTTTGTTCTTTGTAAACTCTATTTTTAGTCTTTGTTTCAAGATTCAAGCGCGTAGGCTCACAATTGATTTTATTATGAATAGCAGATCACAGAGTTGGGAGGGCACACAGCACTTGTAACATCGGTTGTAGTGGTTCCAGCTTTTACTCCTTCCAGCAAAATCCTGTGCTACTGCTGGACTTCTTCACTGGATGGAACTGTTCGTTATTGGGATTTTTCACTGCCTGAA
The DNA here is from genome assembly GCA_946000715.1 of Vitis cinerea var. helleri x Vitis riparia. Lineage (NCBI taxonomy): Eukaryota > Viridiplantae > Streptophyta > Magnoliopsida > Vitales > Vitaceae > Vitis > Vitis cinerea var. helleri x Vitis riparia. Next base: position 14,267,901 of record OX254005.1, on the reverse strand, counting down.
TTGATGAAGACAGTTGATATTCGGTTGCCAATCTTCTCCATGGTATGATGGATTTATTCTACATTTGTGCAATTTTAGAACTTATGCTTTGTTTTCGATGAGTAAAAGGAACCCAGGGGTAGGAGATGATGGATTCTGTGATTCGCATAAAGAAAATGCTGGAAGATGAGAAAATTATCAAAATGTTTTTTACTTTCCTGGAATCTTAGCTTGCCTGTGCCTGATTTAATGACGTTGGGTGCTTGAAGTTAGTTTTGCATCCTTTAGTAACCCAAACAACATGAATAAAAAATTTGAAGTTTGATTTCCTTTCGTCTCAACAGTTTTCTCATCAATATAACCAAAAAGGGAAACCACTACAAAATGGGCTTTGTTTGTTGGTTATCTGTTTCATTGGTTGTTTATACTTTTGGGTTTCATGTGCATGGTGTTACCAAAAAAAGAAAAAAAAAATCTTAACTGCTTTAAATTAAATGGTAGTATATTTAATTTGTTTTTTTAACTAATTTTGTTCTTTTCTCCTCTCCTTTATTTGTTGCAAGTGAAATGATAAATACTTATTTGTTTTCTTTATCATAGTTTTGTAAGAGGTGTATCAGCATCTGCATTGTGTTCTAAAGGCACTAGCGAAATGTTTATTGACATGAATATAGAGTTCTATACCATTTAAGATTGGTTAAAATATTATTTTTATGCACATTTGGATGTCCTGTGAAAACTGAGTGGTGTTTTTTATATGATAGGATATGAAACTATAAATCTATCATGCTAGGTGGAGGCATTGAAGAAATGGTAAATGGATTCATTACTACAGTGTGGTCTGACATGATGCACTTTCCATTTTCTAGTATTATTTGTGATGATAGTGTCATTCAGGATGCCATTGACTGCTGAATCTTGTGTAAGAATCTGAGCATAGCAGTTTCCGCTACTGGGCAGTTCATGATAGGGAATTTAAGGTGTTGCATCTCTAGTCCCTTATTTGAGTTTGACCTTGATAGGTGTCATATCCAAGTTCTCCATGGTAGGACTTGTGTAAACACACTGTCACAATTTAAAAAAATACTACTGCCATAGCACCACTACCACCATGGTGTTCAATGACCTCCTCTTCCAAGACGGGGAAATGGAGGGGGTCTCCCAATTTAAGGAGCTTATTTATACAATGAAAGTGCAAGATGTAGGAGAAGATATCTTGGTTTGGAAAGAGGGTAGGGAGGGTTTTTTTCAGTGTAAAGTCATACTATAGTTCTTTGTGCACTAAATACAGAGTGGAGTTCCCCATTAAGGAAGTTTAGAGTGGAGGTCTCATGCACCTTTGAGATCTCATTTTTTCACCTAGGAAATAGTTTGAGAAAATTTTAACTATTGACATGTTGATAAAGAGGGGGTAGCTGCCCTTGAGGCCGGACTCAAATGCTAAAAGGATGGAGAGGGTGCGTGGGAGGTTCCAGGTTCAATTCCCAATAGGACAAAAATTTACCTATATAAAAAAATAAAATAAAATAAAGAGGGGGTAGTCAATGGTTAATATATGTAGTCTTAGCAGAGAGAGAGAAGCGTCTACTGACCATATCTTGATTCACTATGAGAGAACAATAGGGTTATGGATGTTTCTCTTAGCAATCTTTGGCCTGAAATGAATTGTTCCAGCAACTATGAGAAATTTGCTTCTTGAGTGGAAGTTTGATTGGATGAAAAGAGATGCCATGTTTGGCGGATGGCTCCCCTATGTTTGTTTTGGTGCATTTGAAAAGATTGTAATCATCAAATCTTTAATGGTGAAAAGCTAGCTCTTAGAATAAAGGTTAGAAGAGAACCTCATTAGAGCCCTCTTGAAATGGACAAATGCTTCGCTAGATGTGGGAATTTTGTCAATTCTTGACTTTTTAGATAGTCGTGGCTGTAGCTGTTATTTATTTATTATTTTTTGGCTGTTATTGGTTGTTACTGGTTGGTTTTTCTATGTTTGGTATTTTGTGTATACCTCTTGTATACATAGGATGTTTCCCCTTGGCGCTCTTTTAATAGACTTGCTCTGTTTGCTTATCCAAAAAAAAAAAAAAATGTATATGGGTGTTTGCTTCTTATTAGGAATTTCGGTTTTCCTTTCTTTCAAATGGATGCTTATTATAAGAGCATGTTTGTGATGATAGCCTTGTATGAAAAAAATAAATGTAGAGAAAAAGCAATTTTTTTTTCTTGGAGATTCAAATGTCACTTTTCTTAGAGTCCATAGAGTGAACAAATGAAAAGTGACTCTAGATGCCTCCACTTCAAAAAATAAAGCATTTGCAACATGGAGAATTTCAAACTCTCAATTGGAAGCTCTACATATGCTTTTAAAAATTTACATGTGGATCACAATGTGAAACCCAAGTTACATCCTCATTTCATTCTCTTCCAGCTCCAACCACCAAGGGGGAACAAATTAGGAGCTTGAGACAAATCGTACTTCATGGCATGAATGAAAAATGGAAGCCATGGATAGGAATACAAAACCAAGTAGTGGCTTAACTTACCACCATCTTTTATACATGATACATTTAATATAAAATTTTTCACAGTAAACCACTTGTCCATATCTTAGTGCAAACAAAAGACATAGGATATTGAATGAATTATATCTTATAACCCTATGTGTGTTTTTCATCTCACTAAGGAGTTCTTTTTTATACCTTTTTATCTCTCTACATAACACATTGTTTCGATCTGAAAAATCCTTTTTTTTTTTTTTAATTTTTTTTTTCAGGTAATTCCAGGTATATTAAGCCAAGTAGCTGAGACTGATGGAAAAACTCCTAATCTTTTCGCTTATTTGTCTGTTGAAAATACAAAAATACAAGACGACCAGCCAAAGGTGCATCGGAAAATCTTGAAGTGTAACTTGACAAAGTCTCGTCTAGCTGCTGGAGTTATATTGGCGGAGGTGAATGAGATAGATCTTTACATATTTGCAAATTAAATTTCCATATTTGTAATATACAGTTATATAGGCCCATAGCTGTTTGACAGAAACCCAAAAATAAGGTACGATTCTTAAGAAGCAGCACACATTAGAAAAGTAGTAGTGATAAATTTTGAATTTATTTAAGCCAGAACCTAAGATCTTGTTGTGAATGGTGTAAAATTAGGAGAATTTAGTTGTTCTTGGCATATTTATTTATTTCCTGCCCAGGGAATTGCATTAAATATATCAAACAGGTGGCCAGGTTTAAATACAAATTCCCAACAAAAGTAAGTTTTCCAGATTTCAAATGGTGTTTTCCTTCTTTCCTTTTTTTTTTTAAAATCTTTTCTGGTCCTGGCCTCTTCCCTTTTTGCGACAGAAACAGTTCCCTCGAAAGATTTGAGTGCTGTGACCCCAGGCACACCAAATCAGTAGCATACTTGTGAACAAATAGCTCTTCCTTCCCTAGTGAGACTCACACTTCAATTGGTTAACCTATAATTTGGGCATTGTTAAAACATTGGAAGTATAAAAGCAGTTTGTCTCAACTAAGAATCAGAACTTTTGCAGGGTACCATAATCCATGAACTTGAGAGGAGAATTAATTGGTCCAGTTTCCTTGACTAAGAACCCTTCCCCAAACTTCTCTCTTTTGCTCTACTAACTAATCTTCTAAGAGTCTTTCATCTAGAGTAAACTAGCTAGGTGATAGGGTATTGTCCTCTCTTCGAGATCAAGGGCAAAACATTGATGCATTGATTCATATTGAGAAAAGGAGTGGACAACCACTTCTTGCAAAGACCATTTCTTTCCACTGTTAGAGATATAACATAACTTTTTTTTTGATAATTAAGCAAGGAATTCATTAAAAAGGCTAAACGCCACAAAGCATACAGGGAGTATACAAGCTGGCTATAGCCCAAAAGAGAAAAGGACCAGAAAGAACTACCTCCCCTCAAGTGGAAGCTATCCACTCCAAAAAACCTATAAGGGAGAAAGACTCCTCATCTAAATACACTTTGGCCCAATTCCACAGGTTACAAACAAAAGAATTCTTTAATCTCTGAATATTCAACTCACCCCCCCTAAAAGCTAATCTATTCCTCTCCTTCCAAACCGTCCAAAAAATACACAACGGAATGGATTTCCAAATCTTTTTCCTTTTCTTCCCTACAAATGAGCCCCTCCAGGAGATAAGAGTCTCCTTTACAGTTTCTGGTAGGACCCACTTGATATCTATCAACCCAAAAATAATATCCCAAAGGACTCTAGTCACTATACAGTGTAAAAGAATATGATTTACATTCTCTTCTTCACAGCCACACAAAAAACAACAATTTGGTAGTTGCACCCCTCTAATCTGAAGCCTATCCAAAGTGAGCGCCTTCTCCCAAGTGGCCTCCCAAGCAAAAAAACAGACTTTAGTTGGCACCCTATCCACCCATATTTTCTTTGCGGGAAACACTGTGGCATTAGGTTTATCCAACAGCCTATAAGCATCTTTAACCCTGAAAAAGCCATTCCTTCCTTGCCTCCAGTTAACAGAGTCATCCCCCAATGCAGGCCTATGACCCCTCAAAGTATTGAGCAAATCACCAACCATGTCCAACTCCCAGTCATTAAAGTCCCTCTCAAAAACAAGATTCCACTCTCCATGGCCCGAATCTTGATCCCACATTTCCTCAATCGTGGCATCTCTATGCGTAGCTAGAACAAAAAGATGGTTGAAACATTGGGACAACGGAGTATCCGTGCACCATCTGTCTTTCCAAAATTTAATTTTGGAACCCTTCCCAACTATAAAAGCCAAATTCTCCCGGCACCAATCTGATTCTTTCATAATCTCCTTCCAAACCCCTACTCCCGCCGCCCCATTGACCTTCTTAGGCCTCCATCCATGTTCCTCTTCCCCATATTTCGTAGAGATTACTTGTTTCCAAAGGTTATCCTTTTCACAAGCAAACCTCCAAATCCACTTGCCCAGCAAGGCTCTATTCAATGTGGCTATTCTCCTTAACCCTAGCCCACCATTGAGTTTTTCTGAACAGACCACATCCCATTTGACTAGATGAACTTTTCCTCCCAAGTGTCCACCCCCCCATAGGAAATCTCTTTGGGTTTTCTCCACTCTTTTAGCAACGGCCTTGGGCATGCGGAAGATAGACATTTGGTAGATTGGCATACTAGCCAAAGTACTTTTTATGAGAGTGATCCTCCCCCCTTTGGAGATGTACTGTCTTTTCCAAAGAGCAAGTCTCCTCCTGACCCTCTCTTCCACTCCATCCCATATAGAAGACGCCCTATTGGGGGCCCCTAAGGGGAGCCCCAAATAGTGAGAGGGCAAAGACCCCACCCTGCACCCTAACTCAGCTGCCAACTCAAGAATCTCCTCCACTTCTCCAACTGGGATGATTTCGCTTTTTGCTAGATTAATACGGAGCCCCGAGGCCGCTTCAAACCAAAAGAGAAGCCAGCTTAAATGAGAAACTTGCTCTTTGCTCGCCTCACAAAACACAATGGTATCATCAGCAAAAAATAGATGAGAGATATTCAATGAAGGTCTTCTACTACCCCGAATATTGCACCCTGTTAGATATCCCCCCTCCACCGCTCTCCTGATAAGGACGTCCAGAATCTCCATTCCCATAACAAAGAGGTAAGGGGATAGAGGATCCCCTTGACGAAGCCCTCTAGTGCTAGGGAAAAACCCAGCTGGCACTCCATTAACAAGAATAGAGAATTTAGCAGAAGACACACAGTTCCACATCCATCCCACCCACTTGGTCCCGAAGCCCATTTTTTGGAGGACCTTCATTAAGAATTTCCAATTGATGCTGTCATACGCTTTTTCTATATCCAATTTGCAGATAATACCCTTTTCCTTTCTCTTCTGCCACGAATCTATCACCTCATTAGCAATTAAGGAAGCATCCAGAATTTGTCTTCCCATAACAAAGGCATTCTGAGCGCCAGATACCACCTTACCAATCACCTTCTTGAGCCTATTAGCTAAGACTTTAGCCAAAAGTTTGTAGAGTCCCCCCAATAGGCTAATTGGTCTAAAGTCTCCCAGGTCCTCCGCCCCGCTTTTCTTAGGGATCAACACCAAGAAGGTGTTGTTGAGGCTCCTAACAGAGGCATTATGTTCATAAAACTCTTTAAACATCTCCATGATCTCCTCTTTTGTGAAGTCCCATACGTTTTGCCAAAAGGCTACAGTAAAGCCATCCGGGCCTGGGGCTTTATCCCCATTCATCTCCATCAATGCCGAATGGATCTCACCCTCTGAAAATGGTACTTCCAGACTCTCTGCTTCTTGCTGGCTGATGCAATCCACCTGGATGCTACCAATATCCGCCTGCCATACCATGTCTTCAGAAAGCACCTGCTGAAACGAGTTCACAACTCCTTCTCTCACCTCCTGCTCCTCTATCAGCCACTCCCCATTAACCTTAATTCTGCCCATAGTGTTGTTCCTTCGGTGTGCACTAGCCATTCTATGGAAGAACCCCGTATTTCTGTCCCCCTCCCTTAACCAAATCTCCCTTGAATGCTGTGTCCAATGGGCTTCCTCCAACAGCACCCATTTCTTAAATGAGTCCTTGGCTTCCTTTTTTAAGTCAGCTTCCTCCACAGTCAAGTTTCTCTCACTTTCCACCCTATCCCAATGGTCAACTTGCTCTAAGGCTGCAGCTTTATTGGTCTCCAGCCTCCCAAAAACCTCTTTGTTCCAAACTCTCAGATTCTTTTTAATTTCCTTCATTTTAACATTCAATCTGAAGCTAGCGCTGCCCCTGACCTCAATCTCCTGCCACCATGATCTCACCATGTCCTTAAACCCCTCAACCTTCAGCCACATATTTTCAAATCTAAACGGGGTGGGGCCTCTACTAATTCCACCCCCCTCTAACACGATTGGGAAATGGTCAGAAATTGGACGAGATAACCTGATCTGAGTGACTCCATTAAACTGATCTAACCAGCTTTGGGAGACTAAAAATCTGTCAAGCCTCGCCCACGCCTGATTATTAAACCCCCCATTCCAGGTGAACTCTCCCCCCTGCAGAGGCAAGTCCACCAGCTCTAACTCATCCACCGTCTCTGCAAATCTCCTCATGGCTGAACTGATTCTACTTTGACTGCTCCTTTCTTGCTGAAACAGAATAACATTGAAGTCCCCACCAAGACACCAGGGATCGTCCCAAAGACCTCTTATCGCCCCAAGTTCCTCCCACATACCTTCCCTTTCCGCTTTAGTAAAAGGACCATACACTCCCGTAAAAACCCAAGTAGCCCCATTTTCAATAGTCTTGAATCTACAAGACAGGGTAAAAAGGCCCTCCTCCCAATCCAATATATCCAAGACCCTCTTGTCCCACCAAATCAAAATGCCACCCGCAGCCCCCTCCGCATTAAGGACTCTCCAGTCTAAAAATCTTCCTGTACCCAGGCTTCTCACTATGCCTTCCGACATCTCCTGAATCTTGGTTTCTTGAATACACATTAGGTCCACCCTCTGACTCCTTATATAGTTCTTAATAATTTTCCTCTTAGAGTTGTCATTAGCTCCCCTCACATTCCAACTTATAATCTTCAGCTTCATTGGACAACTATCAGCTGATCCCCCTTGCCCTGAACAGGGCCTTTCTGTTTATTCCCCCCCTCGTAATTGACGGAGCATTCCAGCCTCTTTAGTTCCCTTTCGAATTTGGTTTTCTCCAAGAACTCCTTACTGTGGATCTTTTCCCTCCTCTTTCTGATTTTAGTCAGGAAGTTCAGTATCTCCCTCTCCAACCCCTCCGTAGAGAATCCCAGAAATTCACTAAATTTTGCTAAACTGCCATCCTCCCATAGTTCCTCTTTCTCGTTTTCATTGACTTGAGGTCCTGATGCATCAGCAAACCCCTCCTTGCCCCTATCCTTGTCTCGGATTTTATTGGCCTCTCCCAACTTCCAGGATCCCTTCTCTTTTTCGACATTCCCCTCATAGACTGTTATCCAAGTTGACTTATCCCCCCATAACTCCTCCTCAAAACCCCCTGGATGATCAAAAGACTCCCCCTCTAGAGCCTGATCAAAATTAGAAGAAAGAGAAGAAGAATCCCCCATAGCCCGATTTCCTTTAAGATTGGAACTCAAGACATACCTCTTGGCTTCTTCTTTAAGCGCACGGTCAGTCAAGGATAGGCCTTCATCCCTCTGTTCCCTTTTGATCTCTACTGGCTCCCAACACAGCAAGGGATCCTCTGGACTGGATCCTATTTTGGAGACGACACAGCCCAAAAGACCAGCCTTCTCTTGGGCAGCAATTGGGCCCTCCCTTTCCCATCCTTCCAATTCTGCACTAGAGGGGCAGCCCATCTCAGCAGCCCAGTTAGATGGGCCTATCTCTGACTCCCCGGCCATCTTTGATTTTCCTTTTAATTTTCGGCCCAGCAGCCCATCAAGCTTAGCCAGCCCACCTTCCTTCTCCTGCTCCTTAATAAACTTATTTGGGCCATATGAAGACGACCCAACCATTTTACCATCTGAGTAATCCCAGTTCCTAGATGACGGGCCATGGACTTGGTTCCCGGGCCCAAAGTCCGGCCCATACTCCTGCAAAGCCTTCCCATCGTCTGGCAGGAGCAGTCCCTCGATTCCCGCTCCTCTCAGATCCTTCCCCACGCTCTTCTCCGCGCGTGAAAGCACCTCATCCCTGTCCTTGGTTCTCCTGGTGCTTTTCGCCGCGGAAAAGCTCCTTCTCACCACGGGTCTAGCTTCCTACCACAACGACAAAGAGTAGACCTCCTCCTCAACCTGAATTTCTAACATACTCGGTCTAATATCGCCTCTTAGCTTGACCAGAATCCTAGCCCATTGAATTTCCCCCATCGTCCTTGTCCGTTCATCAATTTCAACAAGTCCCCCACATTCATCCCCTATTTTCTTCAGTATCGTCGGGCTCCATAACGAGATTGGCAGACCAAAGATTTTAAGCCAGGCTTCCTGAATCGTCTCCTCCTCTACCCAGCAGCCCGTCTTTGAGTTCCAGCAGTCTAAACTCAAATGGACTCCTCCTATTACTCTGCTCCCCGATGAGGCCACTCGGTGAGCCTCTTTTATGTCTTCAAACTCCAACAAGACCTTACCTCGTTCTAGCTTGGCCAGCCCTAGCTTGCTTTTTAAGCCCCACGAGCTCGCCCAAAGCCTCCCCAACCTCTCCATATTTTCTTCTTGGTTTTTGTTGGATTTCCAGCTCGCGACAAGGCAGTGTTCCAACTTCTGTAAGTTTCCAGCCAACTCCTCCCTCGAGACCTTCATCTTGATCGCATTTATGCCTTTCCAGTTGGAGTACTTGACTGCTTCTGCGTATGACTTCGCCGGAGAGGTTTTTCCGCCGGCCCGATCTCCCTGTATCTCCATTCTTCTTCCAGCCAGCTTTTCCATTTGACAGATCATCTCCGCCATGTCCGTCCATCCTTTTCTGTCCCTCCTACCTCTCGGTAAGAAGATGCAAAACCTTCTGCGTTCCAGATCAACCACCCCCAACTTTAAAAAACCACCCGCTCTGTTGGAGCCCCGAGCCAAGGTGAACCGCTTTCCTCTTTCTCTCCACTCCTTCTCCCATTTCCCTTCTTCTTCGTCACGTATACAATGGATCAACCCTTCCTTAAAAAACCCTAAGCTTTCCAGCCCTAAGCGAACCCATGACGAGACCCCCCTCTTCTTCTCCACGATGAGGATCTGACGCCGTCCTTTCCTTTCATCGAGGGCAAGCTCGAAGGTCTTAGATTCCACCGAGAAGCACCGCTTTCAACTCGCCTCGCCGGACTCATTGTCGCCGTCGCACGCGCCTTCACTCGCCCTCACGCCCCCTCTCTCTCTCACTCCCTCTCTCTCTCTCTCTCCCATTGGGTTTTTTTTCAATCTTTCTTCTGATATAACATAACTTTTTAGAACATGAGGATGGACTTTCTTGATATTCATTTGAATTCCACATCTGGGAGACTTTCATATTAAATCAATACCATTGCCAGCCTATGAATGCAAGGATCTGCTTTTCAAGAATGGATGAGTGATTCAATCTTCAAAGAATTGTGTGAAATGTGAATATAGCTCCTTTAATAAGATCATATGAACACTATGCACTGTGGTAATGGGTCCATGAATCCCATTGGTTTTTCCTCTTCATTTTGTTTTCACTAGAAAAATAAATGTCGCATTGGTACTATTTTCTGTGTTTGCATCCTTCAAGAATTTTTCCTTATGTTCATTTTTTTTTTTAAAATTTTTTTTTTGTAAAAAAACAAGAGATCTATATATTCATGTTAAAGAAAACATGAGAGGGATGAGGAGTTCACCCCATAATTACAAAAAGCCTGATCACAATATGATTAAACTCCTCCACCATACAATTTAGACTACGATCCAATATACAAAGATGTCATCTCCTCAAGTTTTGACCAAGCTTCCCTCAATGATGTCCAAACCCTTTAGATTTACATGCTGAATGCCAATTAAGTTGAATAACACTTAGAGCGGAATGCCTTTAAAAGCCTTGATGCATGACACCTAGAAAGAGTTATAGAAGTGAAGTAAATCCCATAACCCCTTTGCTGTCCTCGATTTATCCTAAAAAATTCTAGCATCTATCTCTCGCTACACAATGCAAAGCAATGTGAGACAAGCAATTTGCCAAACGGTCTTTGTCTCTAATGGAGCTCCCCAAACCCTTATATGAAATGATCATCATATCGTATATACTCTTGGGTGGAACCCAATCAATCTTGACTTGTCTATATAGACTGTGACAAAGCCCTAAAGTTATCATGCAATGTAGATAGAGATGGTCTATAGACTCTCCACTCCCCTTACGTAAAATGCATCAATCAGGCTTAAGGGATTTGAAAGGTCTTCTTGACTGTAGCATGTCATTTTATTTACCTTCTTGTGTGCTATTAACCAAGCAAAGGCTTTATCCTTAGATAATACATTAGATTTCGATATGAATTTGGTTGGGGAGAAAAAAATAATATTTGATGTATTGGAAAAAGCCATGAAGAATGCTTTAATTGAGAATAATCTTGAAGAGGTTAATGACCATGCTCTCGCATTTGGGGCGAATGGAGACAAGTGCACACGAGTGAGGGATGACATGAGTCTTTTAAGGTCCTCAATCTCTGAATTTGTAAGGTTACGACTGAAATTAAGATTTCAAGAAAAAAGAAGTGACAAAAAATAGTCGAAATGGTGAGATTTTTAAATGTTACAACTCCATAAAACTTGAATATTGCGAACACAAAGGTTGATTCCCCCACCACAAATCATCTCAAAAGCAAATTTTTACCTTGTCACCCACAACAAAATGAGTGTAACTTCAAAAAACCTAGAACACCTATGCAATGGCCTTCTAAGGACAGCACTGTAACCATTTGATTATAATGTGGGTGTCCCATCCATTATGATGTGTCTCATAAATACTCATAATAACCTGATGCCAAAGGCCAAAACTTTTCCTACAAAGCCTTCAAAGCCATTTCCTTAAGAGAGCACGATTCCTAAGAAAGATCAACCCAAATCCCAGACCTCTAGACTCCTTAGGCTTGAACACTAGGTCCCAACTAAACCCTACCAACTCTAAACTAGAGAAAATTTCTTTGCAATTTCTCAATCTTAGTGCTACTGACATTGGAATCTTGAAAAGAGGTAAGAAATAGCTAAGGTTGTAGGGGGAGTGGATAGACGAGTGACCACCTATTTCTACATTGTCCGTTCACTTTAGGGTTGTGGCATAAGCTTTTTTTTATAGGTAGGGATGATGTGGGTTGAACTTAGGAGTTTCTATGATATGATGTCTATTTCTTATATGTTTGGGAACTCAAATAGAGGCAAGCCACTTTGGAAGATTGCTTGTCTCACTTTGATCTGAAGGGTGTGGTGAGAGAGAAATGTTAGGATCTTTGAGGATAAATGGAGGACGTCTAAGACTTTATGAGATTTATGTCATTTCTTTACTTTGTGTACCGCTTGTACTGATGAATTTAAAGGATATCTTTTGATTGTCATTCAGCTTAGTTGGCTTGCGGTATGTACACCAGTAGGGTTGGGCCACCATTGAGAGGAGCTTAATTGTCTTTTAGGAGAGGTTCCTTTGGTGTAGTCTTTTGTGGTCTATCTTTTTGTACGAATCTTCTTGTATAGTAGAGGTTTTTAGTGGTTTAGATCAAGTTTGTATATTTGTGGGAAGGATTCCTCATTCCTCTCATAAGATCTTTATGCAATATTAATACAATTCTTATCTCTAATAAAAAAAAATATATATAGTTAGGGTTGTGGCACAAGCATGATTAAATTAGAGTTATTCTGCCCCTTAGAGACAAAAAAACCTTTCTCCATCCATCTAGTCTCCTCAAGACCCTACCAATCATTGGATCCCAAAACACAATGGCCTTTGGATTTCCTCCTAACGGAAGACCCAAAGTGCAAATGCCTTATATTAAGTTGCTAGTTTTCTTAAGATGTAATATTGATTATTAAACATCCTGACTCTATGTACCTTAGCTCTAATTTGACTCTCCCAATGCTTTTAAGTCTTTTTCTTTTAAAGATTTAGAAGAGGTCACTAAGTTGCAAACTATGAGTATATGATATATATATATATATATATATTTTAATAACCGATGAACTTCTATGGCTAAGCCCTTAAGACTCTTCATGGGGACCCAAACCTCAGGGTGTTGACCGTGCTTGCAATAACTAGCATTAGGTAAATCAGGGTATTTAACTAGCGGCAGGATTTGAACTTGGGACCGTGCACCTCTACCACACATCCTAGCATTCGCCTTAACCAATTGGGCCACCTTGGCTGGCTAAGTATGAGAACTAATATATTCTTCAAAAAGCACCATTCTCAGAGTCGCTATTATCACCCTTCTGTCAATATGGTTCATTGTTTTGTGAATAATTTAGTGTTGTTAATCCTTTTTAGATGTTGCATCATGCATGTAGATTAAGGTTGGTTAGGCTCCATCTTTAGCTAACATGTTAGTGAAGCAAGAACCCTAAGAGTAGGTTTCTTTTATAGGATTTTTTTATCCTCGATATTTTCCATTATAACCATAATAAAGTTCATCTTTAAATTGGATTTTGGCTTTGGTATAGTGATGGGACCTGACTTCCTCCTTGTTATAAATCTTGCTTTTTTGATAGACAAAGATCATATATGTTAACAATGCCTAAATAAAAGGGCACACAAAAGCATATATGATGTATGCAAAAGCGTTAAAAGGCCAATCAAAGCATAGAGGTATATAGAAAACAACTTCCTCACCCTATTTAGAGCCCAACCAATCAATGAAGTCCATCATGGACAAGAGCAATTTGGTATGTACACTATCAAAAAATTATATATAAAGGATTATTTGATTGCTTGATTCAATTTTTTTTTTTTTTTTTGTGTTATTATTATTATTATTATTTTGATGAATAAATAGCAGTATATTAATTAAAAGGAAAAAGGCACATTAAGGAAGTGCCCCAAAGTATACAGGTGGTATACAAAAGAGGTTACAGAACCCCTTAAAGAGAGCCTAACCAATCTACAAAATCCATACAGGAATGGGGGCCAAAGTCTAAAAACCCCTTGGCATGCCCATAGGTTACAAAGGAAAAAAGATTTACACCTTTGAACCAAATGACCCTCATTTTCAAAAGCTCTATTGTTTCTTTCCTTCCAAACTATCCAAAAAAGACACAAGGGAGCTGAAAGCCACACTTTCTTCCTCTTCTTTCCTACACAAGACCCAAGCCACCCCAATAACGCCTCTCTAATTGAATATGGGAGAACCCAGGACATCCCAAGAAGGGAAAACAGTAAGTTCCATAAACTTCTTGCCAGTTCACAATGCAAGAGGATGTGATCAATAGACTCTTCCTTTGAAAGACACAAATAACATCTGTTAGCCAAAGGGCACCCTCTCCTCTGAATTCGATCCAAGGTTAAGACCTTTTTCCACATAGCCTCCCAAGCAAAAAAACTCACCCTCGGAGGCACCATAGAGTTCCAAATTACTCTTCCACATCACTTTTTTTTTTTTTTTTGGTTTTATCAAATGCTATCCTATTTCTTTCATTCCAAATTGTCCAAAATGCATAAAGGAGCAATGTTTTAAGCTTTCTTCCTCTTCTCGATAATAAATCCATACTAGTTCAAAAAGGCATTTCTCACTATGGAGTGCATCATCTAATCTAATCCCAAATAGCACGTGAATTGTTTATCATAACACGACTGCTTTTTAGTACTGTAGGAAAATGTGATCATTTTTTATTCTCCTTTGCACAGAGAGGATCTATTTGAAATTCTTCAATCCCTTCTCTTGAGTTGATTCAATGTCAATATCCTTCCCCATGTAGCTTCCCAAGCAAAAAAGCCAACCCTCGTTGAGGCCTAAGGATTGCTAACTACGCTTACAACGTCTCCAATTGAAAATTTGCTACATACAAAATCATCCAAACCATCTTATTCTCTAGGACACAACAAATCATTTGTACTTGCAATCTCCTAAAAAAGGCCCCCACTTCGTTTGGCACCTAGTCATGAATCTAGCTTGTGAACTCAAGGTTCCAACAACCTCCTTCCCCTTCCTATTCCCACACCTCGGTACCCATGCATTTTTGGTTGTGGCTATTGCGGACAACGTGGGAAAAGCTTTCCTTAGGGGTTCATCACCACACCACCTATCCATCCAAAAAATTTACCCTTCACCTATTTCCCACCTTGAAATTAGTTCTACTATTAAAGTCCTCCCACCCCCTTTTGATGGTCTTCCACACACCCACCCCATATCTTTTCCTCACTTCGTGAGAGCTACATGCCCCCTTTTCCTCCCCATGTTTTCTTGTAATGACCTACTTCCAAGAGAACCTCTCTCACAAGCAAATCTCTAACCCCATTTGTTGAGAAGAGTCTTATTAAGAATTGATAGACTTCTAATATCCAAGCCCCCACTCCTCTTATCCATGCAAACTATCACAAATTCTCTTGATTTTTGCCTTTAGGAGACTTCTTTCATTAGTGCCCACTTATTTTACTCCTCTACTACCTTTCTCCTAGCCTCATTTACTCATCTGAAAGAACGGTTTCCCTTTCTTTAGCATCTCAAAAACCAATCTGATTTAGAGCTGCAGCTTTATTGGTAGTGACAATCCCAAATACCTCTCTATTCTAAGATTTTAGATCTTGTTTCAAGGCTTTCAACTTGGTAGCTAAGATGTGGCTATATGATCCCCTAATGGTATAGCTTACCCACCAATTTCTAACTAGGTGTTTGAACCCTTCCACTTTCTGCTACATATTTTCAAAAAGGGCTATTACCCCTCGTCATCCACCCCTCCCCTCTCTCCATCCAGTAAATTGGAGTGTGATTGGAAACTAGTTTTGGCAAAAAACACAGATTCAAACCACTAAAATGATTCTCCCCTTCTATAGAAGGAAACGATCCAATCTAGATGAGAACTGATTAGTCAATCCTTCACTCCAAGTAAAAGGACTGATCACCCATGGGAGGTCCCTCAATGAAGCTCCTATATATCTTAGAAGAATGCCTCATTAATGTTAAGCTTCTCAAGCAGTTCTTCCTTTCCTCAGGGAATCTGACTACGTTGAAGTTTCCACTGATACATGATGGGTCTTCCCAAAGCCCTGTAATATCACATAGTTCTGCCCACAAGCTCTCTCTCTCTCTCCCCCCATGTAGGATCGGCCCACACACCCTTGAAAACATTCAAACGAAACTTTTGTCTCTGTTTTTGAATCAACGAGAGATTGAAAACACCCCCACTTCCATATCAATTAACTCCAACACCCTATTGTCCCATAAGACCAATATCCCCTGTGCTTGACCCCTATCTTCCACAACAACCCATTCCAATAACCTACCCACACCCAAGCAATTCCTTCTTGTTATACAATCTATGAACAGTATTCCAGAGGCACTTCAATCTTCACAAACTTTCTTAAATGATTCCTTGTTGGTACTTGTTGATCTCTTTCTTTGGAAATTTTGCTTTCATAAAGAAGACGATGTTTAACCTACTAGAGAAATGAAGAGAAGCTTGATAACTATTGATTTATTGACAAAATTTGACAAATTTTGAGGAGGTAGCATTATCATTAGAGAGTTAATGAAAATGGAATGGTTGAACGAAGTTGAGTATTAGAGAGATTAAATTTGACATTTTTAATTATGATGTTAGTGGGTAGTTAATGAATTATGCATTTGAACCAGAATTTCTAACAAAGACGGGAACAGAGAATCCATATATAATTTTGAAGACAATGATTCAGTCCTCATGTGAAAAAAGGTGTTTTGCTCTTATTTTGTAGTAGTTTTATATTTATATCATACATGCCATTAGCTTGATGTATCCATGCAATTTTGAAAAAAGATGTTTTGCTCTTATTTTGTTGTACTTTTATATTTATATCATACATGTCATTACCTTCTTACAGACTCAACAACCAGAGTTAATAACCATTAGTTCCTCGGGAAAATTCTTTGGAGTTCGAAACAAGCGCAAGCTTCATGTATGGGAGGTTATCGCTCATGATCACGAGGGGGCTCCAATTAAGAAGATAACATTGCATCACACAAAGAACTTGACTGTTTTTGCTTTCCATCCGACTGAGAGAATTGTAGCTGCAGGTGATGTAACTGGGAGGATTTTGATTTGGAGAAGTTTTGGTAGTAGAACATTCTCTATGGGTGATGGACTAATGAATGGAAGAGCAATGAACAATGAAGATGAAAGGCCTGGGGTTAGGGGTGATGATGATGCTGATTCTTGTGCCACTTGGCATTGGCACTCTGCTGAAGTGAAGGTGCTGTCTTTCTCCTCTGATGGGGCGTATTTGTTTTCAGGTAGACAAAAGTCGACATTGTTCATCAATATCTAGCATTGTACTGGAGATGTCATAGTCTTATTGTGAACTGTTGGATTGTAGCTTCTGAGTGGGATTTCCAGCATTGCTGAATTTTTAGTGACATGCACAATAGTTATCTCATCTATACTTCGTGTGTCTGGACATCCCAAGGGATTGAATTGCTCCATTGTGCTATATCTGTGTAACTTTATATACACAATCATGATCATGAGTGTGATTATTACAGAAAATGACAGCTATCCACACAGTTGAGCTTGTAAATTTTGAAATCTTAAAACTGGTCCTCTACCATCAGTTGTGTTGATGGCTCCTACTTTCTTTTCACAGCTCCATTATTTACGGACTTGTATTGCTAAATGCTTTGTTAATTATAATAGGGCAATTTCTATGATACAACTGCCACTAGTGAATAGATTTATGGACTTCCATTCAACAACTACTTCCTTGGAGGTGTGGTGTTGCGTTGTGTTTCCCTTGCATATTTGGTGGTTGCTTGGCGGTATCTGATGCAAACTGACAATACCTGTTGTCTCATCTACTTCTTTCCTCTTTCTGATTCACTCTTTTCATGGTCATGGTAATTTTGTTGTTTTCCGGCACTCAGGTGGAAAGGAAGGAGTTCTTGTGTTTTGGCAACTGGACACAGGAAAAAAGAAATTTCTACCCCGAATTGGATCTCCACTTTTATATTTTACAACTTCACTAGATCCTTCACTTTCCTCTGTAAGATTCTTTTAAAGATATATTTTTTTTCCTTTTTAATTTTTTGGGTAAACAAACAAAAATATTATTGACATCATGATTATGTTTTATGTTGCTTCTGAAATGGAGCCAGTTGCTGTTGCCAATTTTACTGAAATAGTTGTCTGCAGGTATCTTGTGCAGATAATCGGATTCACCTGCTGAAAATGCCTTCAATGGAAATCTTGAAGTCCATATCTGGGATCAAGGTTTGTTATCAGTAGGGTGTTTGCTTCTTGGCATTCTTTTTTATTTGGTGTTGGCCTTTAGTCATCTATCAAAAAATGAGTGAATCTGTTACTTGTTTGGTTGATTGGAGGGAATGTCTTCGCTTGGTACAAGAAACCATAAAAGAAATGTGTATTTAGATGTCATGCTTTTTGCTTGATACCCACTACATCTTGTTGAATATTAATTAACCAACTAGGGTATAATCCTTAACCTTGCCCTCTCCTTGTCTCTCTCTTGGATGAGTAGAATTTGTGGAGTACTCATAGAGGTCTTGATGGTATAATCTGTGAAGAACTTAAAGGTTCCTTTCTTATAAATTTCTTGATTAGACACCTTGGGTAACTTCCAATCATCTAAATCATTTTGGATCTTAGGATAATTGATCTCTTCACTGTTTACAACAGTATCTTGAGAATCACTGGATCTCCTAGACATGGTTCTGAAAATTGAACTCATTTTAGGGTTTTGATCTAGAGCCTAATAGCAGATTGACAAACCTTATGAGACGTCACCCCAATCCTCTTACAGCCTAACAAACGCCTATCCACGGCTAACAACGGCTCAACCGGTAGGGCTTGCGCTCCTAGGCACACTGCTACCTATCCTAGGATAGGTATATATATATATATATATATATACCTAATAGCAGTCAGGGTTTTCCTTGTTTTGTGCTTCATATATTCTTCGTGATTTGTTGCTTCATTTGCAAAATAAAATAGTCATGCTTGAAAAACTTTTGCACTGTTTTTCAGCTTCCTTGTTCATTTCCAGAGATATATGAAGGTTTACATAGCCGGTTTATATTTGATCAAACTGCTGGCTTGGTTGCCTTTCGTACAGAGAACTACTGCATCCAATTTTACAGCTTATTTGATGATCGTGAAAATTTTGAGGTGAGCATGTAATGATTAAAACCGTGACTCAATTAGTGTTTTCTTTCTTAACACAGTTTGCTGTCTTTACTTTTCTCCTGATTCAATAGTTTTTTTTTTTTTTTGATATATATATGTGTGTGTGTGTTTATGGGCAGTCCAGTATCTCAAACTTTGAAAAAGTCTTCTCTTTGTTCTTTTCTTGTGGTCTAAGAAGTCTTTGGATGTGGGTCCTATGCTTTTGTCAGGTGTCATTGATTGTTTAATACAATTATGATTTACTTATCAAAAAAAAAAAAAAAAAGTCCGCTAAAGCTTTGGTGTTTATAACTTGGTCCCCTTTGGGCACTCTTTGTATACTTCCAGTGTGCATGTGTTGCACCCCTTTTTGTTAGGTGCTTCTTCTAATAAAATATTTCTTGCTCATAAAAAAAATGTCATTGACATATTGATTATATTTATGAGCATATTTGAAATATTTATCTTGATCCATTTTTATTCTTTCAAGTAAGGTCTTACATTCATGTTCATAAAACATTAATGCTAACATCATTGTAGATAATATGCATTGTGTTTTAAACATAATATATTAGTCAATATCTTTTAAGATCTACAAAAATTGCTTTGTAGACTCTTGTGGGAAATTGCCCTAGAAAATGAATGAAATTACTCTATCAATGTACTCTTCTATACTGAAGTATTTTTTTATATTTCTCCTTCCCTGAAGAAGTGTCAGATGGTGTTTTCAATCCCTGTCCTTCTGCACTATATATATGTGACAGTTGGAAGGGTATCAAATGTGTATCAGTATTACATTTTAGGAAAATGGAATTTCCATATATCAAGTGTGCATTGTGTTTCTTATAAGCAATTAGTATTTGGTAGTGAAAACACTCTAATTTTTACCTTTTGCAGGTCCAAATCTGCGAGAGAAACCATCAACCAAGTGATGATGTCACGGTATATAAAGTTATTAAGTTTTTTTCTTGTTTGAAAATCCACCTATGGGGTTTATTATCCTCCTTCACACTCAGTTGCTCTTTCACGCAGGAATGGTTTTGTGGATGTGTCATGTTTTATTGATCGTGTTACTACCTATATTTGATCAGAACTTCTTTCTTGTGTTGTATTCAACTTCTACCTTGTATTATACATAATGCTAGTACCACATCCATATGATCAGTAATTAATCAGCATGTACTTAAATCGGTTGATGCCATTGATCTTCAGTTCATCTTAATCTTGTTCACTTCTTTTCTTTTTGCTAATAATTTATATGAATTTTTTCCCAAAATTTTTATGCAGATGTATTTATGGGAATGTTGTTTTTTTGAATCTATGCTTATTTGCACCATTTTCATTTGGTGACATAATATGCATTTCTTGTTGATGCATTTTCATGTATAATTGATATGCTTATAATTTGTTGTAACAGGTGGTAGTGACTTTGATGGTCCTCTCCCCAGATGGCTCTATGATGAGTACAGCTGAAACCAAGTTTCCTGAAGAAGGATTAGGAGGCCTTGTTTGTCTTAAATTTTGGACATCTGGTTCTCAAAGTAAAGGGTTCATCTTATCCACCATCATTTATGAACCTCACAGGTTTATCCCTGCCTAGTCCAACTTGAAAAAATGAATAGAGAAAACATGAATGTTCTTATAGTTTTTGATAATTTTATTATCAGCCTGGTTGGTTTTGAGTATTTTCCAGAATGCCAAGAAAAGCATAGGATTACTGAGCATGAGGAGTGAAATTTATGTCTCTTGCCACTTATCACTACACATACACTCACACTTGAGTTTACTGGAGATGAAAATGATTACTTTTATGCTCGGCAGTTATCAACATTATGCTACCTACTGAATATTGTGCAGGGATGCTGGTATTTCTGCTATTGCTTTTCATCCTACCCGTCATATGGCCGTCAGCTCTTCATATGGTGGTGACTTCAAGGTAATCGGATATCAAACGGATTTTCTTTGTTAGGAAATTTACTGTATTAAGAGAGAAAGGAAGGCCCGTAGAAACAGAGTAGTAAATGAAAGAATTAACTGTGATGGAGAACACATTCAAGAACTGGAAAGTGAGACACTATCAAACACTACCCAATATTGAACTTTTCACAAAAACACCTTTCAGATCCAAGAAAAATACCTTGATCTCCTAAAAAAATCTGACTTTTCTCCTTCCATAGGCACCAAAATGCAAGAAGGAGCAGGGCACCAAGCATTTGCAGGTCTATGCTTTTTAGAACTATACCTTCTCGGCAAATTAGCAAAAATAAAAATAAAAATAAAATAAAATAAAGAATTCCATCCTCTTAGGAAAGCCTCTGATTCCAGGACAACCCATTTGATTTAAAAAATGGAGCAATGACTTATAAGTTCACTCACTGCCAAACAACAAACAGAAAGATGGTTGGAATTCCTCTGGTAGAAAAAAGAATGGTTGACATTTTCTTCCTTGCTTTTGAACCTACAATATCTACTTATAATTACCTTTCTCCAACTGATCAAATGGTCAATGATTAGAATCTTTATCCTTTACTGCCATCCATGTGAAAAGGCTAATTTTGATGGTGGTACTGTGTCTCATACTGGCTTCACCAGAAAATTACATCCATCACTTTCCATGAGTGCTTGAAAGGACTTAAATCTTGTATGGAATGTTTTTTAATTTTTAGTGCCTTCTGCTTTGTAATTTTACAGTTTGTTTTGTTTTCTCAGATTTGGGCTTGCAGTCATGAGATTCAGCAAAGAGATCAAACACTTCAGAATTCTGGCTGGACATGCCACGCTGTTGGTTCATATAAGTATGACTTGCTTTGTTTTGAATCATCTGTTTTAGAGGCTTTCATTGTTTTTCTTTGCTGAGTGTGGAATATAAAAATAATGTATTCCTGGAATAAAACATGTCTAACAAAGAAAGTGAAGTGGAAGAGGTTTTGTTCCATTCAAGACAAGCCAAGGTGTCTAGCATGAAGACTACAAAATTTATTTTCATGTCATTATTACACATCCATTGGGGGCCAACTGTAACTTTAATGAAGTGCTTTTTTGAGAAGAACAAGGTAGAGAAGAGGTTTCTATACAATATATAAAAAAATTTTAAGCTCATCAACCCCTTCATGCAAGCACTTCTACCAAATTATCTCAAATTAGCTCCATTATGAAGAGGCTTTTATCCTTAAGTATCCTCTCGAGTGTTCTAATGTGTAGCCAAACATGCTTTTAGGCTCTTTGATGGTTAGGAAGTACTTGCATACAATAAAATTCTGTGCCAACCTGTTTAGGCTTTTGTACGTTTTGTATAGACCCTAGTATAGAGGAGGCTTACTGGACTCTTTTTGATCAGGTCTGTATTTGACGAGGAGTATTTCTCATCCTTCTCATCTTATTTAATACATATGCTTGTTTCTGATAAAAAAAATAAAATAAAATTCTGTGCCAAGTTGGATTTTGGTGGGATGGGGATCTGTGGGAGCTAAAAAATAGCTCCATGTTTTTGCAGTGTGCTAAGCACGACTTGATTAGGACCTTGAGGTTTGTTCTTCAGTTTTTCTCCTGGCAATTTTTGCCCCCTGAACTTTAAATTTTACAAAAAATTGCATGTGGTATGCAAGCTTGATTTGTAGAGCTACTGCTGGTTACCCCTTAAAGTTTAGTTTGACCTGCTGTTCAGAATATTCCTCTTTTATTTATCTGTCTCTGATTACAGCATGGGCCCCAAATATTATGCTACAACCTGGTTATTCTGGCTAAATCTTTTGTTCTTTGCAGAAGAAAGCCGATGACAGCTGCCACATTTTCTGCCGATGGTTCTGTTCTGGCCATTGCTGCAGAAACTGTTATCACAATATGGGATCCAGAGAAGAATGTCCTTGTGGCTGTTATTGGAGAGACTCTGGAGGTGATTCTTTGAATAACCTGACCAGTATTGCCTATCTGTGTGTATTGTCCTTAAAACACAAGGTTTTTTTTTTTTTTTTTTTTTCACACAAAACATTGAATTGTATTGTTAGATTTCCTGGTTGAGATTTGAAAATGCATTTTTTAATCAATGCATTAAATAATACTGATGACAACATATTGATATCATGTTTAATATCAGTATATTTGAAATATTTATGGTGTTTTATTTTCACAAATGCCAAGTTTAGTTTCCATATTTATTATAATATTTAGCTTATCAAAAAAAATATATATATTTATTATAATATTTAGCGATTTATATATATATAGCTTAAAATAACCAGGTTCTTGTAAGATACCAGTTGGGAGTTCCTTTGAACTGAATGCTTCATTGAAAGGCATGGAGGTGAGAGGAGGTAGAAGTTGGTTTGCAATAGAATCAAATTTTTTGAGATTTAGATTGATAATGTTGAAGGTAAGGTAACTGGTAAGATTGTGAAGAGGAGTCGCGGTTTCTTAGAGTGGATTAGATTTCAAGGAAAGGGTCTCTCCATGCTTTTGGAAGGGGTGGAGGCTTGTTGCCAAAGTGAACACCTGGAGATTTAAAGAGAGGAATAGATGGAGGGAGAAGCTACAAGTTGTAGCTTCATAGCAATGGGATGAGAAGATTTCTTTTATGCTTAGTGCATTTTGAGGAAGCAAAAAGATTGTCCTTGGTTTTTCTGAAAGGAAAGGAGCCATGCGAGGCGGCAGTAAAGGGGTTGGGTGGGGGGCTTGTGTTTTCGCTAAGAAGCTGAGATGCTTTGGAGTGGTGCCTCCCCACAAATTTGCTGAGTTGCATAAAACTGGGAAACTTTCTTCACAGGAGAGAGGGGCAAAGGGCCTTAAGGAGGGAATTTCCTTTGATCTGAGGGGTGAAGGAGAAGCAGTGTGGTTGCAGTTTGGGGGGTTGGACTCCAACAAAATGCAGTCTTTCAGCTGCTGTATAGGAGGAAGGTGGGAAGATTTCTTTGATGAGGCCCCATTTTTGCCTGCTTTAAAGGCTTGGGCTAGGTTTCATTGGAAACTGAAAGGGAATATCCATTTAGCCTTGATGGGAGGTTCTCATCTTATTTAAATTTGAATTTTCGTAGAAAAGGTTTTACAAGTAGGGTTGAGAGTTTACAAGCAGAAGAAGTTGGTGTTGGACAGGTGGGTACTAGAGGCTGGATTTTTTGGAGTCAGGACAATGAAGCTTGGGTAAGAATAGTAGGTCTCCAATTGTTCCTATGGGACAAGGGATTCTCTAAGCAATAGGCAATGCATGTGTGGGCTTCTTAGGGGTGGATGCAGATGCAACTGGTGGATGGAAGTTGCAGTGGTCTAGGGTTCTGATCAAGACAGATGGGAGGAAGGTGCCATTGGTGGTGAGGCAGTTGTGCTTTGCCATTCAACTGTGGTGGGAGCTTCTGCCTTGGGTATCATAGGTGATAAGTTGTGAGAAAAACCCGTCCCAAGTTGCTTCCTAAAAGAAAAAGCTCACTTTTACTGGAGCCCATGAATTCCATATCAGATCCATCTGGAATGGCTCTAAACTCCTTTCAACCATCCCAAAATAAAAAGATTTACTTGAAAATTTTCCTCGATTCACAGCCATCAACATTGCTCTGTCATCTACTTACTCATTGATTTTCCTTGCAATCTCAAAATAAATAAATAAATAAATAAAAATAAAAATAAAAAACTTAAAAAACTTCAATTCAGTTCAATTCCCAATCATGGAGCATTCTTAATCAACATTGGTTCCAGTGATGCCCATCTTCAGCCTGCTCCCATGCATAAAAAACCCAAGCATCCTTTAAGGTAGCTATAGCAAACAAAGATGAGAAAGAGGTTCTAAAAAAGGGGTGTTCTTGAACCAAATATCCTTCCAAAATCTGACTCTTCTTCCATTGCCCACAACAAAAGAAATCTTACTTTTGAAAGCACCCCACCCTCTCTTTATAGCTTTCCACAACCCTACGTCATACCACTCCCTTGTCTCCAAAGCAACCCCTTCCATTTTCTTCCCCAAACTAGCCTATGATTACTTGCTTCTACAAGGGCTCGCTTGCAAATGCAAATCTCCGACACCACTTGCCTAGGAGAGCCTTGTTCAATACAGAAAGATTCTAAACGCCTAGTCCTCCTTCTTTGGCTTACAAATTTTGATCCAATTCATTAAGTGAGACTTATTTTCAAGAGACCCCCCTCCCCATAGGAAGTCCCTTTGTATTTTTTTTTTGAGTCTATGACGCACCCCTCTTGGAATAACAAAATGGGACATGGAATAAATGGTAAGACTAGATAAAGTATTTTTTATTTGAGTCAATTGCCCCCCCTCCTCTTTTGATAGATTGTCTCTTCCACTTTACAAACCTTCTTTCCTCCACCAAGTCCCAAACTACCGTTGAATTAAAGATGGCACCCAAAGGAAGTTTGAGATACTTGGAAGGTAGTGACCCCCCACTCTAAATTCTAGAATGTCCACCAACCAACTCTTTCACATTGAGAACCTGTCCTACTTGGATCTACTCATTTTTTTCTAGGTTGATCTTCGGCCCAAATATTTTACCATGCCACATCAAAATCCAATAAAGATACATCATTTGGTTAGTACAAGCCTCACAAAAATCATCGTATTGTCCACAAACAAAAGGTGAGACACCTTCACTCCCTTGCCACCTCTACCTCCCACCTTAAAACTTGATATGAATCCCGCCTCCCTAGCTCTCTTAGGAAGAAAGTTAAGAGCCTATATTGCCAAAACAAATAAATAAGGAGAAAGAGGGTCTCCTTGCCTCAACCCTCTAGTACTAGGAAAAAAGCCCAATTGGAGTCCCATTGACAAGTATTGAATATTTTAGTTGTAGAAATGCACCCATTAATACACCCAATCCACTTATGGCCAAAACCCATCTTATCCAAGACCAGAAACAAAGAGCTCCAATTTACATGATCATTGGTCTTCTCTATGTGGAGATTACATGGAATACCATTAAAACCACTCTTTAACCATAGGTCAATGGCCTCTTTGCAATAAGGACGACATCAAGAATTTGTCTCCCTTCAACAAAGGCATTTTGAGAAGTAGAGACCACCCTACCTACCACTTTTTTTAGCCTATTTACTAGAACCTTTACCAATAAGTTGTACAAGCTCCCCACCAAGCTAATAGGCCTAAAAGTCTTCCATTTTGCTACTCCACCCTTTTTTGGGACTAAGACAAAAAAAGTGGCATTCAAACTTCTTTCAAATAACCCTTGTTCATAGACTCCCCCAAAGAAACCCATCACTTCACTCGTATCAAAGTCCCAACATAATTGTCAAAAAGCAATAGGAAACCCATTAAGACCCGCTGCTTTTGTCCCTATTCAAATCTGAAAGAGTTGAAAAGACTTCTTCTTCTGAGGAAGGAATCTCCAAACACCAAGCCTCCTCCCAATTCATAGGACAACCTTTTACTACTAGGTCTCCAATCTCCGATTTCTGCAGAGAGATGTTGATATGCATTTGACACCCCCTCCTTGATCTCTTCCTCATCGGACAACCAACTCCCATCCACTCTTACTCTGGCCAAAAAGTTTCTCCTACTATGAGCATTTACCATTATATGAAAGAATTTTGTATTTTTGTCTCCTTCAACTGTAATTCTCTCGATTTCCATCTCCAAGAAATTTCTTCTAACAGAGCCCACTTTTTAAAATCTTCTGATGCCATTCTTTTAGCCTCAATCTCTTCCCTGACTAAAGGAGCTTCCTTCCCCTTTGCCTTCTAAAAACCTAATTGTGGTGCTGGATCAAGTGTATCATTAAAGATCTGAGTCCTTTATTTTGTTGATCTGATCATGTACCATCTTTGGATCTTCACATGACGGCTGGCTCTGATTTGTTTATTTTGGTGTATTTGGGGAGAGCGCAACTGAAGAACCTTCAAAGATGAAGAATTGTCAGAGCAAAGTTTGATAGATCTCTTTATCCGTTCCCTTGTGGAGTGGTCCCAACAGTCTTTGGATTTGGAAATTCCCTCTTATCTGAATTTTTTGGATGCTCTTTATTGTGGCTAGCCTTGCTCTTTTCTAGGTTTTTTTCTTTTTCTTTTTTTTTTTTCTGGTGCTTGGTTTGGTTTTTTGTGTATACTGCCCATATATGTGGGCTGCACCCCCTTTTTTGGCGTCTCTTAATACAAGCTTTTGTCTATCAATTTTTTTTTATTGTGTCCTAAATTTTTGTGAAGAACACAAGGCTGAGCCTTCATTTGGATCACATATTACTAAAACTTTCTTTTTGTTTTTGTCATCTTCTCATTTGGTTGACTTCAGTGAGATTAGAACATTTTTGCTTGCCCATGTTTAGATATGTTGGCATACAGTTGCCAAAAACATGGAATAACAACCTGTTGGAACAGTACAAATCTCAGTGCTTCACGTGCGCGTGCACACACACACACAGTGAGGTGGATGCTTTCACTGACACTAGTATACAGTGGAAAACTGCCTTCCTAGAGTATGTGTTTTGTTTTCATGGATTTGTCTCTTTGTATCTCATTCACTTCACACACAGTCAAACAGTCACAGAGAGAGTGAGAGTGGATGCTTTCACAGACAGTTGTATACAGTGTGGAGAACTGCCTTCCTAGAGTATGTGTTTTGTTTTCATGGATTTGTCTCTTTGCATCTCATTCGATTATTCTTTTACAGCCAATCACGATGTTGTCATTTATTGGGAAATCAGAGTATCTTGTCTCTGCATCCAGAGGTTCAAAATCTCAACTGTCTCTTTGGAGCTTGTCGAAACTGTCTGAATCTTGGTCATATAAGCTTCAAGCAGAAGGTTGGCCAAATCTTTCTCATTTTTTATTGTTTTATTGTTTTATTTTTATTTTTTTAATTATTGTATTGGAAACAGTTTAGTGTTAGAGGAAAAAAGAAAAAGAAAAAAATAAAACTGAACTTCGTTAAATATCACAATAAAACCATGTCAACCCCCATGACCATGAAGCTTGACTGCATTAGTTAATTCTCTTTTGGTTTCTAAATATCATTGTCCCTATATTATCTTCCCTATATCAACTTTAGCCATTTTTGAAATTTGAAAGTTTCTAGTGCATGAGATCCTAAAAAATAAGCTCTTTTGTTTTCTTAAATGTGCGTATCAGCATATGAACTGGTAATAATTTAAAAAACATCCTTGGTGTATGTAACTAATACAAGTTTATCCATAAAAGGTACATCCATATTTAACAATTAATAGAAAAGTCTTTTAACAATTAATAGAAAAGTCTAATAGTAAATCTTATAAAATGTTGGATGATGCCTTGGGAAGCTAATGTAGCATCTATTTTAGATTTTGTAGATTCTCTTGGGCTCGCTTAGTGCTTGTTTGGATACACTTCCTGTTTTCCATTTTTAAAAATAGAAAATAGTAGTAATTTCTATATAAAATAGAGCAACTATTCTATAAAATGTATAGACTTATCTTATGTCCCTAAAAATTACTTTTAAAATTTTAGGTAATAATTTTTTTTTTTTAATTTCTCATATTTTTTAAAGAGTTTTTAGAAATCATTATCTTTTTGAGGTAAGTCTCAAATAGTTCTTGCATTTTATATAGGAGTTATTATCATTCTCTTGTTTTTTTAAACAATAGAAAACATGAAGTCTATGCAAACAGCAGCTTAGGGTTTTCCTTTTCTCATTTGTTGGCCTCGGCATTTCTTGTATGCTTCCTGTACTGTTTCCACCCCTTTTTTGGTTGATACTTTGCTTATTAATTTTTTATGTGCCCATTCAGAAAAAGTTTGTTGGCATTAGAGTTTAAATTATAGGATAGTTTGAAGGAGTCCTATACTGTAATGTAAAGCTTCTAAAGTTTGACAGTGAAGCCGAGATATAATTAAAAGAATAAAATTTTTGTTTGGATGTCCTATTCTTATCTTTAAAAATGGAAATAAGGCGTCTCTCCGCAATAAGTAGAGGAAGAAGTAATGTTAATGATAATGACAAGTGATGATAATGTATCCCTCTGCAAGAAATGCATGTCAAATGGTTTCATGAGTGTCTCTTTGCAAGAAGCTTGATCAGTGTCTCTCTATGACAATATTTTAACATTTAAATGAGGATTTTGATTTTGACAAGTTCAGGTTATTGAACTCTCATACTACCAGAGTTGATGTATTAAAATCATTAAGCAGCCTACCCTATTGTTGGCATTAAGTTGCAGTTTCCTCTTATGAATGTTTATATCAGAGCCATTAGCTTCCTTAAAGTTCAACTTTCTTTCAGGCATCTGAAACATTTGTTTTATATTTTGGGCAGCTGTAGCCTGTGTGATGGATGGTTCTTATTTTGCTGTTCTCACCCTTCTTCCTCGATCATCCAAGCACACTGAGTTGACTGAAACTAAGATAGATGGAAGAGATGGGGCGATTTTATTATTCAATGTGGGAGAACCTATTCCTGTCACTACCTGGTTTGTAAAGAAGGTATTCTTTTGAGTCCAAGGTCATTTACTCGGGAACTGCTTATTTATTTATTTGTTTGTTTTTTTATCATACTTCGATAAGGAAACATTTCATTTTGTAGCCTTTAAGTGTGCATCATTTTTTAAAACCTTGGTGTTACTCAGGTGCATGGTAGTTCTATTGATGTGTGAAATGTTTGTCTTGGGGATTTGTACAGAAGCAATGCCAAGCACTTAAGTTGGTGAACTATTTCTGGTCTGGGTTAGGAGAATAAATATCCTTTTGCTAGGTACTTAAAGGTGCAGGACTAATTGAAGATATGGATTCTAGGTTTGGTAATTGATAAAGCTTGTGGCCTTGCAGTGGCGGATATTATTTTGTTATATTAAATCCTTAAGGAACTCCATTACAGCAGGATTGCCTGGAGGCCCAAAAACCGGTCTAGCCCGGACTCCTTAAAGTTGTGGGTGAGCCTATCCATGTGGCCCAAAGCCAAGCTTGAGCCCTTCATGAAGTGTGAGCTACTTTTGTGGTTGGGCCTTGGTTTTTTCAACACTTCTCATCTGCAAAAATTAGGTTTTCTGTTTGCTATTTCCTTGTTTCTAGCCCTCAAAATGCACCACCATATGGTTCAGGTCCTCAACTTAATATAAAATCTTACTATATGTATATTTGTGGTCTATGGAGTTGAACAAAAGGGGATTCTCAGACTATGACTTTGTTACACAATCTTTGGGAATGTCTTGATTTATTTCATGAGAGAAATTCTATTGTCTTTTCTGTTTAGGTGCATTTTCAGGTTCATCTCACTTTGAGTTCCTTGCCCTTTTTAATTCTTTTATTATGTGTAGCCAATCTTCCACACCTTGTTTGGTGTCTTTCTCCCATTCCACAGAAACCTGTAATAGATGCTATAATTGTGTTTGTTGTATGCATGGACTTCATCTCCTATTTAGTGAATGCCCTTTGATTATCATCTTGGTGGCCTACCATACAGGCAGTTGCAGCATTAAGCTTCTGCATGTTTCCTTGCATTTTGAACAGTAGAAAATTTGAATAAGTTGATATTAATACATTAAGGCTGTCTTTATGCTTGTGATATAATAGGCCAAGGGAGGGGGACTTGGCTTTATTCATGTAAATTCAGCTTCCTTCAAAGGGAATGTTTCGGATGGAAAACTGCCTCCAGCACTGCTTGCATATATAAATGGCAACCATGAGTACGTTCTCTTTAACCCATACAACCTAGAAGCACATGAGCCCAGCATGGCGGTTCGAGAGAAACCTGTTGGTATGGAGGATGAAACTGGTAAAAATTTTCGTTCTTGTAATACTTTTTTTTTTAATTATTATTTCTCAAAATCAGGCCTTCTTAACTGCATTATTTTGTTGCTCCATTGCCCTTGTTGGATTAAACCATAAACTGAGATGAAATAGTTAATGAAAACTGAAGGTATGGGTAATTGTAATCCAATAGAATCCTAGAGATTGAAATGGTAAAGAAAATGTAGAAGTCAATCTCCTTGTATTATATTAATGTGGAGTCATGCATTTTGTTAAGAGTGGTAACCAGAAAATGCAAGTATGCATATGGCAGAGGAATGTGTTTATTCTAGGACTGTAACTTAGGCAGATTGTTCTCTAATCTGAGCCCAATCCGATGAAGAAATAAGCAACCTGAGCCTAATTCAACCTGATCTCTAACTCGAGGTATTCAACCCAAGTCCGACCCAACCTCATTTTCTAAGCTTGGGTTAGTCGGGTTGAATGGGTTATATGATTTAAAATTCATTCATAATGTTTTTTTAAAACTTTTTTCTATATATTTATACTCTAATTTGAATAGTAAATAGAAGTATGGAACAGAATTTTAAGATAGTAACAAAAAACAAAAAATAAATTTATATATCTTTCTAAAAAAAATATAAAAAGTACACTATAATTATAGTTTGGTACTTTTTCTTAAAAAACTAAAAAGAAAATGAATATTATTATATAGGATAATATATATTATAAATATCATGAAAATATTAAATCAGGTTTAGGTAAGTCTCGGGTTGATCAAATCTTGCTTTGAGTTCACAACCCAAATTAAGTTCTGAGTTGAAAAAATTTAATCAAAACTCAATCTAAGTATTAAAAATGATAACCCAAGCTTCCTCAAACGTTGGGTTGGGTTAGGCCAATGCGTCTAAGCTGCATCCCTTGGTTATTTTTGTGTTACATTTTTTACTATTTGAAAGCTAGAACCAACATTTCATGCATTCTCTAATCTTTATTGTATGATTGTTTTCCTTTCCTTTTAGCAGGGAAATTTGGGTATGCATCAATCTAT
This sequence comes from Vitis cinerea var. helleri x Vitis riparia, assembly GCA_946000715.1. Taxonomy (NCBI): domain Eukaryota; kingdom Viridiplantae; phylum Streptophyta; class Magnoliopsida; order Vitales; family Vitaceae; genus Vitis; species Vitis cinerea var. helleri x Vitis riparia. The sequence continues at coordinate 14,236,456 of OX254005.1, read as the reverse complement.
GGGGCATTACCAGAGTTTGATGCAAAGAGAAATCAGACTGAATTGGCACCACTTTTGCCATCTGAAAAGCCCTGGGAGACCATATTTTGTGGATCATCGCATAATCTTCCACCCATCACAAAATTGTGTTCGGCCTTCCTGGAATCTTTGCTAGAAAAGAGAACGCCAGTTATCTCTGATTGAACCACATGATGGATTTTGCTTGACAGGTGTAGGATTCCAAGTCATCTTTCAACCGATAGTTTGACATATTGTGGGAAAAATGCCCTTGATTCTTGAATATACTTACTGGTAAAAGAAAATCAGAATTCTTATAAGTGAAATAGGAAGATTTATGTGAGAGGCTAAAAGCTTGAGAAGAGGGCTTCCATGTAAAATGCAAACAAAGCCTGGTTTGACGGCTTCAGGCTTTGTAAATTTTGTAGCTTTGACCATGCAAGTAGTTATTTTTATTTTTATTTTTCTTCTTTTCCTTATTCCTCTTTTCTTCTTCTGGGGAAAGTTTGTTACTAACGTTTGGGGCTTAAACTTTGTTGGGTTTCTGTTGCCACTTTTGTTTGTGCTAATATTTACAAAATAAGCCTGGTAACAGTTTCAATAGCATTGTAATGAACTATATTTGACGTGAGTTGAAGGTGTCTGCTGTGTTCTCCAAAGCTGGTCTCCACAGGAGTTCCTATCAAGCAGCTCGCAGCATGAAGAACCAGAGCGGACCGCCTCATTAAAATTCAAGCCGAGACCCGACAAGAGGCTAAAGTTAGTAAACCTGGCTTGTAAGCCAGTGGTCATAAGCAGCACGGCTGAATTATTTGCATTCGAGTGAAAAATGAGAGTACACTCCAAACTCTTGTTTACCAATGCCTTTGGCGTGACCTTTCATCAAGGCTGGGTCCTCTATTGACGTCACACGTGTACATCCAAGGGTAGGGTGTGAACCTGGCTTCTCTCTTTGCTTCACTGAATTAACCATTGGAGACGCACACTAAGGGCAACTTTGGTCACCTTCATTCTAGTATACCAAGCTATACGTTGCACCAAAGTGGACATTTAAGCCATTTGTGTTGTCATCATTTAGTACCCCTGAAGCCCAAAGTTCAAATGGAGGCACAATGGTCTGAACATGCTCCTTAAGGCCACATAGCAACATGGACGACAAAATGAACAAGTTGGTGCTACAATTGCTAATCCTACGTTCTAGTACACCCTTGTACAGAATCAGTTGTGTGAACCCCAACATATTATGCGTAGCTGTTTGTGTCCTCTCCCACCCCAAGCTTGGCCTACATATGTCCCATGTCCCTGATCCAGGCCACAGTATAAGCAGTCTGAGATATCTAGCAAGCTTGGCCTACTTATGTCCCATGTCCCTGATCCAGGCCTCAGCATGAGCAGTCTCAGATATCTAGCACATGCGGTTGGGCTATTGGAGAACATTATCTTCGACTTATGCATACTAAGATCCTATGTTCAGGACTCTGGCCGAGTTTGGTTCTGCCATGAGGATTTTAGACAACATGGCGTCCGCTCCCTTGGTACATCTTGCAGCGTGAAGCACCATAACACACACTTTGCCATCCCCAAATTCAAACATGCCCAATGGTACTTGAGATTGATTCCACTATTTGATGCAAGTTTTCAAGGAAACCATAGTACCTGAAACCACTTTTCTAAAAGTCCCAAACCATGGACAAGCTCTTTAAGCAACTCAACTAGTATGCAATGCTTGAGGAAGATCCCGAGAAACTTCTCAATGGATTATTGCTCTATCACAAGTTGCCTCCAAACCTAACAATCAGCCCAAAGGTAGTCTTTGATTCTATTAGACTAGGTGTTCTATTTTTTTCTTTTTTAAAGAATTATTTAATCAATTAGACATTTTAATTAATATATCAAGAAATTTAATAGCACACATACATAATAGAAATTATAAAGTTACAATTCACTAGCTATGAAGAATTAAATACATAGATTTGTTGGAATTTTTGGATTACTACATTCCAAATCTTGGATCATTGGGGTGCATGCAAGATTGTCCCAGGGGATCTCTAGATTTATACAATGGAAGCAAGAAAAAATTTGAACCTTAAATCTAGGTCCTTAAAAAACTTTACTTTTGATATGGATGTTCCCAAATCAATTCTAAATGGTGAAGAGTTAGTGTAGATCTCAAATGCCTCCCAATCTTCCCCTTGATGACTCTCTTCCCTAGATCCTTATACGTGAGAATAATGGAATCCTCCTCTTCGTGGGGATGGAGTTTAGGGTTCCTTTCTCTAGAAAACTAAATGACAAAAGCTTGCAAGCCCTAAACCTTGTAGAGAGTTTATATAGGCCTTATGGGCTTAAGCGACTTGAGCTTATCAGGTTTGGGTCACTTAATCTAGTCCACTAAGTCATAATTAAATAATTAGCTCTAATAGGTTCCAAGTAATTAATTAGCCTAATTCAGAAAAATTATTCATAAACTCTTATGTAATCTTACGTATTTACTAAAACATCATTATGCACACATGTGAATAAAAAACCAAACTATCTCTCAAATAATGTGCCACCAAGGAATATGAGCTCGAGCGGGGACCATTAGGACTTATAGGAAAGTACTAACTCTCTTATAGTCCGATTTTAAAGTTGACTTAACATTTTACTACAGAGAGTTAACTACACTCCAAAATTGACTACATGCAAGTTCTCTATGAGCTGGTGTTTGTAATATAACTAAATGAATACTATTAACTTTTCAAGATTACTTACATAATCCTTGAGTCTCAAATCATATTATTATGTGATGAATTAATACGCTCTAGCTCTCCAAGGGCATATGTCAAATTCCATTTAAGGAATTACTGTGGTTATAGTTTTCATGATCACATGTCCTTAAAATTACCTAAGGGAACACATTGTCTCAAATGTATGAGATATCGTGGTGTTTATCTTAAGAATATATGTTGCCACATGCCTTGATCAATAGTAATCCAATTCATAAGGAATATATGTGTTGACTCTCTATTTTGTCTTCATAGCACATGATTTTGATCATATTTGGTGTCCCTTGCTTCATTCCCTTGCAAAGTATGCACATAGGATCATCTTCGACTTTTTTGTTCTTCACACTCCTTGGTGGTCTGCTTATTATTCAACTTTGGCATTGATTTTTGAGCCACTTTTGAAAACCTTTCTGAGGGGTTTTTGGATCCATTGTGTGACTTTTGTGGCATCTTAGATTCCCCTAAAGTTTTGGTGTGGTTGGAGCTTCTTTTGGTACATTTTGGTGATTGAAACCTTTTTGTAGTGTGTGTTGTCGATAGCCTTTTAAAGTGCTATCGGTAGACTTTTAAAGTTCAACCAATAGACTTTTGAAGGTCGATCGATAGACTTTTAAAGTTTAATCGATTGAGTTGAGTTTTTTTTCCATTTTGCCCCATTTTGAAGCTCATCCCCCTCTCCTCCTTCCATTTTTTTTTTGGGGTTCCTAGGGCTGGTTTAAGAGGGTTTTGTGACCTTTAACCCTAGGTTAATGTCTCTTTGGGTTTGGGTTTAGTTTAAGAGGATTGTAGATGTCTTTGAGCTTTATAGGAGATGAGGAAAAGTGTCAAAATCTCCACCATTATAAAAAGAGGCCTTAGGAGCTCGATGTGGAAGGATTTTTCTTAGTGTTTTGGAGATGAGACACTCTACCAAAATTAAGAGAGGAGAAAGAAGAGCACTCTTAGAAATATTCTTGCTTGGAAGCTTACTTGAAGAACAAGTTTTGTCACTTGTGAGGAGAAACTTTGTAAGTATGATTTATTTTCATTTCTTATCTTTCATTTATATTCTCTTCTTATTTTCTTTTGATTCTTTGAGGATGTATGTTTGTTAGGTGTGGACATTAGAGGCCACACATTTTATTGTTGGTTATTCTATTCTTCATATATGAAATTTTTTTCTCTTTTCTTCATTTGATTCATGTTGACTATTTGATATGATGATTATTCTATTAGTTTTATTCTTGCTCAATCATTTGAAGCTTCTTTTCATTTGGTTTTTATTCTATTTTGGAAAATTTTACCCTTTTATAGGCTCATTGATCAAATCATAAAATGAGGATTATATGGATACTAAATCCTTGATATTTTGTTTTTTCTCTTTTGGGGATTTCAAATTTTTGTTACACTTTATGGATTTTTGAAAGCCTTTTTGATTGATTTTGGAATAAAATTTGAGAGCCACAAGTGTTTATTTATTTGTCAAAGTGATTTTCTATAGAAAATCCCTTTTGAGGTTTCTTTTAGCCCCTTTGATTTTTGATTTTTGATTTTTCAAATATGATTGCAAAATCTATTTTCAAATCCTCTTTGGCTGAGATTTCAAGTACATTTAATAACCTTTTTCATGGCCAAGGATCAAGTCTCTCATCATAGGCCTTGATCTTATCTTTATGCTTGATAAAATTGATGGTTTCTCTCATGATTTTTGTGGTTTTTGAAAAGTTTTTTTCAAACTGATTTTTAGAGAACCATACTTAGCCCTTTAGAACCTCTCTTTATGGTCATTTGGGGTTTGAGATCATGGTCATTTTGTGGTCATTAATGATTATCATATTATTGATACATAATGCATGATTTCAAATAGGAACATCCTTGTTTATAGGTGTTTCTTTGTATATTCAATACTTTTTTTTCTAAACTCAAGTACTAATTTGGCCCTCTATGCCTCTTTTAAACTCAATTTCATACTCATTTGAGAGTTGAGAAGGATTGAGTGTCATGTGGATTGGTCAATGACTCTTACCTTTAGCCTACATCACTCACTTTTCAAAGCTATGATTTTTAGATTTTCTTGATTTTAGAAACATGGATAAATTTCACAAATCTTAATTTAATGAGATTATCTCCAACCTTCATAAGCTTCGTTTCATGATCATTAAAGGTTTGAGAATGCGGATTAGTCCATGGAAATTAATTTGGGCAATAGCAAAGCCCACATTCTTTGATTGTCACAATTCACTCACTTGTTGACTTGTTTTTTACCCTTGAAATGTTTTTCTAAATTTGAATTTTTTGGCTTGTTTTAAATTTTTTTTAGGCTTAGATGATGTTTTGGACTTCTTAAATGTATCAAAGAATTTTTATTTTGTTGAAAAAGCCTTCTCCAAGCTTGATGAATAAATTGGTTTTTTCAAGTGTCCAGATTCTGCATTGTTTTTTTACCCCCAAAATATTTTTTCAAATCAGTCATAGCCTGTGGGTTTTTATTTTTATTGCATTATAGACTTCTTAAATAAGGCTTTCATCTTTGGTTTCGTTCCAAAATTATTTTCCAATATTGAGAATTAATTCCATCTTTTTGTGTGTTGCTGTGTTAACCTGAATTTGGAGTTGTGAGATGTTCTTTGAAATTTAGGATAATGGGTGCATGTTAGGCCCCTTAGAAAATTTTCATGTGTTCCAGACAATTTAAATGTGTTGTAGAATTTTATTTTTTATTTTTTGGGTAATTTTATCTTACCTCTATGCTTGTTAAATAATTTAATCTTCACATGACTAATTGTTGTTTTGTCATGTTATTGAGCAATGATATGTATGTTCAAATTTAGGATAGTTTGTGCTTGTTTAGGCACTTTGGGCTTTTGGATTGTACTCTAGACACTTTGAATATGTTGTACATTTTTTTTTTAAATTTTATCTCATCTCTAACTATTTTATTTGAATTTATTTTGTAAGGACTTCAGTTCTATCTTGTTTTTGTATCATGTGAATAAATTTGCTAATTCAGTCCCCTTTTGTATGCTTTTGACCTTCTTAGACCCTTGATTTGTATTATATACATGTTGTACATATTGTATGAGTGTTTCCCAATAGCATGATCTTCTTTTTGCTATGTTATTTGGATTTGTTTTGTAATTGCATACTTATAGTCCTATTTTGACCCCTTACACATGATTAGTGTACATTAGCTTAGTTTGCTCTTAGATTAGCCATATTTGCTTTATTGATTTTATTTTTATATATATTGGGAGGCCTTTGTTTTGATACCATACCTCTTATCTTGCTTGTGAACTAACCCTCATTTCCTTATGTAAGCGTGTTGCCCTTACTTTAGGCATCATTGAGATATGCTTCCTTTCATATTTGTTTATTTGATTATTTTAATCTACATACTTTGAATGTTCTTTCTTTCTCGCTCTCCATCTGTTGGAAACCATGAATATCTCTATTCCCTTACCTTAGATCGTATAGGTGCATGCAAAACTACCCTAGGCCTCTAAATCTTATGCAACGGAAGCAAAAAAAAAAAAAAAAAAAAAAACATATTTTTAACATTCTAGGATCAAGAATAAAAACATTAGAAAATTTTCCTTTGATTTGGATGTTCCCAAATTAATTCCACTTGTTGATGATGAAACCTGGGCAGTCTAGAGGTCTCGTACACCCAAGATCTTCCGCCCAATGACTTGAACCATAATATAAACACTTTAAAGTGTGGGCTTTGGAAGGGAGGATTTCCTAGGCTCACTCTTTTTCTCTTTCTAGAGGTGCAAGACAAATATCTCTCAAAAAGTGATGAAAACCCTAACCCTTAAGGGAGTATTTATAAGGTTCCTCTATTGGGTTTTAGTGACTTAAGCCCACCAAGGTTTGGATCACTTAATCTAGCCCAAAGTGGGTCTTAATTGGTCCTAATTGATTAATTAGTCACACAAGACCATTTATTTAATAAATTATCCAATTTCAAAGAACTTGTTCACAATCCCTTGTGTAACTTTGCATAATTACGAAAATGCCTTTATGCACAAGAGTGAACCTAGAATCGGTCCAACCATCATAAATTGTGTCATCATGGTATATGAACTTAGAGCAGGGACCATTGGGACTCATAAGAGTATTGGCTTTCTTAGAATCAACTTTGAAGTTAATTCAACATTCCACTAAAGAAAATCAACTGCACTCCAGTACCTTATATAAATTAACAACAATATGAAGTTTGAGTTCATGACCTACTATCCACTACATGCAGAATCTCCATGAACTAGTGTCCGTAATCTAACAAGGTAAAGTTATCACCTATCAAGGTTACATCTTCAATCCTTGAGTAACAGATCTCACTTATTGTGTGATCAATTGACATACTCTAACTCCAAAGAGCATATGTTAAATTTCCACAAGAGGAAATGCTATGACCATAGTCTTCTAGATCACTTTTTTTTTAATCACCTAAGGGGACACATTGCCTCAATCCCATGAGATATCATAGTGTCTCTATTGAGAATACATGTTGTCACCAACCTTCATCAATAGTAACCCAATCCATAGAGATATATGACCACCTTAGGATCTCAACCATAGGTCAAAGCCTCCTGTTGACTTTGACACAAGCTCAATATCTTCTTAAAGTTGAGAGTCCATGTAGTATAGTAACTTGGTAAATCATAACAATTGATAGTTTTACATCATGATTCACCGTAGGTCTTGTCTAGTGTGCATAACATGCACTAGTGCACTCACCATGAGAAAATAATCTCAATGACCATGACAAGTCATCCCTCCAATTAGGAGGTAGTGCACTATAGTTTTAGATGGATTGCCCAAATCCATGAATCAACTGTAGACAACTCATCGCTCTATAAGAAACCCATGACTTGGATTTTCTATGCAACTCTTAATGTACCTAAGTCATGTACAATGCAAGTGATGTGAGATGTTTATGCTTACATAACCAATTAATGCAAAAAATGATAATGAGAAACCAAGAAACATAAATAAATAAATTCACAAATGAATCTCAATATGTTACATTATGTCATGCTTTTTAGGGCTTAATCCCAACAAACTCCCACTAGCCTTAAAACATGTTGGGAACACATCTCACACTTAAACTACCCATATGACCATCAAAAACTTAAGTAGACAAATTCTTCGTGAAGGGATGCATCGGGTTCTCTATAGAAGCAATCTTCTCCACAACCACATCTTCTCTCATTACTATCTCACGTATCAAGTGATACTTCCTCTCAATGTGCTTACCATTTAAGTGGTTTCTTAGTTTTTTAAATTATGCCATTACCCCACTGTTATCATAAAACAGTACCAGGGGCGATATAGACAAGGGCACAACCACAAGTCTTAACAAGAACTTCCAAAGCCAAACAACTTCCTTTGCTACTTCAAAAATAAGAAAATACTCAACTTCCATAGTGGAGTCACAAAAATACAAGATTGCTTCAAACTTCTCCATTTAATAGCCCCACCACCTAGAGTGAACACAAATTAGGAGGTAGACTTGCAAGAGTCTCTATTAAACTTAAAGTTCAAATTCGTATACCCAAGGGGTAAACTAATCGCAATGATACACCAAACCTATAATATTTTATTCTCCAAATATACTTGAGTATATGTTTGACCATCATCTAATGCTCCATGCTTGGATTGGACTAATCTACTCACTATCCATATAACAAAGCAAATATCTAATCTAGTACATAACATCACATACATAAGGCTACCCACTATAGGAGCATAGGGTGCCTTCATGCAATCTTTCTCCTCGGTCGTCTTAGGCCACTAATTCTGAGAAAAATGCACTCTATACTTGAAGAATAGCAAAAGCCTCTTGGAGTCTTATATCACACACTTGACCAAAAACTTGTCAATGTAAGTGACTTGAGACAACAATCTTTTTATTCTTGCGATCTCGAAGGACCTTAATCCTAAGAATATATTACGTCTCACCCAAATCTTTCATCAGGAATTAAGTAGATAACTAAATCTTGAGTGATAATAATAACTCTACATCATTCCAATGAGTAGAATGTCAACAATGTACAAGACCAAAAACACCACCATGCTTCCTTGTGTCTTCTTGTACACACAAGACTCATCTTCATTTTGATTGAAATCAGGAGTCTTGATAGCCTGATCAAAACTTTTCTTTAATCCATAAATGGATTAATGCAACTTGCACACAAGGTGCTCTTGACCTTTTGCTATGAATTTGTCTGGTTGCATCACATAGATGCTCTCTTCAAGATCACCATTCAAGAACGTTGTCTTGACATCCATTTGTCATATCTCATAATCAAGATGTGCCACACTGAACAGGAGTATTCTGATGGATTTGAGCATGATTACTAGTGAGAATGTCTTTTTATAGTTGAAAGTAGGTTTCTTACTATAACCTTTCACTACCAGCCTAGCTTTATACATCTCAACCATTCCATCTACCCCCATTTTCCTCTTGTAAACCCACTTACACCTTATGGGTTTTATTCCTTCAAGTGCTTCTACAAGATCTTAGATTATGTTAGAATACATGGATTCTAACTTTGCCTCTATAACTCCTTGCCAAAGAATAGCTTCATCATTTCTCATTGTTTCATTGTAATATGTGAGATCAGTCTCATGTTCCTCTAGAATGACTTCGAAAGACTCTCCCAAATACATGAATTTGTTTGATTATATAACAACCCTTCCACTACGATGAGATATTGGGGTACTAGAATTGACTAGAATGGTAGGTGTAAGAACTTTTGGACCCATAGTCATCCAATTTATATCGTGTTTTGCTCTATTACTCATCATATAGTCATTTTCCAAAAATTTGGCATTTGTATTAAAAAAAAATACCTTTTAGTCGATCTAACTTTAAAAGTAATGCCCTCTCATTCTTTTTGGATAGCCTATAAACTGACAAATCTTATACCTTGTTTCAAATTTGTCTACCTTTGATTTCAGCACATGTGCAAACTAGGTTGAGACCTTTCCACATCTATGTGGGAGTCAAAGGTACCGAATTAGAAGGTACTAGGTTAAGAAGGCAAGCTACGATATCTAAGGCATATCCCCAAAAGGATACATGAAGTGATAAGAGACTCATCATAGATCTCACCATGCCCATCAACATTTTATTTCTTCTTTCCGCTAGTTCATTTTTCAATGGAGTTCCACGTGTAATAAACTAGGATATAATCTCATGCTTCTTAAGGAAAAAATTGAAGTGAGTAGATATGTACTCACCATCTCGATTAGATTGAAGTGCCTTAATACATTTACCCAATTGGTTTTCTTATTTCGCTTTAAATTCAATGAATTTTTCAAAAGCATCAAACTTTCTATGCATCAAGTAGACATATCCAAACTTGGAGTAATCATTTATGTCCTTAAACTTTCCTTTCTGCTTGATAGATTTTGTTATGTTCTTCTTTTGGCTAGAAGAACTTGAAGTCATTGTCATATGAATACCTTTTTGGTCCTTGAGAATCCCCTCAATTGTCTAGAGTTCCCTCATTAGTTTAGTTAAGCTCATCACCATTTTATTCATATTATAGTTGAGCTTGAATTGTTTGAAAGAATCTAATACGGTCTCTAAAACCAAGTCAACTTGGGTTTCCTCATCGATCTCAGCTCCAAGAATCTTCATCTCGTTAAAGAGTTCGATCATACAAATCATATGATCTCTAATGGGAGTTCCTTTTGACATTTTAGTATCCATAATAGCCTTAAAAGCAACTTGCCTAGCTAACATGACCTTGCCACCAAATATCTCATGAAGATTGACAAAAATATCATAAGTTGTTGGCATAAACACATGTTGATGTTAAAGCACATTTTCCAAAGTCCTAGTATGATACACTTAGTCTTCTGATCCACCCTTTACTAATTATGATAATTGTCTTTCTTTTCCTAAGTTGAATGCTCATTAGGGGTGGAAGGAGCAATTTCCTTAGTCACTCTTTTTAACTTCTCTGAAGTGAGTAATATGCCCAGATTCCTTTTCCAATCCACATAGTTTGGTTTGGTCAATTTATTAGTAGTGAGAATGAGATTAACTGTATAGGGCCATTTAGTTAATCAATTAGCCCAAACCAAAGACCTTGTTCACTATCCCCTATGCAATCTTATGTAATTACCAAAGCGCACTTATGCACAAGAATGAACCTAGAGGCAATCCAATCCTCATAAATCGTGTTATCATGGTATATGAGCTTAGAGCGGGAACTATTAGGACCCATAGGAGTATTGGCTCCCTCAGAATTCAATTCTAAAGTTGATTTAATACTTCATTAAAGAAAATCAATTGCACTCCAATACCCTATATAAATAACAATGAGATGAAGCTTGGGTCCGTGACCTACTATCCATTGCATGTAGACTCCCCATGAACTAGTGCCTATAATCTAACAAAGGTATTGCTATCACCTATCAAGATTACCTCTCAAATCCTTGAGTTACAAATCCCACTTATTATGTGATCAATTGACATATTCTAACTCTAAAGAACATATGTCAAATTCCACTAAAGAAATTATTGTGGCCATGGATTTTATAATTACATGTCCTTTGAATCACCCAATGGGACACACTGTCTCAATCCCATGAGATATCATAGTGCCCATATTGAGAATACATATTGCCACCAATTTCTAAAAATAATGACCCAATATATAGGGATATATGATCACTTTAGGGTCTCACCCATAGGTCAAAACCTCCTGTTGATTTTGACATAAACTCAATATCCTCTCTAGGTTAAGAGTCCATGCAATATAGTAGTTGGTGAATTATGACAATTGATAGCCTTGCGTCATGATTCATTGTGGGTTTTGCCTAATATGTATCACATACACTAGTGCACTCACCCATCCTGACGACCAGAATAAGTCATCCCTCAAATTAGGAGGTGGTGCACTACAGTCTCTATTGGATTGCCCAAATCCATGAACCGATTGTGGACAAGTTATCTACTTATAAGGAACCAATGACTTGTGTCTTCTATGTAACTCCTAATGCACCCAAGTTATATACAATGTAAGATAAATGAGTTAAATGCTCAAATCAATATCAATACATCAAAAAGATAGCAAGAGAACAGTTAAGTCTAACTTTATTACATCATGTCTTGCTTTTAAGGACTCAATCCCAACAATTAGCTAACACTAAACTTATGACTTTGATTTTTTGTGTGACTCCTAATGCACTCAAGTCATGTACAATGTAAGTGATGCAAACCTAAATAAATAAATAATGCATAAATGAGATAGTGAAAAGGTAAGCAAAATCATAATATAAATATTAATGAAATCTATTTATTGTTATATTATGTCATGCATTTAAGGGCTCCCAATAAGATTTACTTAACCATTAATACTTTTTGAGACTTACATCTTGCTACCTACACTTAACCTCATGTCTGCAACATAGCACTATCATGCACTTTAGTGGACTCCTTAACATTTTGAGGTGATACGATTCTCTCTCATAAACTTAAGAATGAAAGGAAACACCTTTCAAAGTTTTGAGTAACGGAAAGTGTAATAACTTTTAGGCTTTTGCATAAATAGGAAATGAAAATTTTAAGGCACATATATACAAGTAATACCCTTATGGACTCGAACTATTTCCAAAATCCCATTTTTCCAAAACGGGCTTGCCAAAATATGGCAAAATAATAATAATAATAATAATAATAATAATAATAATAAAATAAAAATAAAAAATAAAAAATTCACAAAGTGAAATTTGGCAAATTTGGTGTCACCATTTGATCTCCTTTGGACAATGCTTGAGTACTCTCAAGTTGAGCTTAAGTACTCTCAAGTTGTGCTTGAGCACTTTAGTGCTTGAGTAATTAAAAGTATGCTTGGGTGCTCAATCTCAAAATCCTTTTTGCTAAAAAAATAAATTGTTTAATTTTCTAAATTTTCTAAAATTTCTAAAATCCACTTTATGCCACTAATAAAAGTTGTTGCACTTTTTGAAGATCTTTATTATTATCTATGCTATCCTTATTGATGTTGTAGCAATCTTGGGTCTTCAATGGAGTGTAAGTCACAAGAAAATATAAAAAAATCCTAAAATAGGATGAATAGAGCAAAATTGTCAACTTCATCTAATTATACTAATGCATTAATCTCTAACAATTTTGTGACAAAAAATTGATCACATAAACCACTAATACTCTTAAATGGAGTTTACAAATAACTCAATATCGCTTGTCAACCAAACATCCTAAATACCGATATTCAATGTCAACACCATATTAGAAAAAGTCAAATGGAAGAAACTAGTGATTTGCAAACACTAAAACAATAAAACCCATGAAACACAATCATATCCTCAATGATCACAGTCCAACAAATGATAATCATTCAATCATATTATCAATGATCTATCATGTCATCAATACTCAATCACATCCTGAACATCATCTAACCTTTTTTGTCATAAAATTGACAAAGTAGATATAAATCAATTAACACAAAATAGAGAACGAAACAACATATATAGATAAACAAGGTTTAGGATTCAATCATAGACTAAAAGAACATAAACAAATAAGATTTCAACATATTGAAAATACTGCAAACTCAACTCAATACATCTAAAACAAGTAAGAAATATATCAAGAAAAAAAAACATAGTTAGAGTAATACACAAAAAAAAAAAAAAAAAAAAAACCCTTAAAAATCTAGCTATCATGATTTAGAGGAGCTAGTGGAACATGGCATGACCTCAAGCTAGGTTGTGATGCACCCAAGTAGAAATGGAGCCTAATACTCGGTCCATAAAAGCAAGATGACCACCTATATGCTGAGAACAATCATACAACTCATCAACCCGACCATCTAGATGTGTTTGCAAACCATCGATATGTGCATCCATGAGAAGGTGCAATTGATCCATAGATGCCAACAGACAACTGATAGAAGACATTAGAGGGCCATGAAGATCTATAGTTGTGAGAAAAAAGCTTGCATGATGTCCTTGAGTGCCTCAACCTTGAGTGCAAGGACCTCGACACTATGCCTCTTACTCAATAGCTCTAGTCTCATCCTCATTATCAATAAGAAGGGCAATGATTGATTGCTCCACAAGTTGGGTTGACATGCTTAGACCATGAGCTTGCATGACTTGTATAATACAATACTTCCCATTCTTTAAAATACTCAAGGGCTTATTCTTTTGATGTTTCTAATCTCATTATCAAGCTTGATTAATGAAAAAGTGTCTTAAGTTGTATAAGTGACATATAGGTGCTTGGACATATTCCAATTCAATGACATTAAGGTCCACCTATACAATTAATGAACTTTAATAAATAGATATTTAGCAGTAGTAAAGGAATCCTTAAACCATTGGAACAAAATTTTAAGATGGCCAACTAAAGGACCATAAACTATATTAAAACATTAGTCATGTTCATTAATCAGGTTGCAATTAAAAGATTTTTAAACAGAAAAATAGGTAAAATATCCTTGGTCATGACCAACTAAACAGACACCAACTAGTCATGATGATAGACATGGTCACAACATTGTAGGAAAACCTTACAAAAAATGTGGTATGTAGTGAAACATACAGTGATGCTCTGTTGCTGCCACAATCAAAAGCCTGTTATAGTAGCGGCCACCATAAAAAGTTGTTCACCAAAAATCTTTTTTCTTATAATGGTTGTTTGACTTATCATCTAAAGCTTTACGTAGACTATGAGGTCAATTTGTTTTACAGTTTCCTAGTGTTTTAATGGACTTGATCATTTTTATTTGTCTTGTCATTGTTTGATTGTTGAGAGAAGGTATAGATTTCATGTCAAAGGTAGGCCTTGGTGAACCCATGACTTGAGTAGTAGCTTAGAGTTGGTGTCGCTTAAAATAACATCCTTTCTGGACAAACAAATTGTAGATATAAAAAGAAAGAGCACAATCAAGCAGGGATTTAGTATACAGAATGCACATCAAAAGGTATATACTCAATAAAGGGCAAAGAAAGAAATATTAGGAACCAAGTGCTTCTAAACATACCCAAAAACCCTTTGTGCCGACCAACCAACATAGAGGCATATGTAGAATTAAAACTTATATAAGCAAACAATAAAAGATGTCACAAGGGATGGAATTTTGTTTTGTATGACTTGTTTCTCATACCTTTAGAGGAGTTTCCAACTTTCGAGGTCAGGGAATGAATAAGAATTAAGAAACATCAAAATAGCCTCCTTCAACAATTGGCTTTCTTCAAACTTTGCCTCAACCAACAACAACCATTGACCCTCCCAGGGTCCTATCACATTCAGGGGAGTGATGCGAAATTATTGCAAACATGAACCCAACCCCTCACCTGACACTCTAGTACAAGATTAGACTTGAGAGTTATCCCATTGGAGAACCGTCCTAAAGCAATCTATGCCAAGTCACGCTTCTTCTTCAAAATGGCATCATATTAGGCCCTGCATCCTCCACACCATGAACTTGCATGCATGACCTGGTCACTTAATTTTCAGATAATAAAAAAATTTGCAAGAAGCTTAGTAATGATAGTATAATCATTCTATAGAGTAGAGAATTCCAGAGGAAGAAATTGGAACATCTACCGTCTCCCGTCTCCCATCTCCGCTCTCCGCCAGAGAAGTGAGAACTGAGACTACCTTACCTTTTTATTAAAAAGTGAGAAATATAATAATAGCTAGATACACAATCCATCGGTCCACCCTGATATGATAATTAAAGGAAAAATATCTAAGCAAATAGATTACAATCTAGCAAGAAGAGAGAAAAATCAGGAATGGAGAGTCAAGTCAGAGAGACTCAGGAGGGAAAGAAGGAGTAGTAAAAGGGCGTTGCCATCCAGACCCAATGTCACTGAGAATGAGCAGAGGTGGAGGCAGAGGTGGAGGTGGGGTTGAAGTTGGAGTTGAGTTGCCATGCGGAGGTGGCGATGAGGGGACGAGTGTGCCAGCCAAGCATCAGACACCCATTATTTTCTTCCACTCTGTACCCGTCCCCACCCGCGAATAAAGCCAACAGCATGCTTGCCTGCTTGAAGGCGTTGGAGCCCAGGTGAACCGGGTCGAACCCTGCTGACCCCATCCGACTCCTCCACTGACTCAGTGTCTCGTGCCTCTCAACCCGCTCCGCTCCTTCACACGCCACCACGTTGCATATCTGCCGCCCCAGGTATATCTCCGACATCATCAGGTCTTGGCTACTCGGTGGCGAAACCCCGCACCCTTCCAGTGAGTCGAACAGGTTCGAGTAGTAGTGCAGCGCCTCCGTGAATCTGTCCAGAAACACCGGCCCGTTGTGGCTCGCCTCTTGCTCCACCACCGTCACGATTTTCGGCTTCATGGCTTTGATAGACGACAACACCTTCTCGATGGCCCCCGGTCGAGCCAGCAGGCGATGCAGCTCCAGCACGGAGTTCACCGCCACGGCCTCCACCTCTGGCTGCCGGATTTGGAGCATGGATGGCTCCAGATCCGCCAAGCTGTTCGCCACGAATCCCCTGAATTCGAACTCAACGCCTATGGTCTCAGCCAATTGGGCCAGCTTCCATCCCACTTGCTGCAACGCGTCGGTATTGTCCGGCTGCGGAGGGCCAATTCCAGTGAGTCGAAATGCCGGTGGGCCACCAGGGCGCAATGCTAGGGCCTGCATAAGAGCCGGCCATTGCATCCCCTGTTTCAGGCCGAAATCGATGACATGAACTCTGTTGGCGCCGGCGAAGGCCTCGAGGATGGCTTGATTGGCTGTGAAGTGGGCGAATTTGAGGTAGGGGCAGGCCTCATAGAAGTGCATCTGGAGAATATCCGAGTAAGACGATTCCAGAGAGTCTTGAGGGTAGATTCTGTAGATTCGACGAGCCAGAGCTTCTGCGAAGTAGGTGGCGACCTTTCTCATAGCGCCAGCTTGGGACGCCGCCAGCAGGCCTATGTGCTTCACCAGTGCATCTGCCAACTTCATATTGTCCTGTTGAACCGCGTCTGCACAAGCCATCAAGGTGTGAACCAGTCGCACACCCGTTTCCTGCGAGTCCACCACTACAACCGGCCGAGTCGACTCGGCGACACTCGCCAACCCATTCTCTTGTACTTGTTGCGTCGATGAGGAAGACGACGACGACGCCGTTTTCATCCGCTTGCTGCTCTTCTCCCCATCCCCCTGTTGGTCCGGTCGCCGATACACAGCAACGCCCGGAATCGCACTGAGATCGTAGTCGGAGTTGTCGTTATAGATGCGAGACTGGTGCTCCGACTGCTGCCGCGAGCCGGAGAAATCAAGGGTGGTGATAGTAGAGGACTCGGAGGGAGCAAGGAGAGGATCGTCGATGGGGGTTTGCTGTGAGGAGGAAGCGAAAGCAGAGGAGGGAGGATTGAGCTCAGTAAGCATGGACTGAACCCAACCGGAAAGATCGGAGGGGTTATAATGAACAGTCCCAGAGGAGAGATGAGAAATCCCATCCTCCTGAGCGGTACCCATAACCATCTCAAGCTGCTCCAGCTTCTGAGCCACGTCCACCATGTCCGACGACCGAACATTGTAACCCAAAACAGCCAAGAGCTCGTCCATGCCCGCATCTTGCTGCTGCCCATCGTCCCACATCTTCCCCTTTGCAGAGACCATAGACGACCCCTCTTCACCTTTGCCGCCGCCGCCGCCGCCGCCCCCTCCCCCACAACCGTCTAGGAGGTCTCTCTTCATCTCTCTCGCAGAATCAAAACACCAGGGATTGGATCATTAGTTTTCACAGGTGGGATTGGTTCATCTCAGAAACCGATACGAAACGCACGTGACTGGCACGAGCTCCGATGGGGTGATATGAGCTGGAAGTCTGGACCCTGGAAGAGATAAGGAAGGAGGAAAGCCTCCCAGGTCATAATAATGTGGGGATATATCATTTTAAATTTTAATTTTCAATTTAAAAATGATTTTATGTGTATATATATTTTTCGGCCATGCAACCACCTTAAAAAAAAAAAAAAAGCATCAAGAGCCGTAGCGGCACCGCAATGCTAAAAAGATGCCTTTTCTGTGATAGCATACAGCTCATGTGTACCCAAGAGCATACACTGGAAACTTGGTGGCCGTAGGCGCAATGGAGATGGGGGATGGGGATATTAGGACAGTGGTGGGGACCAGCTTCGAATGCTCATCTAGTTGAATTCGGGAAGCTACTCCACGCTCTTTTATGGCTTGTGTTGCGCACGCTCTTAAGAACAAATAAAATAACACCCATCCTTATTCCTTATCCTGGGTTGGGGTTGGGTAATTTGGCAGTTGGAGAGCTGGTGTTTTCCTTTTGTGAGTAATTGATAGGGTCTTGTACCAAATCTTGAACGCCAGGACAGCACTAAAATAGAATTTTTATGGCTATAGTTGTACCTCTTTCAACATTGACCTCTACATGAAACCGCACTTGTCATTCTCAAAATCATTCTACAGTGCCCAGAGCCGTAAGCGACTTCGATAGCGCGATATTAGACGCCTAAGGATAGGGGTGAAGTTGAGGGGAGGGGAGGAGGTGATTTGACAAGTTTTTGCGAGCAATAGACTCCAACACAGTGCTTTAAGGACATGGTGGACAGTGGGCATGCGCCGGCCTAATTGCATTTTTTGTTTAGGGCATTGTCTTTCAATGTTTTAAAAATCTCATTGAACCGAAAAAGTTATCGATTCACGGTTCATTGATCGAACCGTCGGTCGAACAGCTATCGAACCGGTGACGTCATAAATATATATTTTATTATTTTATATAATATAAAAAATTAAAACATTAATAAATTTTATGTAAATTTTGATAACATCTATTTTGTTTATTAAGTAACTTGAGTTTTGTCACAAAATTTTTTACCTATAGAAGTCATCAATTATTATATATGATATTTATAATACAATATAAGATGTTATACATTCATAATGTCAATAAACTTAATATTTATCAAATAATCAAACCATTACTATCCTATAATAACCAAATTATCAAAGAGTTGTTAACTTAACACATTGTCCATAACAAATAATACGAATGTCAACCATAGGTCCACAACACTTAAATAATTACTCAAAATAAAAACATAACATATCAATGTTTGAATATTCATGAAGATTTTGGCATACTAATAAATATAAAATTTATGTCTTAATTCATTTTGGAAATTGGAATATGGAGATTGAAAATGAGCATTTGGAAAACGAAAAAAAAAAATTAAAATCATTTGAACCGGTTTTTTCCCTCACAATCGGCTGATTCTCCGGTTCACTGGTTGGACCGTCGGTTCAAGCGGTCCAATCCCGGTTCGGTCTCCATCCGGTCTAATGACCGAACCGAATCGAAACGGGGACCGATCGGCGGTCCAATCGGTCGGAACGGGGACTGGTCGGCGGTCCAATCGGTCAGATCGGTCAATTCGGTCCGATTTTTAAAACCATGGTGCCCTTACTCCTTATCCGTTGGAATTTGCATGTGAACTAAGTCGGTTGTGGAGTTTTATCTTAATCTTAAACGTAAACGTAAACGGTGGTTTAATAAAGGGAAGAGCATTTGTTTTTGCGCACAATGATTGGATTTAAGGCTGGATGTAAGTGGTACGCACCCAAATGATGCGCAAGGCAGAAATTGAGAAGGGCATTTGATAGCACACGCGTCCTGTATCGGCGAAGAAGAGGGAATAGCCGACAGAGAGAGGACTTATGCATACGGGGATTCAGACGTCAACATCAGTTGAGTGAGCGTCAGGTGGGACCCACTGAATATGACCCCAATCCCTCCTCCCCCTTTCTTTTCTTTTCTTTTTTTTTTTCAAAATAAATAAATAAATAAATAAATAAAGTTAACGGAGTTAGAAACGGGGTTGCCTCCCCCTCAATCATTCATTGCCTTTCCAGGGGATGCCGCACTCACACACCATGGTCCAATGTCCATGAGTCCATCACACATGGCACGACTTTATCATTTCCTCCTCTCTCTCGCCATGTGATTCCGCCACCTCTCCCATCTCTTCCTCGTCATGGTCCCCTCCAGCCACCACCCCTTCTCTCTCTCTCTCCTCTCTCTTTTTCATCTTATTTTACCATAACATTACTCTATTTGGTCTCTTGCAAGGAAAAGAATTTGTGCTCTAAAAATTCCCTTATGTTTGCTTTTTCGAGATATCTAAGCACTTAATCACCTCGATCGAGAAGTCATATTGATTGCTTGGGGGGAGAAAAGTTCCTTGGTAGAAACGGGTTCGCCTGTCACCACACTGTTGGCTGCTTCCTCTTCTCTGCTCACCTTTCCCAACGGACGCTCATCAACCCCCCAAGAACTTGTTTCAATGCAATGACCCTTTATCAGTTTTCAGTCTTTTAAATTAAATCATCCCATAACAATACTCTCAAACTCCAAAACTTTTTGAAGAGATCAATCGATAGCCCCTAAATGCTAAAAAAAAAAAGTTTTGGATAACCAAAACCTTAATCTATGTTTGGTTATTGGAAAAGTAACCGAAAAAATTGTAAAAGAAAATTATTTTCTCACTATTAACTTACCATAAAAATTAATTAAAAAAATACATTACATGATTAAAATTAATTAAAAACTTATATAATTTTAAATTATTTACTCTGAAATAAATTTGAAGATATATATTTCCTCAAAATTTTCAAGAAGGAAACATATCGTAAAAGAATGTATAATTTAAGGAAAGTAATTACAAAAAGAAGACATATTTTTTTTATATTTGATTTATAATAAATAAATAAATTTTATGTCTTTTGAAAAATATTTAATTTTTATATAATTGAGAAAAAATAACTCAACTTTAAATCCATTTTTATTTTTCTTTATTTTTTTATTTTAACTAGTCTCATTTCTAAAAAATGATTCAAATATAGCAATAATAGAAGAATCTAATAAATTATCCCTTCTCATTTCCTATTTCAATAATTCAAACACATTCTAAATGTTATGTTACATTAAAATTTATAAATCCATTATCAATCACAAAAAGTGTTAATTCAAGGTTTAATATTCCAAAAATCACATATATTAAGAAGAGGAGCCAATATTTACTCGAAAGTTAAAACCAAATGAAATGGATTCATATCCAAATAATCAAATAAAAGAAATGTAAATTATACCCGAAACCTTCTAACAAACCAAGTTCTAATACCTAAATTAAATTATCAATTTTCCTAAAAGGTTAAGATTTAAGCTCAATATACAAATCATATTCTTTAATAATATAGAAAAAAAGTGAGATTTTTCACACTCATATAAAAGTAATTATAAAATGGAAACTTTTTAAAAATAATTCAAATTTTATGCGCTGGTCAATGATGATACCTAAGATAGTTAAATGTAATACGTATATCATTAAAAAATAGTATGAAATATAAATTATTTTTAGATAACGGTTGGAAATTAGTATTTTATAAACTTAGATTCATATTTTTTAGTTTTTTTTCATACATGAGGGTATGAAAATGCACTTTTCCGTCTCATAATTGTATTAATAAATAAATATAATAATCTGAGATGAAGAATTGAAGATGGCATATTCGAAAGAGGATGTGAAAAGCATAATGAAATGGGATGGGTGTCACAGTCATGCATGCACATTAGGTACTTCACCTTGATTGATGACTAAATGGTTAATGATTATCTTCCATTTGTCATCCCATGTTGATTCAAGCATTCCCCCATTCAAAACCAAGTCAAAAAGATTCCCTTTTAAGTGCCGCATTCAGATCCCATTGGATGACTCCCACGCTTAGACCATTATTATATCCTCAATCCCTTTAATTTTACGTTGTCGATAGGAGACATAAATTCATTTCTTAAATTAATGATGATCAATGCCGGCTCAGCGATACAAACCAAGCAGTTGAAAGGGAAAATAATTGATACTCTAATGCCCCTTGCTATATAGAAAAATGTCAAGTTGCTTTCCTTGACTCCCGACTCCTGAGAGAGGTCAGATTGTGTAACCTTTTATGGTAGGTTTTTTTATTGGGGCATGGACATGGTCACGCCCCTCATTTTCACAACTACTCCATTTACCAACAACCGTTATCAGCTTTACGCCTCCTGCCGGCCTAGCCGTCTAAACTGCACATGTGCCTAACTATGCTACACCATCGTTTTTTTCTTTTTATTTCAAAACGCTTCTTCTTTTCCGTCATAATTTACTTTATTTTAAAATCAACGTAACCTTTCCTGCTTACCAGACTTCTTATCACGTTGTTTTGTCAGATTTTTCTAATGTGTAACTTTTTTTCTTTTTTTCTTTTTTCGGTTTTCAGATCCTCCCACTACTAGCTTTTTGCCACTTTGTCAAACTTTTGATAATTTATTGTCGGCCAGCTTTTGATATGGTACGTTGTTTTTTCAATGGCTTTCAAATGCACGAGGACTACTACTTAATGTCTTATGCATGCTTTCTCATATGCCAACTCTCGGAGTTTCCTTTCCTCAATGACGTTTCTTTCACAATTGCAATTGCTTTTACGAAAAATTAATTAGGATAAATTTGAGACTAGGTCTTCTTTCATTCCACTTCTAGACCTTGGCGTCTTTCAAATATATCTCTTTCCTTTGGTTTGTAAAAGTAAGTTCAGGGGAGATAAAGTACCGGTTAGGCCAACCTCTCTTCAATAGTCAAGTTAATTATGATTCTAGGTAAGAGATTTAGGGTGTGTTTGGGAGTTATTCTAAAAAGTATTTTTAATATTTTTAACACTTGAATAATAAAAATTTTCAAATATTATAAATATTAACAACATTTTCTAGAATCAATACCAAATGGGTTCTTAAAATGCGTTTGATAGTGCTTCTAAAAAGTGTTTGTATCATTTCTAATACTTGAAAAATAAAAATTTTCAAGTATTAAAAGGATTATAAATAATTTTTAAAATCACTACCAAATATACTTTTAATAGATATAAAGTGATTGTAAAAATTATCTTGCTTTGGGAAATAGCTTCATTTTTATACTTCATTTAAGATGAGATTCGTACATTTTCCAAATAGTCAAGTGGAGTAATAATGGGGTTGTCAATTAAATAGAGACCGTGAAGTAATCTATTAAGTCTTAGCAATGATTGTTGTGCAAATGAATTTGGTTATTTCTACTATAAAAGGGATTATACATTGAAGTTATTAATATGTGATAGCCATTAGAAGGGATGAGCTTGTCTTCATTTGAATGAGGTAATTAAATTTTACGGATATATAAAAAATATGAGTAAAATATCAATAAATATTTTGACAAAAATATTAGTGAAACGAAAATTATTCCAAATTCATGGAAATACTTAAAAAGACTTCAAAAAATGATAAAATAAATAAAATTACATTGCTAAAGTTATTTTGTAAGTGTAATTGATACAAGTAAAGTTAAGAATAATATTTATCAACTATTTAAAAAAAAATTATTTTAAGTTCTTTTAATATATTTATTTTTAAATCAGGTTTTGATGATAATAAATTATGGTTAAGTTACTAATTAGTTGAATTATAAAGAATTGCATGTGTTAATTTGGAAATTCATCAAAGAACCAAATGGATGCAAGATCAAGACTTTTGAAAGACTTTTAATCATAGGAAACATTTGTAAGGTGAATGCATAAGTGCACTTAGGATTTACATATCATTTCATGTATCTTTGAAAAACTCTGTTTATTCTTTAAAGTCACAGTTTCATCAAAACCCGAGTTTTATCAAATGAACCTTAGGCAAATCACTTCAAAATTGGCATATTAATTTACCTAAAGACCTTGCCTAAGTGTTAGAAGAGAAAAGACTAGAAGAAAATAGGTTTTTGAGGAAAAAATGGTGAATCGATCAAGACATTGTCTAAACCGGCTCAACCGGCCAGGATACTGGTCGATCGGTTTCCTCTTTCCGATCAAGGTCCGGTCGAGGAGTGTAAAAAACACCCTCTCTCTTCCAATAGCTTTTCCTTCCCGGTCGAGGGTAACAGTCACTTGTCAAGCATTAAATACTTAAACGGCTAGTGAACCAGTCGATCCCCAATTCGAACGGTTAAGGTTGTTTTTTGGTTTTCTTGGCTCCCGAGGTTAGAAACCTATAAATAGAGAGCTCCACTTCATTTATGAGCAAGAGAACACCTGCATTTATTTGTTTACCTACTTGTTCTTGCCTTAAAAGCTCTCATTTATTTTCTTGGTGCATTAAATCTCATTTGCATATCCTTTAGTGTACCTTTGTGATTCATCCTAGTCTTGAGTTGTATTTGAGCCTTTGTTGAGCTAGGTTGAGAGATTCATACCTGTTAATTGAGTGTTAAAGCCTTCAAGTGAGTTGAAACTTGAAGAGATTGTGTAAGAGCCTATTGGAGCCGGAATCCAAGTGTAAAGGTGATTAAAAGCTTGGTTGACGTTCCAAGTTAGTGGAACCCTCATTCGATTAGGAGCTTGAGGAGAGTGGACGTAGGTAAGGAAGTGTTGAACCACTATAAAATCTGAGTTTAATTTCTCTAACTCTATCTCTTTATATTTGCTTCTCTTATGCTTAAGTTTGTTGTGTTTAAAAAGAATTTTTTAAAAACCCAATTCATCCATCTCTTGGGTGTTTTTCTCATTTAAGATTGGCCTTTATTTTCTCAATATGCTATGATATTGAGGAGCCTGTTAGGATGACGTGGTAAGTGGGCATCTTCCAATTATGTAGTGTCCTATATTATTCTTTGATCATTCCACGTGTCAATATATTATCTCGTCCCTACATCTCCTTCCCTTTTGTTTAGCGAATTTTAAATAAATGAGTGAAAATATCTAAATGCTAAAGGTACATCTTTTTTCCTTAGGCCAGGGAAATACTCAATCTATATAAAGCATTTGGAGGTTGGTCTTTTTCTTCTCTTACTATTGTTCTTTAAATGTTTCTTTTCTTTTGTTAAGGTGTTTCTACACCATTTCAATCATAACACTGTTTTTTGAAAACCAAACCGGACCGATCAGATTGACTTGGTGAAATGGACCAAATAGAGGTTAGACTATTGTTAAACCACTTGAGTTAGTAGTTGGACCGTATGACGGACGAACTGTCCTGTTTCAAAACCTATATAGGCCCCTATTCTTCTTACCCAGTTTCCTTCCCTCTAAGCCCATTTGGTTTTTCCTAATGTGCACACATATAAATACTACGTAAATGGTTTATAGATTTCTAATGTAGGAATGAGCTTTGCATAGTAGGGAATTGAATTAAGACTTGTGGTTAACAACATGAGTAACAAACCAATGAGTTGCACAACCATTTAATTAATAATAGAATAACTATCTATATATCTTTCTTTTAAATTTTTATAATATAAAACATTTAAATGATAAATATGAAAGTAATATAAATGAATTAATATAGTAATTTTTAGAATTTTAAAATAACAAAATATATAGATATATAATTTAATTAAATATTATAATTTATTTTTATATTTATCATTTAATTTGGTATATCGAATATAGACAATAAAATATTACTAAAAATTTAATTATATATATATATATATAAAATAAAATATAAATGATATATTTATGATGTCCTGGTTTAACTATGGTTCAACCACTGGTCTGACCAGTAAATCATGAATCGATAACTTTTCCATTTTAATGTTTGGTTTGATTCTGAAAAACATTGTACATCATACTCCTAAAATAAGATAGGTGTGGGGAGTTAACTTTTTTTTTTTTTTTTTTTTGTTACTAGGTGAAGCATCACAACATTTGTACATGTTTTTTTTTTAGAATTCAAGACTCTAGAAAAAAGTGGTGGATCAAGGCTTCATTATGGTCAGTGGAGAATGGGAGGAGACTTAATATGTTAGAGGATGTTCTTGCAATGCCCATTATAGAGAGGGTGGAGTTAGTATAACGACCTTTCCTCTTCTTATATTTTATTCGTGAAAAACCATTGTCTAATAGGGTAATATCCAGAGA
The DNA here is from genome assembly GCA_946000715.1 of Vitis cinerea var. helleri x Vitis riparia. Classification (NCBI taxonomy): domain Eukaryota; kingdom Viridiplantae; phylum Streptophyta; class Magnoliopsida; order Vitales; family Vitaceae; genus Vitis; species Vitis cinerea var. helleri x Vitis riparia. The sequence continues at coordinate 14,210,769 of OX254005.1, read as the reverse complement.
AGGGGGGGTGGAAAAGGTGAATAGGTGTATTTTTTAAGATTATAAATTATGAATTGAATTAATAACCCAATTAAATACCAAGAGATATCGATGATAAATAAAATAACCAAAATCAAACAAATAATCAAGGGATACAAGAATTTTTATATGGAAAACCCCCCACATTGAGTATGTAGATAAAAAAATCATACGATCTAAGACCTCTAATATAAAATCTAGTATTTGAGATCAAGTTACATAGAATTACTTGTTAGCTTACTCCTAGGACTTACTCTCCAGAACCTATAACTTGATCCACGTCTGCAATGCAACAATCTTCAATTGTTCTAGTGAATTCTCTTTAGCTTCGTTGAAGGGATGTAGGTCTTCCAACAACCCAAGATCCAAGCTTTGAATTTTGTTTTAGAGAGTGAGAATGATAGGGCAAGTTTGGCTTGGCTTCTTTATGAGTGTCCTTCCCTAAAGAGGTTTAAGAAAGGTTTGTATAGGCATATAAGCCCTAGGAGATTGATATCCTGAATTTTTCAAATATAATATTTTTGAATTTCCAAAAATATTCTGCCATATTATGGAAGATTCGAGATGAGCGCTTGAGCATTGGACAATTGCTTGAGTGATTTTAGCACTTGAGCGTTGCTTCCACCACTTGAGCATTCCATGTTTTTCCAAAATAAAAATTTAAACATTTTAAATTTATTGAAAATATACTAATCCACTTTTAACCCTTTAGTTACCTAAGTTGCCACCAATCACACATTTTAGATTTACTTGTGACTTTTCAGTTGAACCAGCAACAATCTTAGACCTTTAATAGAGAGTAAGTCACTATCTAAAAAGTTTCCTAAGCAAAACAAATTGAAACAAAATTGCCAACAAACAATGTACTAGACTCATTGTCATAATAATTTATGTTCATTATTTTAGGTTTTCTACTAATTTTCTTTGTTTTTTAGGCAGAATCCAAAGGGTAGTGGGTAACTCACTTGTCACAGGATCGATACTATAGAGGGCTTAAGGCGATAATTTTTGGAGCTCCTTGATACATGACAATTTTGAAGTTGCACTCGCTTAACAACATTAGTTTGTCATCGTATTCAGTTGACCATAGAACCTTTGCCCAAATTCCATCATCTTCCTATCAATTTGAGGATTTTATGGTTTTCCTTCAATAAGAATGCGTTGTTCAAAGCTATGGACACCCTTATTCCAAAACTATTAGAGGCGTTAAGCATTCATGTGTCTTTTCTAAGAAAGAGTGTATCCATTAGTGACAGTTCGACTTAGCCTAAAAAGAAACTCAAGAGAGGATCATTTTCATTGCAATCACTATCTAACCAAAAGAAAGGTAGTAATCAAGCTTCAGCTCTTGAGGATCATGGGCATTGAATTGAATGGGTATTTGAGCTTTTCCTTATGATTGTTGATTCCTCCCCCTTAGTCAATGCTACATTTCAAGTCGAATCATGACCTTTACTTGATGTTCCTCCTTGAAGGACAAGGGAATAGTTATAAGAATCTCTCAAAGGCAACTATTCCAAGAGTGTTCCTATTGGGTAATGGCTTATCCCCATAGCTTAATCTTTACGTTTCCATTCTTTAACTCCTAGATAGGGCTTGTTAGACCTCTCTCTCAAGTCCTTGCCTTCTTCAACTTTTCCTAAGAAAGAGATTGAGGTTGTCTCCTAAACTCTTGTTGCTTTTCAAGTTTTACCAATGTTTTCAGAACTGGACCGGTCATTAAACCAAAAAAATTATCGGTTCACGGTTCACTAGTCGGATCGACGGTCGAACCGCGATTGAACCGGTGATGTAATAAATAATTAAATATATAATTTATATATTTTATAAAATTAAAAATATATAAAATTACAAATTTTAATAATGTTTGATTTTTACATTTGGTATATTAAATTAAATGATAAAGTTTAATATTTTAAATTTTATCAAATAGAAAAATGTAATATTTAAGAATGAAGATATATTTAAGATGAAAAAATTTATAATATTTAATTTTATCTTTTTGTCTTTATATTTTATTGTTTTAAAATTATTCTATTAATTAATTCATATTATTTTTTATAATTATTATATTATTATTATTTTAAAAATGAACAAGAATTTAAATATTTACATTTTTTAAAAGATTTTATATGATAAAAATTTGAAATAAAAACATTAATCTTAGATTCTTATTATATATATATATTAACAACATTATGGTGCAATGCTCATGGTTCAAAGTTCAAAGACTTCAAAGTTCCGTGCGTTAAGAGGCAATGTTTTCCTCTAATCAGTCTCATTCCCAATCCCACATTGGAAGCACATGAATTTTATGTACTCCATGTGCTCTATAAATACCTTCCAACATGCCTTTAACCCAAACAAGCCAACAAATTGGGCTTGGAAGCATGGCCCAAATAAAAGTGTTATATTTAAGCCAAACATGTTATAAGCTTTCTTGTCATTGGACTGGGCCTAACGGCTTGGACCTAAGATGGGCTTATAATTAGTTTTAGTTTTGTAAGTATTGGGCGTGGAATGGGCCTGGTGGATAATGGGCTTCTTAAATAGCAAACAAATATTTCTAAGATTAAGGAGTGACTGGTTTGCAAAAAATCGGACGATTTATCCGGTTTGACGGTTCATCCATTGGTTTGAACGGTTCAATGCCGGTTTGATCACAAAATGGTTCATTGAGATGGACCGAATCGAAAAGTTCACCGGTCGACGATTCGACCAGCCGATCCGGTTCGGTTTTTAAAACCATGAGTTTTGCATAAGATAATCGAGCATGAGATTAAGCTCATATTTGATGACAAGGAGCACCACATGGGGAATAAGTTGGTCATTTTCAACATCAAGGCTTTTATGTCATTCCTTGCCCTTGAAGACAACACATTTCACTATCATATTACTCTAAAGATAGGGTTATTATGGAATTCAAGATGGCTAATAAGATTTTCCAATTTTTGGACAATCTTCTTTCATTTTTGTAGCTAAAATTGTATATACTATTTAAGGGTTTTTTTTTTTCTCTTAAACTCTTGAAACTAATCGTTACTTTGTTAGGTCGTCTTACATGATCACCTTCAACATTGTGGGTCAAGCTAATTAGGGTAAGGAAATTGCTACCAACAACAAGGAGAAGGCTAAGTAATTGTGGCACACTTTAAACAAGAAGTCACTTATTTAAGCTCATGTTAATAAGATGATCTTAATGCTGAAAAGGAAAAAGAAATTGGCTATACTATTGAGGTTATTCTTTCCATTGTCTAAAAAGACATTCAAGCTCTTCAGGATGAGATTAGATCATTCTTGGATCCAACTAGTACCCTCAAGGTTGAGTTTGTTTCGTCCTAGTCACTAAGGTTGGTGACTTGCCATGTTCCTTGAGAAGAAATCTTAAGAAGTGATTTACCATGCCAATATCATAGAGTTTTTGGTTGTTGATGTGGTTATTGCTCATTCAAAGACCTTCAAGACGAGGATAGAGTTTAATTAAAGCCTTTTTTGCTTAAGTGCAATCAATATTTGAGTTTGGGAAGTAGTAAGGTCGATACAAGGTTGATCTCAACAACATTGAGAAGGTCAAGGAGGAGGTTGAAGATTAAGAGGGAGATGATGGAAATAATGGAGAATGATCCTCTATTTTATCACTTTTTAGGTTTTTTTTTTCTTTTTAAAGGTTGCATTTGAAAAAAAATAGGTATTGCTTGGAATACCACTAATAATAACCGAAAGTCTAATAGGGAACACCCAAAGAGGGGGTGAATGGGTGATTTAAAACAATATTTGTAAATTATAAGCACTTTTCTTATCCTAAGATATTATAGGGATAACTTGAATATTCAAATAGGATTTCACTCAAATTAAAAATCTTATTTTTATGGTTAATTGATATCCAAAGATTAACAATATATGTTAACTATGTTAAAGATAGTGATAATCACTACTAGAATGACCAACCTAACAAACTCAACAATAATCCCAACAAATCAATAATTGGTTATAGGTATAACCACCATAAGATAACCAATTCAACAAACTCAATAACCAATTAACCAATCAATCCAATATATTTAATATCTTCAACCATAATAGATGCAGGAATAGATATAAACCTTTTAGAATAGCTCTACAAAATATTAAGTTAAAACAAATTAACCTATTTTAAGCAATTCAAACATAACATTGAATATAAAAAGATAGATAATGAGATACAAAGTTTTTATGTGGAAAACCACCATAAACTGTGGAGAGAAAAAACCATGAGGTCTAAGATCTATCAATCGAAATCCACTATTCAAAATCAAGTCACACGAATTTATATGGTTGTTTTACCCTAAAGACTTACTTTTTAGTACCTATAGCTTTATCCACATCTACAATGCAATAACTACATGTTGCTCCTTAGTAGATCCTTCGGTCCCTCCGAAAGGATTACGGTCTTCAACTAACAATTCAAAGAATTGAATCGTTGAATGAGAGAACAGGGATGGTGTGGCAATAAGGCTTTTATCACAAGGAGTACCTCTAAAGGATAAAAACCCCAACAAACTCTAAGATCTTTATGATTTTTCTAATCTTTGATCTCTAACCCACAAAGAGTTACAAAGGAGGTATTTGTAGGCAAATTCCATAAGGATTTCGGTATTTTAAGTTTCCAAATTAATGTTTGATTGAAATTCATTCAAGATATGTTTCTAAACTTGATAGGACTGTCATGATCGCTTGAGTGCTCTAATCGCTTGAGTACTCTAACCACTTGAGTGGGATTAATCGCTTGAGTGCTCCAATCACTTGAGTGAGATTAACTGCTTGAACGATCCTTGCTTTTTGAAAAAATATTTTAAAAACATTTTAAGCTTAAAAATGGTACCAAACCTTTTATACCTCAAATAAGCCTTATATGCCACAAACCAAACCTTTTTAGATGTGCCTATGACTTCCCAATTGGACGAACAACAACCCTTGATCTTCAATGGAGAGCAAGTCACTATCTAAAACAACTTCTATGATCAAACATAAATTGAAACAAAATTACCAACAAATAAACAAGACTTAATGTCCTAACAACATTCATAGGGAGTTGCTTAGCCAAGGTATTTAGGTCCCTTAAGCTAATGTTCTTCAAGGATTTGGCCTTAAGGGGCCACCAAGAGAGGGTCATTTTAGGAAGGTGCTCAACTTAGACAAATAAGGTTCCTTGGGCAAATGCCCTTGAGGGATTTGTCTATAAGGGGGTCATCAATAGATGGTTTTCTTATGGAAATGCTTGACTTGGTCAATTGAGGTCTCTTAGGCAAATACCCATAAGAGAAATTGCCTTAAGGGGTCATTAAGAGAGAGTCATCCTGAGGGGATATGTGACCTAGTTGACTAGGGCCCCTTAAGCAGTTGTCCTTAAGGGGATATGGGCTTAAGGGACCATCAAGAGAGTCCTAGGGAGATGTTCGACTTATTCAATTAAGGTTTCTTTTGTAGATGCCCTTGAGGGAAATGACTTATAGAGGCCATCAAGAGAGGGTTGTCTCATCGATCAAGATCCCTTATGTAGATGCCCTTAAGGAATATGGCTTCAAGGGGCCATCAAGAAAGGGTCACCCCAAGTGGATGTTCAACTTGGTCAATTGAGGTCCCTAAGGCAAACTATGTTTGAGGGATTTGCGGAATTGCTAGACTTGAACTAATAAAATCACTTTCAATACGTAGTGCTTTTATCTCAAAACACTTTTGTAAAAATGAGTAAATATTTAAATACATATAAAAGGTATTTTGATAGTATTTTTAGTGATATATTATATAACAAAGAATAATTTTTAAAAACTATTTATCAAATTCTAGTGTAAGAAGTTTAAATGATTATTTGGATTTTTAAAATTGTGTCAAGCACCTAATTTTTATAAAGAAACAACTTTCAAATGGATATTTAATATTTTTATATAAATTTAAAAAATAATATTTTTGAAAAATATATTAAATAATAAAAATTTCTACCAAATACTACTTCAAAAATCAGTTAAAATAATTTTATAGATTTTTAAAGAAGACTTTTAATACTTTATTAAACATTTAAATTAGGAGACCTTATCTTCTCAAATTTACTCTGAAATGGGCTTAGCTCGGTAACATGTCTCTTCAAATATGATCACCAAAATTTCAAAGAAATATATTAATTTTAAGGACATTAATAAAGCAAGATGCTGGGCTACGGCAAAAATGACCTAAGACATTGAGTGGGTGGAATGAAAGAGCTGAATATGGGCCATAGAGAGTGAAGAATCACCGTCGTCAACTAAATGGTATTCAAATAAATTTAGTGTTGAAGTAGAATAAATAACATGATTTCAGGTATCTCTGATCGATCATAAACTTACTACCAATAAACCCCAATTTTTTTAATGAGATTTTTTCTTAGAATAAGCTAATGAAGCAACAGTCCCCACATGATTAAGAAATTGACCACAGCTTAATCTATTTCAGCAATTCCAAACCTGCTATTTACTTCTCTTAGAAAATTCTCTTGTTATGATGAAATCTAATAGCACTTTGAAAATTTTCTTCATTCCCAATCTGAATCATCATTATTGCCTGTTGGTGTTTACTTAATTCAACTTTGGAAGCCAACAAAGGAGGTTTGAAATTATGTAATGGAGTTATTGGTAGAGATGTAGAAGTCAGATATGGGATTCATTTTGTGGGTTTAGGATATGATAATGTTTTAAGATGTCGGTAATGGATGAAATTGTCAAGCTAAGAGTCATATGATTAGATTGCGGGAGAGAAAAGGAGGTTGAGATTTATATTCATGCATCTAGTCTCTCTTGGCATGATTATGATATATGGATAGAATTATTAAGCTATGATTGATGATTGATGATTGATAATTGATAAGACAATCTCAATTTAGCTATTTAAGTGACAGTGAATTGGTTAATTAGAAAATGAAGAGAGAGAGAGAGAGAGAGATGAGAAATCCCATTTGAAATTGGCTTCAAAATATTAATGTATTGGTGATGGGAGAGAGAGAGAGAGAGAGAGAGAAATCCCATTTGAAATTGGCTTCAAAATATTAATGTATTGCTGATGGGAGAATTTTCAACTCCAGTTGGACTATTTTACCAGCTTTCATGATTTATAAATGGAATGTTAGTCTTTATCAACCGCAGCAATAATATTAGATCTTCAATTATTATTCAAATCTTATATTTATTAATACCATTAATAAGCATACAAGAAAATTGATATTCAGCATTGCTTTTCAATAAAATCAGTTGAATAACTCTAATCTATTATTTACTTTTTAATTTTTTTAAAAAAAATTCTTTAAAGTTTATATACTTGTTTGGTTGTTGTTTTGAAGTTGTTTTTAAAAGTGAATAAAAAATAATTTTTAGAGAACAAATAGGTTGTTTTATATTATTTATAAGAATAAAATGAAAATAAGGACAAATATATAATTAAAAAAATCGCAAAGAGATTCTTACGACAGAGAAAGGATGCAAAGAGATAGCTTCTTTGGTGGAATTGTTGGAAATGGATTTGGGTACCAAGTGGGCTTACTAGATCCAACTTGACCCCAATATTCTGAACCATGGAGCGACAATGTTTGAGTTTTTTAACTACTCATCAGAAACTACTATGAATAATAATAATAATAATAATAATAATAATAATAATAATAATAATAATAATAATAATAAATCTTTTATTTTATTTTATTTTAATAATAGAAGAGAGTTTTCTATTAAAAGGTTTTTTTTTAAGTTTTTTAGTTTTCTATATGAAAATAAAAGTTTAGGCTTTTATGCTATGAAAATTTTGAGTGATTCTCATATTTGTAGTTCCATTTATGACATAGGGTTCAAAATGATGGGAAATTTGGATTTTTTCATTTCTTTACCTTACATCAAATGAGAAGCATGTAATTTATCTTAGGCTTCTCTAGAAACTATTCTAGCGAAAACGATAACAATAAAAACCATATAGAATAATAATCTAGAGAAAACAAAACTATACTTTAGAACTGGATGTTCCTAAATCAAATCCGTGCAGTGTAGAACAAGTCCAAAAATGTTGAGGATTATCATCTACCCACTGGCCTTCCACCCAATCTCTTCTCATAAGGCTTTAGACACAAGAAAAGAACAGACTTTTCTGTCTTAGAGGAAAACTAGGGTTCACCCTCTGGAGGCTCTCTAGAAGAAGATAGTAAAAAAAAGTATAGAAAACCCTAACCCTAAGAAGTATATATAGGGCTCTTAGTGGGCTTACATGACTAGAGCCCCATTAGGCTTGGGTCACCTAATCTAGCCCACATGAATTAATTAGCCGCTCCAATTAATTAATTAATTAATTAGTCCATGATAGAAAGACAATTCATAAAATCTAATGCAACTTTGCATTTTTACCAAAATTCCCTTATGCACACTTCTAAACCTAAAATCTAATATCCTAAAAAAAAATTGTGCCTCCTATTAGGATTGAGCCTAAAAAATAAAGATATGATGCAACAAAGTTACACTTAACTATCCCCTTGCTTGGTATATTGATATTGAATTGAGCATTCAACTCACGTCTCTTACATTCTACATAACTTGGATGTATTAGGAGTTTCATAGAAGATACAAGTCATGGGTTCCTTGTAAATAGATAAGTTATCCACAATTGGTTCATGAATTTGTACAATCTAGTAGAGACTGTAGTGCACCACCTCCTAATTGGAGGAAGACCTGTCTTGGTTGTCGAGATGGGTTTCTCATGGTGAGTGTACTAGTGTATTTGATACACATTGGATATGACCTACAGTGAATCATGACACAAGGCTATCAATTGTCATGATTCACTAAACTACTATACTACATGGACTTTCAACCTTGAGAGGATATTGAGTCTGTACCAAAATCAACAAGAGGCTTTGAATATGGGTGAAACCCTAAAGTGGTCATATATCCCTATGGATTGGGTTACTGTTGATGGAGGCTAGTGATAATAGGTATTCTCAATAAAGGCACCATGATATCTAATGGGATTGAGACAGTGTGTCCCATTGGGTGATCCAAAGGACATGTGATCATGAAATCTATGGCCACAGTAATTCCTTTACTAGAATTTGACATATGCTCAATGGAGTTAGAGTATGTCATTTGATCACATTATAAGTGGGATTTGTAACTGAAGGATTTGAGAGGTAATCTTGATAGGTGATAGTACTACCTTATATCACTACAAGAAAATTGACTTTCAACGATAAAATATTTTGTCACTAAAAGTCTAAATTTCGTCTGCAAAAATATTTCCCAACGAAAAATGTTTCGTGTCACATTCGTCACCTTAGACCCGTCGCTAAAAATAAGCCAACAAAAATCTTATTTCGTTGCCCAATATTTTCCCTGATGAAATAAAAATTTCATTACTAAATATTTTCCCCAACGAAATTTTTCATTAACAAAAGTAAGAATTTTTGCCACTAAAAAATAAAAATTTTTGTCCTCAAAGTTGTCAATACTTAGTGATGACGAATTTATTTTGCTGCCAAATATTTTTTGTAACAATTTAATTTCGTCTCCCTATGCTTTGCAATCCCAACGAAAGTTCCATTTTGCCACTAAAAGTTTTTCTTAATGAAATAGATATTTCATTGCTAAAGGATTTTTTCAACTAAAATATTTATCATTAATACTGACAAATTCATTTCGTTGCTAAATCTTTTTATTTAAAAAATGATTTCATCCCTAAAACGTATGCCAATGAATTATAAATTAGTTGTGGATGATATAACAATCTTCAGCAACAAAAATATTTCATTAGGAAATATCTTTAGTAACAGTTTTTTTTTTGTTAGGAAATGTATTTACATTTTTTATTTTTCATATTACAAAATGTATGGTATTTGGTGTTTAAAACATTAATTATAATGGAAAATTTAATTATGAAACCTGCTTACAAAAATCAAAATATATATCACATAACTTCATTGGTAATTAATATATGTAACCATAACATGTGATCATAGTAGTATAATATCTATGCTAATATAACTACATAACAAAATAAAGTATTAGTTTAACAAAGTGTCTATCACAAAACAACTATATTAGCATAGGCAAAAAAAAAGAAATGAACGTCCATCATATGCACATCATAAAAAAAGGGATCATGAGGACCCTTGGCTTGATCATAGATGACGCAATATTTCTTCAAATTGTTGATGATGTTGTTGATTTTGTTTTTGTACCAAGGCTTCTAATTGGTCAATTTGATATTGTTGAGTCTCAAGTTGTTGTTGTTGAGTCTCCACAAGTAGTTGAGTCTCAGCAAGTCTATGCTCCAACTCAATTTCATGCTCAGAAGATGATGGTCTAGATTTAGAAAATGAGATTGGTTTAGGGCCAAAACCAAGGCCCTTGACATATCCTAATTTTGTCCCAAAACTTTCTCACAAATTTCTGCCTCGGTCATAGCCATAGCTCCTTCTGCAATAGGCTGGCGTTGGAGCTCCAACATCTTCTCCTATATATGCAAAATAAAAAAAAATAAAAAATAAAAAAAAGAACCAAAACATAATTAATAAGTTAGTAAATTAAAATTTCCATTAAATTTGGGCATGATCTCCCATATTTAGTAGATATTTTTTAAATTATACCTACTATATATAATAAATATAAGCATTGGAATTTCAAATTAGTTAATAATCAAATTGATTTTTAGCACAACAAAACATCCAAGTGCCTTAATTTGTTATTATATGGTAAATAATAATAGATTTCAAAAAAGAATATAGTATTTTTATACAAACATTGTAACATCCCATAAGCACACATAATCCTAAACTTAATTTTAAGCTAAGAAATGCCTAAAAAAGTGTTTATAAACACGTTATCACATAAACAAGAATCATATATACATACTAAAATAGTGAAAATTCAAAAGTAGTTAGAATCTTAACTTAATTTTTAAGTAAAGAAAATTATAACAAGAAGTTAGTAAGTTAAAAATCCTATTTAAATTTCAGCATAGTCCCTTAATATTATATTTCAAACAAGAATATGGTATTTTTATACAAACATTGTAACACCCCACAAACACACATAATTCTAAACTTAATTTTAAGCAAAGAAATGCCTAAAAAATTATCTAAACTTGTTATCACATAAACAAGATTCCTATATACATCCTAAAACGGTAAAAATTGAAAAGTAGTTAGAATCTCAACTTAATTATAAGTAAAGAAAATTATAACAAGTAGTTAATAAGTTAAAAATCCTATTTAAATTTTGGCATAGTCCCTTAATATTAGATTTCAAACAAGAATATGGTATTTTTATACAAACATTGTAACACCCTACAAGCACACATAATCCTAAACTTAATTTTAAGCAAAGAAATGCCTAAAAGAGTATCTAAACTTGTTATCACATAAACAAGATTCATATATACATACTAAAATGATAAAAATCGAAAAGTAGTTAGAATCTCAACTTAATTATAAGTAAAGAAAATTATAACAAGAAGTTAACAAGTTAAAAATCCTAATTAAATTTTGGAATAGTCCCTTAATATTAGATTTCAAATAAGGATATGATATTTTTATACAAATATTCTAACACCCCACAAGCACATATAATCCTAAACTTTATTTTAAGCAAAGAAATGCCTAAAAAAGTATCTAAACTTGTTATCACATAAACAAGATTCTTATATACATACTAAAATGATAAAAATTGAAAAGTAGTTAGAATCTCAACTTAATTATAAGTAAAGAAAATTACAACAAGAAGTTAACAAGTTAAAAATCCTAATTAAATTTTGGAATGGTCCCTTAATATTAGATTTCAAATAAGGATATAATATTTTTTATACAAATATTGTAACACCCCACAAGCACATATAATCCTAAACTTCATTTTAAGCAAAGAAATGGCTAAAAAAAGTATCTAAACTTGTTATCACATAAACAAGATTCTTATATACATAATAAAATGGTAAATATTGAAAAGTACTTAGAATCTCAACTTAATTTTAAGCAAAGAAAATTATAACAAAAAGTTAACAAGTTAAAATTCCTATTTAAATTTTGGCATATTCTCTTATATTTCTTAGTTTTTTTACAAAATTTGACCTATTGTGTATTCAAGTTAATAATATACTAATCCCTCTTTAATTCTTTACTATTTCCACAAATTTTTACCAACCACATAATCAAATATTTAACAATAAAGATTTATGATTAGTTAATGCCCAAACAAAAGTTTACTTCAAGGATTCTACCTAAGAAGAACCTAATTAGCTTTTAATCACACGCTAAATAATATAAAAATTGAAATAAGAATCTAGTATACAAGTTGATATAATAATACTTACAAGTACTAATAATCTTAAATGTAATTTTGAGTAAGAAAAGTTATAATAATAAGTTGGTAAGATAAACTTTCAATAGAAATTTTGGCATAGTCTCCCCTAATTTTTAGACTTTGCCAAATTTTCCCTGCTATTAATCAATTTAACAACATTGAACACCCAAGCAATCAATAACCAAATCAAAATTTAAAGATTTATGAAAACTACCAAGGAAGTGCCTTATTTATCATCACATGGTAAATAAACCATCACGATAACACTTCCACAAAGATTCATAATCCCAAACATGATTTAAACATAGAAAGCTATCAAAATAATCTTACATAATAATCTCTAGCCTCTTGATTTATCCATCCATCTTGACTTTTCCAATGAACTAGTTTGAATAGTTCTATTTGGCCAACCATCTCTCCATTCTTTGTTGATTGTCAAGTATTATGCATTGATATTAAGAATTATAAGTTATATGAATAACTAAAGAACCTTAGTTTTATATTTTACCACTTGTAGACCATGTTGGATAAATGAACGAGAGCCTCCTTGATGATGAAAAGACATCTTTGATCTATTTACTGAATTGATTGCTGAACGATGTTGTAATAATAGTTATTATTGAAAATAATATAAATATAGTTAGTAGAATATTCAATAAGAAATAGGTTTGAATGATTATTCATTGAAAACTTTACCTTAAATTCTTCACTTGAAAATCTATCACAAAGATAGTCCCAATCTTCCTGATTTGACACAGATTCATGAGGATTTCGCTTAGCCTCTACCACAGTTGGGAACTTTTTGAAGTGCTTGTGCAAATCGCATCTCCAATTTCTAAAGCGGTCATATAATTGTTTTTCTAAGCTTTTTTTCACATGCTCTTGTGTCAAATCTAGGGCAAACTTTTCCTTCATAGTCAAACAAGGAAAGAACTAATATGAGATAAAGTAAGTTTAGAGATAACCAACAATTAGTTATAATTACAAGGTAAAAAAAATATATATTTCAAGCAAGTTTACCTTGATTCGATCAAGCATTGTATTGATCTCAGCTCGAGGCATTTGCTTCCATTTTTCCACTCTAACAGGTGCATGTTGTCTCATTGTTAACCCAATCTCATTTGACAATTTCTCACAATATTTTCCTATTTACTTCCCATCTGATGGCTTGATTGTGCTCGGAAGAGGTTTTCCCCCATTAGCTTCAATAAGTTTGTCAAGAATGGCAGCTCTGGTTTTGCCTCTTACATTTCTTTTATTAGGTGCTACCATGAAATTATTGATTAAACTTTAACAATTAATAAGAGTTAATAAAAAGACTAAAAATAAATTACATCTCATTACAATTTAAAATTAAAAAAGAAAATGATAAAATATTTACAAAATTATAATAAGTAAAATATATAAATGTAAGAAGTTTCTTACAACTATTAGTGCCCTCATTGGATGTGTGCATTGGAACATCGACAGAAAAAGGAGTCATGGGTGTTGTTGTGGGTGGTTGAGTTAACTCAGAAGGTGATCGCTTTTGTCCAGGAGCCATCTATAATAAAAGAACAATAAAGACAAATAAATAATAATACAAAAGGAATATCACAACACATAACGTAAATTTAAAGAACTAGACCTAGATTACATTATGTTATTTCACATATAATAAAGTAAATAAAATGTAACTTACCAATCTCTTTAATCACTTTCACTTTCACTATCACTTGAAAGCCACATTTCATTCTCATTAGCATAATCATCTAGTGTTTCATCTTCTTCCTCAATGTCATCACATATGGAGTTATCATCATTGTCATTCATGTTCTCTAAAATCAAAACATTATCATTAACAACTTCTGGATCAATGTTTAAGCGGTTAGATCGTTGAAATTCAAATCCATCACTTGCTCTACAAACCAGTTAAGCCCATGAGATTCATTATCTTGGTAAGCTTCTTCATCACTTTCCCCGCACATTTTTTCATCGATTTCTATATTAGTATCCCTTTCCGATACATCCCACATGTGTCTATGATTCACTTTTTGTACTACTTTCCAATTATGACCATTTTTCTAGTCATCTAGGTAGAAAACTTGTTGTGTTTGTGTAGCAAGTATAAAAGGATCATTGTCATACCAGGTGGAGGTAACTTGGATTGTGGTAAAATTATAGTCATGTTTTATTCTCTTCTTCTTTTGGTTTGTGTCGAACCATGTACACTTGAAAAGAATAACATTATACCCCAAGACATAGTTCAAAACAACCACATTTGATAAAAACACCATAGAAATCAACCTCCTCACCATCATGCTCCCCAGAAACACATATCCCACTATTTTGGGTGATACGCCGATCATCACGATCTTTTGTATGGAAGCAAACTCCATTAACAATACAACCCATGTATGTGTGGACTCGATTATCTGGTCCACACGCTAATGAGTATAGTTCATCAGTTGTTTCTGGTGATTGTTTAACATGTAAATCTTTCATCTACAGTATGGATATACATCATTATTTATAGTTTAATATCAAATCTTATTAAAATTATATTAGTTCATTACAACTATATTGTAGCAAGCAAATTACACAAATAAAACTTACACGATCTGCAAGCCACTTAGGAAACTCTTGTTCTTGTCATTTCTCTAAGTTATGTGAACTTGTCATCTCCAATTCTTTTGTATGTTCACTACATCATTAAATAGATATTAAGTAACGAGGTACTAAAGAAATGTCTTTAATGTTGATTCTAAAACTTACTCTAAGTATGGTCTCAACTCTGGGCAATTATTCATGATATACCAATGTGCCTTAGTTAACTCTTCCTTTGAAAATTGGAGAAGTTGTCAACTGCCTAATGGTCGAGCCTGCTGTGAAAATATGGAAAGACATCCTTGTACTCGATGTTCAAATCGATCTTCATTCATTTCACTTCGATTAAAACATGTTTCAATTCCAGTAAGATACATTGAACAAAACATTAAAGCTTCATTCACAGTGTATGCCTCTGCAATTGAACCTTCTAGTCGAGCTTTATTTCTCACATATCTTTTCAATGTTCCTAAGTTCCTAAATAGAAATAGTGTAAATAAATAAGCCTTAACACATGTATTGTGTAACATAGTTAGATGAGAATATTAATAAACAAAAAAAGGTAAAAATGTACCTCTCAAATGGATACATCCATCGATAGCTAACTGGTCCAGCAAGTTTGGCCTCACGTGGTAAATGTACCATCAAGTGAACCATGACATCGAAGAAAGCTGGTGGGAATATCCTCTCAAGCTTACATAATATTAAGACAATCACTTCTTCTAATTTTTCCGAATCATTCACGTACAAGGTCTTTGCACATAACTTTTGGAAAAAACTACACAACTCAACCAGTGTTGTACACAAATCTTTATTAAAATATGGACGAATAGTGATAGGAAGTAATTTTTGTAGCAAAACATGACAATCATGACTCTTTAACCCTGAGATCTTCCCATCATTTATGCTAACATTTCTAGATAAATTTGCAGCATAACCATCTAGAAATTTAACAGACTTTAGAAACTTACAGAACTCTTTCATTTCCCCTACAGTCAATGTGTAGCATGCATGGGTTTTTACCAATTTGTTCCCTTGTATTTGCAAATGCAATTCTTTCCTTATATTCATATCAGCCAAATCTAATTGAGCTTTGTTTTTATCTTTTGTTTTTCCTACAATATTTAACAAAGTTCCCACAACAGTATCACATACATTCTTTTCAACATGCATAACATCAATATTATGTCTCAACTTCAACTTTGACTAATACTCCAACTCAAAGAAAATACTATTTTTTATCCAATTTAATTCTTCAGACACTCGCTTTCACTTTCTATCAACGTTGTTTAAATGCTTACCAAGCTTCCGATGTTTAAGACAACACAATTGTTGCAATATTTCATCACTAGAGAACATTCTTGGGGGTGGTCGAAACTCCGGCTTACCATCGTGTTGTCTACTCCTTCGCCATCCATGATTAAGAGGTAAAAAACGTCGATGGCCTATGTAACATATTTTACTTCTAATACCTAGTGATGATGTGTCTTCATTACAAACTGGACATGCTTTATATCCTTTTGTGCTCCACCCAGCCAAGTTCCCATAAGCAGGAAAGTCATTTATTGTCCATAAAACACATGCATGCATGCGAAAGTTTTCTCTTGTTGACACATCAAATGTTTGAACACCTTCACGCCATAACTCCTTTAATTCTTCTATCAAAGGACGTAGGTATACATCAATATCTCTCTCTGGGGCCTATGGGCCTGGAATTAGTAATGATAACATGAAAAACATCTCTTTCATACATCTCCATGGTGCCATATTGTATGGCACAAGAACAATTGGCCACATGCTATAACTATTACTCATGCTCCCAAATGGATTGAAACCATCTGTTGCAAGCCCTAATCGAACATTTCGAGGTTCTTGCAAAAACCAAGGGAATTGGGTGTCCATATCATTCCAAGCTTCAGAATCTACTGGATGCCTTAGGACTCCCTCCTCACTAATTCGTTTTTCTTTATGCCACCTCATATCTGATGTTGTATGCCTTGACATGAATAACATTTGTAGCCTTGATTTTAGTGGAAAATGACGCAATACTTTTTGAGGAATTTTTTTACCTTTTCCATTACAGAACTTATATCGTGGCTCATCACACACTGGACATTTATTAAGAGTCTCATTCTCCTTCCAAAACAATGCACAATAATACTTGCATGCATGGATTGAATCATATCCTAAGCCCAAATCTCTTAACATCTTCTTAGCATCATAGTATGTCTTTGGAATGTTTTATCTTTCTGGAAAAGCATCAACTAAAACTTGGAGTAACATGTCAAAAGACTTGTCACTCCAACGATTGAGGACTTTAATATGCATTAACTTCACAAGGAATGTAAAAGAAGAAAACTTTTTACAACCCAGATACAATTCTTTATTAGCTTCACCAAGTAAGTAATCAAATTTTCCATGAGTAGTGGATTCCTTTAAGTTAATATCATTGTCTATGTGTCCACATGCATCATTTAATGCATCCACAACTTCATTAAGGATATCATCATCAGTAGTGTCAACAATTTCTATATCAACACCAATATCATTTTGCTCATTAGGTTGAGATTCATGTTCTTCCCCATGAAAAATCCATTTTTGATAACTTCTAGAAAACCCAAACCTAATCAAATGACGTTCAATTGTCAACAAATCATTGAATCGTGCATTTTGACAATCTCAACATGGACAACGTGTCTTGTTATCCCATCACAAGTGTTCTTTTGCAACTTGAATGAATGACTTGACCTCTTCAACATAATCTCTAGATAACCTATTTGGCAACTACATCTAATCCCTACCCATTCTTATTATCATGTAAATTAAAAATGAATCTCATATTCAATAAAGATAAAATATTGATTTCTATTTCTCAATCTTACATTGTTTTTCTCATATTATTTCATATGCCCAATATTAAATTCCATGAAATGTCATTTTCCCCAGTATTGCACTAAAATTCAATTACCTAACTCATTGGCTTGTTTTGAATAAGATGGAAACTTGGGCTTAACCAACATAAAACTCTAACTCACCTTACATATTTTGCTATATACATGTAAATCTTAAAATCTAATGCATGAGTTGTACTTCCTACATAAATTAGGTGGTGGTTCTTATCCCATTTAAGATTGCATAATATCTAAGAGTCAATCACCAAGTTGCTTAGATCCATTTTGAGAAAAAATCGGCAGCATTTCCCCATAGTTCTCCAAGTACACGACTTGGCCAAAGCACCAACAAACTATTAGTTAGCTTAATTAAGCAACTAACAATATGTCACCTTGTCCAAATATGCATCCAGAGAACAATAGGAATAACTGTCATAATCTCTCAATATGGACAAAGCACCAATAAGTGATTGAATAAATATTATGCATTCCTAAACTGTCCAAACGGACAATTCAAGCATCATTTGAAGACAAATCACTAATCATATGCTAGACATATAAGTTGTAAACTTGAATTTGGCTCAAAGAGAGTCATTTTCATAATTTTACAACTTATTTGTCTTTAAGTATATGATAAGATACACTTGTGCTACACTAATACTTGAACGAGATATCTAAGGTTTCATGCATGTAGTTTCATTATTAATAAAAAGATGTTTGTTGTTTTTCCTAAACTTATTTTATCAAGTTTAGTTCTTCTAACTTAAATTGTATTAATATGAAAAAAAAAAATTATAATTACAAGATAAAAATAATGGTATAATTAACATTCCAAGATATAATACATAATAAATAAAATAATTAAAAATGATTTTTTTAATTACAAATTATAAAGGGAATTATAAAATGTACCATTTTAACATAAGTTGTTGAAACTCTAAATAATTCATTTTGTGATAATAAAAATGTAAATGAAAAGCACTACATTTTTACCTAATCCTTGAAGCAAATCTAGGCAACAATGTGGTAAAGCACAAATAAATAAAATTATATAACATGTCATTTATAAATTTAATTGATAGAACATATAGATGATATATAATATTAATCCATTATATAATATCTAATATATTGAAATGGATAGGTCAAAGGTAACAAATTAGATTTTATTTATTAGCTTAAAATTCTATTTTCTTATCAAAGTGTATTTTTCTTAATTAAATTAACTTTAAAAAAATAACAATTTTATTTTAAATATTATTCTTTTGATTGAAATTACTTAATCCATGCAAAAATTACCCTTCCCTAATAACTACTTTATTATTTTTTATTATTTTAATAATAAAGTGAAACTAAATAAATTAATTCAAATGATGACTATTTATTTATTAATATAGTGTTTGGATTAACTCACAAAATTATTTCATTTTTTTAAACTACCATAAACTAGCACTATTTTAACTAATTTTCTATAAACTATTTAATAACCTAATTTATATTCTCTCACATCTAGATTTTTCTATATAATTTACTTGTTTCCACTAGTCAAAAATTTTATTCTACTCTAAAAACCTGAATTTTAACTAAAATTATTTTTACATTAGTTTACATTTTCAATTTCAAATTATTTTTAGCTCAATTCAAACCAAATTATTAGAAAATTTATTTAAGAAATTAAGTCCATTGGAGATAAAGAAAAATAAATACTTATTAAATTTAAACACAAATTATTTCAACATTTTAAGTGAAATAAAGAGAATAATTAAGTATTAACAAACATGTAAACAAATAAAAAAAAACCAATAAAAATTATAAGGGAACATATCGGTGGTAGATTTTTGTAGTATAACAGATCTATGAAAATGGCAAATAAGAAGCTTTCCCAGCTCAGTAAATTTTGGTGGAAAATGGTGGATATGGCTTGCAAGTGGGGAACGATTTTTTAAGAAGGTAGATAAGATGGTGAAAATGGCGGAAGGTTCAGGAGGTTATGGTAGATGTTAGAGATGTGGTGGGAAGTGATGCTCTTTTTCATTTTCAAAGTTGCAGGCAAATGATGGAGAGTTGGTGAGAAAGTCTTCTCACTTTTCAAAGTTCCAGTGCTATGTGGGTGCTTGGGAGATTTGTTTTTTTCTTTTTTATTTCACTTTCTTTTCATTTCATTTCCCAACCAATACTCCACACCATCCATTGTGTCGTCTCTACAACCAAATCTCAATAGCATGCTGCTACAACTCGGCGCATTTAATGCATTTCATGTTATATGTTTTATATTATTTAAAATTTAGAATTAAAAAATTAAAAAATTAAAAATATAAATTAAAATTTAGATTAAAAATAAAATTAAAACTTTATTATTTGCCTATTATTGGGACTATTTATTATTTAAAATTTAGAAAATGAAAAAATAAAAAAAAATTAGAATTTATAAATTACAAATTTGACTAAAAATAAAAATGTAAGATTTATGAGTTTTGTATTATTTAAAATTTAGAAATTTAAAATTTAAAATTTAAAATTTAAAAATCAGAATTTATGTATTAGAAATTAGATTAAAATAAAAATTGAAATTTAAAGTAAGGAATAAAAATCATAGATTAAATATTTTATTAAAAAACATATAAAAGTGTAAAACAATCCTTAACAAATTAGTAGCTATAATAGTTGCCACTTTTGTGGCATAATTTATGATCTTATTTTAGTAGTTAAGCTAAAGATCATTAATACATCATAAAATTATTTAAAAATTAAAATAATCAATTGTTAATTAAGAAGTGCTTAGATACCTTACAATTTTTTTTTATGTATATAATATATTACTAATATATAATGCATTTTTTATTTTCTAAAATAATAATATAGTAGTTATGCATATGGTACAATGTATTGTATCATATGATATTTAACTTACAATCATATATTCATTAATGCTATATGATATCTTTATAAACATAAACCATATTTAGAATTTACGTCAATAGAATATCTTGACAAAAATTAGGTTATTATTTGATCATTTCTAATATTAACAATTATTTAAAAACTAAACAATAATTAAAAAAATATTTTTATTAGGTTAATCTAGGTAATTAAATATTAGTATAAATTTACTTTCAAAGTGAATAAGCCTAAGTACAACAATTCGTGTCAGCAAGTCATCTTTATCTTTTTTCATTTTCTTTCTCTTATATTTCAAACAAAAATATCAAATGCAATAAAACATATAAATATAAATGATATACTATTTTATGATATGTTACAATTATTTTTATAACTATATTTGTTTTACATGTTTTATTAAAAAATTGTATACAAATATAAAAACTTCTTTACAAGTTAGTAGGTACAACATTTACTATTTTGTGATATAATTTATGATTTTATTTTTAATAAGTAATCATTTATGATAAATTAATATTTAACAATTAAAAATAAAAATTTATAATGAGATCAATAAAGTGTTCAGACTTCCCAAGCTTACGAAGTTAACTATACAACACTAGGATAATCATTCATTTGAGTTATTAAAGTGCCTACATTATATATAATTATGTTTACACCTAAATTTTATATTCATTTTAAATACTAAAATATTAAGATAAAGTTTTAATAAATCTATTAATTTTAAATGTTTAATTTTATTTTCCATTTAATTTATTATTGAAAGCACAAAAATCGTGAATGAAATAAAAATATAATAATTATTCACATATTATAAAGTAAATAAATTATCATTTTAACATTAAATATGCTTTCAAATACTGTTGATTATTATAAAATGTTACAATTTATATCATTCATATATTAATTTCTTCATATATCCATTATAATATGTGTGTGTGTGTATATATATATATATATATGGCACATTTTTTATTTTGTAATTAATATTATAGTAGTTAGGCATATAATACCATATATCATATCATATAATATTTAATTACAATCATATATGTATTGATAATATATGATATTTTTTATACACACAAGTATTATTTGAAATTCTATGCAAATATAATGTCTTTATAGACATTAGGTAATTTATTTGATAATTTCAATTATGAACAACTATTTAAAAACCAAGTAATAATTATAAAAATCTATTAATTTAAACTAGGTAGTTAAATATTAGTATAAATTTACTTCTTGAGTAGACGGCACAATTTTGAATGAGAACAAATTAGAGGATCATTACTTATTCATAGCTAATTTAAGTTCAATACTACTATATTAAACTTTCTAAAATAACTTTTACATTGTATAATAAAAAAGATTTAAAATTATTTATGTTTGGTTAACATCATATAATAATATTGAAATTTAAATAAATTTATATTATATCTTGGATTATTTGTTATTATCTATATAAAAAAATATAACATATATATTACACTATAAAAATTAATTGCTTAAATAATTTACCTTTTTATTATTTCATAACAATATTATTATTACATAACAAAACATTTAAATTTCTATAAATCTATATTCTAGTATTTAATTTTATGAATCTTTAATTAGTATTATTATTTTATATATAAATAAAATATTATAATTTAAATATCAAGTCTCAAAAAATACGTATTATATTATTTTATAGCATAAATCTTTTATCTATTTGTCAATATGACTTATTACTATTACAATTTAGCAACACTATTCAGTGACAAAATTACTCATTTTGTCATAAAATAATATATTTATTGATGAAACCATTTTGTAAGCAAATATGGATAAAAAGTTGTAACATTTAGTAAGGAAATTATTTTCGTCACAAAAAAATTGTATTTAGTAACAAATATTTTTGTTGGCAAATAGTCTTTTTCATCATAATAGTGTTTGTGCCAAAAAAAAGCTTCCAAATTTTCCCGTTATGTCTTTTGGCAATGAAAAATTTAAATTCATTACAAAAAGTTTTCAAAAATTTGACATTTCCAACAATATCTAAAATTTCATTGGTAAAAGTTATTTTTAGCGACAAAATTACAATTCGCCCCTAAATTTTTGTCAGGAAAAATAAGTTTTCTTGTAGTGTTATTAGATTATGGACACCAGTTCATGGGGTATCTATATGTAGTGTAGGTCACGAACTTGAGCACTTGGTGTCCCATTATAACATACATAGGGTATTAGAGTGCAATTGACTCTCTGTAGTGGGATGTTTGAGTCAATTTTAAAATTTGATTATGAGGGAGCTAGTACTCATATGGGTCCCAATAGTCCCTGCTCTGAGCTTATATTCCTTGTTAGCATAACTTATGACGATTGGATGAGTTTTTAGTTCACTTTTGTGCATAAGGGTGTTTTGGTAATTATGCAAGGTTGAATAGGGATAAGTGAGTGGTATCTTTGGACCGAACTAATTGATTAATTAGGCCTTGTATGGTTAATTAATCAATTAACAACCTTTTTGCACTAAATTAAGTAACCCAAGCCCATTGTGGGTTTAAGTCACTTAAGCCTAGTAGGAAGCCTATAACTACCCCTTTAAGGGTTAGAGTTTCCAGGTCTTGCCATCCTCCTCTTTAGTTTACAGAGAGAATCCTAACCTACATCCTTGAGATCTCCACCATCTCAATGCTTAGACATAAGGAAGAGTCACCGGGCGGAAGGTCATGGTGTTTATGAGATCCATTATGACTTTAGAGTTATCTACATCTATTGTAATCAATTTGGGAATATTCAGATCAAAGGTATGTGGCTTTATTCCTTAGATTTATGTTTCTATGGTATCCTTATTTTTTTTTAATATTTGTTTATTCGTTGCGATAGATCTAGAGAGCCCTAAGGATAATTGTATTCACCCTACGCGATCTAGGGCATGGGAACACAGTAATTCAAGGTTCCCAACAATTGGTATCAAAACCCTAAGGTAGATTCTAGCATATTAGATCTATTTTAAGGTGTGTTAATTGTATTTTGTAGGATTGTTTTATTCATCCCATGACCCTAAGAGATGATTGAATGAAATATTTTTATTCATTTAATTAAATATATCAATATATTTGGATTGATTGATTATAATTGTGATATGATCTTTGATTATTGTTCTCTAGATTGGGTTGTACAACCCATAAGAGGTATATGATTTTTATTTGATTGTAAAAAATCTTTGCTTTCAATAGATGGGTTGTAAGCTCCATTAAATGACTATTGAAATTTTATTGTTGTAAAAAATTTAGTTCTTTGTATCCATTTATGGTGACCCAAGAGAAAAGAAGGAATCTTGAAAGTTCTTTTTGAGATTCTATTTTAAGATTCTATGGTGGTTAAAGAAAGAAGAAGCAATCTTGGAAGTTTTTGGTTTGAGATCTATGGCAGCATAGTGACGTTGACTTGAACTCAAACTCGGGACTACTTCCTAGTAGTTTCTTGGGCCAAGCTACATATAGATTTGAAGCTTAGGAAGTTACAAATCCAATGGTTCAAACATATTGAAATTCGGAGTTGAAATGAGGGAGATATGATTGATTGAAGTAAGGTTGTACAAAGTGCATGATAGCATAGTGACGTCAATTTTGAGACAAAATCGCGGCTACTTACAGTAAGTTTCCCAAGGCAAGTAACCTATAGTTTTGAAGTTTAGGAAGTCAAAAATCAAATGCTTTAAACAGATCACAATTCGGAGTTGAAACAAGTGAGATATGACTAATCGAAGTAATGTTGCGCAAGGAGCATGTTGTTACGGGATTACGTATGGATCCAATTCCTTTTAGTTGTTTGGGCTTCTCTTTTTGGGCTCATTTTGGTGGCAATCGGGCCTTTTGGGTTTTCTATTTTCACTAACCCTATATTTTATTGTATAGCTATTTTTGATAATTTAGATTTTATCCAAACTTTGATTACCAAATATGCAACAAGATCCCTAAAGACCATGAATTTTTTTTTATTTAATTATTCCCTTGTTTTTATTACATGCTCTTGATTAATTGTATATGCGACCTCGAGATATTTTGGTATTCTTAATTGGAAATAAATTTTCATGTTTTTTTTAAATTGAAAAACTTATTTAAATTGGAATGTGTATGGTTAGGAAATTTTTTTTTTTAAAGAAAAAATAAGTTGGAAAAAGGATTAAGAGCTTTCTTACATTTTTAAAATTAATTCTTAGAGATTTTAATTTTATTTAAAATATTCTCAAATCTTTGAGATCTCTAAGAATAAAATATTTCTTTTAAGGAAAAACTCTTGTTTTTCCAAATCTTTATAAAATAGTATTTTTCCTATTTTGCATAGGATTCCGATTGAAAGAAAATAAATTAATTTTGAAAATTCATGATAGATAATTTATAATTAAGAATGGTTACCAAAATAAGTATTAGAACCCAAAGATTTTTTTATTTTTTATTCTTAGTAAATTTTCATGAGAATATATTTTCCAAGATTATCTTTTTAAACTGGTTGTTGCTAAGAAAATTTTTATTTCTTTATAACTATATGTTTATTAAACTTTAGGAGATTTTCCCGTTCTTTCTCGGTGAGAGAAGGAAAACTAGACCTATTGTTCATTCTCCAGGCTCTTTCCCCAAAGAGAAAGAAACCACTTTGTTTAGATAGTTCAATTATAAGGAATAAGAGAACAATTCTTTTAGCATAAGAGTCCTAATTTAAAAGATAAATAATGGATTTGAAAACTCTCATGATAGAACATTTAAGATAAGAAGACAAAATAACTTTGGAAATTTTTAGTAATTTAATAGAGATACAAAATATTTTGAAAATATTTTCCAAAATAGATTGTTTAATTCTTTTTTGGAAATAAACATTTTTGGGAGTTTTTCATAGAGAATATTTTATCTATTAAGGAATTACTAAAAGGTTCAATTTTTGGTAGTATTTAATGGAATAAATTATTATGGAATTACCATGAAAATATTTATTAAGTTGGAAAAGTGTAAGTAATAAGGAAAGTAAATCTTATGAGGATTTTTTTATTATGGGAAGCAAAAATTCCTTTCTTGGATAGGGTGCTCTCAAGATGATTCAAAATCTCATAAATTGGTAATTTCCTTATTACACAAGAGTTTCCAATTTAGAAAATAAATATTTTAAAAATTTTCATTAGAGATAATTTATCATTAAAAGATTATTACCAAAAGGTTTAGTAATTTGATGGAAATAAATTTATTTAAAACAATTCCTAGATAAAATATTTATTAATTGGAATTGTGTATAAAAGGAGAATTTTATGAAAATCTATTTTAAAATTTTGAGAGTAGATATTTTATCAAAATTCTTTTTGAAAATTACTCTCATGGAAATTTTAAAATTTTCATATTGGTTTTCTTCTATTACACTAGGTTTCCTATTAGAAAATAAATATTTTTGGAAAATTTCAAAGTAAATAATTTATTTATTAAGGAAATTACTAATAGTTTTAAAATGTTCTTTTTATCTCAAAAGATTAAGTGGGAAAGGGTCTTAGGCAAACCCACAACCTCCATGGTCGAGCCCATCTTGATTTGGGTTCGTCACCACCCCCACGGTGGGTTAGCCCTAAGAATAAGGAGATATGGACTCTCCACATGGACGAGATTAGATATGTCTGTAGTGAGAGCAACCACTCTCACGGTGGGGTTCTTTACTTGGTGACATTGATAGTTCAAGGAAAATGGTTATACACTTGACATTGGATATAAAGTCCTAGAATCACCCCACGTGGTCCCACTTGCATAGTCCATGGGCCAAAT
The DNA here is from genome assembly GCA_946000715.1 of Vitis cinerea var. helleri x Vitis riparia. Taxonomy (NCBI): domain Eukaryota; kingdom Viridiplantae; phylum Streptophyta; class Magnoliopsida; order Vitales; family Vitaceae; genus Vitis; species Vitis cinerea var. helleri x Vitis riparia. The sequence goes on along the minus strand of OX254005.1, from coordinate 14,184,249 downwards.
AAAAGGTATGTTGATCTTACCTTTAGATACCTTTATGGTTAAGGTAAATAGATCAATCTGAGAAGGTATCTAACTAGTAATAAGGTCATGACTCGCTTTTATTTGGTGAAAAATAAATTTTAGTAAAAATTGGAGTAACCACTTATTTTTTTTTATTTTTTTATTTTTAAATAAAACAAGAAAGAAAACCCTAAAAAAGTTACTCCAAAGTTTTGGAAAGCATGTCTATGAAAAAAACTGAGTCTAGGTCCGAGGATTAGGTTACCTATTGGGAAGGTACCTCAAAAAGGTAGCACCCCTCTAAGTCCTAAAGAAGTCTCTACTGGCTAAGTTTGAAGGAAATATGATAATTAATCAGTTGATTATGGATACTTAGATAGGCTAAGGTGACTTCAAAATTTCTACTAACTTTAGCATGCCAAATAAGAAATCAAATCACGATCATAAAGAAGAGTTAGGGTCGTACTTGGACTGCACCTTAAGTGTTATCATAAGACATCAAAATTAGTTTGGAAAATAAAACATATAACATGTATTTTACTCTAGTCTCTTAATCAAACATGGCAAATCAAACAAACAATCAAAAAGATATGTTGAACATACCGACAATCACAAACGAAACAATACATAACGATCATATATAAAGCAATACATAATTTATAAAGTTAAGATGCGAAGGTAAAAAGTGTACCTGAATAATATAGATAACTTATAATGTGTTTCCGCAAGACATGAGGGTTAGATAAAAATTATAGTAATAAATAATAAAAGAAAGAAATCCTACCATGTTTGGTATCTAAATAGCATAACAAAATTATCAAAGTATACAAAATCATCAATTATCACATACATCTGTAAATAATTTCCAAAAAGTTGATGGTTATGATTACAACAAGTAACAAAAGTGGCAGTAAAGATGAATTTTGAAAAGATTCTTTTATGTTGGGGTCCCATCAAGTCCCCAATTAATATTCATAAGTTTAACCTGTGTGTTCCCATTAGCCTCGGAGCACAAGTTCGAACCTATGTTAAGAAAATAAAGTTTTGGAAAACTAAGAAAAATGGATGCAACTTGGATATAACTGAGTTGTATATTTTTTTAAAAAGAAAGTGAGATCTTTGCCCTGAAAACCTAGAATGGATTTTTTTTATATTTAAAAAAAGTTTTTTAAAAGATTTAAATTCTTTTGAAGATGATTTTAGGAAATCAAAAGGAACCATGTGATTTGATAAATCCATAACATTGGACAAAAAATGGAGAGATTTTTTTAAATAAAATAAAATAAAATTTAAAAGGGTTTTGAAAACAAAAGAAATATCAATTCGGATCCCCTTATTGACTACCTTTTCATTTGAGATTAAGGAGTCATATCATTGATGGAGAAAATTCATTTTTTTTTAAGAAAAGAAGTAGCTTTGACTTAATTCGAAATGTCCATTTGAAAGAACTCTTTTCTTAATAAAAAGTTTTGGGTTCAAGAGTTAAAAGAGTTTAATTAAAAAGTAGAGCTGTCAACTTGAAAACAGCGTAAGAATTTAACTAAAACCTAAATTCTAAAAAAAACCTAAGTGAATTCGATCAAACTAAAAAGCTATCAATTTAAAGAAATGATAGGGATTTGACTAAAACTAACATTTCAAAATAAATAAATAAAGTCAACTAAACTATAAAAAAAAACATTAAAAGTGCGTTTGGTAGTGATTTTAGAAAGTGTTTCTAGTCTTTCTAATATTTGAATTTTTTTTTATCTTTCAAGTATTAAAGATGTTAAAAACACTTCCTAAAATTACTGTCAAACACACTCTGAGAAAAAAATATAGATTTAACCAAAACCGAAACTCTAAACAACTTAATAATTGCAATGATCAATCAAACCCAAATGATCAATTATTAAAAAATAAGCATGAATTAATCTATGACTAAAATTATAACTAACAAGAACTAATCAAACTAACAAAATATCAATTTAAAAATACTCATAAATTAAACTAAAACTAAAAATATAACTAAATAACTATAAGAATGAATCAAACTAACAAGTTATCAACTTCAAATAGGCATGAATTATACCAAAATTATAACTAACAAATTATGGATTTTAACTAAAAACTAAAATTGTAAACAATTTAATAATCAACTAAGCATTAGTCAAACTAAAAAAAATCAACTTTTCAAATTGAAACAATGAATCAAAGTTATTAAGAAAAATCTGAGCAAAAATCTAACTTTTGAACTAAAAATAGTGAGTCAAAACTAAAATTCACAAGATTCCAATTAGAACTCTAAAATTTTTAAACAGTAGTAAATGATCAAAACTAAGTAAAACAAGAAAATTCAACTTTTCAATCTAATATAAAAAAAATGAAATTAAATAAAATCCAAACTTTTTCAATCTATGCATAATACAAAACTACAATGAAAATAAAATTAACTTTTAGAGCTTATATAAGAATTGACAACTAAATAAAAAGGAATTGAACTTTTACACACAGGATTAATTATATTAATGACTCAAAACTAATCTAAATAAATCAAATTTAACTCAAGGCAAACCAAAGGCATGAACTTTCAAACATGGAATTACATTAAAAACTAAAGACTTTAAGATAAGTAAACTAACACAAAATCATTCATGAATTATCAATTAATAAAAACAATACATAAACTAATGGATCAAAATCTAATTAAAAAAAATTCAAATCAAGCGTCCCGAGAATAAGAACTCACCTCCAATCTCTTCCATGATGTAGCTGGTTTTCCATCAAGGTGCATGTCATGTCCTAAAAGTGGCAGCGTGGTCTTTTTCCTTCAAGGGGCGAGCGGCTGATGATGAACTCCGATCGTGTACAGTCAACGAATGATGTGTCAATGGGATGGGTATACTGCTGAATGGTGCATCGTTGAAGAGAAGTTTCTGATCAGCATGCGTATCTATGCCCTTGAAGATGCAAGTGACAATTCGCCCCTCAAGTCATGGTGCACCTTTGGAGATGATAAAGCTGGTGATGCCTCAAAACAGTCCAAATGCTCATGGTGATGCGCCCTTCCGGTCGTGGTGTTGTTAATCATGCACCAATCTAGACTCTGTTGATGATACGCCTATAATATCTGGGTTTTTTTAAGGACACGTCATATTCTAAGAGCATAAAGTCTTGTATAAAATTGTAAGTCAAATAGTCAAAAAGAGTCGTAAAGATCCACATGTTAGTATTTAATTGGGAGAGATTTTGGAAAAGTTGGTCAAAAGTCAATAGTTTGAAAATTTTGCCACGTCAAATGTAAGAAGTTGGAATTTTAGAAATTAAATTTAGATTTGAAGAAAAAAAATCTAACCATCAAATAATTGTGATTAGGTTTTGAAAATTTGAATATAAAGTACGTTATCGAAAGTAACTTAATTATTATCGGGTAATTATAAAAAAAATCATAGTAAGAAAAACTTTGTAAAAAATTATATTATATCAAATTGCTATAATGGATATCTAAAAAGAAATTGAATTTAATTTTATAACGAATCAATAATTTGATTTTTATAATTGGAATTAAACTTTATAGAATTACGAAACATTAAACGAAGTTGAATTGAAATTAAATTAAGAGTAAATCATGATATGTGAATTTAGAAAAAAAAAATATACAAAAAGGGTAAATTAATTAAATGTGAATTTTATAAATTTAACTTTTGAAATTTTGATGCAATTGAATAATTTAACAAATGATGTAAATTAAATAAAATTTATACCAAAGGGTTGAGAAATTGTTTTTTTATAAATTGAATGACTAATTAATTTATAGAATTAAGTTTTAGAATATTACTTAAAATTTTGTTGGTAAATGAATATTGGTAAACTTAATGGGTTAAGGGTTATTACAAATTTCAACTTCTTAGTTGCGGAAAAATTAATTTATATATTTAATATTTGTATGAAATTGAATTTTGTTAATAGTTAATTATATCATGTTTTAAGTGAATTTTAGAGTAAAAAACAAATGTTTCAGGTAATTATAGTCAAATTATATTTTTTGAAGAGTAGACTTATAGTAAATTAAATTATGAATATGATAGTATTTTTCGTGAGGTGGAAAATCATAAGTTGAGTATAATTCATATTTACGGAATGTAGATTTAAGAATAATGGTTTTAATTTATTAAGAGAAGGGACATGCGTGGCATTTTCAAAATTGTTTAATGTATATATATATATGGGTTGTTGCGCCAGGAGGCAAAAGAAAAGGAAAAGAAAGAAAGGAATGGGGGAGGCAGCATAGGGGAGATGTAGGGAGGTTCTCCGTCGCGTGTTTCCACCGATCCTATGGTGAAACGACCTCCGATTGTGACGAAATTTTAGACGGTGATAGTCTTCAACGTGGTGAACATTTTTACAGAGTCGGATTTTCAATCCCACAGTTGGATTTTACTGTACAGGTAGGGGTGTGTTTTTCCTAAATTTCTCTCTCGACTTTTTTTTGGGTTTTTTGTTTTACTTTTATTTACTTTCAAAAAACTTCATGGAAATGGGTGAGTTGTTGGGTTGTGGTAGATCGTCATACAGTTTTCATTTAGGTTGTTTTTGGAAACCCTAAATGTGTAAAATGATTTGGTTTTGCTTAGAAAATGTTAAATGAGAAGTAAATGAAAGTTTAATGTAAGATAAAAATATTAGAATTGTTGGAATTTAATTTTTGTTCCCGTGATAGGATTTACCATATTGTTATGGTTTTAAAAATTCTTTTTATTGGAATATTGGTTAATATATTTTAATGATTATTGTTATGTTAAAAATTATATAAATTTATTGGTAATATATTAGTGTTGAAAATAATGGAAATTATTTGTTGAAAATTTTGAGGATTGAAATATGTTTAAAATGATTGTTTTGAAATTATTAATATTATTAGAAATAAATAAATTGATGATATAAATTGGGTTTTTGTTAATATTTGAATTATTAGAAAAATATTTTCTAAATGTTGTTATGGTGTAATTATGGAAAATTGTTGTATTGGTTACTAATATTATTGAGATTATTGGAGATAAATAAATTATGACATAAGTTGTGTTTTTGTTAATATTTGTATTAGTGGGAATTTTCTTAGATATGTGTGGTTATTTAATTGAACAAAAAAATGGTTATGTTGGTGGTTGGAAATTATTATGTCAGGAAAAAAAAATAGAATCTATGTGGCTAAGGTTTAAAACTATGTGTTGATGCTATACAATTAATTGTGAATTTTCTTTGGTGTTTTTGGTGATTAAAGTGAAGAAAAATCGTTGTGTGAATTATTAGAAATTATGAGACATAATGGGAGTAAATAGAATTATGTCTTGGAAAATTATGGACATCGAAATATGATGTGATTGCACTTCATATGCATAATGGTTGTGTGAAGAAAAAGAAAGATTAAAGAAATGGTTGTGTAAAATGGAAATGAGAATGAAAAGACCCCAGAGATGGTAAAAATGAAAAGAAAATAAAAGAAAAAGAAATGAAATGACCCTAGAGAAGGTGAATTAAGAAGTGAGTGAGATCCCTAGGGTGAAAGACCCAAAAGTTTACCCCGGGAAGACTTCGAATGGGGAGTGTATTTAGGTATGGACGCGTATCATTCGGTGAAAATCCAAGAACGATAGTGCATTGCGTGATTGCGTGTAAGCATTTGCATCATGGTTGTATTTGGAATAAGGATTTGTATTATTTATCAAGTGTATGTTTGAATATATTATTTAAGACTAAAATAACTTGTTTATTTTGTAAAATTTAGAATTGTTGATATACTAGACATATGATTGAATAAGGAAAATCATAATTTTGATTGTTTTAAATTTGTATGGTTGGAGTTTCTTTTAATGTGTATAATGTAAATGTAATATTATATTTTGGCATATAGTTGTGTTTTATTGACCTAGAATTTCTAACCCATTTTGGTGTAAAGCACCCTACTTAGCAACATGGAAATGCTCACCCCTTTATTTTCTAAAATTTTTAGATACAGATATAGTTTTTAAGGGACTACGGGAAGATCAAGAAGTGTTCCAGACGGCAAAAGAATCATAATAATGGTTGTTTTTAAATGTATATTACCCTTTTAACATGTATAATGGACTTTTGTAAGTTAAACTATATTTGGTTAGTTTGTAAAATATTTTTGGAAATATTCTTTTTAACTTAGAGATTATTGTAAACATTTGAGCTCTTGGGTAGGGAGATGATTGGTGGTTTTATTATACTTATGAATAGGAGATAGTGTGATGGTTGGTTTTGGAAGAGTAAAGTAATATGTTACTGTAAATCTTAGCTTAATAAATTTATTTAGGATTAGATGCATTACTGAAAAAAAAAAAAAAAATCAAGGTGTTTTGATTGATTGCCAGCGTGGATAGGAGTAAACCTTAGGGTCAAACCCTTGACCTGGGCCACGAGTCGAGTTCTGGGTTGCCTAGAATTTAGAGCATGATAACGTGGTATCAGAGCTCAAGATTGCAATAATACCTAAGCTTGTGTTTCATGTGTGTTTACCTTCTTACGTTTTCCTTCTTTGACACTTTGATATGTCATATTAGTTGTTAGTGGATTTCAATTTATGTGTTTAAGAAATAGTATTGGAATAAGTATTGAAAATAGCTTGAGCATGCAAATTACATGTAATGGGTGCATAAATTGCTTGTAATTAATATTTTTGATAATAATTGAATAAAGTATGACTTGTTGTTGTTATTACTTGTTGATATTAAATTTTGATCATGTTGTTATGCCTTATTGTAATTTTGATTATATTGTGATAAATTGATTGAAATGTTTCATTAATCTTAAGTTGAATGATGAAAGTAAGTGAAGGATTTAGACATGGGATTGGGATGTCCCAGAGACTCAGATGATGTGATATGGTGTGAGAAAAAAAAAAAAAAGGAAAGAGGTAGAATTGCATCTCATAACATTTGTATGATTTTAGAGTTTTCCAAATATGAGTAGTATTGTAATTGCTTATATAGATGTTCTTGTATGTTCCAGATTCCAGTTGTTATGATTTTAGTGATGTTTATTTAGTTATTGGTTGTTGAATTCAAAAGCGATATGTGTTATGTATTAATCATGAAGCATGTTTGTATATGATATGTAAGAGTTGCCTAGGTTGAAGAGAGACATGATTGGATTCGAGATAGAGTTGGAGATTGAGTTTCTTTCAAACCCTAAGTGGTCAACTGGCAGGCTAACCAATTTACCAACTAGGGACTGTGAGGTTTATTTTTGCTTTATCTCATTTATCACATCTCTCTTGCCTTGTTATTGTGACATTTAATGTGATTGTTTGTATTATATGCATCTTACTGGGAGATATGATGTGTTGTTGAATGACAAGAAAAAAAAAATTATAAGAAGGAAGTATTGAAGGTGACGTAGGGAAATTAATTGACTAAGAGTACTAAAGAGATATAAGGCATTCAAACTAAGGGTTCTAATAGGAAATAAATAAAATCAAGTGGTGTTACAATTATTGGGACATTTGGGGCTACATAAATGGAATATTTAAAAATATTAGTGCATTTGAGTTATAAAATATACGACACTAGTAAATTGTTAGTATTTCAAATCATGAAAAACAAAAATAAAACAAATAAACTCTATAAGTATCAGTGATAAATCTTATCTAGAGACCGCTTTTGTTAGTAGATTGAGTAGGAAACATGTATCTTGCTAAAGGGAAAAATGATGGTAATGAGTAGAAGAAACTATAAACTTGTTTAAGGGAATTAAAATAATAATTTACTAGACAGTTAATAGTAGATTCAATCAAATTGATTTCAATGTATGTCGAATAATAATAATAACAAAAGGCTTTGAGAAAGAGAAAACTCTTAATTATTGTTTGAGATAAGATGAGACAGTTCAAACTAGGGTAAAATGCAAAATATAATTTCTTAATTGTGGAAGTGAGGACCTACAATTATGGTATGAACTTAATGACAAAACATGCACATGTTAAAAAAAAAATCATTTAGAAATAGATTGGCTCGAAGAGATAAAATAAGATAAAGAATGATCCACATTAAGATATTCGAGGTGTAAGGATGAAAATGCAATAATATTATAGGATTACGAAGAATAATCACAATGAATAAAATCCTAAAGAGTATCTAGCAAATAACTCAAAGTCAACCTAGATCTACAACTATGAGGATTGCTTAGTGAAATCTCAATTCCATGAAATCCGAATGCAATAATAGATTAGCAAATATTTGGATTATATGATGATCTTATCTAATAAATTATAGGAAAATTGGAGTTAGAATGGATTTAAAGGCTTTTAGAAATTCACAAAGGATAACTATTAAGCTAGTGACAAATGAATTTTGAGGACAAAATTTTTTTAAGGAGGAGAGGATGTAATACCCGGGTTTTTTTAAAGGACACGTCAGATTCTAGGAGTATAAAGTCTTTCATAAAATTGTAGGTCAAATGGTCAAAAAGAGTCGTGAAGATCCACGTGTTAGTATTTAATTGGGAGAGATTTTGGAAAAGTTGGTCAAAAGTCAATAGTTTAAAAATTTTATCACGTCAAATGTGAAGAGTTGAAATTTTAGAAATTAAATTTAGATTTGAAGAAAAAAAATCTAACCATCAAATAATTGCAATTAGGTTTTGAAAATTTGAATATTAAGTACGTTATGGGAATTAACTTAATTATTATCGAGTAATTATCAAAAAAATCATAGTAAGAAAAACTTGGTAAAAAATTATATTATATCAAATTATTATAATGGAAATTAAAAAGAAATTGAATTTAATTTTATAACTAATCAATTTGATTTTTATAATTGGAATTAAACTTCATAGAATTACGAAACATTAAACGGAGTTGAATTGAAATTAAATTAAGAGTAAATCATGATATGTGAATTTAGAAAAAATATACAAAATGGGTAAATTAATTAAATGTGAATTTTATGAATTTAACTTTTGAAATTTTGATGCAATTGAATAATTTAACAAACGACATAAATTAAATAAAAGTTATACCAAAGACTTCAGAAATTGTTTTTTTTTTTAAATTGAATGACTAATTAATTTTCAGAATTAAGTTTTAGAATATTACTTAAAATTTTGTTGGTAAATGGATATTGGTAAAATTAATGGGTTAAGGGTTATTACAAATTTCAACTTCTTGGTTGTCGAAAAATTAATTTATATATTTAATATTGTATGAAATTGAATTTTGTTAATAGTTAATTATATCATATTTTAAGTGAATTTTAGAGTAAAAAAAAATGTTTTAGGTAATTATAGTCAAATTATACTTTTTGAAGAGCAAACTTGTAGTAAATTAAATTACGAATACTGTAGTATTTTTCGTGAGGTGGAAAATCATAAGTTGGGTATAATTCATAATTATGGAATGTAGATTTAAGAATAATGGTTTTAATTTATTAAGAGAAGGGATGTGCGTGGTATTTTCAAAATTGTTTAATAAGTGGGTTGATGCGTTTGGAGGCAAAAGAAAGAGAAAAGAAAGAAAGGAATGGGGGAGGCAACATAAGGGAGATGCAGGGAGGTTCTCCATCGCATGTTTCCACTGATCCAACGGTGAAAAAAAAGTTGGTTATGTTGGTGGTTGGAAATTATTAAGTATGTCAGGAAAAAAAATAGAATCTATGTGGTTAAGGTTTAAAATTATGTGTTAATGCTATACAATTAATTGTGAATTTTCTTTGGTGTTTTTGGTGATTAAAGTAAAGAAAAATCATTGTGTGGATTATTGGAAATTATGAGACATAATGGGATTAAATGGAATTATGTCTTGGAAATTTATGAATGTCAAAATATGATGTGATTGCACTTCATATGCATCATGATTGTGTGAAGAAAAAGAGAGATTAAAGAAATGGTTGTGTGAAATGGAAATGAGAATGAAAAGACCAGGAGAGGGAAAAAATGAAAAGAAAAGAAAAGAAAAAGAAATGAAATGGCCTTAGAGATGGCGAATTAAGAAGGGAGTGAGATCCCTATGGTGAAATGCCCAAAAGTTTACCCCGGAAAGACTCTGCATGGGGAGTGTATTTGGATACAGACGCGTATCCTTTGGTGAAAGCCCGAGAACAACAATGCATTGTGTGATTGTGTGTAAGCATTTGCATCATGGTTGCATTTGGAAGAAGGATTTGTATTATTTATCAAGTGTATGTTTGAATATATTATTCAAGACTAAAATAACTTGTTTATCAAGTGTATGTTTGAATATATTATTCAAGACTAAAATAATATATGCAAACATACACTTGATAAATAATACAAATCCTTCTTCCTATTGCAACCATGATGCAAATGCTTACACACAATCACACAATGCACTGTTGTGTTTTATTGACTTAGAATTTCTTATCCATTTGAGTGTAAAACACCCTACTGAGCAATGTGGAAATGCTCACCCCTTTATTTTCTAAAATTTTTAGATGTAAATATAGTTTTTGAGGGACCACAGGAAGATCAAGAAGTGTTCTAGACAGCAAAAGAATCATAATAATGGTTGTTTTTAAATGTATATAACCCTTTTAACATGTATAATGGACTTTTGTAAGTTAAATTATATTTGGTTAGTTTGTAAAATATTTTTAAAATATTCTTTTTGACTTAAAGATTATTGTAAATATTTGAGCTCTTGGGTAGAGAGATGATTGGTGGTTTTATTATACTTGTGAATAGGAGATAGTGTAATGGTTGGTTTTGGAAAAGTAAAGTAATATGTTACAATAAATCTTAGCTAAATAAATTTATTTAGGATTAGATGCTTTACTGAAAAATAAAATAAAAAATCAGGGTGTTTTAATTGATTGCTAGTGTGGATAGGAGTAACCCTTAAGGTTAAACCCTTGACCTGGGATCACAAGTCGAGTTTTGAGTGGCCCAGAATTTGGGGCATGATAGCGCTCCTCTGAATGACACCCATGTTGGCAAGTCAAATGAGTTTATGCAGATTTCTGATGTGCCAATGGAGTGGAGGAGATAATGGTGTCTTCTTGGAGTGGGGATATTGATGGTGGGTTCTTAGAGTGGCCCTCGACGATGCGTCTTTCAATCAATAAAATAAAAAATAAAAATCCACCCATGCATAGTGAACTGCCTCAAAAAATTAATACTATCTCATAATGTGTGCAAGGGAGTCCCTCAAAAAAATTCTCACGCATCACCCTCCATTCCTATGCGTCCTCCCTCCTCGCCCAAAAACCTCTTCTACCTGCCCAAGCTATCTTCTAAATCTAGTTAAAAAATCAGCCAAAAATCCTGAGAGCCATGTTCAAAATCTCCCTAAGACGTGGCCTCAATATACGTCCCAAAAAATGTATTATTAAAGTCCCAAAATATGGCCTCCACATGTTTCAAAAACCAACCCAAATTCTCATAATCAGGCTTGAATATTCTTAAAAAAAATGCTCCACTCAATCTCCAAACCATAGACTTTATCGCCTCTAAATCTTGGCCTCCATTTCTTCTCAAAAGTCCCAAAATGAATCTTTTTTTTTTTCACGCTAAAAATCTCACCCCCAAGACCTATGCGTCCTCCCACAATGCCTCCTAAAAATTTCTATGCATGTAGGTTATCCTCAGGTTGTATCCTTTCCATGGAGTCAAACTTCTTTCCCAAAACTTTTCCATGTTTTCCTTTTTGGCCCTCATTCTCACTTGGTTGCCTTGCCTTTTATGATGGAAAAAATCCATATGCGGTTGTGTTGTCCACCTTAGGTCGTGATCTCCTATTTTCAAGACCCCAAGCCACTATTCTTATGGTGTGTGGTAGCTCCTCTAGAATCCTATATTCTCCTATTCCATATCACATAAAATATCCCCACATATATGCAGTCATGTACATGAAAGATATTCTCCCATGTGTGCATTCAAATCTCATGCCAAAATAAAATAAGAATTAAAATTAGTAAAAGTCAAGAAATTCAAAATTAAAACTAACTAAAATTATGCAATTAAAAGCAACATGAAAATCATATGTACACAAAAAAAAATTAAGACATTTATTTAGGCAATTAAGAACATCAATTTCATACAATATTTTATAAAATAAAAAAATAATAGTAAATAAATAAATAAAATAAATAGATAAATAAATAAATAAGAAATCAAACACATGCAAGCGTTAAAAATGCAAATCATACAAAATATGTAAGTCGTGCAGGAATTACCTAAAAGGTGACCTAGGTAGGTTAAGATGTGCCTAAGTGGATCTAGGTGGACCTAAGTGGGCTAGGTGGGCCTATGTGAACCTAAATGGGCTTATGTGAACCTAAATGGGTTTATGTGAAACTGAATGGGCCTAGGTGAGCCTAAGTGGGTTAAGGTGAACCTAAGTTGGTTAAGGTTAACCTAAATGGGCCTATGTGAATCTAAGTGGGCCTATGTGAATCTGAGTGGGTCTATGCGAATCTAAGTGGGCCTAAGTGAACCTAAGTGGGCTTAGATGAACTTAAGTGGGTTAAAGTGAACTTAGGTGGGCTTAGATGAGCTTGAAAAGTGCCTAAGTGACCTAGGATGATATGAAAGTTGTCTAAATGTGCCTAAAGTGATAAAAAAAAATGTCTAAGTGACCTAGGGTGTACTTAAATGGGACAAGGTGTGCCTCAATGGGTTAGGGTGTGCCTAAGTGGGTTTGAGTGTGCCTAGACGAGTTAGGGTGTGCCTAAATGTGCCCTAGGTGAATCTAGGTGGATCTAGGTGGAGTGTAATGTGCCTAGGTGACCAAGGGTTAGCCTAAATTACCTAAGGTGTGACTCAGTGGTCCTAAGTGACCTATGGTGATCAACAAGGTGCCTAAGTGACCTAAGGTGAGTGGGTGCAATCCATTTAAAGTATTGGATTCCTAAGTTTCAAAACCATAGTGATTTTCCCTAAGAAACTCAATGGAGGTGGTCCCAATTTTGGCTCAAAGTTAACATCACTGTGTTGCCATGCACTTTGTGTAACCTTGCTTCAATCGACCATTTCAACTCTAAATTGCAATCCGCTTGAAGAATTGGATTTGTAACTTCCTAAGCTTCAAATCCATAGGTGGTTTGCCCCAGGAAACTACTAGGAGGTAGTTTCAATTTTTGAATTAAAATTGATGTCACTTTGCTATCATGGATCTCAAACCAAGAACTTCCTAAAATGCTTCTTTTTTCTTTAACCACCTTAGAGTCTCAAAAAGAACCTTCAAGGTTCTTTTTTTTCTCTTGGGTCACCGTAAATGGATATAAAAAACTGAAAAGTTTACAATAATAAAAATTCTTATGTTCCTATAAAGAAGTTTACAACTCATCTATTGAAAAGAAAAAAAATTTACAATCAAATAAAAATCCTATACTACTTATGGGGTGTACAACCCAATCTAGAGAATCAAAAGGCAATTAAATCATTAAAAACATTTCATTCAATTGAACAAATAACAACTTATCACAATTATAATCATCGTATTGACTTACATTCTTCTTTTTGGTTCATGTGATAAATAAAACAACCTTGAAAAATAGAGTTAGCAGACCTTAGAACATATTTAACATGTTAGAACCTACCCTAGGGCTTTGATACCAGTTGTTAGGAACCTCGGATCACTTTGTTCCCATCCCCTAGATCTCGTAGGGTGCATGCATCTATTCCTAGGCATCTCTAAATCTATCATAACGGAAACACATGGCTATAAAAAACCATTATTGATACCACAAAAATCATAAATCTAGAGAATAAAGTCACATACCTCTGATCTAAATGTTCTCAAATCGATTCCAATCGATGTAGATAACTCCAAAGTCATAATGGATCTCATAAACACCATGATCTTCCGCCCAATGACTCTTCCTTGTGTATAGCCATTGAGATAGTGAAGATCTCAAGAGTGGAGGCTAAGGTTCTTTCTTTGGACTATAGAGAGAAAATAACAACACATGGAAACCTTAACCTCTAAAGGGGTATTTATAGGCTTCCTATTGGACTTAAGTGACTTAAGCCCACCATGGGCTTAGGTCACTTAATCTAGCCCAAAAAGGTTGATAATTGATTAATTAAACCATACAAGATCTTAATTAATCAATTAGCCTAGTTTAGAGATACCATTCACTTATCCCTATGCAACCTTACGTAATTACCAAAATGCCCTTATGCACAAAAATAAACTAAAAACTCATCAAACCTTTATAATCTATGCCATCAAGAAATATGAGCTCACAGCGGGGACCATTAGGACCCATAAAAGTATTAGTTCCCTCAAAATCAAATTTTAAAATTGACTCAATATCCCACTATAAAGAGTCAACTACACTTTAATATCTTATGTATATTACAACAAGACACCAAGTGCTTGGGTCTGTGACCTATTATCCACTGCATGCAGACTTCCCATGAATTTGTGTCCGTAATATAACAAGGTAGTGCTATCACCAATTAAGATTACCTCTCAAATGCTTGAGTTACATACCTTACTTATTATTCGATCAACCAACATACTCTAACTCCAAGGAGCATATGTCAAATTCCATTAAAAGAATTAGTGTGGCCACAGATTTCATGACCACATGTCCTTTGGATCACCTAAGGGGATACATTATCTCAATCCCATGAGATATCATGGTATCTCTATTGAGAATAGTTGTTGTCACCAACCTCCATCAATAGTGATCCAATCCATAGGGATACATGACCACTTTAAGGTCTCACCCATAGGTCAAAGTCTTTTTTTTTTTTTTGGCACAAACTCCATATCCTGTCAAGGTTAAGAGCATTATTTTATAAATCGAACCGGATTAGGTAGTTCAACCAATTAGTTGAGGTAATTGGCCCGCCTTTGATTTGGATTGTTGTCGAACCAGTCAAACCGTCCAGTTTTCACATAACTGATCAACTAGCATTTTGACCAAAACAGATTGGGCTTAGTCGCTTTCCCATGGCCTAGAGTTGGGTTGATTGCCCAGGCCCATTACCACCATTTTGCTTACTTGAAGACTACACCTACCTGTATATATACTATAGTTATAAGCCATAAGTTTCCAACGTGGGATTCTCTCAAATAATGAAAATAAACACAGTCCTTGGAGGGGCTCGGACCAAGGACTTGTCATTCACAAAAAAAGTAGGAAGCCACTATGGTGGATGACTCTTTTAATATATATAATGTTGGAATTTTTTATATTAACTCTCTTTTTAAAATTTTATCATATAAAATATTTAAACAAATATAAATATTAGTTATTTATATTCAATTTTATTTTTATAATAAGTTTGAAAATACTATAATTAATTAATATAATAAATTTCAAATTTTAAAATAATAAAATGCACAGAAAAATTAAATATTCTATTTTTTTCATTTTAAATATATTTTCATATTTAAATATTTACATGTTTTATTCAATATATTAATATATTCATACTTATCTTTATAATTTAATTTGGTATATCAAATTTAAAAAATAAAATATTATTAAAAACATTAATGATATATTTTTAAATTTTTTTAAATTTAATTTTAAATTTAATAAAATATAAATTTTATATTTATGACATCACCAGTTCAACCACGATTCGACCATTGGTCCGATTGCTAAACCGTAAATTGGTAACTTTTCTGGTTTAATGATCAATTCGATTCTAAAAACATTGGTTAAGAGTTCATGCAATATAATAACTTGGTGAATCATGACAACTAATAGCATTACTTCATGATTCATTGTAGGTCCTATCTAGTGTGCATCACATACACTAGTGCACTCACTTGGGAAACCCATCCGAACGGCTAAGACAAGTCATCCCACCAATTACGAGGTGGTGCACTATAATCTCTACTGGATTGCCCAAATTCATGAACCGATTGTGGACAACTTATCTACTTACAAGGAACCCATGAATTATATCTTTTTTGCAACTCTTAATGCACCCAAATCATGTACAATGTAAAAGACATGAGCTAAATGCTCAAATGAATGTCAATACACCAAAAGGATAGTAAGAGGATAGTTAAGTTTTACTTTGTTACATTATGTCTTACTTTTAAGGGCTCAATCCCAATAGCCAATACTCCTATGAATCCCAATGGTCATCGCTCTAAGCTCATATACCATAAATGACACGGTTTATGAGGGTTGGATTGGCTCTAGGTTCATTCTTGTGCATAAGGGTGTTTTGGTAATTACATAAGTTGCACAAAGGATAATGAACAAAGTCTCTAGTTTAGGCTAATTGATTAATTAGATGACCCTATGTGATTAATTAATCAATTAATTTTAGGCTAGATTAAGTAACCTAAACCTTGATAGGCTTAAGCCACTTAAGCCCAATAGGCAACCTTATAAATACTCCATTATGGGATAGGGTTTCCTAATAACTTTAATTAGTTGTCTTCCACCTCCAAAGAGGAGAGAGAGAGAGAGAGAGAGAGAGAGAGAGAGCCTTAACTTCCTCCATTTCAAAGCCCACACTTTAGAGTGTCAAGATCATGGTTTAGAGTCATCGAGCAAAAGATCTTGGGTGTACGAGACTTTCGGACTCTTCAAGCTTCATATTCATCAAATGGATTTTGATTTGGGAACATCTAGATCCATGTATGAGTTTCAAAGCTCTAGATTTTTATTCTAAAATGGTTTTGAAGCCATTATTTTCCGCTGTGATAGATGTAGAGATGCCTAGGGATAGATGCATGCACCCTACGAGATCTAGAACATGGGAACAAAGTAATCCAAGGTTTCCAACATATGTATCCACATCAACCAAAGATAAATCCTTTATTTAAGCAAGGTGGAAGAAGAAAAGAGAGATGAGAAATAATCATAATTAAGATATCAAGAAAGTTAAAGAGAGCATACCTTTCTTCCAAAAAATCTAGTTTGCTTCTCTTCTCTTATCTCTAAGACCATAGATGAAAATTTCTTTTTTTTTTTTTGTCGAAATTTCAGGTTTCGGTGCCCAGTGATATGAAATAAGGGGGCGAAATGTCGACAGGAGAAATTTCGGTCAAAAACGATGAAAAATCAGCTTCAAGAGAAAAATCAATGAAATCTTTAAAAAATCGCTGGCCACTGCAATTAATCGGCGAAATTTCAGTTTGTATTACCGATTTTTTGACGAAAATTGGCACCTTCATCTACTTTCATGGTCCTCTAATGCAACGGCTCCCAGCTTCCCCGCATTGATCTGACAGTCCAGATTTGGTTCGAGCTAGGTGCCTTCATCTGCTTCTCTAGTCCTCTGATCCGATGACTCCCAACTTCTCCACATTGATCTTACGGTCCAGATCTGGTCCGAGCTCCAACAGTCAATTTCATGTGCATTTGATGGTCCAAATTGAATTTGGATGTGATCCAACGGCCAAAATTGAACCCCAACAGCTATATGATGATCTAATGGTCAGATTTTGCCTAGATTTTTATCAAACAGCCAATTTTGTTTTACAATGGTAAAATGAGATTTTAACAGCTATTTTGGCCCTTTTTTTTTTTTTTTCCAAAAATAGCTCATTTTTCACCAATTTCATCCACATTTCATCTTTGATCTCTCATTGCTCCCAAGGTTAGTCATTTTTTTTTAAGGTATGTTTGTCTTAAATTTTAATTATTTTTGTATTGAAGTGTAATTAATTAGTATATTCTTTAATTCTTCAATTTTTTTTTCTTTTCAATTGTCATTAATTAGTACATCAATTTTTTTCTTTTCAATTGTAATTAATTAGTACATTTCAATTAATTAGTACATTTTTTAACTCTTGAATGAATCAGTAGATTTTCATCGAATTAATTTAGCTTAGTTAATTTATTAAGTTAATTAACAATATTAATAGCTTCCCAATTTCTTCAATTTTTTTTCTATTTTCAGTTGTAATTAATTAGTACATTTCAATTAATTAGTGCATTTTTAACTCTTGAATGAATTAGTAGATTTTTGTAGAATTAATTTAGCTTAGTTAATTTACTAAGTTAATTAACAATATTAGTAGTTTCCCAATTTCTTCATTTTTTTTTCTTTTCAATCGTAATTGATTAATGCATTTCAATTAATTAATACACTTTTTAACTCTTGAATGAATTAGTAGATTTTCATAGAATTAATTTAGCTTAGCTAATTTATTAAGTTAATTAACAATATTAGTAGTTTCCCAATTTCTTCATTTTTTTTTTCTTTCAATCATAATTAATTAATACATTTCAATTAATTAATACACTTTTTTACTCTTGAATGAATTAGTAGATTTTCATAGAATTAATTTAGCTTAGTTAATTTATTAAGTTAATTAACAATATTAGTCCCAATTTCTTCAATATTTTTTTTCTTTTCAATCATAATTAATTAGTACATTTTTTAACTCTTGAATGAATTAGTAGATTTTTATAGAATTAATTTAGCTTAGTTAATTTATTAAGTTAATTAACAATATTAGTAGCTTCCCAATTTCTTCAATTTTTTTTCTTTTCAATCGTAATTAATTATTACATTTGAATTAATTAGTACATTTTTTAACTCTTGAAGGAATTAGTAAATTTTCATAGAATTAATTTAGCTTAGTTAATTTATTAAGTTAATTAACAATGTTAGTAGCTTCCCAATTTCTTCAATTTTTTTTCTTTTCAATCATAATTAATTAGTAAATTTGAATTAATTAGTTTTTTTTTTTAACTCTTGAATGAATTAGTATATTTTCATAGAATTAATTTAGCTTAGTTAATTTATTAAGTTAATTAACAATACTAGTAACTTCCCAATTTCTTCAATTTTTTTCTTTTCAATTTTAATTAATTAGTGCATTTGCAATAAGTTTGATTGATATGATTATTAGATTTGCAATAAGTTTTTTTTAATTACTTGTTTAATTTAAATTTTTATTCAATTGTAATTAAATAGTATATGTTTAATAGATTTGCAATGGCTAGTGCAAGTGGAAGTGGAGGTGGATGTTAAGGTGGAGGCGGAGGTGGTGGGAGTGGCATGTTCTGTCGAGATGTAACTTGGAAGTATTGTTCACCAGTAGAGGGGAATTGAAATGGGACAATTTGTAATTTTTTGTGGACTGTTGATGAAGAGTGGAGAGGCATTAGGCAATTCATGTATCATTTAACGCATAGAGACCTAAATAAAAACACCAAAAAGTGTCCTACTGTGCCACCCTAATTGAAAAAAGAGATACGAGAGATGTTACATGAAAAAAGTAAAGCAAAAGCAAAAGAAAATAAAACTGCACATATTGAAGAAATTCGAGCCCAATTACATGGCACTATGGGGGCCAGCATACACACATCATGGACGAGGATAATGATGAAGATGAAAAAGTGTACATGTATCTAGTAGATATGCACCCGGATGAACGGGATGCTTATCGAGAAGCGGTTCATGCATTGAAGGCAATAGAATGGGAGCGACAACAATATGAAACTATTGTGGGAAGCAAGCGTAAAATAGGGGAGTCGTCATGCCCTAGTGGTGCACCGACAATGTGGAAATCTCAAATTACGTGACATTCAAACCCATCACTGCCTATTGCACCCTCCTTCTACAAGTCTTCAGCAACAAGAAAAAAAAATTAAAATATATTAAAGGGTGGTTCAATTAAAGAAACGATGAGACACTTAATAAGCAAATTCTTCATTTATGATAGCGTCACGCCTAATAAAGAAAACTCTCACCACTTCAAGAATATGATTATTGGTGCACAACAAGTAGGTAATTTCTAAGTTCTCAAATTTTATATTGTTTCATACCTTGAGTAGGTGTAGTCTTTTGTGTCATGTTTCAAATATTTCTTACATATGATTTGTAGGAATGGGAATCAAACCTCCATCTCCATATGAAATAAAGAATAAGTATTTGAAAATGGAGTACAAAGATATGGAAGCTTATGTGAACTAGCAAAGAAAGAAATGGAAGACATATGGTTGCACCATAATGTTAGATGGATGGACTAGGCCCACGAGATTAAGTATAATTAATTTCATGGTCTATTCAAAAGGAAGTACGGTGTTCCTTAAGTTAGTCGATGCATCGAACAATATCAAAGACCACAAATACATATACAAGCTATTGAAGAATGTTATTAGAGAAATCAGGGTAGATAATGTGGTCCAAATTGTCACAAATAATAGGTCAATATTCATGAAAACATGGAAGGTGTTGATGAAGAAGTTTAACTTATATTGGACCCTATGTGTGGCACATTGCATCAACTTAATGTTTGAAGACATCTAGAAAAGACCTAGTATTACAGATGTGATATGCAGTGACCGCAAGATAACCAACTTCATTTATAATCGTGGTTGGTTACTTTCAGAAATGAGAAAGTACTATGGTGGAGACATTATTTGATTGAAAGCTACAAGGTTTGCTACAAATTATATTGCTCTTGAAAGTCTTCTTAAAAAAGGGGTTGATTTGAAGAAATTGTTTATGAGTGATGAATGAGCACTACACAAGCTCAGTCAGACAAACATTGGATGAGATATGGAGAAACTAATGTTTGACCATCGGTATTGGGATAGAGTGGCACATGTTGTTTCATACTTTGAGCCACTATATGTGTGCTATGAATTATGGATTCAGAAGTTGTTTCCACAATGTCATTTGTGTACGAGCTTATGCAAGTGATGAAAGAGAATATCATTCGTCAACAAGTTGGCGATTGGATCTTCAAAATAATCAAAGATCGTTGGGAGAAAACATTAAAACATCCACTTCATGCAGCAGGTACTTAATCTTCATCAATTGTTACTTTGATTTTATTTCATTTTCTCTTACACAATACTAAATCTACATAATTTTATTATAGCATACTTCTTGAATCCAAGGTTTCAATATAGGCCTGAAGTTGGTAGTGATCCAGATTTAATTCAAGCAGTCCATGATGCATTTGCTAAATTAGACCCAAATGTTGAATTGATTGGTTAATTTGGAAATGAGGTAAATATGAAACTCTTATTTTACTCAATCTAATCAAAGAATAATTTCATTCATCATTTTATTTGAACGTTTACTAACAAATATGATATTAACAAATTAAATATTGAATACATAACTTGTGTTTTTTCGAGATGGAAATAGAGAATTCAGCGATCGAGCGATGATTGCATCAAGGTCAACCATGGTGCCTAGTGAGTAGCATTTTTTAATAGAAAAAAATTTGACTATCATTATTGTAAATTCATCACATTAGTATTTATATAATTATGAATTCCCTTGCAATTGAATGGTGGTTCATGTATGGGAACCAAACACCTACATTAGGAAGTTGGTCATTAAAGTTCTCTCATAAACTGCATCATCTTCTACTTGTGAGAGAAATTGAAACACGTTTGCTCTAATCCACACAAAGCAACGAAATTGTTTGGCTTATTGACCAAAATTCTCTGTTGTACCAAAATACTTAGCCTTTTTTACGTAGCAATTCTGGACAAGAAAAAATAGATAAAGAGTCACTACGACTTTTGTAGTACTCCGGGTATCGTCCTCAAGGATTGGCTTATGAAAATCGTCAATACTAGAATAAATGAATTGCTTCTATTTAAATCCTAAAGTGAAAAACAATATGTGAATAATGTGAAACTAACTAAAAGAAATTAAATTAATAAAAAATGAATATTGATTTTAAATTCGATTGATTCAAGTTTGGGGTTTTCCACAATCCAACCTAGGGTATAGAAATTAGAGAAAACAAGGGTATTTTAAGTAATAAGATCTTAGGGTTTTGGGATCCTTGGCCACTCACGATCAAGTTGAGTTCTATAACTCAAAATTGCATCCTAAACCTAATTTTTCCTTTTTTAAAACAGATTCCTAAAACCATCAAATGAATGAGATTGATTACCAATTTAATATTTGACTTTTTAACCCTTCCTACTCCTTATATCTTTGTTTTGGGGCAAATAACAATAGATAAGATAAGGATAATTAATGAAAAAAAATTACCAAGAATCACTAGTATCGGGTAATAACCTACTGTATCATTCCCTAAACTAACTCACAAGGATAGGATAAAAAACAAAAAATGAATTGTCACCCAACCAATAATTAATCTCATTGTTATAATAATTTACCCATTATCCCTATAGGTTTCCTAGCCCTTAGGTTTTCATGCTTCAAGCCCCAAGTTGTCTCTTAACCTCTCATGGGGGTGATGTCACATTCACAATCCATAATAGGTTAAAAATCCATGATTTGAATTAAAAGAACCTAAAACAATATATTTAATAAAAAAGAAAAAGAAAACAAACCAAAGTTCTCGTCTTCTTCCACCTTCAATGTCAAACTCTTCGGAAAAAGATCCAAGATCCCTAAAACCTATAACTAAGAGAGTTTATATAATATCATCAATTGCCTAACATGTGGCACACTCTCATTGGCCACTTATTACAAAAATAATTTTAAAAAAATAATAATATGGTGATTTCTAGTCGTGTGGGGTCCACTTAGGGTGGATGGAGTGCCATAGATGCAATTCCCAAGGTAGAGAAGGCAAAACATCAAAGTGGTAGTGGGTGAATTCGAAATTGGTGTCATTTCGAAGTGGATTTCGAATTCATAAGTTGAATTTCGAAATGATTTCAAAATGACCCTTCAGCTTTGTGCAGTTGTTTTCAAATGGTCATAACTTTTATATTTCAGCTCCGATTTGCACACTGTTTGAAGCGTTGGACTCCTAACTTCCGTTAATTCAAAATGATATATAGTATGTATAAAATGGACTCTAAAAAATGCTCCAAATTTTTCCTCAAAGTCAAAGCATATATTACCATCAGATTTTTGAGTTCTAAATTTCCATGTAGTTGAATCTTGCTTCATGCCTCATTTCCCATGTTTTCTTTCCTTCTTTCTTACTCCATAATAGTCATTTCTCATCTTCCAAACTCATGATATCCTCGTTTTGCCTTTCCTCATAGTCCATGAGTCCTGACTTACTTATTTCCTCATTTAACCCTTTCTTGATCTTTCAAAATCTAAAGTGATTCAACTTGCACTCTTTTCTTCCCTTGAACCTGAGATAAGTCTCCAAAGTACAAATTAAACTCATGGCTAGGGCCTTAGCATCAATTTAGGTCAAGTTGGGTGATTTTAATGTCCTTTGGTGCACAAATCATATTGAATATGTGCCATTAGAGCACATATTTTTGCTCCAATCACTTACCCCCAACTAGAGCAATTAGTTTTTTGTTACTACAATATGAAGCTAAAGTTACGCGATATGGAGGCAGAAAATGATCGAGTTAAAGTGCCACTAAGTGAGCTAAGTTAAAGTGCAACTAAGTGAGTTAAACCTAAAATGCAACTAAATGAACTAAGTTAAGATGCCACTAAGGTCATAAATAGGATCCATAAAAAAACTCTCAACAATGAATCTCCAAAGGTGGCTAAAAAAGTACCAAAATGAGTGATAATGGACCACCATAGGACGACTATAAGGCAACAAGAAGTGAAAGAAAACACATAGAATAACATGTGCTACTAGCTAGGACAAAATGGAGGGTTTACAAATAAGCCCTTTTTTGGTAAAGATCAGGAGTATAAGGAATACAAGTGGAAACGTGAGTAATGAGTGGAATGAAGTGAATTATACCAAATAACTAAGAAGGACTGGAAATTTTGTCCTAGCATATGATGCAATAAGTTCCAAGATAAACCAAACAAAGAGAAAGAAGTACTTTGGATAAAGGGAATACCAGAAAGTCCATGTGATGAAAGGACAAAAATAATGAACATGATGAAATGATATGAACAAGGAGTAGAAAACTATCATCTCTAAATACTAGGAAACTATGATCTGAATGATGAGTATGGGGGAAAAAACGACTTTGAACATCAAACTGAAAACAATGGCTTTAAACACTAAAACTAGGAAAAGGGTTTTAAACAACAATACTAAGAAAAAGGTTCTGAATGCCAAAACTAAAAAAAAAAAAATATGTTCTAAATGTCAAAACTAAGAAAAGGGCTTTGAATGCCAACATTAAGAAAAAGGCTTTGAACACCTAAACTAAAGAAAGGGATATGAACACTAAAACTAAGAAAAAAAGTTCTGAACACCAACACAAAGAAAAAGGCTCTAAATGCCAACACTAAGAAAATGGCTCTAAATGCCAACACTAAGAAAATGGCTCTGAATGCCAAGAATGAGAAAATAATGGCTTTGAATGGAAAAACTAAGAAAACTTATGGCTATGAATGCCAAAAATAAAAACAATGGCTATGAACATCAAATTGAAAATAATGGCTGGCTTTGAACGCCAAAACTAAGAAAACATATGACTTCGACTGCTAAAATTGAAAACATTGGCTCTGAACACCAAGACAAAAAATAATGGCTCTAAACGCCAAACTGAAAAATAATGGCTCTAAACGTCAAACTAAAAATAATGACTCTGAACGCCAAACAAAAAATAATGGCTTTGAATGCCAATGTGAATTTAGTGATCTCGAAGTGAGGAAATATGCCCTAGTATGTAGGATATATACACCGTTGAGTATGGTAACTAAAAGTCAATAAATCCTCTGTTGGTTTATGAGGGTTAGATTGACTCATATACCCACTTTAAGCTCATGTACCATAATGACACGATTTCTGTAGGTTGGATTAACTCTTGATTCATTTTTGTGCATAAGAGTGTTTTGGTAATTACATAAGGTTGTATAGGGGATGGTAAACAAGTTCTCTAGATTGACTTAATTGATTAATTAGATGACCTTGTGTGGTTAATTAATCAATTAGGACTTATTTTAGGCTAGATTAATTGACTCAAACCTATGCAAACTTAAATCACTTAACCCCAATAGAGGAACCCTCTAAATACTCTTTTATGTGGTTAGGGTTTTCTAATGGCTTTATTTAGTCGTCTTTCACATTTAAAGAGAGACAACCAAATCTTCATTCCTTCTAAAACCCACACTTTGAACTGCCAAGATCATGGTTCGAGTCATCGAGTAGAAGATTTTGGGTGTATGAGAGCTTCATATGTGTTTTTCACCACTAAGAATTGATCTAGGAACATCCAAATCTAGGTATGAGTATTATATCTCTAGATCTATAGTTATTAATGGTTTTTATTGTCATTTTATTTCACTACGATAGATTTAGAGATGCCTAAAAATAGATATATGCACCCTACGAGATCCAAAGACAGGGAATGGAGAAATCCAAGGTTCCTAACATAGAGAGTCTTGGTAAGCTTTTGCATACACCCTATTGATCTAGGGCTGGGAATTGAGTAATTTAGGTATTCCCAACAATTTCTTTTTTTTAAAACCATTTTAGTTAAATTAAAGGATTTGCTTTGTTAATACATAGATAGCCTAGTTACTAATTTTAAAGTGTCTTCACATTTCTTAGCTAAAATATTTTTTGCTACTTTAAATAAAATTGAAATTAACTATTTCAAATTGAAAATCACTAGTTTAAGTAATCATATTAGCTAAATTTATTCAATGCCTATTTATTATAATTAATTATGTTTGATCAAAAATTTTCATTTACTTTCTCAATGTTTTCAAAATCAGATCAATCATTAAACTAAAAAAATTATATGTTCACGGTTCATTGATCGGACAGATGGTTAAACCACGGTCGAACCAATGATGTCATAAATATATAATTTAAATATTTTTAAAATTAAAAATATTTATAAGAAATTATATTTATATATAGATCTATATAATTACAAATTTTAATAATATTTTATTTTTATATTTTATATATTAAATGATAATGATAAATATAAATATATTTTGAGAAAGCCCAAATTTTGGCCCATTTATACCCTTTTGTTAGAGAACCCATTTGGACTTTCCATTTTCATACTTAATCTCCAGCATTCATTAAAAAATAAACCCTAAAACTCAATTCTTCCCATCGGTAGCCTGACCTTCCCTTTTTCATTTTTGTTTATTCTTCTTTTTCTCCATTTTTTTTCGTTTTCTCTTCTTCCTTTACTTTTCTTTCTTTCCTTTTCTCTCTTACCATATTTGAGCCTACGCTAACAATCGACCACCTCGCCACCAGTAGCACCTCCCATGACAATTGATCACTGGCCAACAATTGTCTGATCCTCCCCATCTAACTAGATCTCTCTCGTGGAAAAAAAAAAAAAAAGGACATGTCTTGAATTGTTCTATTCATTACGAATCAGCAAGTTCACTCGATTCACCAGTTTGACCATTGGTTTTGACTGTTTGAAGTCAGTTCAATAAGTAGCTGACTTAAAAGTGTAGACCAATTCAGAAAGGTCACCGGTCGACAAATGGACCATTTGGATTGGCTGGTCCAGTCTAAATTTTAAAATATTAATTTTTATTAATATTTTCAAGCACATTACAAGGCATGACTCTACCCCTTTTGCAAGGGTGACCTCAAACCAACCCCTGTATCAAGTTACTATCTAATTAGATTCCCTTATAGCAATGTCATTGATCTTGTTCCCTTTAAAGGGTTAACATTAACCCAACCTCTCTTGGATGATGTCAACACATATTTATCCTTATTTCATAGGGGGAGGCTTCATCCAATTGCCTAAGTTTGTATCACTTTATGATTTCTCCACTTGATTTCGATGTTTCTTTGAAGACATCCTACTTAGGGTGTGATAGCTTGATGTTATTGCACCTACCCTTGTTAGGATTAATACTTATGTGCCATAGATGAATTTAGTGTACCTTAATCATAGACTTTTCCTTCCTACCATCCAATTCTTAAGATGAACACTCGCATTAGAATTAACGCTTAGGTTTCATAGATTTCCATGCTCCTTCAAGGCTTTTTGTTTGATGGATGAAGTTAGAGTCTCATCGAGGTGGGAAAGACTATGCATGCATCAAACCCAATTTAAGATACCACTAGAATTGCAAGGCCACTTGTCATTGCAAGCATAAGGATGGCTATACAATAGTTGATCTATACAAGTTTTGGAAGCCTCCCATTGGCTTGGTCCCACCAACCAATGAGGTTTGATGTTAAGCCTTTATATAAATGGTTGAAAGGTTCATTTGAACAAGAACAACAAAAACAAGAATAACAAGAAGAAAACTATTATCTCCTCAGGACTAGACTTTTATTAAGAGCACTTGAGAACGTTCACATCTGAGGATTCTCTCATAAATGCTCCTTAATACTCCAACTCTACTTTAGGACCATTGCCACTCTCTTGCTCCACCCTGTGTTCTCTTCTTAATCCACTTTATTGTTTCAAAGGTTTTGAAATCTCATTGTCCTTTAGACACTTTCTATTTATGAAGAACTCTTTACATCAACGTAAAACTCTTTACAACACTTACAATAAGAGCAATAAAAAGAAAGTTTTTCTACATAATGAAAATGCACTTGGTGGTTGGCAATGATTAAAATATCATGATATTATATATCGTCGAAATATCGAGTATCGGTGGATCTCGACACGATATGTAGGAAAGAAATATATATACCTCAATATTTTGGCAATTTATTGTGAATTTCACTGTTTTTTTTTTTGCATTTTACCGATTTTTCATCAATATCTCGCGATATTTTGGGCGGTCAATGCAGTCTAGTCAAACTTTAAAAATGACTTAAATTTTCCGTCTCTACGAGCTCGAACCCTAGCTAAAAAGTTTAACCTATGTTGAGCCAACCAAAAAGGCAAGCTCGCTCCTTGTTATATAAGTTGCACCAAATATATATATACTCAAATTCATCATATAAACATAATTTTAAAAAAATGTTTTAAAGAACAAATTAATTATAATTATTTTATAATTAAATGAAAAATTTTCATCTATTTTTGAATATAAAAAATATAAAATTTATCATAATAATTTTCTTCACAGTGTTTTTAATATCATTAATATATTAGTTAAGTATTAAAAATTATTCATATATTATCATTTATTTTATATCATTTAATATAGTTGAATTAAATGAATTATAATTTTAATATTAAGTATATTTTTAAATTAGACATATTATAATCAAATATCACAATATTATTATCAAATAATATTTGATATAATTTAATAATAAATGTATACTTGTAAAATTCATATTTTTTTTATTAGGACATACAATATTATTATCAAATATGATAAATTATATTATACATATATCAATTTCTTAAATAAAATAACTTTAAAATATTTATTATACTTCTAATTTTATTTTCAAGAGTTTTTTTCTTACATTTCTATAATTTTTGATCAATTTTAGGTTCATCAATATTTTGTGTTGAAATATCCACTGATATATCTGTAAAATGAAAGTATTGATATGTCCGTAATTACAGATATTTTGATCCTTGATGATTGATATGTTAGAGCAGTTTTGATAGTTTTAAAATGTTGGATTGTGACATCAACCAAAGAGAATAAGCTTCAATGAATGTTATATTAGAAATTTAACATCATGCTATTGTGAAATATCCTAAGTTCTTAGCATGCTTATCACACAAATACAATAAATGAGTTAGAATAGCTAAAAATACCATATTCAATTGCTGTCAATGAACAAAATTTTGAAGTAAATTGTTGAAATTTCATTTGATATTTTGGGTTTCGGTGAGTGTATTTGGAAATTTATCGCTAATATAATTGATATTTTGGTGATTTTATCACCAAAACACTTGAAAATTGAAAATGGGAAGGAGTGGATTCGAACACTAGACTCCAAGGTGCAAGGAGGCTCCACTATGAGGTCAATTTTGGCCTCACAAACATAAATGCATAACAAATATAAGAGTGTGATTTCTATCTCCTAAACATATACTTTAATTTTATATCTATGAAAAAAATAAAATATTAAAAATAAAATTTAATTGTTTTATTCTCAAATTTTTTTAAATTGATTATTGAAAAAAAAAATAATCTTCTTAACAAATATTATTTTATATTTTTTTTTGTATAATAATTAAATAATACGAAAGCTTGCTCTCACCAGACATGATCATAAGATAGAGTGAAATCGAGGATGAAAAATATAGTAATAAAATAATACACTTTAAACCTTGTCTCTATTTTTCAATGTTTTAAAAACCGGACCGGACCGGCCGGTCCAACCGGTTCAACCGTCGACCGGTCACATTTCCGGTCCGGTCCACTCTATTAAACCGTTTAGCTATTGGACCGGTTACAAACCGCCTGAACCAGCGGTCGAACCGGTGAACCGGTAGAACCGGACAGTTCCAAACGAACCGAACAGTCCATATTGGCCCATTATTTTGCAAGCCCATTGTATAAAATATTAACAGCTGTAGGTCATAAACCAACTGGGCCATGTCTTTGCATGACAAAGCCCACACCCAAACCATTTAATGAGCCCACAAGGTGGGCGTGCTGTTGCTTTCAACAAGGATACCTTTTATAGGCATCCTTTGCACCCTTATTTCTCTCACAAACCGATGTGGGATTGCAAACTAATATCAATAAAAAAAATTTTACAAATGCAACAAGAGGATTTGAAACTAGGACCTCAGGTTTGGTGAGTGAACTAGGACACCACTGGGCTACACGTGCTTTGTTGTTTGATATGCCAAACAAAACAATATATATTGGATTTTAAATTTTTTATAATATTAAATAAAAATAATATAATATTTTTAAAAATTATAAATTAGTTAAATTTTTCATTTTTAATATATTCACATTTAAATATTGTATACATTTCATTTAATATGATTTAATTTGATAATATCAAATATATAAAATAATATTATTGATGTTTAATTTATTCATATATATTTTAAAATTTTTATAATTATTTTTAATTTTAATAATATATAAATTATATATTTATGACGTCACCGGTTCGATAGCGGTTCGACCGCCGGTCCGACCGGTGAACCGTGAACCGGTAACTTTTCCGGTTCGATCACCGGTCCGGTTCTGAAAACATTGCTATTTTTTTGCTAGGGTGTTGTTACGCAAGCTGTCAAAAAACAAGGCACCTAAAGGGGGTGTGCGTGGCGATGCAAGAATCCGCCAGCGAAGATAACTTCCGCTATCTGTTGTGGGGAGTCGGAGCATTGGTTTTTAAGCAATACAGGGAGCTCTCACCGCAAGCAAAAGCAGAGGAGAGCAAAGGGCAATGTCCAGCGTGAGAATACCTCCCACAGCTTCGGCTGTTTCGTCCACCATCAAACACCTGGGTTACAATCCCAGATTTTTCACAAGCCATGGAGGAGCAAAAGGAGTAAAAAGAGTAGGAGGAGAGAGAAGGAAGTTCAGTATTACAATGTCTTCTCCTCTCGAAGTCTGCGTCAAGGCTTCCGTCATAACCCCCAACAAACTCGGTGACTGTAAGGCTTCTTTTCTATTTCCGTCTCTGGTTTCCTTTCATTTCCACTTCCTTCAACTTGGACGCTCTGGTGTTTCATTTTGTGGTTTGTGAATGTGATGATGGTCAACTAAAAATTGTTGTATTTTTGGGATGTTGAATTTGGTGTTTCTAAATTAGCAAAGCCTTTTAAGTTCAACTACTTGGTTACACTCATACAGTCCCAAAAATCATCTCATTTCATGCCTCAATATTTGCTCAATCTA
The DNA here is from genome assembly GCA_946000715.1 of Vitis cinerea var. helleri x Vitis riparia. Lineage (NCBI taxonomy): Eukaryota > Viridiplantae > Streptophyta > Magnoliopsida > Vitales > Vitaceae > Vitis > Vitis cinerea var. helleri x Vitis riparia. Next base: position 14,153,757 of record OX254005.1, on the reverse strand, counting down.
GCTGTTCAAAAGCTTCATCTAATGTCTCATCATAGTGGCTACTGTTGTGCTTAGTATCAATTCCTGATCTCAGTAGAGGTGTTAATTTTTCCTTAACTTGTGGTTTTCGTCAACTAATTTGTGGAAATAATTTGAATACACTCCCTTAATTTCTGTCTCCTTCACCGAGCAAAACTATGGGATCCTCACTTCTGATGTGACTCAAATGATCCAAGTCCCTGCTTTTTTCTTCCTGTTTCCTAGCAACTATGATTTCTCTATCCCCCTTCTTTGTACATAATCTATTTTTCAGACTACCCTTCTTTGTACCTAATTTACCATTCAGAATACTGGATTTTCATTGTTGGGATGGTGGATTGTGATTGTGACATGGGACTATGGTCCCTCAAGCACTCAAAAGTCTATTGTGTAATATTTATTATGGATTTTTTTAAAATATTCTTTTGACCCTCACCCCAATTCAACAAATAGAAATGTTATAATCTTTCAAGGGATTATTAGTAAGAGTCGATTGTTCTCTCAATTTGCCCCATTGTAAATTCTTCCATCGACCATTATTCAAATTATTGATAGACAATAGGTTTCCACCTCAGGTGTCACATAGCCAGTCAACTATTATTGTTAGCTTCCTAAAAATTAGGGAAATTGTTGGGAGTTCTGTTAAATCTATTAGTCATTTTGTCAAGCTATCTTATGTAATTGTTCTATAAATACGATGACGCTCAGCTTAGAAAAGGACTAAGCTAATCTTTTCTAAAGTTTGTTCTCATGTTTATCAAACCTCTCATGCAACATGGTTTGTCTTAGAGAAGATCTTCTCTATCTTGGTAGAAACACGAGTGATGCAACTTCAACTACAATTAGATAACACAAAAAGGGCTCTCGAATCTTGATGAAGAGTCTTGTTGATAGTCTTGCTGCAATAAGAGAACCTAGAACAGAAAGAGATCAAATCTTGCAACTTCTTGGAGGTCTTGGAGCAAATTATAACTCCATAGTTGCTTCCCTTACAACTCATGAAGATGATATTTCTCTTCATTTGATACATAGCATGCTTCTTACTTATGAACAACGTCTACACCTTCAAAACACTATTGCGGAAAATATTAACATATCTACTAATGTAGCTATCTCACAAAAGTGAATCTACAACAACAAAAAGAACTACAACAATCAAGGAGCAACAACAATCACAATTGACCACAACGCTAACTCTGTGGGAAATTTGGGCATACTGACCTTACTTGCTGTCATTGTTTTGACATCAATTTCAAGGTTCTCATGCTTTAACCAACGCCAACAATACTACTTCAACTAATAACACCAACATCAATTTGTTCAAACTAACACACACTCAACCTTCTTCACTTCCAATCAAAATGCTCAACTACTAGGAACTTTAATAATGTGTTTGATTTTTAGCATTTACACCTTGGTCACCCTACTCCTAATAGTTTGAAGTAGGTCCTTTAATTTGGTAATAACTCTTGCAATAGTCATAAAAATACATTTGTTGAGCTTGTCAATGTGCAAAAAGCCATTGATCACCTGTTCCTTTATCTGAATCTAGAGCTTCTTACCCTCTTGCCTTAGTTAATATTGATTTGTGGGGTCCTGCCCTTGCTGCTTCTACAGTTGGTGCCAAATATTTTTATTATTTGTTGATGATTTCTCTCAATTTTCTAAGCTTTATCTTTCATACATGAAAGATCAAGTTTTAGTTTCCTTAATTAAGTTCAAATCTGAAGTAGAAAATCAGTTCAATTCCACTCTAAATGTTTTCAATCTTATAATGGAGGTGAATTCAAAGCATTTGGTTCATTTCTTGCTAAACATGGTATTGAAAATCTATCTTCTTGTCCCAACTCCTAAACAAAATGGCAAGTTTGAACACAAGATGAAACACATAGTAGAAATTGGCTTGGCACTCTTAGCCACTGCTTTTTTACCATTCAAGTTTTGGATTTATGCTTTTCGAGTTGCCATATTTCTTATTAATCACATGCCAACTAAAGTACTTCAATATTAGTCACCCTTTCAAATCCTCTTTGGGAAAACAACAAATTATCATCATTTCAAAATTTTTGGATGTCTATGTAATCCCTATATTCACCCCTATAATAAACACAAACTTCTGGATTGACCAGTTCAATGAATCTTCATTTGTTATAACACCTTTCACAAAGGTTACTTATGCCTAGTTCACACCTTTGATAGAACCTATGTAACTCTAGTTATGTTATTTTTTTGTGAAAATCTGTTTCTTCTCTACCTATACCATCTCATTCTTCTTTTAATCTTGTTCATACTCCAGCTCTTCTACCAGTTCCTCATCCTGTTATCACTAAACAGTCAAAGGGTGCTACTCCTTTTGTGGATTTTGCCCATTCTCATGGTTCGCTTTTTCCTCTTTGGAATTGGAACACACTCTAAATCAACCTTCTTCATCAGCACCTTGTATACTAGTAATCATTCCAATTCCCCTTGTTGATTCTACAATTGCAACTGATGTTTCATGTTATCAAAACACTGGTTGACATCCAATGCTAACTTGTGCAAAGGTAGGCATTAAGAAAAAGGTGTTCTTTGTTCAAAAGATTGTTACACCTCATACCTTTAAGCAAGATTAGAGGATCCAAACTAGTAACTTGTTGTGGAGACAAAGTACAATGCAATAATGAAGAACAATACATGGCAACTTGTTCCTTCTTTGAATGGCATAAATACGTTTATAAGCTTGAGTACAAGCTTGATGGGAGTTTTGATCAATACAAAGCTTGCCTGGTTGCAAAGGCATTCAACCAAACTCAAGGTATTGATTATTTTGAAACATTCAATCCTGTTGTCAAAGCTTTAACCATTCTAATAGTCCTTACACTTGTTCTTTCTTTTTGATGGTCAATTCAACAACTTGATATTCAAAATGCCTTCTTAAATGGTGATCTTGAAGAACAAGTGTTTATAAGCCGACCTTCTGGTTTTGTTGGCAAACAATTCCCTTTTCATGTTTATAAAGCTTAGCCTAACACTAAGTGAGTGGGGATTTCAGTATTCTTAAGTCAATAATTCGATGTTTACTCATTATATTGCCATTAATGTTTTGATTCTCTTAATCTACATTGATGATATATTGGTTACAGGCAATAATTCCTCTTAGGTTTCCTCACTCATTGCTTCTCTCAACGTTGCTTTTGCCTTTTGAGATCTTAGCTAGATTAGCTACTTTCTTGGTGTGAAGATTACTCACTATGCCAATACATTGCATTTAAATTAGTAGAAGTATATACAGGTCCTCTTGACTTTCACCAAGATGCTTGAATCTACATCTACTAACACCCCTGAAGCTTTAGACAAGACATTTTCCTAGTATGATGGAAAGCCTCTCTTGGATACAACCTTATGTCACAACATAATTGGTGCACTCTAGTACGTGACCATTACTCGACTTACAATCATCTTTCTCTCTTGATCTGTAAGGCTATACTGATGCTAATTAGCCTTCCTTCCGTGATGATTGTAAGAGCACCAATGGTTACTATGTGTTTCTCGACTTTAACTTAGTTTCTTGGTCATCTACTAAATAATGTATGGTCTCTTGGGAGTGGTATTGTAACGACCCGCTCCTAACCGTGTAGATATTGTCCGCTTTGGGCCCAAGGGAGCCTTCACGGCTTTAAAACGCGTCTACTTGGTTAAGAGGAGTCTCTACATATATAGCGCCAGGAACTTGCTCCCCTATCCGATGTGGGACATCACAAATACCCCCCCCCCCCCATGCAAACACAACGTCCTCGTTGTGTCCCATGGGATTGTGGGGCCAAACAAACAAACACCCCTTACGGAGCCAAACAAACTCCCACACGGGGGTCGGGGATCGGCTCTGATACCATTTGTAACGACCCGCTCCTAACCGTGTAGATATTGTCCGCTTTGGGCCCAAGGGAGCCCTCACGGCTTTAAAACGCGTCTACTTGGTTAAGAGGAGTCTCTACATATATAGCGCCAGGAACTTGCTCCCCTATCCGATGTGGGACATCACAGGTATTGAATTAGAGTATCATGGGTTAGGCTCCATTACAGTTGAGATTGTGTGAATTCAATTAGTTCGCAAGGAGCTTTGCATTCCTTAGTATTCTCCTCCCTTGGTCTTGCGTGATAATCAAAGTGCTTCCCATTAACTAATCTTGTGTTTCATGCTCAATTGAAACATATTGAGCTTGATCTTCACTTCATCTAAGATAAAGTTTTAATGAAAGATCTGGTTATTCACTATATTTCATCTACTAACCAAATTGTCAATATCTTCACTAAACATTTGGCCAAACTCCTAATTCTTAGGCTTTTGCACGAAGCTTTCCATTTTCCCAAGACCTATGAGCTTGCGGGGAAAGGGGGTGATAGACAACATGTTTCCACCTTAGGTGTCACATAGCCAATCTTAATAACAATCATAATTGTTAGTGTTAGCTTCCTAAAAATTAAGGAAATTGTTAGAAGTTTTGTTAAATCAATTAGTTATTTTGTTAAGCTATCTAATGTAACTATTCTATAAACACTATGAAGCTTAACTTAGGAGAGGATGGAGCAAATCCTTTTTAAACTTTGTTCTCAAGTTTCTTCAGAAAATTTCAATTGCCCTACATATTGAAGTTGGGGGGTGTTTATTTTTTGTATGAAATATGCATAAGCCTAAATTTGACTTAAATCTAAATAGGGTTGAATGTTATTAATTGTGTAAGTTATTTATTTTTTATGGGTGTCTGAATGTTGTTAAGTGGAAAGTTGTTTGTTTTTATTAATGTCGAAATATTTTTAAGTGTTACATCTATTTATTGTTGCATATTAAAAATACCTATAAAATTAATCATTAAATTTCTTACTCTAATTTGAAAACTCATAAGTTAAAAAAAAATAGTGATTTAACATATTTCCAAATATCCCAAAATATGAAAATTTATCCATAATAAGAATTTTATAATGATTAATTATGTCACTACATAGGAAATTGGCAAATTGAATAATAATTAGGATTTCTAGTAATGTTTAGTTGCTAAGAAAATGTTATGAATTTTTTAACTCAATATTTGTTTTTATGTGGTTTATCTTGGATTTATGGATTTGTGATTGAAATATGTTTGAAATCATTTTTAGATTTTTAATTTGAGAAAGAGTATCAAATTCTAACTTTTTATTTTTCAAAATTAATTGAAATTGTTGATTCCGTTGGATATTTAAATGAGTATGAATTATGTTTTAGAATTCTAATTAAACAAATTTCATTGGAATTGATGATAGTTAGTTTACTTAGGTTTTATTGTATCGTAAGAGGTTGAATTTTGAAAACTTGTAGTGAACTCATTTGTAATAAAAATTGTATGATTTTTATGTTGTTATTTTTCATTTTTGAACAAGGAATCTACATAAATTTATGGAACTTAGTTAGGTACAAAGTATGATTGTTTGTAGTAGAATTTTAATTTTGGTTTTGGAAAATTATGGAATTTAATTTCATTAAAAATTGGATGAATTTTGAGGCAAAAATACTGATTACATGTGGTAGAATTTTAGTTTTGGTTTTGGAATTTTGTGAATTTATTTAATTTTTTTTTATTCAAATAAAGTGATTTTGGCATTGTTAGTTTCATTTTTGAGTAAGAATTTATAAGAAAATTTTAATCTTGAGGAACAAGAGAGAAAATAGACAAAAAAACAAAAGTTATTTAGTCATATTTGGTTTTTCCTTGATAACAACTTTGCTAATTTATAACAAATTCATTTCTTGTCGAAATTTCATAAAATTGAGATTAAGGTTGTTTACTTTGTTTTTAAGACAAGACTTATGCAAAATTTTCAAAAAAAAATTTGGTTTTATTTTATGTGAGAAATTGAGTTGAAGTATCATGACAAAGTTCAATGTTGAAAAGAGAAAAAGTGACTTTTTCCATTAAAATAAAAGTTAATTACTTTCTATTAAGACAAAATTATCTTAAAAAAAGTGATAAGCTTAGAAACAAACAAGTCAAAAAATACCTTTAGTCTTAAAGCTTCCTTAACTTCCATCTTAACTCCTATCTTCTAAGCTTCCTTTTCTGCTGATATATATCTCTAACACATTTTGTGATAACCTATATGTAACGCAAACCATGTAATCTGATTTTCTTTGTGGTAATTGTTGTTTGACCCTCTTTATTCCACCACTGATTTTCCATTAATTGATTATTGGTTATCTTTTTTCTAAAATAAAAAATGAAAAAAGAAAGCAAAAATCCATTTCGTGGACAAAGTGAAATTATAGGAGAAGAACAAGGGTTTGGAAAGGAAAAAGCTAATAAGTGATTCATGTTTTTTCTTTTTTTGCCAGGAATATGAAAAGAGAAGAGAGCATAAAGTTGTTACGTTCAAAACAAAAATGTGGAGAAAATTGATTTTCATTGATAATGAATAATTAAAATTACATAGGGGTATATACAAAGTTGGGAGTATATTCAAGGAACCTATTTATTCTATCTAGGCATAATTCTAGGGTCAATGATAACTTATATATTTACAAGATCGCTACCATTTAGGATAGAATGCATACAAGAAAAGATACAAAATCGTAGAGAATGAGATTTCCTAAGATTAGGGAGATTTTCTATGGCAGAAATTTCAATACTCCGTCTCAAGCGGATGCTAATATATTTTGCATGCCAAGCTTGTCCAAGAATTGATGAAATATTGTGCTTGATAGATCCTTAGTGAGAAAGTCGGTCAATTGCTTAGTTGAAGCAACATAAGGAGTATAAATTTGCCCATTGTCCATTTTTTCCTTGATGAAGTGTCGATTGATTGCTTGGTGTTTAGTTTTGTCATGATGCATTGGATTATGTTCTATGTTTACAGTGGTTTTGTTGTCACAATAGACCATCATAAGCATTTAGAGTCTTGACTACAAGATATGTAAGCACTATCTTAATCCAAAGTAACTCACAAATCCTTTGGGACATTGCCCTAAATTCAATCTCTGTACTAGACCTAGCCCCCACTAATTGTTGTTTATTTCTCCGTGTGACAAGATTACCTCTAAGTAGAGTGCAATACCCTGTAGTAGATCTCTTATTATTTAGGGATCCTACCTAGCCCACATTGGTTTAGGCCTCTAACCAGAGATTTCCATTATTCTGGTACAAAATTCCCTTCCTCGGAGAAGACTTGAGATGCTTGAGAATTCTATACATAGCTTCCAAGTGAGCTTTTAGTGGAGAATGCATGAGTTGACTCACAACACTAATCACATATGCAATATCAGGTCTAGTGTGTGAGAGATGAATGAGCTTCCTCACCATCATTTGATAACTTCCTCTATCAATAGGGGGTTACCCATTTATGTCCCCAAGCTTGTGGTTGGCCTCAATTCACGTTTCTACTAGCTTGCACTCTAATAATTCTGTTTCTTTGAGTAAATCCAGCTCATATTTTTGTTGGGATATAATAATACACTAGTTTAATCTTGCTACCTCAATTCCCAGGAATTATCTAAGACTTCTTGGAACTTTAATTTCAATTCAGCTGCCAATACTACTTCAATTTTTCCAATCTCACTTAAATCATCTCCAGTAACCACAATATCATCTACATACACAATTAAGTCTACCTTTCCATGAGTAGAATGTTTGATAAATAATGTGCGGTCACCTTGGCTTTGCTTATAGCCTTTCCTTACCATGAATTTTGTAAACATTCTAGATCAGACCCTTGGGGATTGTTTAAGCCCACATGGAGATTTCTTCACCTGCACACTTTGTTATCCCAATTTCTATGAGAAAAACTAGGTGGAACATCCATATGTACCTCCTCTTACAAGACTATGGAGGAATGTGTTCTTCACGTCAAATTGTTTCAATGGCTAATTTAGATTTGCTGCTAGCGACAACAAAATCCAGATGGTATTCATCTTAGCTACAAGATTAAAAGTGTCTTGATAATCAACACCTTAAGTTTGTTTGTACCATTTTGCCACAAGTCTTGCCTTGTACCTTTTAAGCTATCGACTTTATACTTAATGGTATAAATCCATTGTACCCCATGGTCTTGCATCCTTTTGGTCAATCCACTATCTCCCAAGTCTTGTTTTTCTCTAATGCTCTCATATCTTCTTTCATAACCTCTTTCCATGGTTCCAAGCATAGCATCCTTGTACCTTTTCCTAATTTTATTTCCAGTTCCTTGTTGACTAGATTTGGTTCCAAGTTGTGGTTGGCCAATGGAATTTCCAACACATTTCCCTTGTATGTAGAGGCTTGTTACAGTAGTCACACCAAAGCTTGTCCTTGTCTCCATGTTTCCCCTAGACATAATTCAGGTCAATGACAACCTATATATTTACAAGATCACTGCCGTTTAGGAATAGAATGCATACAAGGAAAGGTACAAAATTATAGAGAATGAGATTTCCAAAGATTAGTGAGATTTCCTATGACAGAATTTCAACAAAAAAGTTATGAGTATTCCCTGCAAGTAATTTAAGTAACTGAGTGTGAGAGTCCTATGAATCAAGAGAATGGTTCAAATTTATTTTATTTTTTTATTTTTTTTATCGTCATGATTTTTTTCTGTATAAATAAATCCAACTATATTTTTGAAACCCCTTTTGTATTAAGTTCTACCAAAAAAATTTCAAAAGCTCAAGGCCCTTGTAATGCCTTAGGGATCTAGCTCATCTTTTGGAAAAAGCCACCTTCCCATGAGTTGGCTTAAGAATCTAACTGAAATTCACCCTAACTAGACTAAAAGATTTTCCATCTCTCTAAAAATGAGTATATCTCCATTTTGATACAAACCACCTAATAATAAAGGGTGAATCATCCTCCCAAATGACATTAGTGAGGTTTATACAGAAGGCTTCCTTCAGATCTTTGAGGTGCAACATTATGGAATTTCCTTGCACACCTGCCTAAATGCATAAGAGCCACCTTCACTCTAGCCTAATTTGAGTCACTTGTTGAATAGGTACCTGTCAAAGTTCCCATAGATTTTACTAGGATTTGTTTTACTATTCTTCTGATACAAGTAATTATCTCATTCTGCATATAATATATACTGTGCCTATGAGAGAGATGTATAAGAAAAAGGAAGTTTGGAATGTTTTTATTTAAAAATAAAACAGCAAGAAAAGTTTCAAATTTCAAGTAGTGCAGTCTGTTTAGATGGTTGGTTGAGCAAAGTTTTTGGTCTATTAAGAGCATGGGGCTGTTCTTGAACTTGGATTCCTTGATTGGCTTAGTAGACAACAGATTGGTTGCCTAGGTGATGTGCCTAATTGTTAGAGGCTTTTGTAGGGGATTTTATGCCTCTCTATGTAACTCTTTTTGGGGTCCTTTGTTCAATAATCTTGGCTTCTGTCGCTTACCCATTTTTTTTTTAATATTCATTGTCTTTTGTTGCTTACTATTTTCACTTCATCCACAATCTGCTCTATTCTTTTTCCTTGAAGGTTCACTCATCATTCTTTCTTCTTTGGAATTAAAAGTACAAAAATTAGTAGTTTAGAACAATATAGAAAGACCAAGGGAACTTATTAGAAAGAAAAGAGATATAAAAGAAACTTATTCAAATGAAAAGGCAATTCATTGGAGATGATTGATTCTTATTAGGGCTTAAAATCAATTTAGACAAGAGTACTCTCTTTGGTAATAACACTAGTTAGGATTTGATCTCTAAGTTTGCTTCTATGCTTGAATGTGAAGTCTCAGATTGGCTTGTACCTTACCTTGGTAATTTAACATGGCATCAAGGTTAGAGGTCCCTAGTTTGAGTCTCTTGTGGATCCCACACATGAAGGAGGATTTTAGCATGATATACATTTTAGGAAAGTAGGTTGTCTATACTAATTTTTGAATGTCATTGTTATATATATATATAAGAATAAATACATAAGTTCTAAAAGGATATAATTAAAAATGATGAATTTGGATGCGTGCTGAGTTTACCATCGAATTTGGAGGTTTCAACACTAGTTTAGATTTCACTTTGTTGTCTTTAAATTGGAAACTTTTTTTTGGCTTCTTTAAGAAGATTAAAAATGATGGGTATGGAAGTCCTGTTGTGAATATGGAAATGAAAATAAAGTTGCTGCATTTGTCCAGGTGGACGATGAGTAGCACTGTAAAGGAGAATATTTGCATAAGATGTTTTGGTGATATGAAGAGGTAAAAAACTCAGTCTCGTATAAGAAGTGAAAATAGAGCAAAAAATGTTGTCAATATTGCAGCATATGGATGATGAACTCAACTCTTAGGGTTTGACACAGGAAATCAGACTAGTTCAAGAACATTAACGTTCTGGAGAGCTTGATTCTCTTGTTGAAATAACCACTAAGAGTCTTGACCACCTTATCGAAGTCACATCCCCTTTAAATGCACTTCCAACCACTATGAAGAGCTCCCAAAATTTTTCCCTCTGACCAATGCCTAGAACACCTAAAGTTCTGCAGCTGAAATGCCTGGCAGTGCTCACTACATAGATTCTTGAAGTACAGTTGGAGAACTTTACAATCCCTAAACTCTAGAAAACTAGATAGTATCAGTCATAAACCTCCATGGCAGTACAAGAAAAGCAGGGCCTGTTGCAGGGTCTGGACCTTTCTCAGGAAAATCTACGTGTTTCAAACAATCATTAAATCCTGACTGGCTCAGTAACCTTCTAATTACCCTCACCAAGTCTGAGGCAAAGAACAAAAGGGAAATCCCTCCAAAGAAGACCTACAGGAAAAAAAGGGAAGGAAGAAAGAAAGAAAGAAAGAAAAGAAAAGAAAAAAATTCTTCCAAAAGGAGGTGGTATCCCTATTCCATTTGCTCTTTGCTCTTTGCATTTTTCTTATAAAACCAACTTGAGCCTTGCAGGGTCATTAATTGGCACCATGCCCAGTGTCCAAGTTCTTAGTCAGCCTCCAAATCTCTACTTGATGTGCTGCACTCTGCCCCTTCACTTTTGTTAGGATGAATTTATGTGAAAAAGTGGTTCAGGTTAGAGCCTATATAAAAAAAATTAACTGTTGATTGTTCTGGAATGTCTTTTTAGGTCCCTTCTCACAAAGGATTCTGCTGACTCTCGAGGAAAAACATCTCCCTTATGAAATGAAGTTGGTAGATTTGACTAACAAGCCAGAATGGTAATTATGGTGTTCCTTTTTTTTTTTTTTTTTTCCTTTTTTCGTTTTTTACATGCAGTTATCACCTTATTAACCATATGAAGGTTTTCTTCTTGTTGTTTTTTTTTTATAATCTAGGTTCTTAAAAATCAGTCCAGGCGGAACAGTTCCTGTTATGAAACTTGATGAAAAATGGATAGCCGACTCAGATGTGATTGCTCAGTCCTTGGAAGAAAAGTACCCAGATCCCCCTTTGGGAACCCCACCTGAGAAGGCTTCAGTGTATGTCTTTTCAGTTACTTGTCGCTATGAAATCTTTTTAGACATGAGAGTTTTCAACTTATAGATGGACATAAAAAAGGTTGGGTGCCTACAGGCCTGTCCTATTATAAGAAATAAAAGATTTAGCATTTCAAATTATCTTGGAGCATCTAACTCATTTCAAATTTGGTCAGAACTGTGGGTAGCTTGGTTAGATATGGTGTTCAAAGATGACTTGATAATGCAACTTTCTTTTCATTTTTTCCCTTTATATATGTTTTCTTCTCCTTTTCCATACCACCACCTCTTTTTTCTCAGTTATTAATTGTTTTTATATTATGATGATGATCCATGAGTCAACACAACTTCATTCTAATGGAACTTCTACACTGACTTCCTTCTGGTTCAATATTGTGTTTGAATCACCTAGGCCTATATGATAGATTCTGATGTCACAACATTAGTTTCCGCTTTTAGTTCGACTGTCAATTGTCCTTGCTACTCATGTTCTCTGGTTTATCATCCAACCCAATTCCATCCAAACCTTATGCACACCCTTGTCCCACCTCCTACCTTCATACTTGATCTATAAAAATGAAAACCTGGGGAAACCTATGCCTATGTATCACATCTTTTTTACTCTTCTTCTTTTATAAGATGTCGGTGCCTATCTACAGCCTCAACATTATATTGAAGCATCCTCATTCATTTTCGTCCATTTGTTTAATATTGAACCTGTGTTCTATCATATCAACACAGGCACCTTTGAGTTTTGGGATTGGGACCACAAAAAGATGTAATAATCTAAAAATAATCATGGTGAGAAGAACAACTTAGATTTCATCCAGTCAGTTTTTAGTGAAACTAAGAATAACAACCCCCAATCATTTCCCTCGTCTTGGTATTTACACATAATGGCCTTGTTAACTAGTTTTATCATCTGAGCAAAAGAAAAGTTGGTTGACATATTTTAATGGGCCTCAAATTTTTTGTCAATTGCTTCTCTTTGGGCTTTTTGTTCCAAGGTTTTTAAGGGGACTCCCCTTAACGTGTTACAACTTGATTGGTTAGCGGTGTGTAATTCCAATGGGTTGGTCTAACCTAGAGAGTTTGCTTGTTTTTACTTTGTATTTTCTTGTGTTTGTTTCCTTGTAGTTTAGTTTTTCTGTGGTGGGAGGATTCCTCATCTCAATATGAGATCCTGGTCTTTATCTCCTTCAGGACTTTTCACAGTCAAATATTTCTTTCTTGCCTTATCTCAATATTCTGATTCGCCTCTAGTTTTCCCTACTAATTTCGTCTGGAATTCTCAAGTCCCCTTAAAAGTCAAGTCCTTTGTCTAGTTGATGGCTCACAAGAAGGTTAATACTAATGACTTGCTATAGTTGAGAAGACCCTACAAAACACTTTGTCCCGACATTTATAAGTTGTGCATGAAGTATGGAGAAACAGTAGATCACCTTTTTCTCCATTGCTCCTTGACGATGGGGTTGTGGCACAGATTATTTCAATTAGCAAAGATGGATTGGGTCCCCCCAAGGAGCATCTCTGACATGTTATTTACTAATTTTAATGGTTTTGGATCTTCTAAGAGAGAGATTGTTTTATGGCTAGACATGTGCATTGCTTTAATGTGGGTGGTGTGGCGGGAAAGAAATGCAAGGATTTTTTAGGATAAAGCAAGGAATTCAGAGTATCTTTGGGATTCTATTCGTTTTTTAGCTTCTCTTTGGGCTTTTTGTTCTAAGGTTTTTAAGGGGATACCTCTTAACGTGTTACAACTTGATTGGTTAGCGGTGCGTAATCCCAATGGGTTGGTCTAACTAGAGTGTTTGCTTGTTTTTTCTTTGTATTTTCTTATATTTGATTACTTGTAATCTTGTTTTTCTATGGTGGGAGGATTTCTCATCCTTCTCTTGTACTTCCTTTTTATCAATATATTCCTTTGTCGTTTCCTATCAAAAAAAAAAAAAAAGGATTCCTCATCCTTCTCTTGTACTTCTTTTTATATCAATATATCCCTTTGTTGTTTCCTATCAAAAAAAAAATATATACATATATTCAAAGACATGACCTTTTGCCAAATAAGGCTCTGATACTATGTTAGACAACTAATTTTCTTAAAAGCTTAAACTTGTAGGATTTGAGCCCATAATGTATATCTTGCAGTCTAACAGAATCAAATTTAAAAATGGAAGCAGAAACAGTATTTTTGCAGCTGGTGTCTATTTGGATATGGGCTCTACAACTGAAGGAAAAGGAGTTATGTTGGTACCCTTATAAATTTAGATTACTAAGGATTTTTTGTTTTTAAAATTTTATTGATGGTGGAAACCACTTTGAGCCTTAATGCTCATTTTTTGACTGTTGGTTTTTTGTTTTTGTGTTTGTTTTTTGTTTCTTTTATTTTTTAATCTTTTATTTATTTTTCATTTTTAAATTTCTTTTACCCTTGTTGACTGTAACTTGCATAAGTCTCATGTGCTTTGGTTCCATCCGTCCAGTGTGTTTTCATATATCTATTTATTTATTACCTCAACATCTCTCTCTCTCTCTTTTCTTTTTTTTTTTCCTAATGATATTATTTTTTTCAATATCTCCTCAATGGTAAATTTTCCATATCCCATTTTCTAATTTTATAATTAAATTCCAAATTTGTGGTAGTTTGAGTTTATGTACTACAATTTTTATCTTATATATTCAACTTTTTCCTGTAGTGGGTCTAAGATCTTCCCTGCATTTATTGGTTTCCTTAAAAGCAAAGACCCCAGTGATGGGACAGAGCAGACATTACTGAACGAGCTAGCTTCTTTTGATGATTATATAAAAGAAAATGTGAGTCTTCTACTTCATTTATTTTTTCAGTTTCAATGGTGAGATAAGGCTATCAATTACTTATAATGATAATTGTTGTTGCTTTTAACTTATTCAGCCTCCCATGATTTGAGCAATGATATTGGAAAAATGAAAGTCAAACTTGAGGAATGACATTTTCAAAATCATGTTGTTTAATATTGCAGGGTTTTAGACTAGACTGAATGTTCCTGAATATCATTTTAACTTGCCTTAAAAATTCGTTAACATGACTTTACCAAATTAAATTTATTGGAATCATATATTTTATTTTTAGTTTGTAGGCAAAGTTTCAATCAATGTTTTTTGTGGAAATAAGTACGTTTACTTATTCAATGGAGACATTGTACCTAGAGTCACTGCTATTTGTACATATTATCAAAGTCATGTATTTCTGCATTTTTTGGGTCTGAAAATCTGGAGTGGAGTGTGTTCTTGTTTACGTTTTTTTCTTACTGCAGTGGCTTGGAAGGATATGGGAAATAATATGTGGATAATGATGCTCACCTATGTGTGCATATGAGATCCTTGAAATTTTGTTGGGACTAGTACTGCCACCCAATTATTACCTACTCACCACCACCACCACCATGGAGGCCACCACATCATTATCACCATTTTCACACTTTCTGCCATCCCCACCATCACAACACCATTGTTGCTAGTCCCAAAACCACCAATATGTTGTGGCCCTGCCGCCAAAATCACCATCACCACCCCCATTCTTCCCTTACAATGTTCTAGCTTGGCCACTAAAATCACTACCAATACCTCCTCTACAACCACCACTATGATCAAACCATCACCACATACTCCCACCTCTAAGACCATCGGCATTACAACCATTGGTGATGCTTATAGAATCATACCGGTCTCTGCACTAAAAAACCTACCCAAGTCATGATTCATTGGTCAAACTAGTGGTTCAACTGCAATCGAATTATGATATCAGCATGATATCATAAATATATAATTTATATATTATTAAAATAAAAATAATTAATTATATATAAATAAAACATTTAAAAGTTATATATTATTAAAATAAAAATAAATGTAATAAATTATATATAACCAAATTACTTAAAAGATATTTGATTTTTTATCTTTAAATCAGGATAAGGATAAGATATAAAGATATTGATATTTTAAATTTTGTTAATATATTAATATTTCTAATTTTATTAAATAATAAAATTAAAGGTTAAGAAAATATATATTTATTATCTTATAGATAAATATGGATAAATATTTATATTTGTTTCAAAGTTTTTAAAAACTTATTTTGTTAATATGAGTCATAATATTATTAAAAACAATAACCTAACCCAATGTTTGGAACCCTCCTTTTTATATCCAACAACCTACGTTCAAGTCCGCCTCACCACAACACATTATTTGGGTTCAAGTCTGCCTCACCAAGATGTATTTGTTTAAAACAACACAATCTGATTCTCTCAGAACCAGTTTGGCTGGTCGGTTTGGTGATTGGACCATTGGTTCAGCTGGTTTAATGCTAGTTTAACTCCATAAAAACCAATTAGTGGATCAAATTGAGGAGATGACCAATTTGAGGTTCGATTGGTTGGACCAGCCAGTCCAGTCTAATTTTCAAAACATCGACCATAATGTTGCCACCAGGCCTACCATCTCTGTGACCACTACAACCATTCCTATCAATTATATTACCATTAACACTACCCTTACTAAACACCCATCCAACATCACTCCAATTATCAAAAAAATCCTTTTTTCTTATCTCTCTCTCTCTCTGTGGTTTACGTGTGGGGGTTTCACAGTCCAATTGGGGACATTACTGCTTTCTCCTCCTTCCCTCTCTCTTTTTCTATCTCTCTTCCCTGCAGATCTCTCTCTGGCTTTGGGAGTAGGGATTGGCAATTCTATATAGGCAACACTGCCTCACAACCCCCGCCAAATGGCTTGGGGGTGGGGGATTGGCAGTCCAATAGGTGACATTACTGATTTCTCCTCCTCCTCCTCTTCTTCAATTGCATTATGTTTTTAAATTAAAAATTGTTTCTGAATCGTGAACATCATGGAAAGAATATCATTCCACACTATTTGATGTGCATAAATCCACAATTTAAAATGAATTTAAAGACTACGCAATAACAGTGGAATGCTTTGTTTCCATAAAATGATTTCACCATGTGAATGTGCAAACCTTTTTAATGCAATGTGCTCTTATTTGAGTTGTTCGTTGACATGTGCACAAAAAGACTGCATTTGCTTGTTTTATAATCTCTCTCCAACCTTCTTGAAAACTTGATTTTCTCTTGTGCTTAAAGGGCCCTTTTATCAATGGGAAAGACATATCTGCTGTTGACTTGTCTCTTGGACCAAAACTATACCATCTAGAGATTGCTTTGGGGCATTACAAGAAGTGGACGGTTCCGGATTCTCTTCCCTTTGTGAAGTCTTACATGAAGGTATGTCTACAAGCCAAACATATTAGATGTTCATCTTGCTGTATGAGTACTATGTTTAGCAGCATATGGAAAATATCTTAACTGTGTTGAATATAGAAAATAAACACTTTTCCCATGCATAATCATGTTTGAATGCACTACTCAAACAATGCTGGGAATGCTGTTTACTCATATTATTACTACTAAGTACTAACAACTACTTCAGCAGAGTATTACTACTTTTGGACGTTGATCATAATTTATTTTTTCAGTGCCTTCAGAATCAGTCTCCAGCATTACTCTCTCATGTGCTACACAGGATTATCTCCATATCCCTGTAGGAAATTGATGTAGAAGATCCTTTGTACTATGATTCAGTTGGCCAATGCATTCTTTTTGCCTTCAAAGGAAATTGATATAGATTATTTTGGCCTGTCTTAAAGGACCCAAACTTAAGAATAGAACCATAACATGCAGAAAACAGAAATGGAGAAATATGGAATTAACCAGCTTGGCAAATTGAACAAAGGGGGGAAATTTCATGAAAAGATGTAGAACTTGAACCAGTTTTCTTCATTGGAAACTTGTACTATTCACAGAACAAGGCTTGGTGGAGTTGCATTGTCAGAGGAGAATGAAATCCCACTTCACATACAAGCAAGCTTGAAAGAGAAATTGCATTCAAAATCTTTCATTCCTACATGGTAGTAGGGTGACTGTTTAAGATTTGTATTGTATTGGAGAAAAGAAATAATTTTCAATTAAAGATGTTAAATTGAACAACAAAATCTACAAATAGAAAGTAACTTTAATTTTTTTCTATCTCAAACCAGAAAGTGGGCTAATTGAGGGGCCATTGCATTGCATATTTTCAATTATGGAAATATCAATGGGTTTTAGAAACCTGGAGTGGGCCTTATCAACTATTCATCTTAATCTAAATTAAAGTGCTTAGTTATGAACTTATCTCATGTTTGCTTCAGCTAGTCCAATACATTTTCTCTAAGTTAATGTAGACCTGTGAATAGTCCATTTTGTTCTAGTTTAGATTGATGAAAAAGGAAATTCTAACATGCTGATGAAGTTACCATGAATTAATCTACAATGTAATTTCCTTTACTAGGGTCAGGTGAGGTGCTGAAGGATCATTTGGTCCATCAGCCTGTGGTTTCTAGTTCCAAACTGGCAAGAAGATAGGTGTAGATAGTATTGTTTCAGAGAACAGTCTTAGTCAACAAATGGCTGCAGAAGTTTCTCTCTTCTTTTTTCCCCCTTTTTATAAGGAAGAAAACTTTATTTAGATATGAAGAAAGAACAGTGAAGGATGAGATATCCTTCTATGAGCAAACAGAATACAGCCAAGAGAGAGAGAGAGAGAGAGAGATAATAATAGCTGATATATAAAACTTCAATCTAAAGATCCAAAATAGTCGAGGAGGGCAGATATCCTCAATAAAAATCTCCAAAGACCCAGCTCACCTCTTAGTAAACCCATCATCCACATAGTTGACTGGTCTAGGTGTACGCATAAATGAAAATTCAATGTCATGAACAGGAGCAGAATCCTCCTCATCCAATGCATGGGCCACTATAGACCTCTGCCTCTCAAAGAAGCCCCTGAAGGTCTCTACACCCAGGTCAGCAGCCATGCTTCAAACTTTTTCAATTAGCCAAAAACTCAGTATCAATGGTGAAACATGAACCAGAAATTTTAGATAAAATGTTCACTTTCCTCTATAATCTATCAATTACCTCATTTGGCATAAGGAACTGATGGCATATAATTCCCTTTCATCTTCAGTTACCCATGCTAGCAATGGCCTTGTCCAAATATATGTCAAAGGAATATTGAGAAGCCTCTTGATGACTCTTCCGAGATGCAAGAAATCAGACTTCATCCTATATAGCCTCCGTGCAACTAAACCTATTCTTACAAAGTCTTGTGGTCCTCTCCAGCCATAAAACCTAAATCCCTCAAGCATTGTAGGGCCTTACTTATTTTTCCTCTTCCAAAAACCCTTGATACAAAATTATCAGTCTACTGCAAATATCCTGATTAACATCCAAAGAATACTAACTGGTGAGAGAAGCCTTTACCACAGTACAAAATCAAGAAGGCAACAGAGAAATATATGGTGAGCTGGTTCCCTAATAGCCATAGATGATAAATCACCTAATAGCTTCATAAAACTTATGGATTTGAAGCAGACCATTGGTATTTACCATCTTGAGGACCATTATCTTGTCAAAATTTGAATTTTTGAGAGGACCTTTGTTTTTCAATGAAGTTTAGCTGAATGGAAAGTGGTTGTGTTATCACTTGTAGAAGTTAAAAAGAAAGAGCTAGAAAGAGAAGAAACTTCTTCCAACAATGCTAATTAGGATAGGGAGTCAAATAAACTATTTCTGAAGAATGGACAATGGAAAATAGGTCATCAATTTCCCTATAATGAACATTTGTATGAAAATTGGAATTCCAGAAAAGAACAATACTTGAATCTGAGACAGCAGTGGAAATAAGAGCATTTCTCCCACTTAACATTCTAACTGAACAAAGAAATGTTGAGGGTTTGCTCCCCTACCAAAGATTGTGCTAGAAATGAATTTTTGAACGTTATCAGCAGTAAATCTGACAAGGAGGTGAAATGATGAAAGTTTTAGAGATGTGGCTTTCTGAGAAAATGATAAAAAATAAAAAATAAACCTTATTATATCGGCATCTCAACCATAGCTTTTCAAACTTGTGATCTATGTTGCATGGGTTCGGGTATGAGTGTCGAATGCGGATAAAGAAGGCTCTAGGTCTCATTTCTTATAAAAGTGCTTTTTGAGAGTTCCACCGTGATGGATATAGTTTATGACTCAGCCATAGATAGAAAAGAGTGTTGAAGGAGATCACGTTATGTATTCGAATTAAGGGAGGGTCGTCGAACCTACTATGAATAGAGAAAACTTTCCCCATTGCACTCGCTTGCAGCCCAGGTCTTTTCATTCCTAATGTGGATGTTGTGGAATTCTCTATTGGTTCTCGTCCACTTACCGTTGACCTTGCCTCCCGCTACAGCAGTACCGCTGGCATGTAATAAGTTTCTGATCAAACTTCTCCTTAACCTAGGTGTATGATCCTTTATAACTCAAATTTTAAGATCTAGGGACTTGGCTAAAAAGGATCCAAAAATTGGGCACAGGCACTGGGATATGGCCTAATAAGTAAAAATCAATTAAAAATAAATTGGAGGTGTATCCTTGTTAAAAGGTCTTATCTTTTACCTCTAATCCTCTTTTTTTTCCTCTTATCCCTAAATATTCTTACAAAAATTTACTTCTCAGCAAACTCTTTTATTCTTTAGTGTAATTATTACTCCACAAGTTAAAAGAATGAAAGGATATTAATGAAAAAAATCAAACAGGCAAACCTAAAATAAAATAGGAGTGTCCGACAAGGATCCCATACCCACGTCCATGTCATGTCAACAGGTACATTGTGTAAAATTGAAGGATCCAAGCATCATAGCTTGTGATAATAAGAGTATTAAAGAGATTGTGCTCATGCAGGAATCTCCTAAGCCATTTGCCAGTAAGGGTTGTATTTTTTGGAGTCTCCCCTTTCTAGACCTACCCCATCCCCTGAGTGTAGTAGATTTCCACATATTTTCCCAGTTCATGTAATGTCTTTTAGGATCCACTTCCCTAGAACATAGAAAATCATTTGTAATTGCCATACACAGTAAATTCAATCCTTGGATGTTCAATGAATAGTTTCTGTTGAAAGGTTTCTACCATTTTCATTCATCCTTGTATAGTCAAAACTTATTATTAGCATCTATATTCCTTCCCTATATAGCTTTATTGGAATTTGATTGTGGAATGCAACCGGTGTTGCCTTTGTTGAACTCTTCTTTTCCTAGAGCTCCAAAAATATAGACATAATTCTAGAATTGCAAACCTTAAGTATGTGTTTAATCTTGTATGTATGATATTTATTATTATTTTTTATTTGTTTGCCTTGATGTCATTATGACTTATTCTGTATGAATCATTGTCATTTTTGGAGTTAGTTCTTTGATCCTTTTTTTTTTTCTCATGCATTTGAGTTACCTTGCTCCTCTTTCAGTTGGCAATCTAGATGTAGTTGGCTCCTCTAGATGTAGTTGGCTCCACTAGCCCCTACTTCTACCTCTAACTTGTCTGGCTATTCTTGGAAAGGCACCATCTTAGCTACCA
Organism: Vitis cinerea var. helleri x Vitis riparia; assembly: GCA_946000715.1. Classification (NCBI taxonomy): domain Eukaryota; kingdom Viridiplantae; phylum Streptophyta; class Magnoliopsida; order Vitales; family Vitaceae; genus Vitis; species Vitis cinerea var. helleri x Vitis riparia. Next base: position 14,132,862 of record OX254005.1, on the reverse strand, counting down.
TTTGTTTTATTTTTTGAGGAGGGAAAAGTAGCATTTTTAGAGATTCTTCTAAACATGTGGATTTATTAGGCTTACATAGATATTCTTATCTAATCTCTTAGGAGACATCTCATACACTCACACCTTAGATATTGGAAAGTGGTCTCATCTTCTTGTCTAATATGGAGATTTCTTCCATTGATCCATTGAACTTTTTTAAATTAACCTTTAGTGGTTGACTTTTTGGAAGTCTAACCTAATTATGTTGCCTTTTTCAAAATCATGGTGAAAGGTCTATTCTTATTCTTTCAAGACCTTTGTAAAAGGTGATAAAAAGGAGTTTTAGAGCCCTAATATTTGTTTGAAGGAAGCTTAAGCTAGAATGACCTTTGAACTCTTATAAAGAGGATCTCTTCTATTGCTATCACGTGGTATGTAAAGGGTTTGTGGGTCCTTGGTATGTCAACCCTTTTTTTAATAATTTTTTTAAGAAATCAATTGAGCTATATAATTGTTTGTGTAGGTTCTTATCAGTAGGAGGTTAACCACATGGTTGGGGGAGAGTGAAGTAGAGTGAGAGGCAAGAGGGGATTGAACAATGGTATGATCAAGGAGAGAATTCTAAGAGAATAGGAGTCTCTTTTTTCTTTTGTTTGGTAGTAAATGAAGCCTTTTAATAGTGCTCCAAAATCGTAACTTGATGTTCATTGTTCAAGGATGATGTGAAAGGTTTTGGAGATGGCACATATCACAAAGATACAATTTTCCCCCATCCTCTCATTCTAGCCAAAGTAGGCTTGATATGTGTTAATCCCACCAAACCAAGACCCTCAAACAAGTCCTAAAGTGTTTGTTGGTGAGAAGGTCGATTCCATCACCAAGATGGACCAAGTCCCTTTTAGAACAACCTCATCCCTTGAGCCTTGCTCCCGACTGAGGCAAGGCTGTTATCATTAGGGCATTATGTCAAGGGTGACACTTCCCACACACACGCGCACACACACACACACACACTCATATATATATATATGATCTACATTTTCTTCTTTATGAGTTTCGATCTCAATAAGAATGCTAGTTCTTACTATTCATATGTTATGATGTTAATATACCACATCAATTTGTTATGCATGGATGATGAGATTCCATGGATAAAAAGTATACTTATTGGAGGGTTCCATTGGCATGCTTATGGTAGGAATTGACCTACGAATTTGCTAATTAGGAGTTAGGCGCCTTAACCATTCAGCCATGGGTGCTTGGTGGGAATCGTTGTATCTTATATATAATAATGCCTTGATGATAATAGCCTTACCTAAGTTGGGAATAAGGCTTGGGGGTCTAAAATAGACTTTGTCCATTTTAGATAGATATATAGATTGAAGAAACATGCACTCCTCATAACATGAGTGAAATAATAATCGCTCTCAGATGTATATAATTTCACCTTCACTAAGAGGTATATTGTGAAAAACTCCTTAGCCATCTACCACAAGAAGGCATCCAAGCAACTTAGGGATGTATTTGTGATGGACATCCATGTCTAAATGATTTAGCAATGTGGATAGGAGATATGTAGGAAGAGAACATGGATCTTTCAATGCATTGATAATCAAGGGCAAGGTGCATCATGTGTCATATTAGTGGAGAGTTGTCTTAAGATATGTGATACTAAGTTCCAAGAACTATGATACTTTGTAATTGGTCATGCCATGATCGATCTCACACATCACAAGCTAAAAAGATGATGTACAATGATTGGTCTATGTGGACTTTGTAAAATAAGACATCAATAATACTTTATTTTCTAAGAAGCTAGTTGTTGGCATTTTAGATCTAAACAATGAAAGCAATACCAATTTTTTAAAAATTAATTTTTTAGGGTTAAAGTACTAACCTTCAGGTTTGGATGTTCTCAAACTTTAAGAAAGACAAAAGTTATGGAAACCTTAACCCCTAAGGGGTATTTATAGGGTTCCTAACTGGGCTTTGTTGGGCTTTGTGGAGCCTAGTTTTGTTTGATCCGGTTTGACGACCCAACCCGAATAATATTACATGACTTTTTAATGGGAGATTTACTGAGGCCTATTGGGCCCGTTTAGCCCATTGTGGAACCACCTTTGTAATTAGGGTTTTTTAGTGTGGTGTGGTTGTCGTGTTATATATAGAGAGAAAATATTATAACCGTTGTGGTTGTACTTTGTATTCTTCCCTGATAATAGTGATATCCCTGCAACTCTGTGGATGTAGGCAAATTGCCGAACCGCGTAAATACTGTCTTGTGCATGTGATTGTTTTTCTTTGGCGTGTGTTTTCTCTATTTTTGTTTCTCACAAATTAGGAATTCGGTTTAAATTCCTTACAATTGGTATCAGAGCCTAGGGTTAGGTTTGAGTGGGAGCAATGGTAGAGGAAGCAGGAAAGGCGTCTGGAATAGAAAAGTTTGATGGCACAGACTTTGCGTATTGGAGGATGCAGATTGAAGATTATCTCTATGGGAGGAAATTGCATCTGCCTCTTTTGGGGACAAAGCCTGAGAGTATGAAGGCTGAGGAATGGGCGCTTCTTGACAAACAGATTCTAGGAGTTATTAGGTTAACTCTGTCTAGGTCTGTTGCACACAATGTTGTAAGGAGAAGACCACAGCAGATCTGATGAAGGCTTTGTCCGGTATGTATGAAAAGTCGTCCGCAAACAATAAGGTGCATCTGATGAAGAAATTGTTCAATTTGAAGATGGCAGAGAATGCATCAGTAGCACAACATCTGAATGAATTTAATACAATCACAAATCAATTGTCGTCTGTAGAAATTGATTTTGATGAAGAGATTCGTGCTCTGATCGTCTTAGCTTCTTTGCCAAACAGTTGGGAGGCAATGAGGATGGCAGTAAGCAATTTTACAGGAAAGGAAAAGCTCAAGTATAATGATATACGAGATTTAATTCTGGCTTAGGAGATTCGCCGAAGAGATGCAGGCGAAACCTCAGGATCTGGTTCTGCCCTAAACCTTGAGACAACAGGCAGAGGTAATGACAGAAATTCAAATCAGGGTAGATCAAAATCCAAAAATTCTAATAGGAACAGAAATAAATCTAGATCAGGCCAACAAGTACAATGCTGGAACTGTGGGAAAACAGGTCACTTTAAAAGGCAATGCAAAAGTCCTAAGAAGAAAAATGAAAATGATTCTGCTAATGCTGTAACAGAAGAGGTACAGGATGCATTACTTCTTGCAGTAGACAGTCCACTTGATGATTGGGTTTTGGATTCAGGAGCTTCGTTTCATACCACTCCACACCGAGAAATCATGCAGAATTATGTTGCAGGTGATTTTGGTAAGGTGTATTTGGCTGACGGTTCAGCCTTGGATGTTGTGGGTCTAGGAGACGTCTGGATATCATTGCCCAATGGGTCTGTTTGGTTACTGGAGAAGGTTCGACATATTCCTGACCTGAGGAGGAATCTGATTTCTATTAGACAACTTGATGATAAAGGACATGCAATACTATTTGTTGGTGGTACTTGGAAGGTTACAAAGGGAGCTAGGGTATTGGCTCGTGGAAAGAAGATTGGTATTCTGTATATGACCTCAAGTCCAAGAGACACAATTGCAGTTGTTGATGCAAGTACTGATACAAGTCTATGGCACCGCAGACTTGGTCACATGAGTGAGAAAGGGATGAAGATGCTGTTGTCAAAAGGAAAACTACCAGAATTGAAGTCCATTGATTTTGACATGTGTGAAAGTTGCATCTTAGGAAAGCAAAAAAATGTGAGTTTTTTTAAAACTGGCAGGACACCGAAGGCTGAAATTTTGGAACTAGTACACACTGATTTGTGGGGGCCTTCTCCGGTTGCATCCCTGGGAGGTTCAAGGTAGTACATCACTTTTATTGATGCCTCAAGCAGAAAGGTATGGGTTTATTTTCTAAAAAATAAATCTGATGTATTTGAAACTTTTAAGAAGTGGAAGGTCATGGTTGAGATAGAAACAGGTTTGAAAGTAAAATGTTTGAGGTCAGATAATGGAAAAGAGTACATAGATGGAAGGTTCAGTGAGTATTGTGTTGCACAGGGAATTAGGATGGAGAAGACTATTCCTGGGACACCACAGCAGAATAGTGTGGCTGAGCGCATGAATAGAACTCTCAATGAGCGTGCTAGAAGTATGAGGTTACATGCTAGACTACCAAAAACTTTTTGGGCTGATGCTGTTAGCACTGCAGCTTACCTGATAAACCGAGGACCATCAGTTCCCATGGAGTTCAGACTTCCTGAGGAGGTTTGGAGCGGTAAAGAGGTGAAGTTTTCACCTTTAAAAGTTTTTGGTTGTGTTTCTTATGTTCATATTGATTCTGATGCTCGTAGTAAACTTGATGGAAAGTCAAAAATATGTTTTTTCATTGGCTATGGTGATGAGAAATTTGGCTATAGGTTTTAGGATGAACAAAACAGGAAAATCATCAGAAGTAGAAATGTGATATTTAATAAACAGGTTATGTACAAGGACAGGTCAACTGTAGTGTCAGATGTTATAAAGATAGATCAAAAGAAATCTGAGTTTGTCAACTTAGATGAATTGACTGAAAGTACTGTCCAAAAGGGGAGTGAAGAAGATAAGGAGAATGTAAATTCACAGGTAGATCTGAGTACACCTGTATGTCACAGGATGCTTCAAATGACCCTCCCCATGGGCTTATATAGGAGGAGGGAAGCTTCTGGAGACTCCTGGAGCCATCTACACTAAGCCATTGGTGGGAAGAGTGTGGAAGGTTCTAGAAATGCCTAGAGATGTCCACACATCTCTACACTATGGAGGAAGGCATGGGAGGAGTCCAAGGCTTTCTAGAGACTTCTAGGAATCTCTTGTATATTCTTGTACATAGGGTTGTACATAGAATAGGGTAGGATGTTCTAGAATATTCTTGATTTGTAAGGAACCCTCCAAGGTTCCAGAGAGTTCCCTTGGTGCCTATAAATAGGTGAGGGCCTCATTTGGCCAAGGCACCACCCAAATCACTTCCTAACCAAGCAAGTGAGCATCAAAGCACTTGTAAAGGCTTTCTTGAGTTAATAAGAGCTTCCATTCTTTAAGGAGTTGCCTACCAAGCTTCTTAAGCTTTCGAATCGCGAGTGTCTTAGCCTAGCAAGCTAAGCATTGGGGAGCAAGGCTGACTTAGCAAGATCAAGCATCTTGGCTTGTCTAAGTGTCGCACGAGCTTAGTGAACGACTAAGTCCGTGACATGTAGCTGAAGTTCGCAGATCTTCCAGGAACATTAGACCTCCACAACGTTATTCACCTGTTTTAAATTATCTCCTGTTGAGTGATGGTGGTGAGCCAGAGTGTTATGATGAAGCCTTGCAAGATGAGAATTCAAGCAAGTGGGAGTTAGCCATGAAGGATGAGATGGATTCCTTGTTAGGGAATCAAACATGGGAACTAACTGAATTGCCAATAAGAAAGAAGGATTTACACAACAAGTGGGTATACAGAATAAAGAATGAGCATGATGATAGCAAACGTTACAAGGCCAGATTAGTTGTTAAAGGGTTCCAGCAGAAGGAGGGCATTGACTACACAGAGATATTTTCTCCAATTGTGAAAATGTCAACAATCAGACTTGTACTGGGAATGGTGGCTGCAGAAAACTTACATCTTGAGCAGTTAGATGTGAAGACAGCATTCCTTCATGGTGACTTGGAGGAAGACCTTTACATGATTTAGCCAAAAGGGTTCATTGTTCAAGGATAAGAGAATCTAGTCTGCAAACTGAGAAAAAGCTTGTATGGCCTTAAACAAGCTCTTAGACAGTGGTACAAGAAGTTTGACAGTTTTATGCATAGAATTGGGTTCAAGAGATGTGAAGCTGATCACTGTTGTTATGTTAAGTCTTTTGACAATTCTTACATCATATTACTGTTGTATGTGGATGATATGCTTATTGCAGGGTCTGACATTGAGAAGATTAATAATATGAAGAAACAATTGTCCAAACAGTTTGCAATGAAGGATTTGGGAGCTGCAAAACAAATCCTTGGTATGAGAATCATTAGGGACAAGGCTAATGGTACATTAAAGCTTTCACAGTCAGAGTATGTGAAGAAAGTTTTCAGCAGGTTCAACATGAATGAAGCTAAACCAGTGAGCACACCCTTGGGTAGTCATTTCAAACTAAGCAAAGAACAGTTACCGAAGATAGAAGAAGAAAGGGACCATATGAGCAAGGTGCCCTATGCCTCAACTATTGGCAGCTTGATATATGCTATGGTGTGTACAAGGCCAGACATTGCACATGCAGTAGGAGTTGTGAGCAGATTCATGAGTAGGCCTGGAAAGCAGCATTGGGAGACAGTAAAGTGGATTATAAGATATTTGAAGGGTTCATTAGATACATGTCTTTGCTTCACAAGTGCAAGTTTGAAACTGTAGGGTTATGTAGATGCTGATTTTGCTGGTGATATTGATAGTAGAAAGAGTACTACTGGGTTTGTTTTTACTTTAGGTGGTACAACTATATCATGGGCTTCAAATCTACAGAAGATTATTACTTTGTCTACTACAGAAGCTGAGTATGTTGCAGCAACTGAAGCTGGAAAGGAGATGATTTGTCTACATGGTTTCTTAGATGAATTGGGTAAGAAGCAGGAGATGGGCATTCTACACAGTGACAGTCAGAGTGCAATTTTTCTTGCCAAAAATTCGGCTTTTCATTCAAAGTTGAAGCATATACAAACAAAATACCACTTTATCCGTTATCTTGTTGAAGATAAACTGGTAATACTTGAGAAGATTTGTGGATCTAAGAACCCGGCAGACATGTTGACTAAGGGTGTCACTATTGAGAAGTTGAAGCTGTGCGCAGCTTCAATTGGTCTTCTAGCTTGAGGACACGAGGATGAGGGATTGTTTCTTAGAGGATAGTGGTTTGATGTTGGTGATTGGACTAGTCTCCAAGTGGGAGATTTGTTGGGCTTTGTGGAGCCTAGTTTTGTTTGATTCGGTTTGACAACCCGACCCGAATAATATTACATGACTTTTTAATGAGAGATTTACTGAGGCCTGTTGGGCCCATTTAGCCCATTGTGGAACCACCTTTTGTAATTAGGGTTTTTTAGTGTGGTGTGGTTGTTGTGTTATATATAGAGAGAAAATATTATAACCGTTGTGGTTGTACTTTATATTCTTCCCTGATAATAGTGATATCCCTGCAACTCCGTGGATGTAGGCAAATTGCCGAACCACGTAAATGCTGTCTTGTGCGTATGATTGTTTTTCTTTGGCGTGTGTTTTCTCTATTTTTGTTTCTCACAGGTTGGGAATTCGGTTTAAATTCCCTACAGGCTTAAGTGACTTGAGCCCACATGGGCTTAGGTCACTTAATTTAGCCCAAAATGGATCCTAATTGATTAATTAACCAAAAGGCCTACTAACTAATCAGTTAGCCCAATTTAGAGACCTTGTTCATTTACCCCTGTGCAACCTTACGTAATTACTAAAATGCCCTTATGCACAAAACTGAATCTAAAGCTAATTCGCCCTTCATAATCTGTGCCAATAAAGTATATGAGCTCAAAACGGGGACCATTGAGACCCATAGGAGTATTAGCTCCCTCATAATCTAATTCTAAAGTTGATTCTATATCTCACTACAGAGAATCAACTAAACTCCAATATCCTATGTGAATAACAACGAGACATTACGTATTCAGATTCGTGACCTACTATCCACTACAAGCAGACTCCTCATGAACCGGTGTCCGTAATCTAATAAGGTAGTGCTATCACCTATTAAGATTACTGCTCAAATCCTTGAGTTACAAATCTCACTTATTATGTAATCGAATGACATACTCTAGCTCCAAAGAGCATATGTCAAATTCCACTAAAGGAATTATTATGACCACAGATTTCATGATCACATGTCATTTCGATCACCTAAGGGGATACACTGTCTCAATCCCATGAGATATTATAGTGCCTCTATTAAGAATACCTGTTGCCACCAGCCTCCATCAACAATGACTCAATCCATTAGTATAAATGATTACTTTAAGGTTTCACCCATAAGTCAAAGTCTTTTGTTGATTTTGGCACAGACTCAATATCCTCTCAAGGTTGAGAGTTCATGCAGTATAGTAACTTGGTGAATCATGACAATTGATAGCCTTGCACCATGATTCATCGTAGGTCCTATCCAGTGTACATCCCATGCACTAGTGCACTCACCATGGAAACCCATCTTAATGGCCAAGACAAGTCATCCCTCCAATTAGGAGGTGATGCACTACAATCTCTATTAGATTGCCCAAATCCATGAACTGACTATGGACAACTTATCTACTTACAAGGAACCCATGACTTGTATTTTCTGTGCAACTCCTAATGCACACAAGTCATGTACAATGTAAAAGACATGGGTTGAATGCTCAAATCAATGTCAATACACCAAAGGGATAACAAGGGGATAGTTAAGTCTAACTTTGTTACATCATGTCTTGCTTTTAGAGGCTCAATCCCAACACTAATCACATGGGATGATGAGGATTTTAGGTTTTGAGGGGAAAGTAGAGTAGAATGAGAGGATGAGAAAGGGTTGGACATGTGGCAATATATTTAAGGAGAGAAATTTGGAAAAGTAAAAATTTCTTTCTTCTTTTGTTTAGAGGGAAATTAAGACTTTCTATAGTGATCCAAAATATTAAATCACATTTTAATTATTCAAGGATAATTTGGAAGCCTCTACAGATAACATGTGTAAAAACGCATAATGTCCTTCCCACCCAATTCTAGTCAAAATCACAATGAGCATCTTGCCTTAGCCACTAAACTAAGATCCTCAAATTAGTGCCAAAGTATTTAGTGGTGGAAAAACCCCAACTTTACCATTGAGATACATCATGGCACTATGTTAATGTAATGATCTACTCCCAATCATGTAGATATTGTTTGTTTTAGTCTCAATAGACCCTTATAATTTTAAAACATATCCACAAGGTTAAGAGGAGTTCATACATGTATATATTGCCATGAATTTTTTCACCTATCCAATGTGATGTTACAATCTCCCTCCCTTATACAGACACAATGTACTCGTCATATCCTACAAGATTGTCGTGCTTATCTGATAAACGCCTTTTATAAGGCTAAACAAACTCTTATACCAAGGTCGAGGATTGACTCCAATACTATTTGTAATGACCCCCTCCTAACCAATAGGGGAAAAAGTTCTAAAGGCACAAGGGTTAATCATTCTTAGATTTGACAATATCTACATGGTTGAGAATTAGTCATTACGAATGATATGAGAGCCAAATCTCAACCTTGGTATGAGAGTTTGTTTGCCCTTGCAAGGGGTGCTTGTTTGTTTGACCCTATAATTTTGTGGGACTCAACAAGGACATGTTTGTTTTAAAAAGTGATTGTGATATCATACATTGAATAGGTGAAAATTTTCTTGGCATTATATATGTATGAGTTCATCTTAATCTTTGGATGTATTTTAAAGTCGTAAAGGTTTATTGGACCAAAAATGTATAATATCTACACGGTTGGAAGCGGGTTATTTTCCTAACACTATATGTACAAGCTCCTCTTAACCTTATGGACACGTTTTAAAACCATGGGGTCCATTAGGCATAGAGCGGGTAATATCGCAAGGAGATCGTTACTAATGGTATCAAAGTCAAACCTCAACCTCGATGTGGGGGTTTGTTTGGTCTCACAAAGGATGTTTGTTTATTTAGCCCCACAATCCTATGGAACATGACTAGAACGTCATGTTCGTATGGGGGCGGTTGTGATATCCTATATCAGAGAGGGGAAAAAGTTTCTAGTATTAAATATGTATGAGCTCCTCTTAACCTTGTGGATGAGTTTTAAAGTTGTGAGGGTCCTTAGGCTTAAAGTTGATAATATCTACCCAGTTAGGAGCGGGTCATTACAGTTAAAGACAACACCTTTGAGGGTATATAGTGTTGGGAACCCCAAATTACTCTGTTCCATGCCCTAGATCTCATAGAGTGCATGAATCTACCCGTAGGTATCTCTAGATCTAACAAAGCATAAATAAATGGCTTCACAAACATAGAATAATACAAATCCAGAGATTAAAACTCATATCTACGTTTTGGATGTTTCCAAATCGAAATCCATCTTATGAAGAACATGCTTGAAAAAGCTTTGGAGGTCTCATACACCCAAACTCTTCCGCCTGATGACTCGAACCATGTCCATGGCACTCCAAAGAGTGGACTTTGGAAGGGTGGATGCTTAGACTCCCACTCTCTTTGGATTTGGAAAACAACAGACCCTAACCCCATAAAGAGGCATTTATAAGATTCCTCTACTAGGCTTAAGTGACATAAGCCCACATGGGCTTAGATCACTTAATATAATCCAAAACGGTCTTAATTGATTAATTAACCACATAAGTCATCTAATTAATCAATTTGCCCAATTCAAAAACTTTACTCACTATCCCCTATGCAACCTTGCGTAATTATCAAAATGTCCTTATGCACAAGAGTGAACTAAGAGTCAACCAACCCTCATAAACCGTGTCATCATGATATATGAGTTCAGAGCGAGGATCATTGGAACCCATAAGAGTACTGGCTCCCTTATAATCCAATTTTGAAGTTGATTCAACATCCCACTACAGAGAATCAACTGCACTTCAGTACCTTATGTAAATAATAATGAGAGAAAGCTCGGATTCGTCACCTATTATCCACTGCATGCAAACCCCCCATGGATTGGTATCTAAAATCTAACAAGGTAATGTTATTACCTATCAAAATTACTTTTCAAATCCTTGAGTTACAAATTTCACTTATTATGTGATCAATTGACATACTTAAGCTTCAAGGAGTAGATGTCAAGCTCCACTATACGAATTACTGCGGCCATCAATTTCACGATTACATGTGTTTTGGATCACTCAATGGGACACACTATTTCAATCCCATGAGATATTATGGTGCATTTATTGAAAATACCCGTTGCCACCAGCCTCCATCAACTGGGACCCAATACATAGGGAAATATGGTCACTTTAGGATTTCACTTATAGGTCAAAGTCTTCTGTTGATTTTAGCATAGGCTTAATATCCTCTCAAGGTTGAGAATCCATGCAGTATAGTAGTTTGGTGAATTATGACAACTGATAACCTCACGTCATGATTCACCCTAGATCCTATCCAATGTGTATCACATACACTACTACACTTACCATGGAAAACCCATCCCAACAGTCAAGACAAGTCATCCCTCCAATTAGGAGATGGTGCACTATAGTCTCTATTAGATTGCCCAAATTTATAAACTGACTATGGATAACTCATCCATTTATAAGGAACCCATGACTTGTATCCTCTATGCAACTCCTAATACATCCAAGTCATGTACAATGTAAGAGATATGGGTTGAATGATCAAATCAATATCAATGCATGAAAGAATGGTAAGGGAATTGTCAAGTTTGAATTTATTACATCATGTCTTGCTTTTAGGAGCTCAATTTCAACATATAGAAAATTATCCTCCCATAACTATTATGAAGGAAAAGTATATTTCTTCTTCTTGTAACATGAGTGTGCTTATCTCTTTCAAGGGCATATAATGTCACATTCACAAGGTGGTAAAGTAGGAAAGGCATTTGCCCACCCCCTACAACTCACCCATCCACTTAGGGGTGCAATTTTTGGGGGACTCAACACAACTCCACCCAAACCCTATCCCTTTTTGCAATTTGGGTTAGGCTTTCGAAAAATAAAAAATCTAATTGAATTTAGGTTGGGATGTCGGGCTACCTAAACCTAAATTAAGTATTTAACCCTCATGGGAAGTGATTAGTTCTACTGTGAGGGATTCAGGTTCTTGGTTACTTTTAACCAACTTTTGTACATCTTCTAAGGATTTCTCATCCTTGTGCTCATTTTCAAATGAATGAAGATGTGTTATTTTTGTCTATAACAAAAAAAAAAAAAAATATACAAAATTGTTGCATTAGATTGATGGATTTGATGTTGATGAAATTAACATTTACAGTTTTATTCCTACACATAGTGAAATATAAAAGCAAGCTTTCTTTTGGCCTACTGATATATCATACATTTTTTTTTTCCTTCAGTGTGACCTAACCTAACTTAACTCAACCTAACCTAAACTGAGTTTTGACTTGACTAACCCATGTAACTCGCCCAACCCTAGCATAACTCATACATTTTTCCTCTAACCAAAGTCTAACCCAATTTCAACCTGATCTTGGGAAAAAAAAAAAAAGTTTAGTTTAAGCTTGGATTGGGCAAATAAGGCTACAAATGATGTTGGGTTGGACTTTGGACAAATGCAACTTATTCTTGGGTTAACTATCAATCCCAACCTAACCAGCCTGAGTTGCACACCTACACCCACTTACAAACATACAAACATTTATGTACCATAGGCATTTAAGTGACCTCAAGGATGTAGTTTGAGATAATATGCATATCCAAAAGACACAACACTGTGACATAGGAGATATGTAGGGAAAACATGGACTTTTCCATGCATCAATGCTTAAGGGCAAAGTGCCTCAAATGTTGTGTTAGCAAAGAGGTGTCTTGAACGTGTGACACTAAGTTCCAAGGCACATGTTGCCCTATAATTGGTCTTGCTAGTTAGATGCATGGAATGCAATGATTGGCCTTTGATCATGGACTTTTTAAAATAAAACATCAATAATATCTTATTCTCTAGGAGGCCTACCACTTAGGATAGCGAGTTGTCAAAGGTTGGAGGGGAGAATGAGTTACAATGAGGGGCGAGAGGGGGTTAGAGAAAGTGATAGCATGATTTAAGAGAATATTCTAGTGGAGCAAGAATTTATTTCTTCTTTTGTTCGTCAAAGGAATGGAGCCTTCATATAGTGCTCCAAAATAGTGACCCACATTAATTGTTCAAGGATAATGTGGAAGCATCTAGAAATGAGTTGTCTCACAAAGGCACAATAGTCCCCCTCCCTCTCAATTTTAGTTGATATGTGTCAATCCCCCCTTAGCTAGCCTCCAGCTTTAACCACTAAATCAAGACCCTTAAATTAGTCTAAAAGTATTCAATAGTAAGAAGGTCAACTCCACCTCCAATATGTGTCAATTCCATTTGGAATACTTCCAACTCAAGTGGGTCTATTAGCATCAAGGCATTGTATCAAGAACAATACCTTTGATGGGACATATGAGATCAACCAGACATAACTATTACAGAAAATACATGCAGTCCTTGTAACATGAGAGAAACAATCACCCCTTTCAGGTACATATAATGTTACCTTCACCACCATATGGGTGCATCCATGTTCCATGGACATCTAGGTGACCCACGGATCTATTTTGAGATAGGCATCCATGTCCTAATGACATAACTCTGTGGCATAGAAGCAATGTAGGAAAAACATGGACCTATCCATGCATCAGAGGTAAGGGTAAGGTGCACCAGGGGTCATGTTTTTTAGGAACTTCTTGAGCATGTGACTCGAAATTCGAGGATACATGATGCTTTGTAATTGGTTGTGCCACAAGGAATGCAATGACTGGTCCAAGGGGACTTTGCAAAATAAGACATCAATAATTCCTTTTTCTGTAAGGACAGTTATCTATTCTTTGTATTTTATTCTTCTTGCTATTCTTTTTAGAGGTGATTTTCTCCTCTAGCCTTTTTATGCTCTTAATTGTTGTAATCATGTGAATATCATAGAAAATCAAAGATTTGATCTTGTTGTGCACACATCCTTTTCTACTCACTTGGCCCCATGTTTTAACCAAAATGCATTTTTTTCCTTCTGAATACCTTTCAAATCTGCTGAGACTAATGCCCACTATGATTTGGATAAATTAACATTAAAAGGCCTGAACTATACTATGGGTGGTTGTTCTGATTTGCAGTTGTTTTAACATTTTTCATCAATTTTGCTTGTCTGTCCTAGTTTTGAACAAGATTAGTCTTTTCTTCTGGTCAATTTGCCTCCAGTATTTGCAAATTAGTAAGAAAGATAAATCTGTCATCTATAAAGTTTCTGCTGCTGTGTCTTTTAGACTGCTGGAGCATCTAATAAGTCCTTTTAAGGAGTGGACAGTTCCAGTTTTGAACTTAAAATCATGTTGATTTGAGTCCCCCTGTAGTAAGCACACCTCTGCAGATGAGATTTGTTCTCTGAGAGCTCTGCCACGTGTTTACACCATGATTGACTTCATTAATGAATTTTGTCTCAATATTGGTTTGGTAAGCACATTTGTCCAAGTGCCCAACAATTGCTGAGTTGATTTTCATGAGGTTCATGCCTGACACTTCCCAACTTTGTGACATGACCTTTGACCTTGGACTCATTCTTAATTTGTTGTCCTTTGCTTCTAGGTTGGTAAGTGTGTTCTCTTTTGTGGCAGTTAAGTAATTCAAGCTGGGATTTCCTATGCTTTAAAAATGGGTGCTAAATGTTGACTCTAAACCCATCTATCTCCTTTATCAAAGTGTACCTTCCCTATCTTAAAACATGCATTTAAAAATCCTGTTCAGGATTTGGTTTCCACCAAAGTATATTGGGAACTTTCCATTGTGTTAACTTCCTATCACTTCTTTCAGATGATGATCTTTAGTAGTATATTTCTCTGGCATAAATAAATTTGATTCAGTAAGTTCTAGTTTCTAGTTTCTTGCCTTGATTTCTCATAATTTCCTCTTTGATTTCATGCTTTTAATTCATGAGTTTGATTTAGCAATATTTGTCTCATCTGCATCTAATTAAACATTTTCCTCTTTTGCCTTAAATTTTTCTATAACCAAAACCTACTGGCGTTTTGAAGCTTGATGTATCTCTTCTTGGAGACTCTCTCCTGATTATTCTTGCAATGCATATACATATATATGAGGCGTTATGGCCAATATTTCTCAATTATATGAATAGCTAAAGCTGGTTTCATTTGTATCAACTGGTATCTGTCTCATACGGCTTCATTTTTCAATTCAGAATATCTTCTCCATGGAGTCTTTCGTCAAGACCCGAGGTCTTCCAGAGGATGTTATTGCTGGATGGCGTCCAAAGGTGATGAGTTAAAGCAGTTGGAGCTATCATTTTCCTGGCTTACCCTTCTGTTCACTATATCAAAAAATGGATTTCAAAATAGGATAGTCCTACAGATCATATCTAAACTCAAATGTCTCCCATCTTGCTGATTTGTTTGGTTGGAACTTCAAATTTGTTTTTGAAGAAAAAAAGACAAAATGCCCAAATTAAGACTCTTCAATACACAGGTATTTTATACTGTAAACCATGCTTAAATCAATTGAACGGATGCCTCGGTTACTCTAAAAAGCCCTACTTTTGGCCTTTTAGATGGTGGAGCTGTATTAATTTTGACTAACCTTTCCAATATGGCTTTGCTGGTCACAAGGCCTTTGTGTCGGGGCGTATGATGATTCCAATGGTTCTTGTTATCTCAATTCTATCCTTATTTAGTTTAGCCATTATGGATGATGATTCCAATGGTTCTTGGTATCTCACTGTTTTCTTGATGATAAAATAAAAAACCATGCTCCCCATGTGAAGAAGTATGAAATGGACATAAAAAATTGAACAGTGGGATTGCTTCAAATGTAGGAAGTTCATGATAAAATTCAGTCACTGATCTTTTGAAAGTAGAGGTTTGGACTTCTACATATAATAGATTTTAATTTGGGTTTGACCTTTTAAGTTAATTTCGTTGTTTTGGGTTTAATAATGGACTTTGGGCTTTGGATTTCAAGCTTAGTTTTGGGTTTGTATATTGATTTAGGTCTGGGCCTGGGTTATTTAATTCAATGGGCTTATTCCTATTTCAATTACTTGATGGGTCTACTCAGATTCTAAGGCCTTGGCCCAATTTAGTAATGAATTTGAATTCATGAGACTTGGGCTTTTTATGGGCTTTGGGTCTTAGGCTTTGTTTGTGGATATTTTATGAGTTAATTTTATTCTCCTTGGTTGAGGTTTTGGTTAAATATGCCTAGTCCCTATTGAATTGAAATTTTATCAAATATTTTTCTTGTCCTTTTTATTAGTGGTTTTCACTCACCTACCTCCCTTTTCTCTTAAAATAAGGACGTATTTGATGCTGGTGCGGGTTGACAGTAGAGATTCAGGTGGGATATGGACGGAGAAGAAAGAAAAGAGAGACACCTCTTTTTAAAAGATCTCTTTTGTTTTTACAAAACAATATTCTTTTCTCCTTCCTTGGAAATTCTTGTTTCCTCAAAAAAAAAAATGGAAAATCTGATTCTTGCCTTCAAGATTCTAATTTAGTGTTCCAAAAAAATTCCAATTTTCCATTAAAAAAAATCCTAATTTTCCCCTCAAAAAATTTCTGATTTTCTCTTTTAAAAAAATTCTGATTTATCCCTTGAAAATTCCAATTTTACCCAGCCAAATAAAATAAATAAAATTAAAAATAAGAGTGTATGAGCTACGGTAAGAGGGTCAAAAATTCCTAATCAAATGAACTTAAAATAATCAATGAATGAAATTAAGTCTGACACTTCAGATAAAAAGACCATAGAACAATTTTTAGGGTCTACATGTGAATTGAATTTTAGAGGTATTTTTGTTTAAAAACTCATATTCACAAAAGATTTGTTGAACCAAAAAAACTCTACTTTTTTAATCTAACATATATTTTTGTAGTTTCATGACCTATTCTTTGATAAATGACCTATTCATCAATCGATTCAATTAGAAGTCAATCTATTTATCTGATTTTTAAAGATCTTGTAAAGAACTTCATTTTTGTAGCTTAAAAATTATTAGGAACAATCAGTTAAACAAACTCTTTCAAACATGAATTATCTTTAATGTAGGGACCACCCTCAAACGCACACGTGGTAACACCGCAGAGCATTCCTCCATGGGACACGTGGCACGACAACTCTCTATTCAGACTACCTTAGGGGGCATACGGTATCCCTAAACTCGTCACCCGGACGAGTCCACTCTCCTGTTCGGACGTCTTGTCTGGACCCAGTGCTAGCGTCTTAACCAAAAACCTTGGCCACAAAACGCAGGCCATCATTGTCTACGCTGCCAGAAGCACGCTCGACGAGACTCTTCTGAGTCACTTCAGGCAACCTGTCATAGCCTACACCCCGCCGCCTGCAAGACAATGATGGCTCTGCCACCACCTCAGCACCATCATGACAAGCCAAAAAGTCTTTCCACCATTAAAGGGGACAGAGCTTCTGACACTATAAAAGGCCCTCATACAATGAAAGAAGGTAAGCTCTCTTACTCATAAAGAGGATAGACTAAATATTAGAGAGGAGGCTAACAAAACCATCGGAGGGTGTGTCTGGACCCCCTGTCCGGACGTCTTTTGCAGGTTGATTGAAGCGGGTATCATCTTCAGTTGAAAAGACGCGTCCATCTAGCAACCGCAGTGGCCTTGGTGATGCGAGGCTTCAACATTTAAGAGCGACTTTTATTTAAAAATATATTTCATTTGGTTTTAAAATTTTTAAAATAGGTTTAAGTTCAATTGAATAGATTTTTATGCTTCAAACAAATAATACGCAATCTAATGAAGAAATAATGTTGGGCTATGTTTGGTTTCAAAATTTTTAAAGAAAAAAAAAAGAATATTGAGAAATATGATTTTATCCTATTTGGTTAGTTTAAGAATATGTATATATTAAATATGTTTTGAACCACGAGAAAACTATTTTATTTTTTAATTTAACATGTGCTTTTGTAGTTTCACCACTTGTTCTGCAATAGTTGACATGTTCCTTCAGACCTTTATCAATTCATTTTTTAAAAGATTTTATGAAGAACTTCATTTTTTAGCTCAAAATGTCGGGAAAAATGGTTTAAACAAACTATTCTAAATATGAAATACTTGAATTGATATGCAATCCAACACACTAAATCTAAAAATAATCATCCATAATGAAGTTCAAATTTCTTAATACATTTTTAGACTCGTTTGTTTAATATTTACCTCTTCAAGGGCTATATGTTCAATTTGTACCTCTTTAGGGGCTATTTTATATATATATATAATTAAATGCATAGAAAAAATATATTAGAATAAAAGGCGCCTTAAGATTGACCCAAAGCATATAGGGGTATACAAGAGACGTTAAAAACAAAGAATAAAAAGAAAAGGGGATACAAAAAATCACTAGCCCTCATCTAAAACCCAACCAATCAAAAAAGCTTATTAAAGGAAGAGGTCCTTCATCTACAATCAACTTAGTCCAAAACCAAAAATTACATACATAAGAATTTTTCATCCTATGAATCAAAAACTCCTCGTTTTCAAAAGCAATTCTATTTCTTTCCTTCCAAACAGCCCAAAAAAGACATAAAAGGGTTGTCATCTACACCTTACTACGCTTCTTGCCCATGTTGATACCACGCCAACCAAGAAGGGTATCTCTAACCGAATAAGGAATGACCCACATTATGCCAAAAAGAGCAAACAATAACTCCCATAAAACTCTTACCTTGGTGTAATGAATTAGAACATGATCAATAGACTCTTCTTCCGCACAAAAAAGGAAGCATCTATTAGCTAAAGTCCACCCCCTCTTTTTAAGTTGATCCAAAGTTAAGACCTTACCCCAAGAGGCTTCCCAAGCAAAAAAAAAAATCCACTTTAGTAGGAACACAAGGGCTCCAAATGATGCTCTTTGGAAACTAAATGACACTTCTTGAATCTAGAGCACTATAAAGAGATTTGACAGAAAAAATCTCGTCCTTAGTCTCTTTCCACAGCACCCTATCTTCCAAATTAGGATTAAGCCTCCTTCCTTGTATTGTCACAAGTAACCTTTCCACCTCCTCCACCTCTCAATCATTGAAAAGCTTAGAGAACCTAGGGCTCCAAACCCCTTCCTCTCTCGATGAGTCCCACAACTCCACTAACCAAGCCTCTTTAGAAGTCGCTATGGCATACAAAGAGGGGAAAGAATCACAAAGAGCAAAGTTCCCACACCATTTTCCTTTCCAAAATTTCACTCTTCTACCATTCCCCATAGAAAATACAACTTTGTATTGCAAAAAAGACCCTTCCTTCCTGATTTCCTTCCAAAATCCTACACCCAACCCCTCTCTCACTTCCCTAGTACACCACTCCCCTTCTTCCTCCCCAAACTTATTACTAATAACATGCTTCCAAAAAGTCTCTCTTTCATTCACAAAGCGCCAATTCCACTTACATAAAAGGGTCCTATTGAGAGTAGAAAGACGTCTAACTCCTAAACCACCCTTTCTTTTGTCCGAAGAGACGGTATCCCACTTTACAAGATGAGGCTTCCTCTCCAAAACTCTCCTTCCCCATAAAAAAATCCCTTTGAATTTGTTATAATATTAATCTAATCACTCTTGGAATACACAATAAAGAAATCAAGTAGATGAGCATATTAGACAAAGTACTACGAATCAAAGTGATTCTCCCTCCTTTAGAGATAAATTTCCTCTTCCACGTGGTAAACCTTTTCCAAAATCTCTCCTCTACCCTATCCCAAATAGCCACGGACTTGTGTTGCACACCCAAAGGAAACCCCAAGTAAGAAGTTGGAAGCCTCCCCACTTTACAACCAAATTCAAGAGCCAAAGCCTCCAGATTCTCTACTCTCCCTACCGAAAAAATTTCACTCTTATCCAGATCGATTCTCAAACCTGAGATGGTTTCAAACCACATCAACAACCAACTTAAATAAGCCATCTAATCTTAGGAAGCCTCACAAAAGACCAACATATTGTCAACGAACAGCAAATGAGAGACTAAAATCCCATATCCACGTCTTTCCTTTATACTACAGCCTGATAGATACCATCGCCCCCCACCCCCACTTAGATGAGCCTACTAAGAGCCTCCATCCCGATAAAAAAATAAGTAGGATGAAAGAGTATCTCCCTAACGCAATCCCCTTGAGGAATGATCAGTGCAAAATCATTTGAGCTGACAAGTTTATTACACTTCAAGCATACCTTTGATTCATTTGCTATTATAATAGCTACTTGTCTTGCTAGGAGATTAATTTTTGCTTCAATTATTTGACTACGATTCAAACGTGCAACTGCTACTATGTTAGTTAATTATCCTTCAAGAACATCAATATATCAAATTTGCTTGTATATAAAAAAAAAATCAAGAAATTTCACACTATTATCTTTTTATTGACTTCCTCCCTTTAGCAATAAGAAAATGTCTTATCAAAATAATAATTTTCATAACAAGCCATATTACTTTTAGAACGATTAAAATTTTGTTTCATTTTTTATTATATTATTTTTTTATATTTTTTATTAAAGAATTAAAGAATTATATAATATTATTTTATTATCTAATTGTCCACTTATGTTGCACATGGAACAAACCTAGTGTTTCTATAAATACCTAAAACACCCATTAGAAACCAGATGACTTACATAGAAGTTAAAAAAAGGAAATCAAATATAAGATTTATTAACAAAATAAAACACAAATTTAAAATTAATAAATTTTTTTTGTATGCTACTTTAAATATATTTTATTCCTTTTAGTCTTTTTATATGAATATTAAATAATTTGAAAATACATATTTTTAATAATTTTAATTATATATACTTTTCTTTGATATTTTTATAATACAATTAGATATGAGAAAATTATTTTCTTTGATATATTTTTTCTTTTCTTAAAACTTTTGAAAACCAAACATAACGGATGATTATTTTTGGATTTAGTGTATTGGATTGCATATTATTTTGAGAAGAAAAAAAACTAGGACATGTTTGCTATACCATAATCATTTGACCCCATAGTTAGGTCACGGCAACCCTAAACTTAAAATGGATATCTTAGAGTCTTAGAGTGCGTTTGACGGTGATTTTAGGAAGTGTTTTTATTCCTTTTAATGCTTGAAAGATAAAAAAAAAAAAATTAAGTGTTAAAAGGACTAGAAATACTTCCTAAAATTATTACCAAATGCACTTTTAATGTTGTCCATCAATATTCCAGCAGATCTATATATATATAAAGCAATCATCATTCAATAAATCCATTGCTATCCATCAAATATAAATTAATTTAGTTTCTATAGTGACCAAATTTAACAGACTTATATGTGGCATGACTTATTTTCAATTATAACACACACACACATACACAAAGTAGTGTGTAAACAGTTGAAAAATGATACTTCCAAATGGAAATTTGATACTTCAAAATGATTACCTAAGAGAGAGGCGATGTTGCAACCGGATCAATGAAGAAATAAGACCTAATATACCTTTGGGTTATTTTCTTAGGATCCATCACAAGTTTACCCCTCCCAAACACCTAAGAGCTTGGGGCAACATAAGCTTTCCTGAACTTTATAATCATGTGCAATAGAGAAAAAATAGGCAATAGTCCGAAAACATGTAACCAAAATTCGCATATTCAAGTTTGCCTTGATACACCAAGAGCCCTCATTTCCTCCCACAACAAGCAAATAAAAATACAGTGGATCAACAAAAAGTGCCATCAAGCACGAGACAATGAAGACTCGATTCAATTGTAAGTCTCACCACCTAAGTCAAGTATTTTCTTGCGCCATGGCTCATGGTCTTCTGGAAACACCTTGGACCTCCCAAATTTTAGGGTTTCAAGTATCTTATTTCTGCTTCTAACTGCATTATGTGGTTTCAAGAAGGAAGATGAAACCTTGTATACAGAAGATTACTTTCCTAGGAGTAATGGATCATTTTCCCCCATTCTTGATGTTGATTTTCATCAAAATAAAAACTACAACGTGTGTTTTCAACAAATTATAACAAAATTCCAAATTTTCCATTTTGCTTGGAGAGAATATATTTCCAAGAATATTCACCATGGGAGAAAGAAAAAAAATATATGCATGAAGAGATTATATCTTGTTTTTAGGAAATGAAGGGAAGACACACTATAAGTTTTCCCGACCTTTTCGAAATTGATGAAGCTTTGAAATTCTTTTGGTTGCAAAAAAAAAAAAAAAAAAAAAAAAATAGAAGAGGATAAATGAAATTATAAATATTTTTTTGTCATTTCACCTATGAAATGTGGAAAATTGAACTCAACAAAGCCAAATAGCCGAATTGGACATAGTTAAGTGGAGAGTCGAGTTGTGTCCTAAACAACAAAAAATAAAATAAAATAAAAGAAGTTCAATTTCTTTTCTTTTCCAGCACTTTTGTTGGAACCAAACCAAATCAATCTCTATTTGGCAACTCGAAAAACATAATAAAATAAAAGAAATCGAAAATTCGAACATCACGGGGACTTTACTTTTAAAAATCTGAGTCTAAAGTAAGCCAATAGTAGCAGTAAGTTGAGAGGAATGAAAAGCTGTCAGTTTGCTTGGAATCCCTAAAAAATAGAAGAAAAAAAATAATTGAAATATTCCCAGGAAGCAAACATGAAATAAAAGACATACCTCACTATCTTCTCCTTCTTCAACTCCATATATGTTGGTGGTGTCAAGCCAACTGAAGTTAGTTCCATCTAGCTTCACTGAAGTTAGGCGGACTTCTTCCCCTCTTCGTGCTTCTTGAAGAGTCCATCCAGCTATACTAGAGTCAGACGGACTTCTTTCCGGCACAAAAGGATGTTCGGACATGTGGTCCGGGCACGCCTTTCCGAAACTTAAGTCAGATAAGAGCAGCTCTAACTATTTTGTGGGAAAGAGTAAGCATATGTGTGAGTGTATACCTCATTCGTGCTTTTTGGAAAGGTTTATATAGAGTTGATGACACTATCACTGTAGTGCTAACTATGCACTCTAGTCTTTCAGGTAATGATGATTGCCCTTAGGGCAGTTGGGCAATCATCATAGATCAGGGCGGCTGGCAGACGCCCTCTACTGAAGTGCCGAAGTCTCGAACAGTGCAGCTGACCATCCATTTAGCCTGCCAATGTTTGGGATTGTGTGCAACAATTAATTGAGATTGACTTTTGGATGTAAATGGAGTCTCATCCGCCACTAGGATGTTAAGTGTTTGGGTCGACGCTCAAACGTCAAGCGTGATTGATCACGCATACGAGAAGTCTTAAAGACTTGACTGGACATATCTTCCCATCTGAAAGTCCAGCGAGCCCAGGCTGCCGATTCTATCTAGCCTTGTGGGAAAGGGGAACCCTCTCACTTTTGATGCCAGATGGAACTTATCTTGGTCTGGACGGAATGATCCCAGATAGGTTACATACTTGTCATAGACAACCAAAGGGTTTTGAGTTTGAAAGGGACACATGGAGAGGAACTCCCCACAATGCCCCCTTAACCCGTCTACTTGTATCCGACCGAGTAGCCGACGGGTAGGGGTAGAACGGGTTACATGTCTCCTTAGGTTACTTGGGCGCTTTAGAACACATGTCACTTGAAGTGGTAATGATGGGTCGCATCCATCAAGGCTGGCTATCAGACGGCACGGCTCTTCGAGATGCGTTTCCAGGTGGCTCGTCTCTTGGGATACTTGGGTTCTTGGACCCCTATAAATAAGGGTTCCCTCACCCTTTGTGTTTCTTTTTAGACTTTTCCACTTTGGAGTTCCTCTCTTTCCGCTTCTACAACTTCATTGTTGTTGCGCCTACCACCAGTCGCTCTTAGCTTTCCTTGCTACCGTTTCCAAGCTTGCTTCCAGCGGACTCCTTTCCTTTCAAAGAGTGCTCACACCTATCTCCGGTAACTTTTTCACTTCTCACCTTCTTTTCCGTTTACTTTTTATTTTTGAGCTATGGTAGTGGATGTTTGGTTGGATAGAAAATGGACGCCCTAGAGTCCAGATTCTAGGGTTTTTTTTGCGTTTATGCTTTGGAAAGGATGATCGTACCAACGATCGAACTTAGGGTTTTTTAGGTTTCTCTTTCTGCTTCTTTATTGTCAGTACATTCAATGGTCAGTTTAGGAGCTTTGTCTTGCAATTGTTGCGTTGGCATGATGGGGCGATTCTTCTTTTGATTACTGGTCAAGAGGCTTGCTCTTTAAGTTTCGTTAGACAGTCCGTTTAGACTCGGACTTTCAGTCTGTTTAGGTTTCTTGTTGTATTGTTGAGGCATTGCTGAATGACGGATGGGTCGAGTGACCGATTTTGATAACTGCGTTGTCCTGCACAGGTTTCCACATGGCCTAAAACCACTTAGCATGATAGCAAGAGGAGGTGTTGCTTCCACCAGTGAAAGTGGTAGGCCTTAGAAAAGTGGACGATAAAACACTAGAGTCAGGGCGCCTGATATTGAAGTGTCTGGTTAATCTTCTATCAGAATGGGAATTCCGGGCTTGCTTTCACATTTCGGACAATATCCCTATTCATCTAATAGACAACGAGGCTCTATCCTCTGTTGATCAACCCAACAACGTGATGTATTTCACTAAGGAACAATTTGTTGCGGGACTCTGCCTACCCCTCCCATATCTCTTTAAGCAATTCCTTCACTTTGCCCAAATCCCTCCAACTTTTGTTCATCCAAACGTTGTCTAGGTACTGATGGGATGTAGCGTCCTAGACATGCTCTTCTAGATGGATCTTTCCTTGTTGGAAGTCTTGTTTGTCTACATAATCAAAATGAACCAAAATGAAAGGTTTAGCTTCTCTACCAACATTCCTTCCCTCTAACTGGTGACGAGCCTTCCAGATTCATGCAAAGGCTGGGCAAAGGGGCATGTCTTAGTCTTCGATCCTTGGAGTGGCTCGTCCGAGGGACTAGACGTAGTCTTTTCTCCATAACATTTGTTGAAGATTCCGAATAGGATACGTCTTTATAACTTTGTCTGTACTTTGCAATTATTTCTACCCCATTGTGAATCTACTATTGATTATTCTATTTGGGTGATACAGGTAAGAAAAGGTGGGGTCATCTTGTAGAGTGAGTGAAAAAAGCTTCATTCACCCAACTCAACAAGCTATTCAAAATAGACGGATCTAAACGGAATCACAAGGTTCTTCTGTCAGACAAGAACTTGCTAGCACTTATCAACGATCCTAAGTCATTCATCATTCTCGTATTCCCTCATGTGGCTCCACCGTCTTTGATACCTAACGAACACTTCATGATAAAGGACTTACCTTTTTACGAGGTCACTCGTTTAGTGGATTCAGAGGCACGCCAGGCCCGTTTAGATGAGCGAGAGAAAAAACGTCAGGAAAGGATGTTGAGGCAAGCTCCAGCTGCTAGTCGTCTATCCTCGAATTTTGTT
This sequence comes from Vitis cinerea var. helleri x Vitis riparia, assembly GCA_946000715.1. Lineage (NCBI taxonomy): Eukaryota > Viridiplantae > Streptophyta > Magnoliopsida > Vitales > Vitaceae > Vitis > Vitis cinerea var. helleri x Vitis riparia. The sequence goes on along the minus strand of OX254005.1, from coordinate 14,107,681 downwards.
GTCTGCGCTCCCACTAAGAAGAGGAAAGAACCTACTACTTAGCCTGTTCAGAGGATAAAGATTCCGCCACTTGCACCTTCGTCTTCTCCATCAGCTTCATCTTTCTCGTCATCTTTATCTTCTTCAGTTTCCAATAGCAAACCAGAGACAGGGGTTGACCGGGTGGTGCCCCCTATTATTTATAAGGAGAAGGAAGAAGAAGAATATATAAATTCAAACTTCAAAGTTGGATTTCAAGAGAGGCAATGCAAGCACCTGTCTGAATCCATTGCTATCAATCCTACCCCCTCAAAGAGAGCTTGTCCGGAACCTGCCTATTCGGAACCTATTTCAGCTCCTCTACCGATGCCAGCGCCTTCGACTATTGCTGTAGAGATTACTCCTAAGCCAGATGAGAAACTTCCTTCCACTGATGACATTGCTCATCATGAGCCAAGGAGGCCCTCCATCGGCCCGAACCATTTTAGCGAAGAATCGTGTGATTACATGGCTTCTTTTCATTTTCGTCCGAAGTCAAGCAATGTCCCCAACCGAGATAAAGTATCTCCATGCAAGACTTCACGACTTTCAAGATGGTAGAAGTGGTAAGTCGCCTCCCCTTTTCTACTAATTTTGTCTTAGCTTTTTGTTTTACAACAGTTTCCCTACTGCCCCCTCAAGTGATAGCTAGAGTCCGGAATCTCATACGGCTGCATGTTCAGCTCTTCTACAGGGTTGGAAGCAGCTAAGACCACGAGGGCATACCTTGCCCATCATATGGACCGGAGTGAAGCTCTCCTCGCTAGCTTGGAAACAACGAAGAGTGAAGTTGCAGCTGCCCGGAGAATTGTTAAAAAATGAGTCAACCTGCTAAGGAAGGTAGAGAAAGAGAATGAGGCAATTCGAGCTGAAGCTCATCGGCTGGCCGAGGAAAAGGAGGCAATGGAGGTCAGCAAGAAAAAAACTGAGGAGGAGACTGAACGGCTGAAGCAGGAGCTGTAGGATCTCTAGGCGAGGTTTGCCGCTCAGAAAGAAGAGTTGGATGCTAAGTACCAAAAGCAAGTGGATGACATGTCCTTCTATGGCTATCAATGTTGCATGAAGAAGCATGGCATTGCCCAGGATACACCCAATTTCCCTTCAGATGATGAGGATGAGGCTCAAAGTGGCCCTACCCGGGGACGAGGAGATGCTTCTAGAGCTGGTCCCTCTAGCGAGCAGGCTTAATCTTGAATTTATTTACTCTGGCCGGATATGGCCTAGACTATTAAACTTGTAAAGATAATGGTTTCCTTATTTATATGAATATACTTGCTTTATTCGTTTCTCATATATTATTTTTCATAAGCAACTTTATTGAAAGTATTGTTTTAAATAGGATACATTCCACAAGCGGAGCATGGGTATGTCGTCTAGTGTTTGAAGATGGTATGCCCCTAAGTGTCCAGTCTTAGTCAAAACATACGACCCTTTCCAGTTAGCTTGAAGCTTTCTAAGCCCTACTTCGACTATGTTCTCAAAGATTCTTCTGAGGACTAGAGTTCTTATCCGGAAAAACCATGATCACTTTTTTTTTTTTGTAATGAGCAATCATTATTTGATGGTAAGAAGTCATTCGGATAGCCGCGTCTTCTCGTATTTCATCTGCCCAATCCAATTGTCTTATGAGTTCTTCATCATTGTCCCTTTGATCTTGCACGGTCATTCTGGCAGTAGGCATACCAATTTCAGTTAGAATAACAACCTCCATCCCATAAGCAAGGGCGAAAGGAGTAGCTCATGTTGGCCGTCTAGATGTTGTTCAATAAGCCCACAAGACTCCGAACAGTTCATCCACCCATTTTCCTTTAGTGTCTTCCAACCTTTTTTTATGTGCATTCACTATAGTTTTGTTTGTTATCTCTGCTTTCTCGTTGCTTTGAGGATAGCAAGGCGTTGAATACGGGTTTCTAATGTTTAACTTCGAGTAGAACGTTCGGAAGACAATACTGTCAAATTGTGGCCCATTATCCGCCACAATTTCTTGTGGAACTCTGAATCGGCACACGATGTTTTTCCAGACAAACTTGGAGACGTCCTTGTCTTTGATGCTAGCATAGGCTTTTGCTTCCACCCACTTGTTGAAATAATCGGTTGCTACGAGCAAAAATTTCTTTTGCGCCACTGCAATGGGTACGGGGCCGACTATGTTCATCCCCCACTATGCGAATGACCAAGGACTTATGACCAGGTTGAGAGCTTCACAAGGTACTCAAGGAATAGGAGAGTATCTTTGACACAAGTCACATTTCTTAACATAATTTTCAACATCTTGCTTCATAGTGGGCCAATAGTACCCTTGCGTGTGAGCATGATGTGCCAGGGTTCGTCTGCCCGAATGATTGCCACACACGCTTTCATGGAGTTCGACCAGCACATATTTAACTTATGGATCGCTCAAACACCTTAGGTACGGACTTCCGAATGATCATCTATAAAGTTGGTCATTGATCAAAATGAAGCAGGTTGCATGTACATGGAGTCTGTGGCCTGTTTTCCATTTTCTGGTAATTTTCCCATTTGCAGGCATTTCACGATGTCATGCATCCAGCCGGGGTCCGCTTCATTAGTACTGCACATTGGTTAGGGTGCGGTTGAGGGCATGGCTTGGAGATAAACGGACAACATCACTGCTTCTTTTATAGGGAGAGTGGCGACTATGCTAGCCAGTGCGTTTGCCTTCAAGTTCTCTTTGCAGGTCCCTCGCCTAACAATTCATTCATCGAGTTTTTTCAAGCGATCTTCCACCATGGCGAGGTAGTGAGTCATGCGATCATCCTTTACTTCATACTCTCTTTGAATTTGCCCAATAATTAGCTGAAAGTCGCTCCTAATTTCCAACCTTGTTACAGCCAATGCTAGGGTAAGGTCTAGCCCTACTAGGATAGCCTCATATTCTGCTTCATAGTTGAAGGCAGAAAGAGACATATAACTTGTTCTACCAGTTCTCCGGTTGGTGATTACAGGATCAAACCTATTCCAGACCTAGACGCTGTGGATGCTCTGTCTACTTGAAGTGTCCACCATTGTTCTTTAGGGGGATTAGTTGGATGTGCCGATTTTTGAGGGAATTCGACTATAAAGTCAGTCATAACTTATCTCTTCAATGATAACCTAGGTTGGTATTTGATTTCGTATTCATTTAACTCGATGGCCCATTTCAACATCCGTTCGGACAGATCCGGTTTGTGTAGGATAACTCGAAGTGGCTAATTTGTGAGAACAGTCAATTGGTGAGCTTGGAAGTACGGGCGAAGCTTCTAGGGGGCGTTTTTCAAGGCTAGGGTCATTTGCTCTATTTTGGAGTACCAAGTATCTGCATCTACCATTGCTTTGCTCATAAAGTAGACGGGCATTTGCTCTTTATCTTGCATGTGCCGAAATAAGATGGCATTAACAGCACAGTCATACACAACCAGATACATGTATAGTTGTTCGTCGGATTTAGGGCTACTGAGAATGGGCAGTTCAATGAGGTAGTGTTTGCTACTTCAAATGTTTGCCTGCACTTATTAGTCCGACCAAATGTACTTGCTCCCCTGAGCGTGAGGAAGAAAGGTTTCAGCTTGTCTGTGAAGCGGGCAATGAAACGCCCCAAAGCTACTAGACGACCTATGAGGTGTTGCAACTCCTTTTTGCTATTTGGGCTAGGTTTTTCAAGGATTGCCTTTATTTGAGTTGGATTGACTTCAATTCCCTTTTAGGTCACCATAAACCCAAGAATCTTCCCTGCATTAACACCGAAGGCGTACTTAGTTGGGTTGAGCTTCATATTGTATGCCCACATCAGGTGTTGGACGTGTTCAGCTCGGGTTTCACTTTTTACAATAATGTCGTCAATGTAGACCTCCATAGTTCGGTCGATCAAGGGTTTGAAGATCTTCATCATTAGTCTTTGATAAGTAGCACCAACATTCTTGAGCCCGAATGACATGACTTTGTAGTAATACAACCCATGGTGTAACAAAGGTTGTCTTCTCCTCATTCGGATGGAACATAGGGATTTAGTGGTATCCGGAGAAAGCATCAAGAAAGGAAAGCATCCCATGTCCAGCGGTGGCGTCGACTATCTGATCTATCTAGGGTAAAGGAAAACTATCCTTTGGACAGGCGTAATTCAGGTTGGTGTAATCAATGTAAACTTGTCATTTCCCGTCTTTCTTTGGAATGACCACCACGTTTGCTAACTAGTCTGGATACTTGACTTCTTTGATAAATCCGACTGCTATCAACTTGTCAACTTTTGTGTGGATGATTCTCTGTCTATCTGGATGGAAATGTCGAACCTTTTTCTAGACAGGACTTGAGAAGGGTGTGACTTTGAGCTTGTGAGAGGCCACAGATTGATGGATTCCCAACATATCAAAATAAGTCCAGGCAAAGAAGTCCTTGTTCCACAGAAGCACACTTCCGAGCTGTTCCAATTCATTATGCGCGAGCAGGGAGCTAGTATAGGTGATTTGATTTATGCCATGTAAGAGACATAGTGGCTGGAGTGGTTCAGCTGCAGGTGGATTTTTTTTCGTCGGGCTCAGTAATTGCTATTGCTCCTTTGTGTTTGATGATTTCGGATGTGCCTTTTCACTGGTTGAATGTCCGGACTCTAGGGCCACCCAGTAGCATTGGCGTGCGACTAGCTGGCTACCAAGAAGATTGACTTGTCCTCCTCAGTAAGGTAGCTCGCCATTTGATGATACGTAGAGTGAACGACTTTCATTCTATGAAGCCATGCATGTCCCATAATGGCATTGAAATGGGACCTCGACCACTGAAAATTGTACACTTAGGATGATTGGGCCAGCTTGGACGGGCAACACAATGTTACCCTGAGAAGCCGTCGTGGCTCCATTAAACCCAAATAATAATCGCTCTGGGTTCTTAGGGCGAATGATGAATAGCTCATCTACTTGTAAGCTGACAATTGCAAGAGGTCAACTGAGCTACCCAGATCAACCAAAACCCTTCTTATGTCGAACCCACTTATTCCTAGTGTTAGGACTAGGGCATCTTTGTGTGGTTGCAATACTCGACTAGCATTTACTAGGGGGAAGGTAACTCTGTCGTTAATTGGGCGCATACCCCATTCCGAAAAGTTGTGTTGGATGGAGCTGACTTGCTCTCTTATAGAGACCGCGTGGAGCAACCTTTGCCTTTTCCATTTAGAGTTGTATCTATCGTTAATGGGGACTCTATGTATGTAGTGGATGACAACTCTAGGAGTTGCTAAAAATGCAAGGGCCTGGACGACTAGGTTTTGGGTCATTTTTCTTCGCTTGCCAGTTGTGCGGACATATTGTTTCAGGTGTCCAGCCCAGATTAGCTTTTCCACCAAGTAATGGAGACTCCTACATTGCTCGGTGGTATGGTCATGATCCTTATGATAGGCTCACCTTCTATATCGATCCCGTTTAGTCGGATCTGTCTTGATTGGCTCTGGCCACTTGAAGTAGGACAGATCGCGGATCATCAGGAGAAGTCTCTCATATGAGATATTGAGGGGGGTCAGTCTCGCTTGATTATGTTGTTATGACCATCCCACCTCTTGCTAGTTTGCCTCGTTTGGTTTAAGGGCTTAGAGTTTCCTACCTCGTCGTGCTTGGTTAGATAATTTGCCTCATAGACATCGTCTTCAAGCATGGAGTATTTGTTTGCCCATCTAAATAGTTTGTCCATTATTACAAGTGACTAAGACTCAAAGAATGGCGTGCTCGAGTAGATGTTTCGCTTGAAGATTTGCATGATGACATCCATGTTGTAAGACTCCACCTAGAACACGATTTGTCTTAACCATTTCATGAAGTCTCTAAGTGACTCTTTCTCTTGCATTTTGATGTTCTACAAGGTGCTTATGTTATGCTTATGGCGAGCTGAACATAAGTAGTGGCCCACAAAGGCTTCCGATATGTCTTGAAAAGTGTTTACGGAATTCCTCAAGAGACGGTGGATCCAAAAGAGAGGCTGGTCGTGTAGGCTGGCCGAAAAAACCTTGCACAATAGTGCATCATTCCCTATATCGAGGGTCATGAGCTGCCTAAAGTGCATGATGTGATCAAACGGATTGCTTGTTCCGTCGTATGTCATGAATTTTGGCACTATGAATCCCCTAAAGGGCTCATAGTTAATAATATGAGGGTCGAATGGCGTGGAAAGCATGACATCCAACCATCACCTGACGAAGCCTGGTGGAGCTCGATTTGCGAGGGCCCCTGCTTGTTGCTACCTTGGTAGCTGAGAGGGCCACTTCAACATAATTGTTGTGGCTAAGGGACCTAGACGGGCTTCCAAGGTTTTTGTCATGTCTGGTTTTCCCTCTATGTCTAGCACCTGAGGTTCCAATCAGGCTCGCATCGCATCTGATAGACGTGACTTTCTATCGTGCCTCATCTTCGTTGATACTCAGGTAGAGTCGGTGACTTCGTCCAGCTACACCTGGCAAGCTGGCGAAAACTCCTCCTCATACTGTGTCGTGTGGCTGCCAGAGGGGAACTCTGCATTCCTAGGGAAAGATGCCTCATCAGTCCGTCTTGAGGCTGTCCGTTAGCTTTGAGTTTGCCAACTTTGGGAAGGACCCAATGATGACATTTGGGCTCGTAACTCTTCATTCTCTTCTTTGAGTCACCTCTTTTGGCGGAGTAGAGATTGCATTTTTCGATCACTCTATCGTTGGCGTCTTTCTATACTTTCACGCTAGGAAAAGTAGCCTTCGCTACCCATAGCTGATGATCGGCTCCTGGAGGGTGTTGACATCCTTAGTCGATCTCACATACGACACCAATGTTGTTGGTGTCAAGCCATCTGGAGTTAGGTTCGTCTAGCTTCGCTGAAGTTAAGTTGACTTCTTCCCCTCTTCGTGCTTCTTGAAGAGTCTGTCTAGCTGCACTAGAGTCAGATGGACTTCTTTCCTACACAAAATGATGTACGGATGGGTGGTCTAGGCATGCCCCTTGAAGCTTAAGTCAAACAAGAGCAGCTTTAACCATTTTATGAGAGAGAGTGAGCATATGTGTGTGCACATACCTCGTTCATGCTTTTTTGAGGGTTTATATAAAGCTGATGACACTGTCACTATAGTGCTGACTATGCACTCTAGCCTTTCTAGTAATGATGATTACCCTTAAGGCAAATGGGCAATCATCACATATTAGGGCGGCTGGCAGGTGCCATTTGTTGACGTGCCAAAGTCTCGAACTGTACAATTGACCATTCATTTAGCTTGCCAATGTCTAGGATTGTGTGCAACAATTAATTGTCATTGAATTTTGGACATAAATGGAGTCTCATCCGCCGCTTAGACGTCAAACGTGATTGATCACACATGCCAAAAGTCTTAAAGACTTGACTGGACAAATCTTCTCGTCTGAGAGTCCAATGAGCCTGGGCTGTAGATTCCGTCTGGCCTTGTGGGAGAAGGGAATCCTCTCACTTTTGATGTCAGACGAAACTTATCTTGGTTTTTCATGGAATGATCGCAGACGAGTTACATACTTCTCCCAACGACCAAGGGGTTTTGAGTTTGAAAGGGACAAGTGGAGGGGAACCCCCCCACAATATACAACGCATTAGAGGCAAAAACCTTGTTGTAAAGAGTATATGCAAAAAGGAAGTGAGGGTTTGAGGTCAAGGGCCTGGGGGTGGGTGAGAAATTGAATGTTGTAGTGATGGAGATTGGATGAGACTAGGGGAGGGGATGATTGCTTTAAAACTTAAAACCTATCTAATAAAAAGTAAAGCAAATTAAAGGAGAAAATAATAAAACCATTTCAATGTAAAAGAACCCCCCACTCCACATGGGACTATTTTGCTGGAGTTGGGCCCCATAATTGCACTTTTATGCCCAGGCCCTTGGAATACTCCTATAATTGTCTCCAAGATTTTGAGACAATGTTGAATGTTGGAACTACCGTTCCATCTTATTCCAATTGAAATGATTAATCAACCGCTGCTTTTAGAGGATACATCAATTAACACCTTGGATTAAATGCTTTATCCATCTATTTCTTCTTCTACTTCTAGCTATCTTCATTTTTCTTTTTGAATTTTTATTTTCAAAAGTACAAAATTTTAAAAATTACATTTATAACCCATTTTACTTTTAATTTCTATAATTTGATAGTCAAAAATTTAAAATTAGGGTGTAGTTTAATGATTTTTTATTTTTTATTTTTAAAAATAAAAAATGATAATAACTGTGGACTCGCATTTTCACGTGTGTCCCTATTCGATGGCAAGATTCGCTTTTTATTTGGTGAAAATTTGATTTTTAAAAAAAAAAAACTTAGAGTCGCCACTTATTTTAGTTTTTTTCTAAGGGAAAACAAAATAAAAAATAAAACCTTATGTAACTCCTTATTTGGAAAAGACATGTCTACAAAAACCGAATCTGGATCTGAGGGTCAGGTTACCTATTGGGAAGGTACAGTGGTGAGTCGTACCACCCCTCTAAGCTTATATACATACATTCTCTACTAAACGAATTAAGGGAATTATGATAATTAATTAATTAATCATGGATACTAAAATTAATAACATAAATCAATATACACAAAAATGATAATAAAATCAAATTACAAGAATGCACAAAGTATGTGACCAGAGAATCATGCAAAATGATTTATTGAACTAAATAAAAAATATATTTTAAAATAATTAGTTTTTTGGAAATTTCAAAAGATTTTATTAAAAACAATTTTGAAGTAATGATTTCAATTTATTTATTTACACAAAAAAAATGTCAATTTATTTTCTTCAATTTAAAAAAAAAAAAGTTATTTACACTTATTGTTTCAAAAGAACTTATTACAAAATTTCAATTTGGCAACAAAAAAATTATTTTTACTTGCTTTTACTATAAAGGAATTCATTTTTACAAATTATTTAGAATATATAGATAGTTGTTATCTTTATAGAAAACATGACTTTTACAATTTTATTTACAAAAATATCAAAATTCAATCCAATTTTATTAATACCAAAAAAAAAAATTATTAGTCAAAAAATGAATTTTTACAAAATTAATTACAAAAATGTTTGAATCCCGCGTTTGATTTTAAAAAGATTTATTGGAAAATATTTTATCGAATAATTATCCATGATTTTATAAAAAGATATTTCAAATTTATTACTTACCCTTAAAGATTTGGAATTTGTGTAAAAAAAAGTGTAGACTCCCAAATTTGTCAAATTTAATTAATTAATTTATTATTATCTTTTTAACCTAATATTTTAAACCCATTTTAATTATAATTTTATAGTTATTATTATTATTATTATTATTATTATTATTATTATTATTATTATTATTATTATTATTATTATTTATTTTATTTTATTTTTATCCCTTTTTCATTTTTTCTTTCATACTTTCTCCATTTTTTTTTCTCTTATTTCCCCTATTCTTTCTCTCATCCCCATGATAACCCCTACTCATCCCTCATTTTTTTTTTTCTCATTTTCCCCTTTCTTTTCATATTTTCCTTTTTTCTTTCTTCTTCCCATTTTTCCCACACTCATAGTCACCTCTCTCTCTTTCCCTAATCTATTTTTCTTCTCTCTCCACACCGTTATACCCACGAGGGGCACTATCGGTGACGCCGTTGTGGCGGCATTGTTGTCGGCCAACAATCACCCCCCTTCTCTGGTTGTATCTCTCACTCCTCTTTTTTTTTTTCTCTCTCTCTCTCATCACCATCGACGATGCCACTATTGGCGGCTCACTATCGGCGACACCACTATAAGAGGCCCACTATCGACGATACCATTGTCGGCGATGCTACTGTTGACCAGTAGTCCTCTCCAACGTCGATAATCCTTTCTGTCACATCTTCTCTCTCTCTCTTCTTTCCTACCCATCATCATCCACCATGATCACCATCCATGGTGAAGCTCACCATAGTTGACTATTGTCATTCAACATTGGCAGCATCGACACCGTCTCTCCACCACGACACTCATTCCTTCCATTTTCATTTTGGAGGCTTCAAAAATGGTAAGTAACCCTTTCTTTCTTCATTTCGATTTCTACAGTGCTTTGTTTGGAGACTTAGGTTTTGTTTGTTAGGCTTTGGATTGCGTTTATGGGCTTTGAAGATGTTGGGCTTGCATGGTTTTGATTTGGGCTGCTAATTTGTTTGACTTAGGCTTGCATATTTATTGGATATTAAATTGGGCTTGAATTATTGGATGTTATTGTTGGGGCTACTTGAATTTCTTTGATTTTTGCTGATTGGGTTTTTCTTGGTGTTTGGACAGGTGTTTTGGCACTGTGTTGAGAGTGGAAAAAAATGGGAGCAATTAGAGCAATTGAAGCAGGACATGGGTAGTGGCAGGTTGGAAAGGACTTCTCCTTGAAGAGTTAGAATTTTTTTTTTTTGTATATTTTGGGATATCTTCTATAAAAATGGGTGGGAGGGATAAGCATAGGAAATCCTGGTTCTCTCTTCTCTTTCTCGGTTTTGTTTTGTATATATTTACTATGAGCAGAGATTTATTTTGGGATGTTTTTGGAGATGCTGAGAGATTGCAATTTTTGTTAGGGCATTATTGTGTAGGTATACTCGAATCCTTCTCCTCATTTTGTCATATTTTTCATCTTTCATTTTATTTCATTTAGTTATCTATTTATCTTTATCAGTTTTATGTAAATATTGCTTTTTGATATTTAGATTTTATTCATCATTGGAAAAAAATGCATGAATAGTGTAATTGTACGAGATATTATCATTTGCTTTGAATCTTTGTTCATATCTTGTTATCTCATTTTTTTAAAAAATATTTTTTTTTGTTATTATCATCATCGTTATTCTACTTTAATTTTCATGTGTTTTATTCTTTTCATTTTTTGTTTGTTAATAAATCTGAAATAAAACTTTTTTTTTAAATGATAAAGTTTGAAAACCTTTTTCATAATAAATTTGTTTTTTTTTTATAAGAAATTAAAATAAAGTAACAAAATGATTTGTTTTTACAATATTGAAATATTCATTCCTTTTTTTTTTTTTTAATAAATTGGAAAAATTTTCTGTAATGAAACTTAAAAAAAGCAAAAAAGGACTTTTTATTTGAAATAAAATTCAAAAGCTTTAAATCCTTTTTTTATCTTTATTTTATTTTATTTAGTTCTCTTATTTGTTTTTCTCTTTTACTTTTTTTTTATTAAAGAATTGAGTGAAACATTTTTTTTACCTTAAATAAAATCACTTCATTTTTGAAATCAAGCTCCTTTATATATATATATATATATATATAAATTGTTTAAAATTTTATAAGAAAATTACTTTAAATAAAAAAAATATCTTGTAAATAATTAAAAGTCAAGCAAAAATTATCTTTAAATAAAAATCAAGATACTTGTAAATAATTTTGCAAAGGTTCTTTTACCAAATAATTTATAAAAGTCTTCCTTAAATAAAATTATGATTGGAATAATATTTTTTTTTTATAAAAAAAAAAGATATAGTTTTATGATTGGAATAATTTAAAATTGTTTTTTTTTTTTATAAAAAAAATAAAATTATTTTCTTCTAAGTGCGATATTTAGAACCACTATTAGTAACTCTAGTTTTAAATTTAGGGAGAATTGTGTTTTGGGTCCAGTTGGGCCCAAAAATTAAGAGAAGGTCCATCTAACCGACCTATTTAAGCTGAAAACCCATAGGAAGTGTCAAAATTAAAAAGAAGGATATGCACTTTTATTAATTCCAAAAATAACCTTTGCTGATTATGAAAAAAATAATGATAAACAAAAAAATCCAGGTTGGAATTTTGCCCTAATTTTGGTGTCTCTTCAGATTTCAAGCCTATAAGTCGTTTTCTTCTCTTCATCCCGAGTTCCTCCATCACTTGCATCTCAATCTCTGCGGCTCTTTGGAATTTTGCCCTAATTTTGCTCTCTTCAGCATTTCAAGCCTATAAGCCATTTTCTTCTCTGCCTAGAAGTAGTTTTCTTCTCTGCCTAGAAGTCGTTTTCTTTTCTGCCTAGAAGCCATTTTCTTCTCTGCCTAGAAGTCGTTTTCTTCTCTGCCTAGAAGCCGTTTTTTCTCTTCCGCCCGAGTTTCTCCATCGCTTGCATCTCAATCTCTACGGCTTTTTGGAATTTTGCCCTAATTTTGGTCTCTCTTCAGCATTTCAAGCCTAGAAGCCGTTTTCTTCTCTTCCTCCCGAGCACCTCCATCGCTTGCATCTCAATCTCTGTGGCTCTTTCATTTTTTCTCGCATTCGTCTCTCTCAAAAATTTGAATAAGGTATGGATTTCAGTTGGGTCTCTCTTGTTGCATATTTGAGGTTAGTAGATTGCCTAAATCTCGACCTAAATTTTCTTAGTCCAAATCTCTAAATTGTGTTCAACTTGATCTCCGGAGTTCAAGTTACTATTCCCATTCAATAATTGACTTCTTGGTTTGCTACTATTATTCGGATGCTGAGAAAATAATGAGAAAAAGAAGGAAAAATTTTGAACCATAAGTTTTTCTTTAAGCCTTGAGAATACAGAAAATGCACTTTACTTGCAACTCATGATTCATGGCTTAATCGATCTGATTTTATTTTTGTAATTTTTTTTAGATTTTTTTTTTCATGCTATTTGTATATTTTAAATTCAAAAAAATATTTGTGAAAAATTGTCATATATACTTGAAAATAATTTATAATTGTTTAATTGGTTGCTAGAAAACCAGGAGAGGAAAAATGGAAAGGGGAAATGGAAAACCTAAAAACCCTAAAGTTTTCTTATGGTGCCTTGGCTTGAGATGTAGGCACAAGTAACAGATTTATCTCTTTTTATCTATTAGTTTTTTTTACCCTTAAACCTTAAATGTGTTAAACTATTGCTTATGGTTTTGTATGAATCATCTAAAGTATGACATGATAGTTTAGAAGAGAATTCTGTATTTGTTACATTTTTTAGGCTATTATCTCTTCATATTATTTTGCAAAGCAACGCTTTATAATTAATATTTAAATATCTCCATTCTCTTTGAATAAGTTTGTAGGCATGTCTAATATAGTAGTACCAACAGAAATTGTCTAAGGGTTTGAGTGAGAATGAGAATTTCTTTTCTACCTAGTGTAAGTATAGGTCAGAGCTTAATAAAACGTGGGGGATTATTTGTGATAAGACTGTATAAAGTTAGCACATTTGTATGTAATTTATGGTGGACAAATGTAGTTCTTTAAATTTTTTTTTTTTGGTGCCATCTGCGGAAATGAACACTGGGATTATGGGATTAGTCGGAGTTTGATTGTTTTTTTACTTAAGTTGATTGTCATTGCATTGTAAGTAAATAGGGAGAATTAAATATTATTAGAATGAATCAGGAAGAGACTTGATGTCAGGAACTATTCTTCGTGGCTGTATGCATCTTGTTGATCAGGCCGACAGTGAGAGAGTAGACAAATCTGAGGTCAATGGAGATAGACTAAAGGAGGCACAACATATTAATAGATCTCTCTCTATTCTAGGGGATGTCATCTCTACCCTTGCCCAGAAGAGTCCACATGTCCCTTACAGGAATAGTTAAGTAACAAAACTTCTTCAAGACTCACTTGGTAAGAATAAACTAATGTATTTTCAGAGTATGAACCTCATATTTGATTCTGTTTTCTTTAATTTTATTTTTAAAATTATAATATGGCTTTTGGATTGTAATTCTCTTTAGGGGGGCAAAGTAAGACACTAATGTTTGTTCACATTAGCCCTGAATTGGATGCTGATGGAGAAACAATTAGCACAGTTAAATTTGCAGAGTGATTTGCCATAGTAGAACTTGGTGCTGCTCGTGTAAACAAGGATAGTGCAGATGTGAAAGAGCTGAAAGAACAGGTTCTGAATGCTCTCATTATTTATCATTCTTCTCAATTCTTATTTATTATTCTGAAAACTTTGACCTATTATTTCAGATTGGTACTCTGAAGGCAGCTCTGGCAAGGAAAGAGGAAAACCAGAGGACATGCAACATTCATTTTCCAACAGTTCTGAAAGATAGAGAACAAAAACCAGTGAGTTATCCAAGTTTGATGTTCTGATTATGCATCCAAGTTTTTGTGTGTCACACCCCAATTTTTTTTTTTATTATTATTATTTATTCTTCAACTAAACAATTGATACTCAAATACAATATAAGTGCTCTCAAAAATTTAAATGTAGAGTTCCTACTTGAATTTGTTCAAAAAGAGGATATGGAAAACCTGTTATAAAGAGTACATCCTGTATTAAACATTGTGACTATCAAGTTAACAAAATATGTTTTCTTTCACAAAAGAAACTTGTACAACATTAATTTACATATACCAAGCCCCATTGTTTACTACGGGTAGCCCATACTACAAGTGTATCTGACAAATATATACATTACATCATTCCAACAAAAGGTTTAGTCTTGATACAAAAGGCATGGCCTCAAAAGACTTTCAATATGAGCAAACAGCATCCAATCACAGTAAAGCATTGCTCAAGCATTATTTCCTGCATAGGTCTTCTGACCTGCATCTAGAGGTGGAAGGGATAGGGTGAGTTCACAACTCAGTAAGAAAGTTTATAACCATCCTAAGTATACCCTTAAAAACCATGAATTAAACGTTTAATAGCATGCATGATAAACATTTCATAACCATTAACAATTGTGTAATCATGTCAAACATGTATGCATGTGTTTGTTCATTTCATCATTGCTTTTCCCCATCCATCCTTTCACAACTGATCAATTGCTGACTCCCAACAATCTACACAGTAGATACAATGCTCCACAAGAAACTCGATCAATATAATAATGACTATTCTAGGACATCACCCAAGGGCAAGTCATACCCCGTGTCTTTTGGGACTCATACCCAAGGGCAGGACCAACCCCGTGTCTTTAAGGACTAAAACCCAGGGGCAGGACCAACCCCATACACCCACATCGAAGTGTCTTCCTTGAGGGCTTTAGGGACTTTCACCCAAGGACCCACGGTCCCACATAAACAATATATCAAATGATAAGGCCTGTAGCATCACATAAGCACTCGCCACCAATAAATTCTCTGAATATCATCTGTGATAACTCCATATCCTTCTTGCAATGCAACCCCACCATGAACCATTTTGACCACACAAACCATGAATCTTCATACCAATATACGTTCCAATATCATGGTAACATCTCAATGCAATAAAACAAGATGCAATGACACTTTAAAACATTTTATGAAATCATAAAAAATAACATGAAATTCCAACAAATAATTCAAGGAAAGAAATCAAATACACCATAGAATAGCATAAAATTCCCTACCTTACACCGACTTCCTTTTTGTGTTTCTTCTAAGTAGGCGATCTTTGCCTATTACGAGGAACTGAAATGAAACAACATAATTTAGGTTTTAGTTTATTGTTGCAAATTTTTAATTCTAAGATTCTCTAATCTATAACCTACATGTTTTCAAATCAAATTTGAATTGAATTAAACAATATTTACAATGCATATTAATTTCCCTAATTAATTACCAAACACTAATTCTTTTGATTTTCTTAAAGCCTAACCTATCAACAAATCCCAAGTGTCCAAATAACCCAATTCATCACATGTTTACTAATCTATTTTTCAATCAAACCAAATTAAACAAAGATTTATGCTGATCTTACCATTAATAAAATACTTAACTTAAAATTACTTTAATCTTTAATTAATTGTGATTCTTAACTAAAACGGGGTTATAGCTAATTATTCTCAACTTTTGCACAATTTTTACCGTTAATTCTTTTCAACATACCATTAGGAACCAAAATAAACGAAAATTACAAAATTAAACAACTTGCTCACCTCAAATCTACACTTTCTCTCTCTAGATTCTCTCTCTAACCCAAGTTGCTGCAGGTGAAATGGTGCAAAACGAGCTGCAGCCCCCTTATAAAGAGTCTCCATGCACCCAAGCACGAGGTGGCAGCCCACATGGCTGCCACCAATCCACCCAAGTAGGAGGTGGCAATCCACTAACTCCAATTTCCCAATTTTGCACTTTAGTCCTTCAAGTTATCAAAAATAAAACCCATAATTGCCCATTAGTCCTTTTGGTTTTCATAACCCTAATCAGTCCCTAAGAACCTAATAAGCATGCTTAGATCATTAGCTAATCCCACTTAACCTTAATCAAAGTTTAATGCATAATTAAACATGATTAGCACTAAACTAGTTTTAACATCTAATTAAGCAAGCTTAGAGTTAAGTACTAAAATAATCATTATTGCCTAATTAATTCATTAGTACTAGGTGTTACATTGTGAAACCAGAATTCAAGTTTGATGTTCTGATTATGTAGGCACGCAGCAATTAGGTTTTCTTTTTCTTTTTCCCGTATTCTGTTTTTAACATCTTGTGTATGAGATTGGTGACGGGTATTCTTTATGTTGTACATCCTGTGCAAAAGAGGCATTGCATAAGATCTAATTCCATTTGGCATATGTATTACTTGGAACAAAATCTTCTTCTCTCCACAAATGACAACAATTCAGTACTGAAGATTGCTGATTTTGGATTTGCAAGGTAAAATTCATATTATCTTTTACATTTTGTATGTGGGTTTTGATGGTGATTACTTTTCAAATCTTTTTTAGCAAGCCCATAAGATTCTTTCTTTTAATACATTCCTTTTCTTTTGATTTTTTTTTGTTTATTTTTCTTTTTAGAGAACACTTGATGGTCTGACTTTTAGCAAAACCAAGTTGTGATATTAACATTACATGGCAAAGTTTTAACAAGTTTTTCCTCT
The DNA here is from genome assembly GCA_946000715.1 of Vitis cinerea var. helleri x Vitis riparia. NCBI lineage: Eukaryota > Viridiplantae > Streptophyta > Magnoliopsida > Vitales > Vitaceae > Vitis > Vitis cinerea var. helleri x Vitis riparia. Next base: position 14,090,923 of record OX254005.1, on the reverse strand, counting down.
GTTTGTATTCCAAAATGATTCAACAAACTGGACTTTCTCATGAGTCTCCTGATTTCAAAGGGTGTAAATATTCATTGAAATGAAACCTGTTCTCTTTCATTTTAAAAATGCTTTTGTTTAACGTTTCTAGTTTCTAGTACAACTAAATGGGTTATATAGTTAAGGTCCTTTCAATAAGTTTATATGTTCCAATTCTTTTTTGGCAGATCTCTACAACCTAGAGGTCTTGCAAAAACATTGTGTGGTTCACCACTGTACATGGCACCAGAGATAATGCAACTTCAGAAATATGATGCAAAGGTGATATTTACTTTCTCCATCTGTAAGAATCCATCCATTTTCTTGCATAACCATCACTGAATTGGTAAATGAGAAGGTAACTTATCAATCCTACTTTAGAAATCAACTCTCCTTATTTTATCCTGTAATAAATTATTTTGTCGGTTAAAAGTGCAAGCATGGTTTTTGGGTGGTGCTTGACTAAATCTGCCCCAATACTGAATAACTCTATATCACTTGTTCTAATTTGTTTCTCCTATAGGTCTTTTTAATTTAGGATATTGTATAGGAATCATCAGCTAAATAACCATTGACCAATCATTGTAGAGCCACAATACTGGCTCCATATAAATGGATTGGGATCCCCATAAGCTTTGGTGTGACTTAGTATCTGAGGTTAAATCTTTTCTTGCATGATTGGAAGTGATCAGTATATTTAGCATCGACAAATTTTGTTTTTTCTTTAAAACATGAAAATTTTTGTGTTAAGAACAATGTGTCAAGTAAATTCATAGATGCAATGTCTCATGATAGAGTAGTATTTGAGAGCTCATTTCCATATAGACATTAACTTATTATTGATTCCTGGTCTCTATATGTGTGCCACATGCGTACTGGTTTGTGGTAGACTCACCTTGTGGTATGTTTTACAGTACCATGTATTATTTCTGCTGATACAAATTTTTTTTTAACTAACAATTTGTATATCTTTAAATGACTACATTGTCTATTTTTCATCAAAAAGATTGAGGCATGCCCATCATTACCACCTGAAGTATATTGAAACAAGTCAACAACACTCCTACATGCCTCCTTGATCCAGTGTGTGCCCAGTTTAGTTTTAACATATTGTTACTACCATAATGTCACTGCAAACTCCATTTCGCTACACATTGACGTTTCTATGTTTGCCAACGAACTGTTTTTTATCATAAGTTTCTACCTTGCATCATTCAATAAGGACATTCTTTTTTGGTGGATTTTTTTATTAGAAAACAGGGAGTTCTGGTTTTGATGGCATTTTTTGCTATGGCAGGTTCAAAAAATGGGATCAGTTGGGAGGTCAATTGATGTTGCAAGTTTTAAGAATTATGAAGAATTATGCTAGGCAATTGAATGCATGTTTCGAGTTGAAGGTGTGCTCAACGACGAGAAAGGCTCAGGTTGGAAAATGGTGTATGTGGATTATGAGAATGATGTACTTCTTGTTGGGGATGATCCCTGGAAGTAAGTTATGTTCTGTTGTTTTGTGCATGCATGCACTGATAGAATCCAGATCTACTGAACCCCCACTATACCATTATAGTAACTAGACCAATACATTATCATAGTAAAATTAACTAGAAATAAAGTCAGTATATACCTACATTTTTAGGACCATTTTGCTGGCATTCTGGTGGGGACTGTTTATAGTTCACTTTCTTGCTATATCTTGCTTTCACAGCTTATGTTTTTAGTAGTTTGTGTTTTCATTTGGAACAACTAGCACTATGGGTTCGATTCTTCAGTTAGACATATTTCCAATGCTTATCAATGTTCCCCTGCCAGTGAGTTTGTTGGTTTTGAATCTATTACCCATCACCACAAAGGAACTCCTGTTACAAATCATAATGCTTTAAACGAAGCCTTAAGAATATATTAATGCTCATCTCTAGACATCCATATTCTAGCCATGGTTGGGTCTATGCGTTGTTCTCTCCTTACCCATTGGGGCATAGGTTACTTCCATATTTCACCTAATGCAGAAGGCACTTTTTAATCACCACTATGTTGTTTCCTGTACAGAGTTGCCATTCTCCGCTATTTAGATTTCTTAACGAAAATTGAGAATTGAAACTGATGAAAGAAAAAGGTGATTGATGAGAAATTAAACCAAGTGGAATGCTATATCTTGTGGTCCTAGACTCTGCAATGGTTCATCCTTAGACAAAAAGATGTCCTTCCCATGTGCTTTTGAAAGATATATCTTCAGCTTTTAGATTTTCTCTGTTTTTGTATTTGTTGCATCTTTTGCATTTCAATAGCCTATACTTTGCTGCTGCATATTGTGCATTTATATGGTTTCCATGATTCCTTTTGCATGTTTACACCTCTATTTCCACTCTTCTATAGATACTTTTTTCTCAGATTTAGGCCCCATCTTCTTTCAGATGAATTATTTTTAATGAAATTACCTCTGTATTTCAGACCATTGAGATTCTTTTCAGCAAAAAGATATTATTGACCATGGAGGTTAGTTGACACTCTTCTTTTATTGCTATGCTAATTCACAGATGATAGAATGTTTCAATTTTTTTCCCATTCAATTTTTTGTTCATTGCTATCAATTTGAAGATTTCTGTTTGATTCTATTGGTACACCATTGTTAACTGTATGAAAGCATGCTTATTGTAGAGGCATTTATTAAAATATTAAAATTTAATTTTTTTGTAATAGGATCTATCATTTCATCCAACCAGAAGAGTTTCTCCAATTCTATGCATTTTTCTAGAATACACAGACAATCCTGACCTTTCAAGCCATTAAATTGAAATCTGGCTTACTGATGCAAAAGAATTACTAATTTAATCAAAGTAGTTTTTTGATCAATTGCATTATTTTTTTCTTTTCTAGATCTTATCAGCTCAGTTTTTGTGCTGACATATAGACTGGTTCATAAATTCATGTTTCCCTAGAAGATTGAATTCAGAAGTCTCAATTTCTTGAGATGTGAAAGCATGCCAGATAAATGGTGTCCCTTGTCAGGCAATGTTAGTGGAAAATTTATCATTTCATTCAAGAGAACTTTATATTTGTTTTGACTTCCCATGTTGGTTCAATGCATTCCCTGGACTTGGTTAGTGTATTTTCTGTTCTACCTCAATCCATACCAAGACCAAACAATAGAAACAAGGTGAAAATGACAGGACAGTTAGATGTTCCAGGACAACAATGAACCCTTCATGCAATTCTGGAATTGTTAATAAAATTTTCTATCCGACTAAATTCTTATAATCAGACAGATTAAGCTAATATTGGTTTTTGCATGATCCTGATTCCTTTATGGAATTTTATGTCAGTAGTTTTAATTCTTTGGTCTCAACACATTTTTAAGATATCTCAATTTCCAGGACCATACTCCAATCTTCTATGCTGGTGTTTTGGATTCTCTAGCAGTGGAATTGAAGGCGACAAAGGATATCTCCAAGTTATATGCTGGCATTGCAATACTTGGGTATATTGCTTCCGTTCTAAAATCCGTCAACACCCGAGCCTTTTCTCATCTTCTCACTTTCCTGGGCCATAGATATCCCAAGGTATGTGGTGCACACAAAATATTATCACTTTTACTGAATTTTAAACCCTAAAAATTTTGCCTCTCAATTATATAATAAACTGTCCCTTGCTGATGGATTGGTTTTTTGCTATCTCCCTTAGATCCGGAAGGCTTCCGCTGAACAAGTTTACCTTGTCCTCCTGCAAAATGGAGAGCTTGTGACAGAGGATAAGATGGAGAAAGCACTTGAAATTATTTCCGAAACTTGCTGGGAAGGTGATATAGAAGAAGCAAAACAGCGACGATTAGAGTTGCATGATATGGCTGGTCTAGAAACAGGGCTACTTCCCAAAATTGGGAATGGAGCATCAAACAGGGATGGTGAGAAGAGGCCAGCAGCCAGTGATGAGAATGCATCATACTCTTCCTTAGTTGGGTCAACTGGGTTCTGATTGACTTGAATTAAACCATCCTTCATGTTTGTTGTACATTTTTGTCACTTCTCTTCACCTTAGACATCTACCTCTCTAGCTTTTCCTGTATGTCGCACAATTTGGTGTTTCTCAATCATGTGGATGCCATGTGGTTTGAGATCTTTTTTTTCTTCATATATATATATATATAACATTTTTTCGTGTGGCTTTTTCCCTTTTTTGTCCTAGGTTTTTTTTGTGGGCAAAATTGCTCATGGCTTGGTAATAAGAACCCACTTTGCCCTTGGGTTAGTTGGGTGGATATTGGCTTGATTGATTATAATAATAAGGTTTTTCAGAGACTTATAGTCAATATTTGTGTTTAAATTATCAATGGACTCCTACTTTAGTATTGGGAACTAGCAAGTTCAGACAAGAGAAAAGGGAAACTCAAGAATAATCCATAATCACTTGAAAATTATTAGTCTTTATTTTGGAAGTTATTATGTATGATTTTAAAAATTATTATTAACCATTCTCAGAATGCAGTAGCTCCACACCTTAAAAGTAATCATTCGGCACATCGAAAAATGGCGATCATCATCCTAAAATTTTGGACTAATGGGAATGACACCGTTCAAGCACAAAACACATTTTCATCACTAAGTACTTGGTTAAAAAGCTAATATATCAAGTCAATTCTCGTTAGATTACAGGCAGGTTACCTCTATAATTCCTAATTTACAACTGTTACAATTATTGAAGCACGTGTTAGTCATACAAAGCAAGATGTCTCTCTTGCTGGGATTCCTGAACTAAAGCAGCTCAACCTCATAATGATGTTTTGTGAGTTCTTCCATAAGTTTCAGCACAATGAATTTTGTATAGTCCTCTAGGTTCGTATGTTGGCTGTTGTTGTTCCTCACGTTTGGAAAAAGTAAGATAGACACCCTTGTATACCCTTGTACTTTTAGTACATTGGCCTTGTACACTTAGTGTAAATGCCTTGTACAGTTGCAGAAATTCAATCTAGATACAACATAACTAGTGCATATGGTTGTGTTAACCACCTTCTAATGTCATGGCTCACCAAATTGGGGAAAAATGACACCAAATCGAGGTTCCTATTCATCATAAGCGCGCTATCTCATCCAATGAATGTGTACGAAGGGAAATGAGGAATGTCCCCCTTAGAAAAAATAAATGAGCAAGCAATTTTTTCAAAAGCATTTCAAATCCTTCAAGATAGGCACCCTTGTACACACTTGTACAGTTAGCACATTTGCTTTGTACACTTAGTGTAAATGCCTTGTCCAGTCACCAAATCCCTAATAGGTATATATTTTCAAGTGAATATGGGTGGGTAACCAATGTTTCCATTACCATGGACTAGGGAAAATGAGAAAAATGTTTACCCTAATTTCGATTCATATTCATCATTACTAGGGAAGCTAATAGGATGAATGAACATGGTAGACATCAATTAAATTGCATGCAGTGCGTGTGTTACCAAGCAACATGTGTGAGGATTGTTCCCCACGTTTGGAAAAAGTAAGATAAACACCCTTGTACACCCTTGTACTTTTAGTACATTGGCCTTGTACACTTAGTGTAAATGCCTTGTACAGTTGCAGAAATTCAACCTAGATACAACATAACTAGTGCATATGGCTGGGTTAACCACGTTCCAATGTCATGGCTCACCAAGTTGGGGAAAAATGACACCGAATCGAGGTTCCTATTCATCATAAGCGTGCTATCTCATCCAATGAATGTGTACAATGGGAAATGAGGAATGTCCCCCTTAGAAAAAATAAATGAGCAAGCAATTTTTTTAAAAGCATTTCAAATCCTTCAAGATAGGCACTCTTGTACACACTTGTACAATTAGCATATTTGCTTCGTACACTTAGTGTAAATGCCTTGTCCAGTCACCAAATCCCTAATAGGTACATATTTTCAAGTGAATATGGGTGGGTAACCAATGTTTCCATTACCATGGACTAGAGAAAATGACACAAAAGTTTACCCTAATTTCGGTTCATATTCATCATTACTAGGGAAGCTAATAGGATGAATGAACATGGTAGACATCAATTAAATTGCATGCAGTGCGTGTGTTATCAAGCAACATGTGTGAGGATTGTTCCCCACGTTTGGAAAAAGTAAGATAGACACCCTTGTACACCCTTGTACTTTTAGCACATTAGCCTTGTACACTTGGTGTAAATGCCTTGTACAGTTGCAGAAATTCAACCTAGATACAACATAACTAGTGCATATGGCTGGGTTAACCACGTTCCAATGTCATGGCTCACCGAGTTGGGGAAAAATGACACTAAATCGAGGTTCCTATTCATCATAAGCGCTCTATCTCATCCAATGAATGTGTATGATGGGAAATGAGGAATGTCCCCCTTAGAAAAAATAAATGAGCAAGCAATTTTTTCAAAAGCATTTCAAATCCTTCAAGATAGGCACCCTTGTACACACTTGTACAATTAGCACATTTGCTTTGTACACTTAGTGTAAATGCCTTGTCCAGTCACCAAATCCCTAATAGGTACATATTTTCAAGTGAATATGGGTGGGTAACCAATGTTTCCATTACCATGGACTAGGGAAAATGAGAAAAATGTTTACCCTAATTTCGATTCATATTCATCATTACTAGGGAAGCTAATAGAATGAATTAACATGGTAGACATCAAATAAAATGCATGCAATGAGTGTTATCAAGCAACATGTCTGAGGATTGTTCCCCACAATTGGAAAAAGTAAGATAGAAACCCTTGTACACCCTTGTACTTTTAGTACATTGGCCTTGTACACTTAGTTTAAATGCCTTGTACAGTTGTAGAAATTCCACCTAGATACAACAGAACTAGTGCATATGGCCAGGTTAACCATGTTCCAATGTCATGGCTCACTGAAAAGGGGAAAAATGACACCAAATCGAGGTTCTTATTCATCATAAGCGCGCTATCTCATCCAATGAATGTGTAGAAATGGAAATGAGGAATGTCTATGAGGAATGTCACCCTTAGAAAAATAAAATGAGCAAGCAATTTATTCAAAACCATTTGAAATCCTTCAATATAGGTAGCATTGTACACACTTGTACAGTTAGCACATTTGCATTGTACACTTAGTGTAAATGTCTTATACAATGGCAAAAATTTGACATACCTAAAACTAAAAGCGTGCATATGGGTGAGCTACCATGTTCCAATGTGATGCCTAAGGGAAAATGGGGAAGGGAAAAGGGGGAAGTGAAACCCAATATAGGTTCCTATTCATCATTATTGTGGTTGGTCATCCAATCAACATGTATGAAGTAATAAAATTGAACGGGATGAGTGCGTGATCAAGGAATGTGTGTGAGGGAATGTTCCTCATCCTTTCAAAATGGAAATGATTTTAAAACATTGCAAATACTTCAACGTAGGTACATTTGTACACCCTTGTACATTAAGCACAGGTACCCTGTACACTTAGTGTAAATGTCTTGTACACAGACATAAATGCCATACAATCACTACTGAATGTCTACTCATACATAGGTTAATCATGTTTGCAATCTTTTGGTTAATAAAATAAGGAAAAACTGAAGTCTCAATTTGTTCCCTATACTTTTGTAACAATACAAGCAAATTAAAAAATATCAATATGTCCATTAATGTGAAGCTATTCGAAGTTAATTCCAACTTTCCAGCTAGAATTCAAAATAAGATTATATGTTAAGCATGGCAAATTATTATTCAAACATATATTTTATTCAGTAAAAAGCATGCCTAAAGATGGGTTCCATTCAACTAGTGAACAACTTTTTAAACATCACATGTGGCACCAAGCCTAACAATTGTCTATAATTTACGAGGAAACTCTGAAGAAGACCAAAATGCTTCTAACTGTGGCTCACTTTTAGAGTACTCACCATTTTCTCATCCAAGCAATTCTTCAGAGCCAAACATGGATAGAAAAACAAGACAAATCTCATATTTTGATCACAAAATATTATAATTTCTAGTATTGCAAGTACTGATTGTGGTATTACTCATGATGGGTGTGATCAGGCACTGGGCAAGACGATTTTCAAAAGAGAAGACCAGGTTCCAGAGACTCCAAAAACCAGTCCAAGAACCAGAATGGCCACATCCAAGGCCATGCCTTTCCTCAGCTGATCCTTGAAGACTATCAGATGAAACAAAGAGGGCAACACAAAGGCCAGAACACAACACACACTGCTGCCCACTAGAGATAAGAAGTCTGCGAAATTGGGGACCATTAGAGCCACCAGGATCATCCCTAGCACCGCCACCCATCTCAGCCAGAGGCAGTAGGCGCCATCACGGAACCGCCTCTCCATCACTTCATAGACGGGGTTCATCATGAGAGGAAAAGTGAAGAAGATGTTCACAAAGAGACCCAACTGAACCATGATGCTCAGCGGACCTTGTCCCAGATTGGTGGTGATAATGTCTTTGGTTTCTTCCCTGAATGCGAAGTAGCCCAAAGCGCCGAACCCTCCGTACATCATAGAAATGAAGGCCATGGACAGGGCGAGAACTTTTCCGAATTTGTCTTTGTCTTTAGCCTCTGATTCTAATGGCAAAACCATGCCGATTCCTTCAAAGGCGTAGACAGCAACGCCCAAACCATAGAAGAAAACAGAGAAACCCCCAAAAGCCCTCAGGGCAGGCCTTTGCTTCAAAAAAATCAATACATCTTCCACCATAACCACGCCCATGGCTCCGATCTCGACCACATCCGCGAAAATACTCAAGGGAGCTAAGTGAGTCAATGTGGGAATCGAATTCAACCCCAGTTGAAACGGAAAGCAACCCCAGATGTAGAGCGATTTGGGAGTTAAACCCAGAATCGGAATCGAGGGCGAGCTGTTGGAAACGTATGCTAGACTGTTGGCAATGAAGATGAGGTAGCTGATGTAGAACCTAGCCTAGGAGAGAACGATCATGGCGTCCACGGCGATCCGTCCGAAGGCCAGAACATAACAAATAATTCAGCAAAATAATTCAGACCCCCATCATTTGGATTTGGGAATGATCATTGATAAAATACCTACAAAAGCTTTTCTGAAATGCTCACAATCCTCGCCTGTTGAAGAAAGCGATTGGGGGACAGTTAAGGTCGGCATCGTTTGTGCGTATGTTGTTTACAGAGGGAGAGAAAAGGGTAGGAAGATTCAGAATTTTCACTCTGGTGACATGGCATTTCAAGTTTACCAGTTGTGAAACCCATTAATTTACAACCATTTGAGTTGGAAATGTAAAGGGCATTTTCGTCTGTTAACATCTGATATCCTTATCATTAATTAGGTCAGTTAGATGGACCTTCTCTTAATTTTTGGGCCCAGCTGGGCCCAAAACACAATTCTCCCTTAAATTTAAAGCTAAAACTACTATCACCAACTCCGATTTTTTACACTTTAAAAAGAAAAAAGAAGGAAAAATCACATGAATGAATATGTGATTACAAATACTAGATTGGTAAATATCTTGGGAGAATATCTATTTCTATTATTATTTTTTCTTCAAAAGCATTATTTTTTCCTTAAACTCACACTTTAAAGTCTATATATCTATATATGTGTACACGTCTACTAAATTTATTAGTTAATGAGTATGACTTCATTATGATATCTGATGCCTTCTTTCGTAACTTAAAAATTAATGTTACATTAACTTCTTGGAAAATGTAAGAGAAAAATAAAAATAAAGTATGGAAGAGGGTGCAATGAGAATGTGAGAGATTTTTGCATGAAAAATGTTTATTCATATAATGATTAGAAAATCTTAATTATTTACTTCCATAATTAGTTTGAGAAGAAGGTAAGATTTAAGTTCTAAAATATAGTTTTTCCAAAATCAAACTCTTCTTTAAGCATATGCCCTCATAATTTCTGTAATATCAAAATTAGAAATAAAAATATTAAGAGTTAAATATTTCAGAAAAAGAATAAATAATTATTGAAAAAATAATTTTAATCTCACTTTTTGAAATTAATATTTATTTATTTTTACGATTTAAACACAGTGGGATTATTTGTCTATGAATTCAAATGTTTAAATCAGATCAACGGTGGACCCCATCCTGTTGTTAAGGAGTCATTTATTTGTACATGTCACACTTGTCTCCTTCGTTCTTCGATCTTTTTAGAAATATTTAGTTAAAAGGGATGAAATAATCCTAAAAAATTTTAACATTTTTCATGTTTTTTCTAGAAAAATAACCAATTTTTGACGTAAATACTTTTTTTTATTTTAAATATTTATATGTAGGTTTTAAAAAAAATGTTATTTTTATAAGAAAATGATGAGGACTTTTTTTTTTCCAAATGATGTAAAAAAAATGGGGAGGTTAAATTTTGGATTTTGAGAGGCTTTTTAATCAAATAACCCATCTTTTTACCACTTATCCGTTACGAATTCAGGCGACCGTTGGACATGTGCAGCTAGCTTCAGTCTTCACGGCTTTCACTCGACTTTTCGGACAACGTTATTTTCTTTGATATAAAACCCTGAGAACAAATTCAAATGAGCGGCCTCAACCTCAATTTCTCATCCTCCTTCTTCACTGCCTCTCTGCCTCTAATCCAATCCCAAATTCCAAACCCTAAATTTCCTCGATTCCAACATACTCTTTCAGAAATCGACAGACTAAACGATGTTGTTTCATAGTACCACATGCTAGCTCTTCCGATCTTCCGCTCCTCCCATTTGATATAAACCAGGTGAGTTTCAGAACCGATTCTTCTTTCTCTTCCGTGCGCCTCTCTTTGTTTTTCTGGAAAGGGTTTTTGGAGAATTTCTTTTCTTTCTCTTTTCTTTTAAGCAATAATTTTGCTAGACGTGTTTGGAAAATGTTGGTCTTGATGATTCTTTGTTGGTTGTCTGTCTTCCTGGAAAATGTTGTCTGGGATAAGAAAATTATTTTTCTATTATTATGGGGGTTGGAGAATTTCTTTTTATTTTCATGGAAATAATTTTTTCTTGACGTGTTTGGAAAATTTTGATCTTGATGAGTCTTTGTTCGTTATTTGTTTTCGTGGAAAGAATTTTCTGGTATACGAAAAAAATAATTGGTTTTATTATGGTGCTGGATAATTTTTTTTAAGAAAATAATTTTTCTGAATGTGTTTGAAAAATGTTGGTCTTGATGATTCTTTGTTAGTTGTTTGTTTTCGTGGAAAATGTTTTCTGGGATAATAATTATTATTTGTTTTGTTATGTGGTTTGGAGAATTTCTTTATTTTTTTTTTTCATAAGGAAATACTTTTTCCAGAAGGGTTTGGAAAATGTTGGCCTTGATGATTCTTTGTTGGTTGTGATGCTCCTATGGCTCTTCGCCACGTTTTACTATCTGAAGTTGGATTGCTGCAAGTTTTAATTGTATCAATGACAAATTCTTTGTTTTCCCGGATGGGTGTTTGGAAAATTTCTTGGAAAATGATTTTCTTAGAAAAATATTAATCCAAGTGGGTTTGGAAAAAGTTGGTCTCAACAATTCTTTGTTCATGAGGAAGGCTGTGATTCTCATATCTGGATGGTTAATTATTCACTTGTAAATTTTTATTGATTTATCTTGTGCCAACAGGCTCCTAAGGTGGAATTGTTGCAAACATGTATTGCAACTCCTTAATGTGGGCAGAAAAGGAGCCTTCTGTCGATTGTGATGAAGCTTTTGTTCCATCATTGGCTGAACGAATATCCTTTGCAGCACTTCAACCTGTAACAGGTAAATGTGTCTGATCCTTTCCACTTTTCTATTGCTATAGAAATTTACCTGAGTTCTATGTCAAGCCATATTCTTTGTTAGATCCTTAGACACTGCCTTGACTAAAGCTTTTTCATCCTTTTTCTGCCTTCAATTCAAACCAAATTATGTGTCCGGTGCACTTTAGTGAAACCAAGTTAGAAAGCAAGGGGATGGACCCTTTTGCATAAGGAGAGTAGAATCTTTATCATGCCAAAAATATGGAATAGAAAAAGAAAAACAGGAAAAGAAAGAGAAAATACAAGACTTATTCTTATCTGGGGAACAACCTAAACTATTGATGAATCCATGAGAGAATGCATCATGCCTATCAAACAACCCCAAACCAAAAATTGCATGACTAAAAAACCCTTCTTTGAACTTGGGACTGTCAGGCTCAATCCCTTCAATAGTTCTCCTATCTTTGCCTTTCCAGATGCACACTAGGTTTCTAAGATTTATCGTGACCAACTTAGCATGCAGAATTCTTTGGCGTTTCTAGTGAATCTCTTATACCCTTTTTTTTTTTTTGTTCTCTCTATTGCATCATCGTGTAAAATTGGACTGTGAATGTAGTTTCTCCTTGTCTCAATATCTGTATCGTAGAGTTGAATCAGAATCTGAATTGTCTTGCAAGGAGGTGACTGGGTCAAATCCGTACTGTAGTTAGGTTCTATTTGTGCAGGCTGAACTGCAGAATCTCCAGATTTGTTTAATTGGGTATCCCAAAAGATGGAATGTAGCAAACTTTCTTGCTAGCCTTCTGGTACAAAGTTAATAAGCCACCATAGCAAATGGGTCTGCCTTGTGACTGCTCATAAGACCACTCGAAGCTTGTTTTCCTGTGGACAGAAACTTCCTTGAACTGCATTGAGGTGGTAAGAGAAACTAGTTAAAATAAGTACAAGAAAACTAGGCAAAAAAAAAAAAAAAAATGTTACATGATTAAAGAGATGCTGCAGCCATAGATACAAACAGACTGTGGAAGCCTCACTCTTTAACTAAAAGAGAAACTTAGAAGATAGTAAGTTGCAAGATTAAAGAAAGTTGGGGGGCTAAAGAGAGAAACTTCCTCTGTTTGATTCTGTCAGTGCAAACCTGTGTCAGTTTGCTTCTGCTGTTTCCTGTTTCTTCAAAGGAAACAAATTTTGACAAAAACCGGGTTAAAGAGAGAAACTTCCTCTGAGTGAGTGTATTCCTAGCTCCACAGTCATTTTAGTTTGTTACTTATTTTCTTTTTCCTCTATCTTTGTTTATGGTATTGGAGCCAAGATAACTCCACTCGACCACAGGGCACAAGCTCACAATAAAACAGGGCAGTTCCAATCAATTAAGACTGCACAAAGGCTACCAAGCCTTAAGACCAATAGAAAGAATAACTCCCCTTTTAGCATTCTTGAAACTTTAATAGTGAATATATGATGGGACTTTTTGGTTTTTGTTTTGAATTATGGGCAATTGTAATATTAACTTGCTTAATATCTGATCGAAGAAATACATTGATGGGCATAAAACTAGTGTTGAACAATTGGAAACTAGACAACATGGTTTCCTAAATACAAGCTCAGATCCATGATGAGCCATGTAGAGACATCTCCTTCAAATATTTCACGATTATCTTGGTTGGATGACCCATAAGGAAAGAGGGTAGTAAAGAGTTAAAGGCACTATGAAGATGAGGAAAACCAAAAAGATAAAAATTAAAAAATTAAAAATAGAAAATTGTTTTTGAGTTTGTATGAAAAGGCAATCATGGATTGTAATTTATAGAAAACATGGTCTAAGAGGTCTAAGAGTGGACTGGTGGGTGGAAAAGGAATGGAGGCAACATAGAAGGCAAAAGAGAATGGTGGAGAGGGGGGGGGGGGGGAAGGGAAGGGTGAGGTGGTCGTTTGCTTTTTAACATTGCATTGATTATGTACCCTAAGTACCAAGTGTTGAGCTACAGTGATAATTTATTAAGCCTGGTGTTGATCCATAAGGGAGGCTGCACTGGAACTAGAGTAGAGGCTGCGCTGGAACTAGAAGGGAGGCTGTGTTGGAACTAGAGTAGAGGCTGTGCTGGAACTAGAGTAGAGGCTGCGCTGGACCTAGAGTAGAGGCTGCGCTGGACCTAGAGTAGAGGTGGAAAGATAACAAAGAGGACATGTCATAATGATGTGAGGTGTTGTGATTTTCTAAGTGACATAATGAAATAGACACCAATAAAACCTATAACTTTAGCTATGTGGCAACACTTGGGTTGGTTGAAAAGGTCCCACATATATATGGTCTATTTGGTTGAAAAGGTCCCACACATATATGGTTATTTGTATCTTGTTTTACTCACTCGGATCTCTTGGTTGAATTTTTAGGCAGAAGATTTTTCCATTAAGATTCATTCAAAAACTCTTCTCAAGTACTTACATCTTAATTTAAGAACCTGATTTAAGCATTGGAAACTCTTCATTCTTATCTTGTGGTCTTCTTGTCAAACTTGAACATTAAAAAAAAAAAAAAAAGAACGATTTTGAAAGTTCTAATGCAACTAAATTGGAAAAACTCCCCATTCTTGTCTTGTATCAAATCTTGGACTTCTCAAACTTGAACATCCAAAGAAAAAAAAAAGAATGGTTTTTTAAAAGTTTTAAAGCAACTAAACTAAACACGAGAACACTTGCTTGCTATATAACACCAAAGAACTGAACTGCTACTACACACCATGAATCTGCTAAAAAATTTAGCTGGGGGGGTGCTATTGGATTTCTCCTTATGAAGCCGAAGCATAGACTCCTCTATTAGACTCAAATATGACCTTTTATGTGTTTTACGAAACCCTAGGTTCAATGACAGATGGTAGGATTGCTGGAGTCAAACAAAATTAAACAGCTCAAATGCATCTCCACTTAGTGTAGCTACCCCACAGGTAGGCACAAAAGGCTGACCAAGGGCATCCCACCTAAGGTGGTGGCTAAGGTGGTGCACCCACCATAAATGGGCACTCAAGGTGGCACAACAACCTTGTTTTGTGTTGTATGCTGCAAATATTTGCTTTGCATTGCTGCTTTGCAGCTTGATTGATTCTCATTCTTGAGATTTTGTGCACTCCTAACCAAAGATTAATTCCATAACTTCCAATTTTGGTTGCTTGGTGATGCACCTGGAAAACATTGCAAAAAGCTCAAAGAACTTGAGAATACCCCACATTGGGAGATAACTTAAACTTTAGGAAATGAGACTGCTCCAAAATATAACTAAATATTGATCGTGGGAGCAATTGAGATTACTATTGGTTCAATATATAGTGAAAGTTATGGCCTTCTTAGAGTGTAATGGTAAACTAGGATTTAACTTAAACTTGAGGAAATGAGACTGCTCCAAAATATAACTAAATATTGATAGTGGGAGCAATTGAGATTACTATTGGTTCAATATATAGTGAAAGTTATGGCCTTCTTAGAGTGTAATGGTAAACTAGGGTTTAAATATAAACTTACGAGGAGAAATTGTAAATGAAAAAAATATCATATAAGAAAATGAAAACAAAATTCGAAACTTAAAATAACATTGTTAATAATCACAAAATAACAAACTTATCAGGAGAAATTACTTGCAATGTAAAGGGATGAAAATATATGCGAGGAGTGGAGGCTTTGAAGCTTACATTTGAAAGGGGAATTTTGAGTGATGGCACGGCGTCACGCGTGGCACACGTCCTCGCGTGTGCGGTGCACAACGGTGGCATGTGTCACGCGTGGTGGAAGGCGTCTGGGCACGGGCGGTGGTGGCACGCGTCCTTCCGCGCGCGATGGCTTGCGTCCTTGCATAGGCGGTGACACGGGTCCTTGTGTGTGCGGTGCACGGACACATGCGTGGCGCACGGATGGTGGCACGTGCGGCGCACGGACGGTGGTATGTGCGGTGCACGGACGGTGTGACTCCGTGTGACATCGCTTCTTGTCAGTCCACTTCTTCATTTTCTTAGCGGCCTTGTCCAAGTATGAGCGCGCTATGTTAGCTTGCTTGTGCCACCCTTTCGCGAACTTGAAAGCCGCTGAACTTCTCCCCGTATGGCCAATCGTTATAGTGTGAGAAGTTAACGGTTGCTGCCCTGTGGCTAGCTCGAACGGGCTCTTATTGGTTGCCTCACTCTTTTGTAGGTTGTATGAGAACTGGGCTATGTCTAACAGCTTAGCCCAATCCTTCTGGTTGGCACTCACGAAGTGCCTTAGGTAGAGCTCCAGTAAGGCGTTCATCCTCTCTATTTGCCCATTCGTCTGTGGGTGAAAGCTTGTGGAGAAGTGAAGCTCTGAACCCATAAGCTTAAAGAGCTCCGTCCAAAACTTCACAGTGAAACGCGGATCGCGATCACTGATGATGATTGACTACGTGCTTTAGGAATAGCCTCGCCGTCTCTTCTGTAGTGTAGTCAGTCGGGGCTGCTATGAAGGTTGCATACTTAGAGAACCTGTCCACTACCACTATGATAAAGCCGCTGTCCTCCGACTTGGGTAGCCCGATGATGAAGTCCATGGTGACGTTGTCCCATGGGCGCTCTGCTATAGGTAGTGGCTCCAACAGGCCTCTAGGTTGTTGTTGCTCCACCTTGTCTTGTTGGCACATAAGACAAGTCTTCACATAGGCCTCAACCTCATCCCGTATTTGAGGCCAGTAATAAGCCGACTCGAGTAGTGCCCTCGTGCGTCGTTGCCCAGGGTGCCCTGCCCACTTGGTGTCATGACACTCCTTTATCAGATTCCGCCTTATGTTCCCCCACTTAGGCACATAGAGTCGTCTCCCCTTGGTGTAGAGTAGGCCGTCCTCCACCCAAAACTGTTTAGTCTTTCCTTTATGAGCCAGGGCGAGGAGACTCTTAGCCACTGGATCCCTTAGAAGATCCATTATGTCTCCTTGGGGCTGACTCATCATGGACGCTAGCTCTGCTTTGCGGCTTAAGGCGTCGGCCACATGATTAGCACTTCCTGGCTTATACTCCAACGTATAGTCGAACTTTGCCAGGAAGTCTTGCCACCTAGCTTGTTTGGGACTTAGCTTCTTTTGTGTCTAGAAGTAGCTAGTGGCAACATTGTCGGTCTTCACTATAAAGTGAGACCCCTAAAGATAATGTCTCCAGGTGCGCAAGCAGTGGACGATGGTGGTCATCTCCTTTTCTTGCACCGTGTAACGCCTTTCCGTGTCGTTTAGCTTGCGACTCTCAAATGCGATCGGGTGCCTTTCTTGCATAAGGACTCCTCCAATAGCAAAGTCTGAGGCATCTGTGTGTACCTCAAAAACCTTGGTGTGGTCGGGTAGTGCCAACACTGGCTTCTCAGTCACAGCCTTCTTAAGATCTTCAAAGGCTTGTTGGCACCTTTCGTCCCATTCCCATGCCTTATTCTTCTTATGAAGATCAGTGAGTGGAGCTGCCCTTGCTGAATAACCCTTGATGAATTGTCGGTAGTAATTAACTAAACCAAGGAAAGATCTGAGTTGGGGTACCTTGGTTGGTGGATCCCATTCCTGGATGGCTTTCACCTTGCTATCATCCATCATCAGCTTGCCATCCTTAATACGATGCCCTAGGAAGCTCACTTCTTCCTTAGCAAATGAGCATTTTTCCCTCTTCATGTATAGCTCGTTTCGCCTCAAGATCTTAAAGATCTTCCTCAAGTGCTCTACGTGCTCCTTTAGGGTGTTACTGTAGATGACTATGTCATCCAAGCATACCACCACGAACTTGTTTAAGTATGGGTGGAAGATCTTGCTTATGAGGGTGCAGAACGTTGCTGGGGCGTTGGTGAGTCCGAAAGGCATCACTAAGAATTCGTATGAGCCGTACCTGGTCACACACGTGGTCTTCGACTCGTCTCCCTCCGCAATCCTGACTTGGTAGTAGCCTGACCTTAAGTCTAGCTTTGTGAAGTACCTTGCCCTTCCAAGTTGATCGAATAAGTCAGCAATGAGCGGGATAGGATACTTGTTCTTTACCGTCACTTTGTTGAGTTCCCGGTGGTCGATACACATCCGTAGGGATCCATCGTGCTTCTTCTAAAACAAGACCGCTGCGCCATAGGGAACCTTGGATGGTTGGATGAACCCTGCGTCTAGCAACTCCTTAAGTTGTCTCCTTAGCTCCTCCAGCTTAGTGTCATCCTATATGGCCCCATAGCAGGGGGCTTGTCTCCCGACTCCAACTCAATCTTGTGATCTTCCTCTCTCGTAGGAGGAAGTCTCTTAGGCAACTCGGGCGACATCACGTCCTTAAACTCATCAAGGACCCCCTCGATTTCCTTAGGCATGGGTTCTCCCGACCCAACATCCCTTTCTTCCTTCAGGGTGGCGAGGTAGGTCACCTCTTTCCTCTTTAACCCCTTCTTAACTTGCATAGCTGATAGCATAAGGGTCTTGAGCATACCTTTGGTGACCGTAGGGACCATGCATGGCTTCTCGTCCCTTAGGATAGCCATTGAGCGTAGGAAAGGTAGTGGCACAGCCTTGACCTTCTGCAAGAAGTCCATCCCTAGCACCATCTTGAAGTCATCCATGGGTGCCATTGTGAAGTCGACCCTTCCTTCCCATGAGCCGATGTGTATAACCACCCCGCGAGCTACTCCATGTGATGGCTTGGCAGCTGAGTTAACTGCCTTGAGCCATCCTCCTTCCTTGGATGCTTGGAGCTCTAATCTCTTTGCCTCATCCTTCGAGACAAAGTTATGAGTGGCACCAGTGTCCATCAGGGCCTTCCCATTCACAAGGGCCTCTACGTACATTAGCCCTTTGCTTTGAGGCGTCTTAGGCATCATCTTGGCCTTAAGGGCATTTAGGAGCTGCAACGATCCCACTTTAGCATTGCCTTCCTGCTCCTTTTCCTCAATCATAGCATTTAGAGCTTTCCTCTTAGGGCAGTCCCATGCCCAGTGTGGACCATCGCACAGGAAGCAATTGGTCCTGGGCGTGAACTCCTTCCGCTTATCCTTGCCTTTGCCATCCTTGCCACTAGGGCCTTTGCTTGATCTTTCCTTAGAAGTGTGGCCTCGTGATCCCTTGTCTCCCCCACCTTTGGCCTAGTTACCCTTGGATGGTGGCTTTGGCTTGGAGGAGTCTCCCCTTCTATAATCTACCAGGGACTCGACTACCGCCATGGCCGTGGCTAGGTCTTGGACACCACGTCTCCTCAACTCTGGCTCGGCCCAATTTTGTAAGTTATCATGAAGTTAAATAGTAACTCCTTCTCGGCCATGTTGGGTATCTCAAGCATAAGTGTAGAGAATTCCTTGACATACTCACGGATCGAGCCTGTGTGCTTAAGACGCTTCAAACTCTTCCTTGCTAGGTAAGCCACATCTTTGGGATAGAATTGCCTTTTGATTTCTCTCTTAAAGGCATCCCATGTGTCTATGGTGCACGCCCCTTTCTCTATGTCGGCAAACCGTCGATGCCACCATAGAGTAGCATTATCGGTGAGGTAGAGGGTCACGGTGTGTACCTTAGTGGCTTCATCCGTCAATGCAATGACCTTAAAGTAGCGCCCCATGTGCCACAAGAAATTATCCAACTCCTTAGCATCCCTCTTGCCACTGAATGTGTGTGGCTTGGGCACCTCCACCCTTGGTGCCTCATGAGTGGCCATGACTCGTGCTGACATCGCAGTCTTGTAGATGGCCAGCTCTTGACGAATCTCTTGGTCTTGGGTCTCCATGCGCGCAGCCAAGGCCTCCATTCTTGACTCCACACTAGCGAACATGGTCATAACCTTGTCTTGGAAGGACATGAACTCCTCATGTGACACCGGTTGAACTTGCGAGCCTAGCACCCCCTCGCGAAGGTCTTGGATCTGCTCCCTTAGATCCTCTAAGCCCTTCTCCATGCCTTGCTCGATCAAGTCCACCCCTTTCCGGGTGTCCGCCATGGCTAGCTCAACCTTAGCTAGCCTTGCCTCCATGTTGGCTAAGTTGTCACGAGACTTACCCTTCCTGCCTCTGCCCCGTGCAGTTTGCTCCATCTCCCTTCCACGGGTTTGCTCGCTAGTTTCTTCCACGTTAGAGCCCGACATGCTTCCTTCACTATGTCCACCTCGTAGCCGCGCTCTGATACCACTTGTCACGGACTTAGTCGTTCACTAAGCTCATGCGGTACTTAGGCAAGTCAAGACGCTTGATCTTGCTAAGTCAGCCTTGCTCCCCAATGCTTAGCTTGCTCGGCTAACACACTCGCGACTCAAAAGCTTAAGAAGCTTAGTAGGCAACTCTTTAAAGAATGGAAACTTTTACTAACTCAAGGAAACTTTTACAAGTGCTTGGAAGCTCACTTGCTTGGTGCCTTGGCCAAATGAGACCCTCACCTATTTATAGGTACCAATGGAACTCTCTGGAACCTTGGAGGGTTCCTTACAACTCAAGTATATTCTAGAATGTCCTACATCATTCTAGATACAAGCCTATGTACAAGGATATACAAGAGACTTCTGGAATTCTCTAGAAAGCCCTAGACTCCTCTCATGCCTTCCACCATAGTATAGAATTGTGTGGATTCCTCCAGGCTTTTTTAGAACCTTTCACACTTTTCCCACTCTAGGAGTCTCCAGAAGCTTCTTGGCTTATGCCCATGGGGAGGCTCATTTGAATCAGCTTGTGACATAAAGGCTCTGATGATGCAGGAAGGTCAGGCTGAGGTGGAGGCAGAAGACCCAAGTGCTGCTAGATCTGGCAAAGTATAGCAGTCTGTTGGTTCGGCTGGGAACGCATATCAGCCATCTGCTGGAAGAGAGCGGCGTGTGTGGTGGACAGTGTTTGCAAGGTAGCTACAAGGCCACGAAACTCCGAAGCGGAGATGGTGATGGAAGGCTCGGATGTAGTAGGAGCAATAGATGGAACAGTAGGAGTCAAAGGGGGAGCAGCAGAAGCAGCCTCAGGCATGGGCACTGGTTATGCTGAAGTAGGTGATGCAGGGGTAGGTGGTATAGTCTTTGTCGGAAGCTTGCCCTGCTTTGTAGGTATCGGAGTAGACTGTGCCTGCTCTGTCTGTGGGGGCTCTGGAGGTGATGCTATGGGATGGGCTCTTGGAGGTGCAAAATAGCCCGCCAACTGATTTCATTTGTCAAAAGTGAGCCCGCCAACTGATTCCATTTGTCAAAAGTGAATCGCTCTCAACAAATGTGGCGACGCTTGTGCTGAGGCTCAGTAGGAAAACCCATATGCTCCAAGATTTGGCAAAGCAACCTCGGGAATAGTAATGGAATGGTGTCCGCCCTCTGAAGCTTCTTCCTATGGACTTTCTCCTCAAAGTGGACGAGGGAGGCCATGATCAAGTGGTGTGGGCCAAAGTAGAAGCCTTCTGATATGCGGAAAAAAACATCCAAGATAGCTCCTCGCCTCTATACCGAATGTTGTAGGGGAAAGAGGTTGGAGCGTAGCACCACATCTACAAAAAGCATCCCAGGTGGAAGCTCCTTCTGAAGAAGGATCGAATCTGTAGAGGTCCCCTTGGATAAAATGCGGATCATGGCCCTCTGAGATACTGGGGACCATTGGCGGAAAGCAGATGGATCAACTAGCTTGGAAGGAATCTGTAGAGCCTCTGCAATATCTCTGGCCTCGAGGATACCATGATGTCCATCAGTGGTGAAGTGAATCGAGGTAGGACTCGGGACGCCATGAGTAGTCATGGACTGGTAAAAGTCTAATGCTACTCTAGGATAAAAGCACTTTCGAGGAGTCATAAGTTGCTTAAGATAGTACCTCTGCAGTAGGCCATAAGAGTCTCGGAGCTCAGACTTCTGTTGGAAGGCCTTCTAATCAAAATAGAACTCCGAGTGGAAAGTTCTCGATCTGCAATCTGAGTTGCCCTCAATGGGCAGTGCTATGAGCATCGGGCGTCTGATAATAGACCCCGGTGACATGTTTGAAGGAAGCTCAGAATCTGCAGGAGCTTGAGCATGTGTAGCAACAGGAGGCTCAGGCTGTGAAGCTCTGGATGACTTGCCTGAGCATGAAGTCCTGGCTCCAAGGGGGGTGTCGAATGGGAGAGGGACGGAGGAGTGAGATGTGAGAGAGAGGGGAGGGGGGGGGGAGGGCGTCTGAACAGAGGCACGGGGTGACACTGTGAAGAGGCCCCAAGGTGGCAGAGAGATTCGCAATGGGAGGGTGCTTGCGAAATGGGGGAAAAATGGGGGAGTTATGGTTCGGGAGGTATTTTAAAATAAATTCGCAAGGGTGTTTTGCACAGTGTTGGGTGTGCGAAATGGGTTAGCAGACCCCTTAGATCGCACAGTGTGCAAACTGGTGTTGGGTGTGCGAAATGGAATTTAAAGGGCTCAAAATTGGTAGTAGCCGACCTTGCTATTTGAGAAGGGTTTCGCATACCCTGCGAAATTTTCGCAAGGGTGTGCGAAATGTCTTGGTGAATTTTTTTCTTCAGGGTTTTTCCTCTGCCAAGAATCTTTAAGGACATGCCCAGCTGCTTTGAAGTCCCCCCTGAAATTGATCATAAAAAACCTAAGTTAAATCAAACCAAAATAAAATTAAAGTGAGAAATCAAAATCAAAACAAGTTACAATACAAGAAAACTCTCAAATAAAAAATAAAACAAAAAGATATGGACTTGATAGTCTTTAGAAAGACTAAGTCCATTCAAAAACTGGTCTTGTCAAGCTTGATGTGGATCAAGGAGGATGAATTCCTCCTTATCACGAGAAAAAGGCTCCATAAAGGGCTTGAGACGGTGGCCATTCACTTTGAAGCTACTGGTGCTGTTGGAGTTGAGTAGTTCCACTATTCCATTTGAATGCACTTGGTGAATGATAAAAGGACCTATCTACCTTGATTTAAGTTTGCTCGGAAAGATGTGGAGCTTAGTGTCACAAGATGATTCAAATGAGCCTCCCCATGGGCTTATATAGAGCCAGGAAGCTTCTGGAGACTCCTAAAGTGGGAATAGTGTGGAAGGTTCTAGAGATGCCTGGAGAAATCCACACAACTCTACACTATGGTGGAAGACATGAGAGGAGTCTACAGCCTTCTAGAGAATTCCAGAGGTCTTTTGTATATTCTTGTGCATAGGCTTGTACATAGAATGATGTAGGACATTCTAGAATATACTTGAATTGTAAGGAACCCTCCAAGGTTCCAAAGAGTTCCATTGGTGCCTATAAATAGGTGAGGGCCTCATTTGGTCAAGGCACCAAGCAAGTGAGTCTTCAAAGCACTTGTAAAGGCTTCCTTGAGTAATAAGAGCTTCCATTCTCTAAGAGTTGCATACTAAGCTTTTTAAGCTTTCGAGTCGTGGGCATCTTAGCCTAGCAAGCTAAGCATTGGGAGCAAGGCTGACTTAGCAAGATCAAGCGTCTTGACTTGCCTAAGTGTCGCACGAGCTTAGTGAACTACTTAGTCCGTGACAAGTGGTATCAGAGCGCGGCTACGAAGCGGGCATAGTGAAGGAAGCATGTCGGGCTCTAACGTGGAGGAGACTAGTGAGCAAACCCATGGAAGGGAGATTGAGCCTACTGGACAGGGCAGGGGCAGGAAGGATAAGTCTCGTGATGCCTTAGCCAACATGGAGACAAGGCTAGCCAAGGTGGAGTTAGCCATGGCAGACACCCGGGAAGGGGTGGACTTGATCGAGCAAGGCATGGAGAAGGGCTTAGAGGATCTAAGGGGGCAGATCCAAGACCTTCTCGAGGGGGTGCTAGGCTCGCAAGTTCAACCGGTGTCACACGAGGAGTTCATGTCCTTCCAAGACAAGGTCATGAGCATGTTCGCTAGTGTGGAGTCAAGGATGGAGGCCTTGGCTGCGCACATGGAGACCCGAGACCAAGAGATTCGTCAAGAGCTGGCCATCTACAAGACTACGGTATCAACACAAGTCATGACCACTCATGAGGCATCAAGGGTGGAAGTGCCCAAGCCACACACGTTTAGTAGCAAGAGGGATGCTAAGGAGCTGGATAACTTCTTGTGGCACATGAAGCGCTACTTTGAGGCCATCACACTGATGGATGAGCCACTAAGGTACGCACCGCGACCCTCTATCTCACTGATAATGCTACTTTATGGTGGCGTCGACGGTTTGCCGACATAGAGAAAGGGACGTGCACCATAGACACATGGGATGCCTTTAAGAGAGAAATCAAAAGGCAATTCTATCCCGAAGATGTGGCTTACCTAGCAAGGAAGAGTATGAAGCGTCTCAAGCACACGGGCTTGATCCATGAGTATGTCAAGGAGTTCTCTACGCTTATGCTTGAGATACCTAACATGGCCGAGGAGGAGCTATTATTTAACTTCATGGACAACTTGCAAAGCTGGGCCGAGCAAGAATTGAGTAGACATGGTGTCCAAGACCTAGTTATGGCCATGGCAGTAGCAGAGTCCTTGGTAGATTATAGAAGGGGAGACTTCTCCAAGCCCAAGCCACCATCCAAGGGTAACCAAGCCAAAGGTGGGGGAGATAAGGGATCACGCGGCTACGCTTGTAAGGAAGGATCAAGCAAAGGCCTTAGTGGCAAGGATGGCAAAGGCAAGGATAAGCGGAAGGAGTTCACGCCCAAGACCAATTGCTTCCTATGTGAGGGTCCACATTGGGCGCGGGACTGTCCCAAGAGGAAAGCCCTAAATGCTATGATTGAAGAAAAAAGAAGGAGGGTGATGCTCAGGTGGGATCATTGCAACTCCTAAACGCCCTCAAGGCCAAGCCGATGCCTAAGATGCCTCAAAGCAAAGGGCTAATGTATGTAGAGGCCCTTGTGAATGGAAAGGCCACCAAGGCCTTGGACACTGGTGCCACTCATAACTTTGTCTTGGAGGATGAGGCAAGAAGGCTGGGGCTCCAAGCATCCAAAGAAGGGGGTTGGCTCAAGGAAGTTAATTCAGCTACCAAGCCATCACATGGAGTAGCTCGCAGGGTGACTATGCACATTGGCTCATGGGAAGGAAGGGTCGACTTCACCGTGGCACCCATGGACGACTTCAAGATGGTACTAAGGATGGACTTCCTATAGAAGGTCAAGGCCGTGCCACTGCCTTTCCTACGCTCAATGGCTATCATAGAGGAGGAGAAACCATGCATGGTCCCTACGGTCACTGAAGGTACGCTTAAGACCCCTATGCTATTAGCTATGCAAGTTAAGAAGGGGTTAAAGAGGAAAGAGGTGACCTACCTCGCCACTCTAAAAGAAGAAAGGAATGATGGGTCGGGAGAACCCTTGCCTAAGGAAATCGAGGGGGTTCTTGATGAGTTCAAGGACGTGATGCCGCCCGAGTTGCCTAAGAGACTTTCTCCTAGGAGAGAGGAAGATCACAAGATTAAGTTGGAGCTGGGAGCCAAGCCCCCTGCTATGGGGCCATATAGGATGGCATCGACTGAGCTTGAGGAGCTAAGGAGTTGCTAGACGCGGGGTTCATCCAACCATCCAAGGCTCCCTATGGCGTGTCGGTCCTATTTCAAAAGAAACATGATGGGTTCCTACGGATGTGCATAGACTACCGGGCACTCAACAAGGTGACGTTAAAGAACAAGTATCCTATTCTGCTCATTGCTGACTTGTTCGATCAACTTGGTAGGGCGAGGTACTTCACAAAGCTAGACCTAAGGTCGGTCTACTACCAAGTCAGAATTGCGGAGGGGGACGAGCCGAAGACTACATGTGTGACCAGGTATGGCTCGTACGAATTCTTAGTGATGCCTTTCGGACTCACCAATGCCCCAACAACGTTCTACACCCTCATGAACAAGATCTTCCACCCATGCTTAGACAAGTTCGTGGTGGTGTACTTGGATGACATAGTCATCTACAGTAACACCCTGAAGGAGCACATAGAGCATTTAAGGAAGGTCTTCAAGATCCTAAGGCATAACGAGTTATATGTAAAGAAGGAGAAGTGCTCATTTGCTAAGGAGGAAGTGAGCTTCCTAGGGCATCACACCAGAGATGGCAAGCTAATGATGGATGATAGCAAGGTGAAAGCTATCAAGGAATGAGATCCACCAACCAAGGTACCTCAACTCAGATCTTTCCTGGGTTTAGTTAATTACTACCGGTGGTTCATAAAGGGTTATTCGGCAAGGGCAGCTCCACTCACTGATCTTCTTAAGAAGAATAAGGCATGAGAATGGGGCGAAAGGTGCCAACAAGCCTTTGAAGATCTTAAGGGGATTGTGACTGAGGAGCCGGTGTTGGTACTACCCAACCACACCAAAGTTTTTGAGGTGCACACAGATGCCTCAGACTTCGCTATTGGGGGAGTCCTTATGCAAGAAAGGCACCCGATCACATTTGATAGTTGCAAGCTAAACGACACGGAGAGGCGTTACACGGTGCAAGAAAAGGAGATGACCGCCATCGTCCACTGCTTGCGCACCTGGAGGCACTATCTTCTGGGGTCTCACTTCATAGTGAAGACCAACAATGTTGCCACTAGCTACTTCCAAACACAGAAGACGCTAAGTCCTAAACAAGTTAGGTGGCAAGACTTCCTGGTTGAGTTCGACTATACGTTGGAGTACAAGCCAGGAAGTGCTAATCATGTGGCCGACGCTCTAAGCCTCAAAAGGAAGCTAGCGTCCATGACGAGTCAACCCCAAGGAGACATAATGGATCTTCTAAGGGAGGGACTGCAACATGATCCATCGGCTAAGAGCCTCATCGCCCTGGCTCATGAAGGGAAGACTAAGCGGTTGTGGGTGGAGGACGGCCTACTCTACACTAAGGGGAGACGAATCTACGTGCCTAAGTGAGGGAACATAAGACGGAATCTGATAAAGGAGTGCCATGACACCAAGTGGGCAGGGCACCCTGGACAACGACGCACGAGGGCACTACTTGAGTCGGCTTATTACTGGCCTTAAATACAGGATGAGGTTGAGGCCTATGTGAGGACTTGTCTTGTGTGCCAACAAGACAAGGTGGAGCAACGACAACCTAGAGGCCTGTTGGAGCCACTACCTATAGTAGAGCGTCCATGGGACAGCGTCACCATGGACTTCATCATCGGGCTACCCAAGTCGGAGGACAGCGGTTCTATCATAGTAGTAGTGGACAGGTTCTTTAAGTACGCGACCTTCATATCAGCCCCAACTGACTGCACTGTAGAAGAGACGGTGAGGCTATTCCTAAAGCACGTAGTCAAGTATTAGGGGTTGCCTAAGTTCATCATCAGTGATCGCGATCCACGTTTCATTGGGAAGTTTTGGACGGAGCTCTTCAAGCTTATGGGTTCAGAGCTTCACTTCTCCACAAGCTTTCACCTACAGACAGATAGGCAAACAGAAAGGGTGAACGCCTTACTGGAGTTGTACCTGAGGCACTTCATGAGAGTCAACCAGAAAGATTGGGCTAAGTTGCTAGACATAGCCTAGTTCTCATACAACCTGCAAAGGAGTGAGGCAATCAATAAGAGCCGGTTCGAGCTAGCCACAGGGCAGCAACCGTTAACTCCTCACACTCTAACGATAGGCTATACGGGGAGAAGTCTAACGGCTTTCAAGTTCGTGAAAGGATGGCATGAGCAAGCTGACATAGCATGCTCATACTTGGACAAGGCCGCTAAGAAAATGAAGAAGTGGGTTGACAAGAAGCGACGACACATGGAGTACAAGGTCAGAGACATGGTGCTTGTCAAGCTCCTTCCTCAACAATTCAAATCCCTAAGGTCGGTGCATAAGGGCCTTGTGAGGAGGTATGAAGGACCCTTCCCCATACTTGGGAAGGTCGGCAAGGTGTCCAATAGAGTTGAGCTACCACCGAGGTTGAAGATTCATCCTGTCTTCCACGTAAGCTACTTGAAACCCTATCACGAAGACAAGGATGATCCAAGCCGAGGGTTGTCTAAGAGGGCACCTACAGTAGTCGTGACCTCCTATGATAAGGAGGTAGAACACATCCTCACAGATCGGGTCATCAGGAGATGAGGTGTACCTCCTGCTACGGAATACTTAGTGAAATGGAAGGGACTACCAGAAAGCGAGGCTAACTGGGAGCCAGCAGATGCCCTATGGCAATTCTAGGAGCAGATTGAGCGGTTCCGGGTAGAAGGCGCGACGAGGACGTCTGCGGCTTAGGTGGGGGAGAGAGTCAAAGGATGATTCAAATGAGCCTCCCCATGGGCTTATATAGAGTTAGGAAGCTTCTGGAGACTCCTAGAGTGGGAAGAGTGTTGAAGGTTTTGGAGATGCTTGGAGAAATCCACACAACTCTACACTATGGTGGAAGACATGAGAGGAGTCCACAACCTTTTAGAGAATTCCAGAGGTCTCTTGTATATTCTTGTACATAGGCTTGTACATAGAATGATGTAGGACATTCTAGAATATACTTGAATTGTAAGGAACCTTCCAAGGTTCCAGAGAGTTCCATTGGTGCCTATAAATAGGTGAGGGTCTCATTTGGCCAAGACACCAAGCAAGTGAGTCTTTAAAGCACTTATAAAGGCTTCCTTGAGTAATAAGAGCTTTATGTCACGGACTTAGTCGTTCACTAAGCTCGTGCGGCACTTAGACAAGTCAAGACGCTTGATCTTGCTAAGTCAGCCTTGCTCCCTCAATGCCTAGCTTGCTCGGCTAAGACACTCGCGACTCGGAAGCTTTAGAAACTTGGTAGGCAACTCCTTAAAGAATGGAAGCTTTCACTAACTCAAGAAAACCTTTACAAGTGCTTGGATGCTCACTTGCTTGGTTAGGAAGTGATTTGGGTGGTGCCTTGGCCAAATGAGGCCCTCACCTATTTATAGGCACCAAGGGAACTCTCTGGAACCTTGGAGGGTTCCTTACAACTCAAGACTATTCTAGAATGTCCTACACCATTCTAGTTACAAGCCTATATATAAGTATGTACAAGAGTCTTCTAGATTTCTCTAGAAAGCCCCGGACTCCTCTCGTGCCTTCCACCATGGTGTAGAATTGTGTGGATTCCTCCAGGCTTCTCTAGAACCTTCCACACTCTTCCCACTTCTAGGAATCTCCAGAAGCTTCCTGGCTCTATATAAGGCCATGGGGAGGCTCATTTGAATAAGCTTGTGACACTCTCCCCCACCGATGCCGTCGACGTCCTCGTCGTTGCCTCGTTCTGAAACCTCTCGATGTGTTTCCAGAACTTTCTCAAGGCATCCGCTTGTTCCCAGCTTACCTGCCTCTTAGGTAGTCCTTTCCATCGGACTAGATACTCTATCATAGGAGGGACCCCTTGCCTCCTGGTGACTCGTTCAGCCAGGATATTCTTTACCTCCTTCTCTCGTGAGGCTCCAGATGGATGCAGACCCGTGCGCTTTCGATGCTTAGAGTGCTGCTTCCTCTTATCCATTGAGTTCACCTTCCCCTTGGTGACCTCTTCCATGTGTGTGCGGGCTACCTCAGCTCGCTCCCCTTTTTCCTCCTTTACTTGCACCCCTGCTAGTAAGGAGGTCTTAGGCGTACTAGGCTTCGGGTTGAATTGGAGGGCACCTAGTAGCTGCATTGAGCCCATATGTGCTTCGTCCTCCTGCTCCCTCTCCTCGATCATGGCACTAAGCGCCTTCCTCTTTGGGCAATCCCGTGCCCAATGTGGACCGTCACATAGGAAGCATTTGATCTTAGGCGTGAACTCCTTCCTTTCCGCCTTACCCCTTCCTTCTTGGACGTTAGGCGTCTTGCCTGATCCCTTTTTAGGAGCATTGTGGTCCCTTGAAGCCTCGTCTCCCCCACCCATGGCGTGGCTATCCTCCCAAGACTCAATCTTGGGGGAGTCTTCCTTCTTATAATCCGTTAAAGACTCTGCTACTGCCATGGCAGTGGCTAAGTCTTGAACACCTCGGCGTCTTAATTCCTGCTCGGCCCACCCTTGCAGGTTGTCCATGAAGTTGAATAGCAACTCCTCCTCGGTTATGTTAGGAATCTCAAGCATGAGCAAAGAGAATTCCTCGACATAGTCGCGTATCGAACCTGTGTGCTTGAGACGCCTCATGTTTTTCCTAGCCAGGTAAGCCACGTCCTCGGGGTAGAACTGCCTCTTGATCTCCCTCTTGAAGTCCTCCCATGTCTCTATGGTGCAAATGCCTTTCTCCATGTCGGCAAACCTTCGACGCCACCATAGAGTAGCTGTGTCAGTAAGGTAGAGGGTCGCAGTTCTCACCTTAGCCGCCTCATCCGTCAATGCGATAGCTTCGAAGTATCGCTCCATATGCCATAAGAAGTTATCTAACTCCTTGGCATCCCGCTTGCCACTAAACCCATGTGGCTTCGGCACCTCCACCCTGGATGCCTCATGTGTGGCCATGACCCGTGCCGACACAGCAGCCTTGTAGATGGCCAACTCCTGCCTAACCTCCTGGTCTCGGGACTCCATTCGAATGGCCAAGGCCTCTATCCTTGACTCCATGCTAGCAAGCATGCTTAAGACCTTTTCTTGGAAGGACATGAACTCCTCGTGTGACACTGGCTGAACTTGTGAGACTTGCACCCCCTCACGAAGGTCTTGGATCTGCTCCCTTAGATCCTCTAAGCCCTTCTCCATGCCTTGCTCGATCAAGTCCAACCCCTCCCGAGTGTCCGCCATGGCTAGCTCCATCTTGGCTAGCCTTGCCTCCATGTTGGCAACGGCATCACGAGATTTATCCTTCTTGCCCCTGCCCCGTGCAGTAGGCTCGGTCTCCCTCCCACGGGTTTGCTCGCTACTCTCCTCCATGTTAGAGCCCGACATGCTTCCTTTGTTATGCCCACCTCGTAACCGCGCTCTGATACCACTTGTCACGGACTTAGTCGTTCACTAAGCTCGTGCGGCACTTAGACAAGTCAAGACGCTTGATCTTGCTAAGTCAGCCTTGCTCCCTCAATGCCTAGCTTGCTCGGCTAAGACACTCGCGACTCGGAAGCTTTAGAAACTTGGTAGGCAACTCCTTAAAGAATGGAAGCTTTCACTAACTCAAGAAAACCTTTACAAGTGCTTGGATGCTCACTTGCTTGGTTAGGAAGTGATTTGGGTGGTGCCTTGGCCAAATGAGGCCCTCACCTATTTATAGGCACCAAGGGAACTCTCTGGAACCTTGGAGGGTTCCTTACAACTCAAGACTATTCTAGAATGTCCTACACCATTCTAGTTACAAGCCTATATATAAGTATGTACAAGAGTCTTCTAGATTTCTCTAGAAAGCCCCGGACTCCTCTCGTGCCTTCCACCATGGTGTAGAATTGTGTGGATTCCTCCAGGCTTCTCTAGAACCTTCCACACTCTTCCCACTTCTAGGAGTCTCCAGAAGCTTCCTGGCTCTATATAAGGCCATGGGGAGGCTCATTTGAATAAGCTTGTGACATTTAATTCTCTAAGAGTTGCCTACTAAGCTTCTTAAACTTTCGAGTCGTGAGTATCTTAGCCTAGTAAGCTAAGCATTGGGAGCAAGACTGACTTAGCAAGATCAAACATCTTGACTTGCCTAAGTGCCGCACGAGCTTAGTGAACGACTAAGTATGTGCCATTAGAGTCATAGAGCAAGACTCTTTGTCCCTTTTGAAAATATTTGCGGGAAACCAACTAATCATGCCACCTCTTCAATCTCTCTTTTGCAATTTTTGAATTGATGTAGGCATCATTTCTCAGTTCCTCCAACTCATTGAGGTCTAAGAACCTCTTCATCCCAGCTCTGCTCAAATCCATGTTGAGCTTCTTGATTGCCCACCAAGCCTTGTATTCCAATTCCACAGGGAGATGACATGTTTTGCCATAGACTAGGCGATAAGGAGACATCCCAAGAATGGTCTTGTAAGCTGTTCTATATGCCCATAGTGAATCAAGGAGCTTGGTGGACCAATCTTTTCTGTTCGTATTCACCACCTTCATCAATATGTTTTTAATCTCCCGGTTTGCTAACTCAACTTGCCCACTAGTTTGAGGGAGGTAAGGTGTAGCTACCTTATTGTCACAAGCTGATTCAAATGAGCCCTCCCCATGGCCTTATATAGAGCCAGGAAGCTTCTAGAGACTCCTAGAGTGGGAAGAGTGTGGAAGGTTCTAGAGAAGCCTAGAGGAATCCACACAATTTTACACTATGGTCGAAGGCATGAGAGGAGTTTAGGGCTTTCTAGAGAATTCCAGAAGTCTCTTGTATATACTTGTATATAGCCTTGTACCTAGAATGATGTAGTACATTCTAGAATAGTCTTGAGTTGTAAGGAACCCTCCAAAGTTCCAGAGAGTTCCATTGGTGCCTATAAATAGGTGAGGGCCTCATTTGGCCAAGGCATCAAGCAAGTGAGCTTCCAAGCACTTGTAAAGGCTTCTTTGAGTAATAAAGAGCTTCTGTTCTTTAAGGAGTTGCCTACTAAGCTTCTAAAGCTTTCGAGTCGCGAGTGTCTTAGCCGAGCAAGCTAAGCATTGGGGTTCAGGTTGACTTAGCAAGATCAAGCGTCTTGACTTGCCTAAGTGCCGCACGAGCTTAGTGAACGACTAAGTCCGTGACAAGTGGTATCAGAGCGTGGTTATGAGGTGGGCATAGCAAAGGAAGCATGTCGGGCTCTAATGTGGAGGAGACTAGCTAGCAAACCCGTGGACGGGAGATGGAGCATACTGCACGGGGCCGAGGCAGGAAGGATAAGTCTCGTGACGCCTTAGCCAACATGGAGGCAAGGCTAGCCAAGGTGGAGCTAGCCATGGTGGACACCCGGGAAGGGGTGGACTTGATCGAGCAAGGCATGGAGAAGGGATTAGAGGATCTAAGGGAGCAGATCCAAGACCTTCGCAAGGGGGTGTTAGGCTCACAAGTTCAGCGGGTGTCACACGAGGAGTTCATGTCCTTCCAAGACAAGGTCATGACCATGTTCGCTAGTGTGGAGTCAAGGATGGAGGCCTTGGTTGCATGCATGGATGCCCGAGACTAAGAGATTCGTCAAGAGTTGGCCATCTACAAGACTGCGGTGTCAACACGAGTCATGGCCACTCATGAGGCACCAAGGGTGGAGGTGCCCAAGCCACACACGTTCAGTGGCAAGAGGGATGCTAAGGAGCTGGATAATTTCTTGTGGCACATAGAGCATTACTTTGAGGCCATTGCATTAGTGGATGAAGCCACTAAGGTACGCACCGTGACCCTTTACCTCATTGATAATGCTACTATATGGTGGCGTCGACGGTTTGCTGACATAGAGAGAGAGACGTGCACCATAGACACATGGGATGCCTTTAAGAGAGAAATCAAGAGGCAATTCTATCCCGAAGACGTGGCTTACCTAGCAAGGAAGAGTTTGAAGCGTCTCAAGCACACGGGCTCAATCCGTGAGTATGTCAAAGAATTCTCTACTCTTATGCTTGAGATACCTAACATGGCTGAGGAGGAGCTACTGTTTAACTTCATAGACAACTTGCAAAGTTGGGCCAAGCAAGAGTTGAGGAGACGTGGTGTCCAAGACCTAGCCACGGCCATGGCAGTAGCCGAGTCCTTGGTGGATTATAGAAGGGGAGACTCCTCCAAGCCCAAGCCACCATCCAAGGGTAACCAAGCCAAAGGTGGGGGAGACAAGAGGTCGCAAGGCCACACTTCTAAGGAAGGATCAAGCAAGGGCCCTAGTGGCAAGGATGGCAAAGGCAAGGACAAGCGGAAGGAGTTCACGCCTAGGACCAATTGCTTCCTGTGCGATGGTCCGCACTGGGCACGGGACTGCCCTAAGAGGAAGGCTTTAAATGCTATGATTGAGGAAGAGGAGCAAGAAGGCGATGCTAAAGTGGGATCGTTGCAGCTCTTAAATGCCCTCAAGGCCAAGCCGATGCCTAAGACGCCTCAAAGCAAAGGGCTGATGTATGTGGAGGCCCTTGTGAATGGGAAGGCTACTAAGGCCCTGGTGGACATAGGTGCCACTCACAACTTTGTCTCGGAGGATGAGGCAAGAAGGCTGGAGCTCCAAGCATCCAAGGAAGGAGGATGGCTCAAGGCAGTCAATTCAGCTGCCAAGCCATCACATGGAGTAGCTCGCGGAGTGACTATGCACATCGGCTCATGGGAAGGAAGGGTCAACTTCACAGTGGCACCCATGGATGACTTCAAGATGGTGCTAGGAATGGACTTCCTACAGAAGGTCAAGGCCGTGCCACTACCTTTCCTACGCTCAATGGCTATCCTAGAGGAGAAGCCATGCATGGTCCCTACGGTCACTGAAGGTACGCTCAAGACCCCTATGCTATCCGCTATGCAAGTAAAGAAGGGGTTAAAGAGGGAAGAGGTGACCTACCTCGCCACCCTGAAGGAAGAAAGGGATGATGGGTCGGGAGGACCCATGCCTAAGGAAATCGAGGGAGTCCTTGATGAGTTCAAGGACGTGATGCCGCCCGAGTTGCCTAAGAGACTTCCTCCTAGGAGAGAGGAAGATCACAAGATTGAGTTGGAGCCGGGAGCCAAGCCCCCTACTATGGGGCCATATAGGATAGCACCGCTTAAGTTGGAAGAGCTAAGGAGACAACTTAAGGAATTGCTAGACGCGGGGTTCATCCAACCATCCAAGGCTCCCTATGGCGCGCCGGTCTTGCTTCAAAAGAAACACGATGGATCCCTACGGATGTGTATCAACTACCGGGCACTTAACAAAGTGACGGTGAAGAACAAGTATCCCATCCCGCTCATTGTTGACTTGTTCGATCAACTTGGAAGGGCAAGGTACTTCACGAAGCTAGACTTAAGGTCAGGCTACTACCAAGTCAGGATTGCGGAGGGAGACGAGCCGAAGACTAAATGTGTGACCAGGTACGGCTCATATGAATTCTTAGTGATGCCTTTCGGACTCACCAACGCTCCAGCAACGTTCTGCACCCTCATGAACAAGATCTGCCACCCATACTTAGACAAGTTTGTGGTAGTATACTTGGATGACATAGTCATCTATAGTAACACTTTAAAGGAGCATGTAGAGCACTTGAGGAAGGTCTTTAAGATCTTGAGGCAGAACGAACTATACGTGAAGAAGGAGAAATGCTCATTTGCTAAGGAAGAGGTGAGCTTCCTAGGGCATCGCATCAGAGATGGCAAGCTGATGATGGATGATAGTAAGGTGAAAGCCATCCAGGAATGGGATCCACCAACCAAGGTACCTCAACTCAGATCTTTCCTTGGTTTAGTTAATTACTACCGACGGTTCATAAAGGGTTATTTGGCAAGGGCCGCTCCACTCACTGATCTTCTTAAGAAGAATAAGGCATGGGAATGGGATGAAAGGTGCCAACAAGCCTTTGAGGATCTAAAGAAGGCTGTGACTGAGGAGCCAGTGTTGGCACTACCCGTCCACACCAAGGTCTTTGAGGTACACATAGATGCCTCAGACTTTGCTATTGGGGGAGTCCTTATGCAAGAAAGGCACCCAATCGCATTTGAGAATCGTAAGCTAAACGACACGGAGAGGCGTTACACAGTGCAGGAAAAGGAGATGACTGCCATCGTTCACTGCTTGCGCACTTGGAGACATTATCTTCTGGGGTCTCACTTCATAGTGAAGACCGACAATGTTGCCACTAGCTACTTCCAAACACAGAAAAAGCTAAGTCCTAAGCAAGCTAGGTGGCAAGACTTCTTGGTCGAGTTCGACTATACGCTGGAGTATAAGCCAGGAAGTGCTAATCATGTGGCCAACGCCCTAAGCCGCAAAGCCGAGCTAGCGTCCATGACGAGTCAGCCCCAAGGAGACATAATGGATCTTCTAAGGGAGGAACTACAACATGATCCAGTGGCTAAGAGCCTCATCACCCTGGCTCATGAAGGGAAGACTAAGCGGTTTTGGGTGGAGGATGGCCTACTCTACACCAAGGGGAGACGACTCTACGTGCCTAAGTGGGGGAATATAAGGTGGAATCTAATAAAGGAGTGCCATGACACTAAGTGGGCTGGGCACCCTGGGCAACGACGCACGAGGGCACTACTCGAGTCGGCTTACTACTGGCCTCAGATACGAGATGAGGTTGAGGCCTATGTGAGGACTTGTCTTGTGTGCCAACAAGACAAGGTGGAGCAAAGACAACCTAGAGGCCTGTTGAAGCCACTACCGATAGCAGAACGCCTATGGGACAGCGTTACCATGGACTTCATCATCGGACTACCCAAGTCGGAGGGCAGCGGTAGTGGTAGTGGATAGGTTCTCTAAGTATGCAACCTTCATAGCAGCCCCGACTGATTGCACTGCGGAAGAGACGGCGAGGCTATTCCTAAAGCACGTAATCAAGTATTGGGGGTTGCCTAAGTTCATCATCAGTGATCGCGACCCGCGCTTCACGGGGAAGTTTTGGACGGAGCTCTTCAAGCTTATGGGTTCGGAGCTTCACGTCTCCACAAGCTTTCACCCACAGACGGATGGGCAGACCGAAAGGGTGAACGCTTTATTGGAGCTATACTTGAGGCACTTCGTGAGTGCCAACCAGAAGGACTGGGCTAAGTTGCTAGATATAGCCCAATTCTCATACAACCTGCAAAGGAGTGAGGCGACCAATAAGAGCCCGTTCGAGCTAGCCACAGGGCAGCAACCGTTAACTCCTCACACTTTAACGATTGGCTATATGGGGAGAAGTCCAGCGGCTTTCAAATTTGCCAAAGGGTGGCACGAGCAAGCTGACATAGCACGCTCATACTTGGACAAGGCCGTTAAGAAAATGAAGAAGTGGGCTGACAAGAAGCGATGACACACGGAGTACAAGGTCGGAGACATGGTGCTTGTCAAGCTCCTTCCTCAACAATTCAAATCCCTAAGGCCGGTGCATAAGGGCCTTGTGAGGAGGTATGAAGGACCCTTCCTCATACTTGGGAAGGTCGGCAAGGTGTCCTATAGAGTCAAGCTGCCCCCGAGGTTAAAGATTCATCCTGTCTTCCACGCAAGCTACTTGAAACCCTATCACGGAGACAAGGATGATCCAAGCCGAGGGTTGTCTAAGAGGGCACCTACAGCGGTCGTGACCTCCTATGATAAGGAGGTAGAACACGTCCTCGCAGATCGGGTCATTAGGAGACGAGGGGTACCTCCTGCTACGGAATATTTAGTGAAATGGAAGGGACTACCAGAAAGCGAGGCTAGCTGGGAGCCAGCAGATGCACTATGGCAGTTCCAAGAGCAGATCGAGCGGTTCCGAGCAGAAGGCGCGACGAGGACGTCTGTGGCATAGGTGGGGGAGAATGTCACAAGATGATTCAAATGAGCCTCCCCATGGCCTTATATAGAGCCAGGAAGCTTCTGGAGACTCCTAGAGTGGGAAGAGTGTGGAAGGTTCTAGAGAAGCCTGGAGGAATCCACACAATTTTACACTATGGTGGAAGGCATGAGAGGAGTCTAGGGCTTTCTAGAGAATTCCAGAAGTCTCTTGTATATACTTGTATATAGGCTTGTACCTAGAATGATGTAGGACATTCTAGAATATACTTGAGTTGTAAGGAACCCTCCAAGGTTCCAGAGAGTTCCATTGGTGCCTATAAATAGGTGAAGGCCTCATTTGGCCAAGGCATCAAGCAAGTGAGCTTCCAAGCACTTGTAAAGGCTTCTTTGAGTAATAAAGAGCTTCTATTCTTTAAGGAGTTGCCTACTAAGCTTCTTAAGCTTTCGAGTCGCGAGTGTCTTAGCCGAGCAAGCTAAGCATTGGGGTTCAGGCTGACTTAGCAAGATCAAGCGTCTTGACTTGCCTAAGTGCCGCACGAGCTTAGTGAACGACTAAGTCCGTGACATTATGCTTCACCCCATACTTGGCTAGGAGAGTTTTAAAAGGCTCGTAGCAAAAATGAGTATTCCCATCACTAATTATGGCTTTAGCACCCCAAATCTTGAGAAAATGTTCTCAACCCACTTAGAAACATAATCTATTCCCACCAAGATGTAAGACTAGCCAAAAGACATAGAGAATGGTCCCATGAAGTCAATGCCCCAAACATAAAAAAGATCAACTATCAAAATGGGGTTCAAAGGCATCATGTTCCTGCGTGTCAACTTCCCAACCCTCTGGCATCGATCACAACTCTTGCACATGGTGTGGGCATCTTTGAAAAGTGATGGCCAACAAAAACCCGATTGCAACACCCTCATGGCTGTCTTCTGAGAAGCAAAGTGGTCTCCACATGCATTTTCATGGCAATGACTGAGGATCCCCTGTTGCTCTTCTTCAGGAACACACTTCCTTATTATCTGATCCGCACAATACTTGAATAGAAATGGTTCTTCCCAATAGTAGGCATGAATTTTTGTAAAGAAGTACTTTTTATCTTGTGCTGCTTTCCACTCATTTGGAACTTCTCATGTGACTAGGTAGTTAGCAATGTGAGCATACTAAGGAGCAACTTCCACCAACATGAGAGACTCCTCTGGAAAATCATCATTGATGGGCAAACCATGGGAATTATGTGCGATAGCTAGCCTTGAAAGGTGGTCTGCTACCACATTTTTCACTCTTTTCTTGTGTTTGATCTAGAGATTGAACTCTTGAAGCAAGAGGATCCATCTAATCAACCTTGCTTTAGCATCTTGCTTAGTCAACGGATACTTCAAAGTAGAGTGATCAGTGAAAACCACAATGAAGGACCCCACCAAGTAAGCACGAAATTTATCTAAGGCAAAAACTACAGCTAACAATTCTTTCTTAGTGGTTGTGTAGTTTCTTTGTGCATCATTCAATATCTTGCTTGTGTAGTAGATCACATAGGGTTTTCCATCTTCTCTTTGCTTAAGAACAACTCCTATGGCAAAGTCACTGGCATCACACATTACCTCAAAGGGTAGTTGCTAGTTAGGAGCCCTCACTATTGGTGCAGTTGTCAAAAATAGCTTCAATTCTTCAAAACTCCTTTGGCATCTATCGTCCCATATGAATTTAGCATCCTTCACCAATAGTTCACAAAGAGACTTTGCAAGCTTAGAGAAATCCTTGATAAACCTCCTATAGAACCCGGCATGGCCAAAGAATTGCCTTACTCCTTTAACATTTGTTGGGGATGGAAACTTGACAATGAGTTCAATCTTTGTTTTGTCAACTTCAATGCCTTGCTTGGAGATGATGTGCCCAAGGACAATCCCTTGTTGTACCATGAAATGACACTTCTCCCAGTTAAGCACTAAGTCTTTCTCAATGCATCGGTTCAGAACAGCTTCTAAGTTGACCAAGCATTCATCAAATGCACTTCCATATATGATGATATCATCCATAAAGACTTCCATAATATGCTCCACCATATCACTGAAAATGCTTAACATGCATCTTTGGAAAGTTGCAGGTACATTGCATAAGCCGGAAGGCATTCTCCTGTATGCATAGGTGCCAAATGGGCACATGAAAGTGGTCTTCTCCTGGTCTTCAACATCAATTTCTATCTAAAAGTACCCGGAGCAACCATCTAAGAAACAATAAAAAGGATGCCCAGAGATCCTCTCAAGCACCTGATCAATAAAGGGCAACGGGAAATGGTTCTTCCTTGTCACTGCATTCAATCTCCTGTAATCGATACACACCCTCCAACCTATAGTGAGGCATGTAGAGACATCTTCTCCCTTATCATTTTGCAGCACCGTGATCCTATACTTCTTTGGCACAACTTGAGTAGGACTCACCCATGGGCTATCTGATATGGGGTAGATAATACCGGTCTAAAGCAGCTTAAGAACTTCAGCTCACACCACCTCTTGCATGTGAGGGTTCAACCTTCTCTGAGGTTGACAAACTGGCTTAGTTTCATCCTCCATGTAAATATGTTGGGTGCAGACTAAAGGGCTGATCCCTTTCAAATCATAAATTTGCCACCCTATTGCCTTCTTACATCTTCTAAGGACTTCAAGTAGACAATCCTCCTGATGAATGGTAAGAGCTGAAGATATAACAACAGGGCACTGCTTGTCTTCTTCCACGTATGCATACTTCCACCCTGTGGGTAGTGGCTTAAGAATAAGCTTTGGGGGCTCCTCCTTAGCAGCTCTTTGTGTCTCCTCCTCATTGAATAAGGGTAGAATTTCTTCTCTCTTCCTCCAGGGAGACAGGGTAGCAAGCAAATCTGAGGGTTTAGGTAACCCTTCATCAAGATCCCTAAGACTTTCAATCAAATCCTCCTGCATTCTCTGATCACAATGCTCCTCCACTAAAGTGTCAATCATGCACACTTCCTCTGGACCTTCTTCTTCTTCCGGATGGATATGCTTCTTGCACGAATGGAAGATGTTGAGCTCTAATGTCATGTTGCCAAACGTGAGTTGCATGACTCCATTCCTACAATTGATGATTGCATTTGATGTAACTAGGAATGGTCTTTTAAGTATGATAGGAACATAATTAGTTCCTTTGACAATCGGATTCGTATCAAGAACAACAAAATCCATTGGATAGTAGAATTTGTCAACTTGAACCAAGACATCTTTGATCATCCCTCTTGGAATCTTCATTGATCTATCTGCTAGAGATAGAGTTATGGATGTTGGCTTTAACTCTCCAAGTCTCAACTGCTTGTAGATAGAGTAGGGTAGCAAATTCACACTTGCTCCCAAGTCCAACAAAGCTTTCTCCACACAAGTCCCTCTAATACTCACTGAGATGGTAGGGCAGCTCGGATCTTTGTACTTCAATGGAGACTTGCATTGTATGATGGCACTCACTTGCTCAGTCAAGAAGGCTTTCTTGTTCACATTCAACCCTCTCTTTACAGTGCACAAGTCCTTCAAGAATTTTGCATATGTCGGCACTTGTTTGATCATGTCTAGCAAAGGAATATTAGCCTTCACTTGCCTTAACACTTCAAAAATTTCTGATGCATTATTGGTTCCCTTTTTGCCATGCAAAGCTTGGGGGAAAGGTGGAGGCATGTGTCTTCATCATATCTTCCTTGATGACTATCCTCTCGGGTTCTTCATCCACACTAGAGTCATGGTCATCTTTCTTTGTACTTTTCCCTTTTCTCTTTCCTTTAATTTCCTCACTCTTCTATTTTTCTGCTACACTCTCTTCATCATGCTTGGACTTCCCTCACCTTTGAAGATTCTCCCTTTTGAGCCTCCACTTCAAGGATACCCTTGAGATTTTGATGAGGTTGAGAAGGAAACTTTCCTTTCTCTTGCACTGTGTTGAGGTTGGTAAGCCTTGAGATTGCGTATTGGACATTGTCTATCTTCTAAGACAGATCATTTTGCATCCCATCCATCATTTTGTTTAATGTACTCTCCGCACTTTTAATTCTCTGATTCAGTTGAGCATTGATGGACTTCTGATCTCCCACAACCTTGCTAAGGTTCACAATAGCTTGTTCAAGATTCGAGGTTTGTTGAGGTGCTTGACCAGGTTGTGTGTATTGAGGTGGCTTTGGTTTCCAAGAGAAATTTGGATGGTTTCTCCAATTTGAATTGTAGGTGTTGCCATATGAAGCATTGTTATTGGGCTTGAATTGACCAATAACATTTGCTTGATCACCAAACATCTCTCTCACTACTGGAATGGTAGGACACTCCTCCACCAAGTGCTCATAAGATTGACAAATGGAACAAGGCATAACTTGCACTGATGTTTCAGAAATGACTTGCACTTCTTGTACCTACTTCATTTCTAGCTCTTCCAATCTCCTTGCCATAGCTACAACCTTTGCCTTCATGTCAATGTCTTCATTCAAAACATACATCCCACCCTTAGCATTAGGTTGAGACTTCATTCTTCCCACCTCTCTAGCGTTTGGTTCATCCCATTCTCTTGAAACTTCAGCCACATAACTCAAAAAGTCCATGGCTTCCTCCGGATTCTTACTCATGAAGTTTCCTCCACACATAGTTTCTAGAAGTTGTTTCATTGAAGAAGACATACCATCATAGAAACAGCTCACTAAGAGCCATGTGTCAAAGCCATGGTGAGGACAAGCATTAATAGCTTCCATGTACCTCTCCCAACACTCATAGAATTTCTCATTCTCTTTAGCTGAGAAGTTTGAAATTTGCCTTTTCAAACCATTGGCCCTATGAGTAGGGAAGAACTTCTTGAGAAACTCGGCTTGCAAATCAGTCCAAGTTAGGATACTCCTTGGCCTTAGAGAATTGAACCAAATCTTGGCCTTATCCTTCAAGGTGAAAGGAAATAGGTTGAGCCTCATCAAGTCAATTGAAGCTCCTCCTTCTTGGAATGTATTACAAACCTCCTCGAATTCCTTAATATGCAAATAGGGATTCTCACTTTCCATCCCATGGAAAGTAGGTAGGAGTGGCACAATGTGAGGTCGGATTACTAGCTGCTCAGTGGGGGGCACTATGCATGAAGGTGCACTCATACGAGGTGGATGCATGCGGTCCCTCATGGATCAGTTTGCATTGAAATTATCCTCTTGACCATGTTGGCTATTCTGGTCTTCAGGTGGAACATCCATGATGTTCAAGCACACTTCTAACTCAGTTTCTTGAGGAGTTTCAATCTTCACAAGTCTTCCCTCAATATCTCTTATCCAATAGGGCATGCGCAACTAGAGATCACTGAAACAAAAACAAACAAAAAAAAGAAATACAATTCTAGGAAAAGGTTAAGGTTAGCTAAAAACTAAATAAAAGATAAGCTATAAAATAGAGACAAAGAAAAAGAATTAGTAAAAGAAAAATCACCAAACTTGTGATGAAGATCACAAGTGTTCACCAAAAGTAATGTCAATGTACTTTGGCACCATCCTCGACAACGGTGCCATTTGATTCGTCCCCAGCAACGACGCCATTTGATTCTTGCACCAAACGGGTGTTATCAACAAAATTTATAAAACCTAAATCACCTTACACTAGGGTAGCATGGCTACTATAGTATAGTGCGTCTAGGATCGTCCATAGGGATGTGTTTTCTTCGTACAAGTGACTTTAGTGAAGGTAATGAAATGGTGTTTTTCCTTATGAAAATTAGCTTTTAAAGAAAATGGAAATGTGGTTGAAAAAGTTGATTTTAAGTTAAGCAAAAATAGCAATTGAAGTTAGTACAAAGAGAATGTCTCTTGGAGCTTTATGTCACGGACTTAGTCGTTCACTAAGCTCGTGCGGCACTTAGGCAAGTCAAGACGCTTGATCTTGCTAAGTTAGCCTTGTTCCCAATGCTTAGCTTGCTAGGCTAAGACGCTTACAACTCGAAAGCTTAAAAAGCTTAATAGACAATTCTTTAAAGAATGAAAGCTCCTATTAACTCAAGGAAGCCTTTACAAGTGCTTGGAAGCTCACTTGCTTGGTGCCTTGGCCAAATGAGGCCCTCATCTATTTATAGGCACCAATGAAACTCTCTGGAACCTTGGAGGGTTCCTTACAACTCAAGTATATTCCAGAATGTCCTACATCATTCTAGGTACAAGCCTATGTACAAGGATATACAAGAGACCTCTGGAATTCTCTATAAGGCTGTGGACTCCTCTCATGTCTTCCACCATAGTGTAGAGTTATGTGGATTCTTCCAGGCATCTTTAGAACCTTCCACACTCTTCCCACTCTAGGAGTCTCCAGAAGCTTCCTGGCTTTATATAAGCCCATGGGGAGGCTCATTTGAGTCATCTTGAGACACTCTCCCCACCTAAGCCGCAGACGTCCTCGTCGCGCCTTCTGCTCGGAATCGCTCAATTTGTTCCTAGAACTGCCATAGTGCATCTGCTGGCTCCCAGCTAGCCTCGCTTTCTGGTAGTCCATTCCATTTCACTAAGTATTCCACAGCAGGAGGTACACCTTGTCTCCTGATGACCCGATCTACGAGGACCTTGTCTCCATAGGAGGTCACGACCGCTGTAGGTGCCCTCTTAGACAACCCTCGTTTTGGATCATCATTGTCTTCGTGATAGGGTTTCAAGTAGCTTACGTGGAAGACAGGATGAATCTTCAACCTTGGTGGTAGCTGAACTCTATAGGACACCTTATCGACCTTCCCAAGTATGGGGAAAGGTCCTTCATACCTCCTCACAAGGTCCTTATGCACCGGCCTTAGGGATTTGAATTGTTGAGGAAGGTGCTTGACAAGCACCATGTCTCTATCCTTGTACTCCGTGTGACTTCGCTTCTTGTCAGCCCACTTTTTCATTTTCTTAGCGGCCTTGTCCAAGTATGAGCGCGCTATGTCAGCTTGCTCATGTCACCCTTTCGCGAACTTGAAAGCCGCTGAACTTCTCCCCGAATAGTCAATTGTTAGAGTGTGCGGAGTTAACGGTTGCTGCCCTGTGGCTAGCTCGAACGGGCTCTTATTGGTTGCCTCACTCCTTTGCAGGTTGTATAAGAACTAGGCTATGTCTAGCAACTTAGCCCAATTCTTCTGGTTGGCGCTCACAAAGTGCCTTAGGTACAACTTCAGTATGGCGTTCACCCTTTCTGTTTGCCCATCCGTCTGTGGGTGAAAGCTTGTGGAGAAGTGAAGCTCTGAA
Source organism: Vitis cinerea var. helleri x Vitis riparia (assembly GCA_946000715.1). Lineage (NCBI taxonomy): Eukaryota > Viridiplantae > Streptophyta > Magnoliopsida > Vitales > Vitaceae > Vitis > Vitis cinerea var. helleri x Vitis riparia. Next base: position 14,046,935 of record OX254005.1, on the reverse strand, counting down.
CCCATAAGTTTGAAGAGCTCCGTCCAAAACTTCCCAGTGAAACACGGATCACGATCACTGATGATGAACTTAGGCAACCCCCAATACTTGACTACGTGCTTTAGGAATAGCCTCGTCGTCTCTTCTGCAATGCAGTCAGTCGGGGCTGCTTTGAAGGTTGCATACTTAGAGAACCTGTCTACTACCACTATGATAGAGCCGTTGTCCTCCGACTTGGGTAGCCCGATGATAAAGTCTATGGTGACGCTGTCCCAGGGGCGCTTTACTATAGGTAGTGGCTCCAACAGGCCTCTAGGTTGTCGTTGCTCCACCTTGTCTTGTTGGCACACAAGACAGGTCCTCACATAGGTCTCAACCTCATCCCGTATTTGAGGCCAATAATAAGCTGACTCGAGTAGTGCCCTTGTGCGTCGTTGTCCAGGGTGCCTTGCCCACTTGGTGTCATGACACTCCTTTATCAGATTCCGCCTTATGTTCCCCCACTTAGGCACGTAGAGTCGTCTCCCTTTAATCTAGAGTAGGCCGTCCTCCACCCAGAACCGCTTAGTCTTTCCTTCTTGAGCCAAGGCATTGAGACTCTTAGCCACTGGATCATGTTGCAGTCCCTCCCTTAGAAGATCCATTATGTCTCCTTGGGGCTGCCTCGTCATGGATGCTAGCTTCGCTTTGCAGCTTAGGGCGTTGGCCACATGATTAGCACTTCCTGGCTTATGCTCCAACGTATAGTCTAACATGGCCAGGAAGTTTTGCCACCTAGCTTGTTTAGGACTTATCTTCTTCTGTGTTTGGAAGTAGTTAGTGGCAACATTGTCGGTCTTCACTATGAAGTGAGACCCTAGAAGATAATGCCTCCAAGTGCACAAGCAGTGGACGATGGCGGTCATCTCCTTTTCTTGCACCGTGTAACACCTCTCCGTGTCGTTTAGCTTGCGACTCTCAAATGCGATCGGGTGCTTTTCCTACATAAGGACTCCCCCATTACCGAAGTCTGAGTCATCTGTGTGTACCTCAAAAGCCTTGGTGTGGTCGGGTAATGCTAAGACCAGCTCTTCAGTCACAACCCTCTTAAGGTCTTCAAAGGCTTGTTGGCACCTTTCGTCCCATTCCCATGCCTTATTCTTCTTAAGAAGATCAGTGAGTGGAGCTGCCCTTGCCGAATAGCCCTTTATGAACCGCCGGTAGTAATTAACTAAACCAAGGAAAGATCTGAGTTGCGGTACCTTGGTTGGTGGATCCCATTCTTGGATGGCTTTCACCTTGCTATCATCCATCATCAGCTTGCCATCTCTGATGCGATGCCTTAGGAAGCTCACTTCCTCCTTAGCAAATGAGCACTTCTCCTTCTTGACATATAACTCGTTCTGCCTTAGGATCTTGAAGACCTTCCTTAAATGCTCTACGTGCTCCTTCAGGGTGTTACTGTAGATGACTATGTCATCCAAGTACACCACTATGAACTTATCTAAGTATGGGTGGAAGATCTTGTTCATGAGGGTGCAGAACGTTGCTGGGGCATTGGTGAGTCCAAAAGGCATCACTAAGAATTCGTATGAGCCATACCTAGTCACACATGTGGTCTTCGGCTCGTCCCCCTCCGCAATTCTGACTTGGTAGTAGTCTGACCTTAAGTCTAGCTTTGTGAAGTATCTTGCCCTTCAAAGTTGATCGAATAATTCAGCAATGAGCGGGATAGGATACTTGTTCTTTACCGTCACCTTATTGAGTGCCCGGTAGTCGATACACATCCGTAGGGATCCATCGTGCTTCTTCTGAAACAAGACTGGCGTGCCATAGGGAGCCTTGGATGGTTGGATGAACCCCGCGTCTAGCAACTCCTTAAGTTGTCTCCTTAGCTCCTCTAGCTCGGGTGGTGCCATCCTAGATGGCCCCATAGCAGGGGGCTTGGCTCCCGGCTCCAACTCAATCTTGTGATCCTCCTTTCTCCTAAGAGGAATTCTCTTAGGCAACTTGGGCGGCATCACGTCCTTGAACTCATCAAGGACCCCCTCGATTTCGTTAGGCATGGGTTCTCCCAACCATCATCCCTTTCTTCCTTCAGGGTGGCGAGGTAGGTCACCTCTTTCCTCTTTAACCCCTTCTTAACTTGCATAGCTGATAGCATAGGGGTCTTGAGTGTACCTTCGGTGACCGTGGGGACCATGCATGGCTTCTCCTCCTCTAGGATAGCCATTGAGCATAGGAAAGGTAGTGGCACAGCCTTGACCTTCGGCAGGAAGTCCATCCCTAGCACCATCTTGAAGTCATCCATGGGTGCCACTATGAAGTCGACCCTTCCTTCCCATGAGCCGATGTGCATAGTCACCCCACGAGCTACTCCATGTGATGGCTTGGCGGTTGAATTGACTGCCTTGAGCCATCCTCCTTCCTTGGATGCTTGGAGTTTTAGTCTCCTTGCCTCATCCTCCGAGAGAAAGTCATGAGTGGCACCAGTGTCCACCAGGGCCTTGGTGGCCTTCCCATTCACAAGGGCCTCTACATACATTAGCCCTTTGCTTTGAGGCGTCTTAGGCATCGGCTTGGCCTTAAGGGCATTTAGGAGCTGCAATGATCCCACTTTAGCATCGCCTTCCTGCTTCTTTTCCTCAATCATAGCATTTAGAGCTTTCCTCTTAGGGCAGTCCCGTGCCCAGTGTGGACCATCGCACAGGAAGGAATTGGTCCTAGGCGCGAACTCCTTCCGCTTATCCTTGCCTTTGCCATCCTTGCCACTAGGGCCTTTGCTTGATCATTCCTTAGAAGTGTGGCCTTGTGATCCCTTGTCTCCCTCACCTTTGGCCTAGTTACCCTTGGATGGTGGCTTTGGCTTGTAGGAGTCTCCACTTCTATAATCTACCAAGGATTCTGCTACCGCCATGGCCGTGGCTAGGTCTTGGACACCACGTCTCCTCAACTCTTGCTCAGCCCAGCTTTGCAAGTTGTCCATGAAGTTAAATAGTAGCTCCTCCTTGACCATGTTGGGTATCTCAAGCATAAGCATAGAGAACTCCTTGACATACTCACAAATCGAGCCTGTGTGCTTGAGACACTTCATACTCTTCCTTGCTAGGTAAGCCACATCTTCGGGATAGAATTGCATTTTGATTTCTCTCTTAAAGGCATCCTATGTGTCTATGGTGCACGTCCCTTTCTCTATGTCGGCAAACCGTTGACGCCACCATAGAGTAGCATTATCGGTGAGGTAGAAGGTTGCGGTGCGTACCTTAGTGGCTTCATCCGTCAATGCAATGGCCTCGAAGTAACGCTCCATGTGCCACAAGAAGTTATCCAACTCTTTAGCATCCCTCTTGCCACTGAACGTGTGTGGCTTGGGCACCTCCACCCTTGGTGCCTCATGATTGGCCATGACTTGTGCTGATACCACAGTCTTGTAGATGGCCAGCTCTTGACAAATCTCTTGGTCTCGAGTCTCCATGAGCGTAGCCAAGGCCTCCATCCTTGACTCCACACTAGCGAACATGGTCATGACCTTGTCTTGGAAGGTCATGAACTCCTCGTGTGACACCGGCTGAACTTGTAAGCCTAGCACCCCCTCGCGAAGGTCTTGGATCTGCTCCCTTAGATCCTCTAAGCCCTTCTCCATGCCTTGCTCAATCAAGTCCACCCCTTCCCAAGTGTCCGCCATGGCTAACTCCACCTTGGCTAGCCTTGCCTCCATGTTGGCTAAGGCGTCACGAGACTTATCCTTCCTGCCTTTGCCCCGTGCAGTATGCTCCATCTCCCTTCCACGGGTTGCTCGCTAGTCTCCTCTACGTTAGAGCCCAACATGCTTTCTTTGCTATGCCCACTTCGTAACCACACTCTGATACCACTTGTCACGGACTTAGTCGTTCATTAAGCTCGTGCGGCACTTAGGCAAGTTAAGACGCTTGATGTTGCTAAGTTAGCCTTGTTCCCAATGCTTAGCTTGCCAGGCTAAGACGCTTGCGACTCGAAAGCTTAAGAAGCTTAGTAGGCAATTCTTTAAAGAATGAAAGTTCTTATTAACTCAAGAAAGCCTTTACAAGTGCTTGGAAGTTCATTTGCTTGGTGCCTTGGCCAAATGAGGCCCTCACCTATTTATAGGCACCAATGGAACTCTCTGGAACCTTGGAGGGTTCTTTACAACTCAAGTATATTCTAGAATGTCCTACATCATTCTAGGTACAAGCCTATGTACAAGGATATACAAGAGACCTTTGGAATTCTCTAGAAGGCTGTGGACTCCTCTCATGTCTTCCATCATAGTGTAGAGTTGTGTGAATTCCTCCAAGCATCTCTAGAACCTTCCACACTCTTCCCACTCTAGGAGTCTCTAGAAGCTTCCTGGTTCTATATAAGCCTATGGGGAGGCTCATTTGAGTCATCCTGTGACATTTAGGTCACTAGGATTGGGTGCCTTAGGCAAAGGGGGAGATTCCAGATCTTCTCCTCGCATTGGGGACAATAACATAAAGAATGGTTATCTCCCGAACCGGTTTTGTATTTAGCAATTTAGATTTGATCCAAAGGGTTCATGAAAAATGGTAGTTGCTTCCCATAAATGGCTTTAAACACTAAAGACCCTCACCTTAAACCACCTTCCAATGACTCGTACTTGATAACTAATGAACATTCATGGATCTAGCAATAAGCATCCATAGAATCCAGAAAGCTTACCAAGTATTGGCCATTCAAGGTGATTCTCACCTTGAACCACCTTCCAATGGCTCGTACTAGATAACTAATGGACATCCATGGATCTAGCAATAAGCATCCATAGAATCCGAAAAGCTTACCAAGTATTGGCCATTCAAGGTGATCCTAAGGGATTTAAAGTTAAACCTTGAAATAAAAACCATTAATGGTTAACAACTACCTTCATTTAAAGCAAGGAAAACTCTCACCTTTGCATCTGGGTCCTTCACCTACTTTCTATCACTCCAAGAAACATAAAACCTAGCTACTCATCCCCTGAGAAATCATCCTCAGAGGTTGTTTGGTTAGAAAGAAAAATGAAAACAAAATGAGAAGGAAAGACAGAGCAAGGGCTTTGTATATTTCTTCCTATGGGAATTACAAGTGTCATCTCCTACAAAAGATTATACAAAAAGATATTATATAGAGAGGTCTTTCCAACCCCCCTTTATAGTTCCTAACTAAGAAATCCTATCATTGGTTGATTACAAGGAGAAAATAGTAATTTACACAAAAATCTGGAGATAAAAATCTAACGAAGTCTGTGCACAGGAAGATTTCGCAGACCATGCGAAGTTTCGCATGGTGTGCGAAATTCGTTTTTTGTTGCATCTTGTGGTTTCGCAGGGTGTGCGAAATTTCACACAATGTAGGAAATTGTCTTTCACTCAGTCCTGCAACTGCTCCTCCTCTTGATTTCACATGCTATGCGAAAATTTCGCATAGACATGCGAAATTGCTACATGTTGGATTTCTTCCTCTTGTTTTCTTCCTTGCATCTCTAATTGGCTTGACAACCTATTGCCAAGCTTGGCAAAGGGCTATGAAGTGCTCCAAAACTTGGATTCTTCATGTATTTGAGCTTCAACTTGCATTGCCATGGATTGCACAAAAATTCTCCCTCATTCTTTGCTTGTTTCAATGATAAAAAAGCTACCAAAAACACCAAAACTAGCCAAAAACTAATTAGTAACCCTTGCTAGGTTCCTTAATGTGCCAATTAAGTTTAAAAGTATTAACTACTATTCAAAAGTGTTTAAAACAGTTAATTTCAAGCTATAAAAGAGCACTTTTTGAGTAGTAATCAGTAGCCAATCTCTGTTCTTCCTGCAGCAACTCTCCATGACAAATATCCAAGGTAGGAACTGGATTTCGGTTTAATAACCCAGCCCGTGTAATCTCATATTCTGCCCTTAATTTCATCAGAAATTGATCACGTCTGCTGTCTTCATGAACTGTCTGAAGTTTGGACAGCGCCTCCTTGGGTATGCAGAATATTCGTCCCACAAGTTCAAGAAACCATAATAATACTACTCAATAGAAAGATTACCTTGAGTGAAATTTGCTATCTCCAATTCCAACTGAAAACGGTGTGCATTGTTATCTTGATTATATATCCGCCCTAGATATTCCCACATCTCATTAGCTGTAGAAAAAAACCTTAAGTTGTTCACCATATGTGGTTCACCAAGCCTCCCATAGACCGAGTTCCCTGGTGTCTTCGGGGGCTGAAGACGTCCCATCAATATGTCCCCACAACTCCTTTCCTTTCACAAACATCTTAAACTAAAACTCCCAACTAAGATCGTTTTTGCCATTGAAACAAACAATAGAATTTTCTCTAGACATTACGAAGATAGAAATAGCCTAGGAAAAAAAAAAAAAATATCGTCAAAGAGCCTAAATCTGAAAACAAACCTCCAAATAATCAAAGATCTCCAAGAGCCTAGAAGTGAAGAAACCCAAAGAAAACTCCAAGATTGCACCACAGATGTGCTGCCACAACCACCAGAAAAAAAAAAACCCATAAGCTGGCCTAGAGTCCGAGAGCCCCTAGGGCTAAATCCGAGAAAACCCAAAGAAAAACTAGAAAGCGTGTAAACTCTAAGTTCAGAACACAAGCTTTGATACCATATAAAATTGACCGAATGCCCCTCACCATTGTGAGAATTCCATTAAATAGAAAATCTGGTAGCTATACATTGAAAACTAGTTATACACAAAAACTATACATTCACAACTGTACATGACAAAGCTAAGAAAGGAAAAGCAATCTGTACAACTAATGTAAATAAGGTAAGAAAGATATAGATAGAATCTGTCGATCCTATTGACAGATATTAGAGGCACAATATATATCATGCAATCTAACAATTAATATATAAAAAATAGTTATAATACATAAATATATTATTGCACCAAAGGAGCTTTAGTCAAGTGGTTGGAGCTAGCCATGCCAAACCCAAGGACCTACGTTCAATCCTTAGTCTTAATTGTGCTTAGCTTCTTCTTAGGTTTAAAAAACTAATTCCACATCATAAATCCATTTGTGGCCCAATATTAGCAACTTGGAATTTTGGCATTAAATGGAAAAAAGTGTTGACTTCAATGTCGAAAAACTCAATGATATTGGCAAAAAATTGGTAAAATATTAGTGATAAGCCAATAAATGGTGAAAAAAAAGGGAGAAAATTCAGAAATATTGCACAAACGATTCATACCCTCCATTTCTCATGTTAAGAGTCATCTAATATGTGATATGTTGGTGAAATATTGTTGATATAACCCAACATTTTTGTCCTTGTGCATCCCTATTATTGTATGTCCCTAATTGATCATCAATTTTGTCATTAGTTTGGCAAGGGAGAGTGGCAATTCTTGACTTTCCTTTCAATTCTTGACTTTACTTTGGCTTCTTGACATACAACCAAAGGCATATCTTCATGAAGGCCTTGAATACCACCTCAAGAGGGTAGACAAACTCTGCCATAGCCATATGGGATGGAATTTTGAATTTGGTGCCCTTTCTAGTTGAGTCAGATTCAAATGAGGTAGAAGTTCATGTTGATTGCTAAATCTTGAAGCCAAAGATCTTCTAGTAGATTCTAATTCATGATGCACCCTTGCTTTAACTCCCATCCCCATGGACATTACCTTATCCATTTCCCTTACATCTAGTTTCCTAGCTTGTCTCATAAGCTTTTTAGGCTTTCTTGGAAAGGGGATCTTCAGTGCTATTTTTGTTTCTTTAACACCTAGCTGGTATTGGAAATTGCCCACAGTGATCATGAAACAATTTCCCTTCTCATTATACATCATGTCTTGATAAAAAATATATTCTTGATATTTTCAGAGAGTTTAGAGCTATGACACAAGAAATAGGTGAATTACTTTGGCGGAAAATAATTCTTGATGATCCAGGAGTGAAGTGGAATGAGGCTATAAAGCTATATTGCTTTAATAAATTATTAATTAATATTGCTCACAACCCAAGTCAACATGATTGTACCAAATATATTGAAGTGGATCAACATTTTATCAAAGAGAAGTTAAATAGTGGATTGATCTATCCTCCGTATGTTTCAATTGATAGACAACTTCTTGATATCCTAACAAATGGTCTATCAAGTCGGTCATTCCAGAAGATGACTTGCAAATTGGAAGCAGATAATATCACTCACCAGCTTACAGGGGAGTGTTAACTAATCTGATTAAGATACCAAGGAATTGACTCCCTAATTTTTGAAATTTGATTGAAAGGGAATTAATACTTTGATTTATAGTATTGTACAGTTATATATTTCCTATTTTATTTTTTCTGATTTGTAGGGTATAAGATTTCTAAACTTTCTTTGTATAATTCAGTTTCCTAATTTTGTTGAATTGTACACTATAAATATTGTATCATTTTGTTGGAAATGTAATGAATAAAATCATTCTTTTTCATATGTTGAAAGGATGCTACTTTTTCGAGATTTAAATGATGGAAGATAATCAGTAAAATCATATTTTAAGGTGCTATTGTTTGTCACTTCTTCTGTTTTCCATGGCTCAAGCAGATGATATTTGTGTGTTTTAGTGTTTTTGGGTCTCCTCTGCAAAGGATGCAGTTGATATTTAGCTGGCATGGTAATTTGTTGGATTTTCTTCTCTATCTTCCTTCTTTCATTAATCCCTTTCCCTAGGAAACCCTTCTTGACCTGTCAAGTGAAGTTCAATATCTCCAGTAAATTTCTCTAAAAAAAAAAAAGACACATGGGAATGAAAAAGTAAATTTCTCCAAAGAAAAACACATGGGGATGAGAATTCATTTCTTTAGGGCCATCCGAAAGGATATTATTTTACCAATTTGTACTAAATAATTAGATGGACTTTCTAATCAAATTCACTGTAGCTCTCATAATGATGATTTGATTCTCATAAATAAGTTGCATCATCATTCATAATTCAAGCTGCACCACAAGCAATATCTGAACTTGCATTAATGCAAGAATCAGGCCAACAGTCAAGTCATCCATGTACCTTTTGATCCATTTCTTTTTACTTGATATATTTTTCACTTTGATAAGAAGGATTGGGAGAAGGCTTTTTGGAGATAGGCATGTTTAAGCTTCATTTAACAAGTCAGGATATTATTTGGGGGCATCTGAAAGGATATAATTTCACCAATTTGTACTAAATAATTAGATAAGACTTTCTAATCAAATTCACTGTAGCACTCATAACGATGATTTGATTCTCATAAATAAGTTGCATCATCATTCTTTATTCAAGCTCCACCACAAGTAATATCTGAACCTGCGCTAATGCAAGAATCGGGCCAATAGTCAAGTCATCTATGTACCTTCTTATCTGATTCTTTTTATTCAACATATTTTTCACTTTGATCAGAAGAAACCCACAACCCTTGGTATGGCATGGTGGTTATAGAAGAAAGGTTTGAGTGTATGATTGTAGGGATTTGTTAGACGACCAATTTTTTTTAAAGCTTAAACTTGTAGAATTTAGGCCCACAATGTATATCAATGCACTCTTAACACTCTCCCTTACATGAAGCCTCCTTTGGGCTAAACAAGTTGGGGAATAAAGTAGCTCTTTTGGGTTTAATAAATTGAGGAAATAAATTTACAGTGATATTCAAAGACATGACCTTTTGCCAAATAAGGCTCTGATACCATGTTATACAACTAATTTTCCTCAAAGCTTAAACTTGTAGGATTTGGGCCCATAATGTGTATCTTGTAGTCTAACATAATCAAATTTAAAAATGAAAGCTAAAACAGTATATTTGCAGTCTCTGTCTATTTGGATCTGGACTCTACACCTGAAGGAAAAGGAGTTATGTTGCTACCCTTATAAATTTAGATTACTAAGTATTTTTTTTTTCAATTTTATTGATGGTAGAAACCACTTTGAGCCTTAATGCTCATTTTTGGACTGTTTGTTTTTTGTTTTTGTGTTTGCTTTTTGTTTCTTTTATTTATTTTTCATTTTTAAATTTCTTTTACCTTTGTTGACTGTAACTTGCATCAGTCTCATGTGCTTTGGTTCCATCCTTCCAGTGTGTTTTCATATATCTATTTATTTATTACCTCAAAATTTCTCTCTTTCTCTCTCTCTCTCTCTCTTTTCTTTTTTTTTTTTCCTAATGATATTATTTTTTTCAATATCTCCTCGATGGTAAATTTTCCATATCCCATTTTCTAATTTTATAATTAAATTCCAAATTTGTGGTAGTTTGAGTTTATGTACTACAATTTTTATCTTATATATTCAACTTCTTCCTGTAGTGGGTCTAAGATCTTCCCTGCATTTATTGGTTTCCTTAAAAGCAAAGACCCCAGTGATGGGACAGAGCAGGCATTACTGAATGAGCTAGCTTCTTTTGATGATTATATAAAAGAAAATGTGAGTCTTCTACTTCATTTATTTTTTCAGTGATCTATTTCAGTTTCAATGGTGAGATAAGGCTATCAGTTACTTGATGATAATTGTTGTTGCCTTTAACTTATTTAGCCTCCCATGATTTGAGCAATAATATTGGAAAAATGAAAGTCAGACTTGAGGAATGACATTTTCAAAATCATGTTGTTTAATATTGCAGGGTTTTAGACCAGATTGAATGTTCCTGAATACCATTTTAACTTGCCTTAAAAATTCGTTAACATGACTTTACCAAATTAAATTTATTGGAATCATATATTTTATTTTTAGTTTGTAGGCAAAGTTTCAATCAGTGTTGTTTGTGGAAATAAGTACGTTTACTTATTCAATGGAGACATTGTACCCAAAGTCACTGCTATTTGTACATATTATTGAAGTCATGTATTTCTGCATTTTTTGGGTCTGAAAATCTGGAGTGGAGTGCATTCTTGTTTACGTTTTTTCTTACTGCAGTGGCCTGGAAGGATATGGGAAATAATACGTGGATAATGATGCTCACCTATGTGTGCATATGAGATCCTTGAAATTTTGCTAGCTATTTATTTAATCTATTCTTTTCTAATTAAGAAAAATTAAAGTTGTTCAAGCCCTTGAGGCCTGGCTTAAGCGACTAGTGTATGGGGTGGAGATATGCAATGTTCCATGCTCTAGTCCCAGCAGGGACAAAAAATGTTACCTATAACAGAGCTTTGTTCTTGTTTGGTAGCTTGGTAACACCCCTACTTATTTTTACCTCTTGATGTAGGTACATCTAAGATTATGGTCCAATTCTCAATAAGGTAGGTATGAGTCTAGACTCCTCCAAGCCAACTGTTAGCGCTTTTGGAAAGTACACTAGTTCAAAGTTTGGAAATTCTAGCATTATTGGGTAAAATCTTGAAGACCTATTCAAAAACTTTCATCTTTGAGTCCCTATACCTCATAAAAAGGACTAGAAAGTCATGTATGGCTGTGTGATCTCAAGGATGCAGCCCTCATGGAGATCCTCCTATGCACAGTCCCTGCAGAATCCACAATGAGGCGTGTTGGGAAAGCCTTCAGAAGATGCAGTTCACTCTCTTCAACATCCCTTCAGAAAACTCTGGTGTTAATCTCCACCCAGAAAATTCTGGTGCGCTTGTTCTCTCCCAAAAATATAATTTGATGACGTCTCTATTCCAAAATCACGTCTTCAATCTTCAAGAGAAAATCTGGTTCTGCTCAAATCTGATGCGCGCTGTTCTTCAAGGACAAATTTGGTGGCATTCCCTCTCCTCTCATGGTGCGTGTTGATTCTAGGTAAATCATTCAGATGACCGCCCTCTTCATGGTGTCGGTTGAATTCCTTTCCTCTCCATTCTTATGCGGGTTGTCTACCCTTTTCAGAAAATCTTGTCCGTGTTCCTCCAAAACCCTCTCAGAAACGTGTATGATACCCCCCTCGAATTCCCAAACTGTGTGCATGTTTTTCTGGTGTGCCTATTCTCCCCTCTAGAATTTCTGGTGCGTGTGTATTTTAAGTGACAAATCCCATCTTTCCAATGGTCATTCCCCCTTGTATGGCAGCCCACAATTCCATTAATGACATGATCTCTAAAAGAATTCCCCTCATCCGTGAATCCATTCTCCATTCTCCAATAATAGTCTCCCATTTTTCCTTCTTTCTCCCATCTTCCCATCCAAAGTCCCATTTCAGTTCAAATTCTCCTTTTTATATTCCAAAATACATGTAGTTGGGGGCTCTCAATTATTCTCAAGGAGTTTGATTTTCCTTAAACTCCCAATATCCATATCTTCCTTACCAAAACATATCCTTAGAATTTCAAACTTCCCAAAAACGCCTTCCAAGGAGAGTCTCACTTTCCTTGGACTCCCATGCCATCTTCATATCTTCTGCACCAAAACAAATCCTCAAAATTTCAAACTCCCCCAAAACGTCTTCCAAGGAGAGTCCCACATTCCTTATCCAATGGTAAGTTTCCTTGCAAAATCATGAAATTTATTAAATTAAATAATTGAATGAATAAATAAATAAGTAAATAAATTAGAAAAAGATAAAACAATAACAAATAAATAAGTTAATTAAAAAATAAGAAAAATAATATAAAAAGAAAGATAACAAATAAAAATAAACAAGTGATTGATAATAAAAAAATAGAAATAAAAATAAATAAATAAATAAAAACTGAGCCACACAAGCCATGTAACCATGCTAGTCATACAAGTCATGCCAAAAATGTCTAATGGGCCAAGTGTGCCTAAGTGGGCCTAAGTGACATAGATGGGTCTAATGAGTCTTAAGGGGCCTAGGGGTGTCCAAATGGGTCTAAGTAACCTAAATGAGCCTAAGTGAACCTAGATGGGCCTAAGGTGGTACTTAATGGGCCAAATGTGCCTAAGTGACCTAGGTAGGCCTAATGTGTCTTAATGGGCCTAGGTGGTTTAGGACAATGTCTAAGTGACCTAAAGTGATCAAGACATTGTCTAAGTGACCTAAACATGCCTAAGTGTGCTATCTTAAAAGTGCACTTAAAAGCTATCCTAAAGCGGAAGGAAAAGCCTAAGTCTAAATTAGGGTTGCAAAGAGTTACAATGGGGTTAGATAAATCCCTCAACCAATGTCTCCAAGGTGGCTAAAGAAAAGGTAAGTAGTATGAGTAACAATGGGCCACCAAGGAACCATTGTGGAGTATTGGAAGTGAACTTAGAGACATGTGCTAAAGGAACAAAATGGAGGGTCTACAATCACATCAGTGATCCCATTCTGAAAATCCCAAACACATTTTTTGAAGGGATGAAAAAGCTCAAAGTTTTAGATCTCACTAATATGAATTTACATCACTTCCCTGCCTTGCAAATCTTCAAACACTGAGTTTAGATTGGTACATATTGGGAGATATAGCTATAATTGCAAAGCTGAAGTAATTAGAATCTCTTAGCCTTATAGGTTCTAATGTTGAACAGTTGCCTAAAGAAATAGGACAACTAATCCATCTAAGGTTGTTGGATTTGAGTAATTGTTCCAAACTTCAAGTAATTCCAACAAATATCATATCAAGCTTGTTAGAGTATGAGTATGGAAAATAGCTTTACAGGATGGGAGATTGAAGGATCCAATGATAAAAAAACTAATGCTAGCCTTGCTGAGCAAAAATATTTGTCTCACTTGGTCACTTTAGATATAGAAGTCAACTCAAGTAAAGTCTGAAGGAATTTGTTTGGAGGGTGAACCTGGTACTCACATACTGCTTTCCAGCAAACAAGTATTTTATGCTTAATAGTCCTTTCTATGGCATCTTATTTTCCCTTGTCAATTTAGGTAATGTTATTCTTTAAGCAGAAATTCTCAGGATGTGCTAGTCAAGCAATTGGGCCAACAAGCCCCACTTCCACTTTAAGTCCTAAGTGCTATAATCTATAACCCTTATTCTTACAGCACTTTACCAGCAAAGATATTCACCTTTGATACGAATGATTGTCTATTGTACTAAATTTCAATCTTTTAATGATAGGCAAGGAAAATAATGCTTACCTAATAGGTATTTTATAAAATACAGAAGATAATACTATTATTTCAGTCTTTGAAGCTCTTCATCAAAGAGTTGTACCTTCATGAAACGCACTTCAATAATATTTGTATGTTTCTCCTTTATATGATCATTCACTGTTAGTATCTTATGCTTCATGCATTATACATGAGGGGCAGCAGGACAATATGGTGCATATGTTATGGATACATACCTCTGGTTTGCTTAGTCTTTAGATCAAATAGCAATTTGCTTACCATAACAAGTGGCATTTGAAATTATTATGGGGAAAGATGCAGAAAATAATCTCAACTTATTTTTTATTTCCATTGTCCACTTACAAAGTACTTATAAAAAGTTGCTTAGTTCTAGCTCAATTCAATCTTTTTTCATTGATGTTTGATGAGAAAACTGTTGCAATCCTCATAGAGCCTGTGAGGTTTTTGTTGGTGATTTACCCACATACCACTAGTTATGGAGAGGCTTGGTGTAAAATTCTCTTGCCAATTTATTCTGGTTTATCAATGCAATGTTAATGGGGTTACCCAACCCATTCAGGGCTTAGTATAACACGAAGGCAATGTATGTTGGACATCCTGACCCAACTCCAACCTAACATATAACTATGTTAGACCTAACATATAATAATGCTATTCTTTTATATTATGTTCCATGGAAATTAATTATATTTTATAAAATTAAGCTGTTAATTTTTTTTAATTAAAAAATGCAAATGCCTAAAATTATGAGAAATCAGACCTTATATTCAACATTTTAGCAATTATATACATGCATGACAGGACATTGATTCCACTGAGATCTCAATTATCATTAATACATGTTAAATTATGATTACTGACTAAACATATTTATTGCAGTTCTGTTCTTGTCCTTGCAAGTTTGATATATGCAATTACTGCAATATATTACTGTACTGATCCTGTCTAAAATTTCCATGTTGTAGGAGATATGGCATTGTCAAATTCCATCTGAGTCCTTCGGCAACCTCCACTCACTACATGTCGAGAATTGTGCATCACTATTGAAATTCTTGCCATCCTTTTTGCTAAGCAGCTTACAGAATTTGGAAGTAGTAATTTTAAAAAACCGTGATCTACTAGAAGAAGTATTTGATCTTGAAGGTATAGATGTTAATAATGAACATGTTCGGCTGCTCTCTAAGTTGAAAAAATTAAGCTTAATTGGTCTTCCTAAGTTGAGGCATATATGCAACAAGGACAGACCCTAGAGACAACTTGTGCTTCCAAAACCTGAAATGGCTGAATGTGGACAACTGTGGCAGCTTGAGAAACCTTTTCCTTCCTTCTATGGCCTCAGATCTTGTGCCACTTGGAGGTGTAGAAGTGATGGCTATAGGCAATATCGTATTTCCTCAATTAACCCACCTTTCATTGGAATCTTTGCCCAACCTAACAAGTGTCTATCCAGGATGTCATTCTCTACAACAGCTTGACCATGGAAACCTAGATGTGCCCTTTGGAGTGCTCTTCAATGAAAATGTCAGTTTGGCTCTTAAAATCATTTACTTTACCATCTCGTAATATTTCTTTTTAACACTCTGTTTAGGGTAAAATGGTTTGAAATTTGCACATGGAACATTTTAGATTCCTTGGAGGTCTTGGGCTTTGTTGAGGGTAAGTTTTTTTGCTTGGGAAGCGTCGTGGAACTAAATCTTGACCATTGATCAGCTCAAAAGAAGGGGTTAAAATATGCCGAATAGGTGTTACTTGTGTAAAGAGGAAGAGGAAACCAGGGACCACCTGATCCTATTTTGTAAGAAAGCTACAATGCTGTAGAGCTTGCTTTTCTCTCCATTTGATGTGCAGTGGGTCTTGCACTCCTCAATTAAAAGGAATTTGATTGGTTGACATGGAACTTTTGTGAGTAAGAGAAGGGAGAAGGCTTAGAGGGCTGACCCCCTTTGCTTGATGTGGACCTTATGGAAGGAAAGAAATGAAAAAGTGTTCAATGACATTGAACGGTCCGACCAAGCTTTAAAACATTCTTTTTTGTACACTTTTGTGAATTGGGGTAGGGTATATTTAGAGGATCATTCTTTGTCCATGATTGTTTTTATAGAGTGGCTTTTTGTCTAGTTAGGAGAAAGGTTTTTCATATTTCTTTTTGCCTAGCTTCTTGGGCGTTGTTTGTATACTTCGTGTGTACTTTTTTCGCCACTTGTAGGTGTTGCTATTACAACTCTTATTTACCTATCAAAAAATAAAAATAAAAATAAAAATTAATACTCTCATTCTTGATTTTCTTCTTTAGGTTTGTTGTATCTACAACACACTCCATATCACATTGGCTAGAGAAAATCAAGGTCTTGCCAATTAGCGTAAGGAGTAGAAACATCACTGGTCAATGTCTTCCCCTGTTGTCTAGTCTCATGTGTCTTGTGACTAGGTTTGTAAATCTGGGCAGCATCACTACCATTGAAATAAGTTTGAGCCATAGCATCCTAAGTATCATCAGTTGTAGGAAGTCAAAGAAAAGGTGAACTAATATATAAAGTTATTGAATTAAGAAGACATGACATCAACATTGCATTCTCCTCAGCCAAGTATAGACAAATGAATAAAAAAAAATTGGTTGTTTCTTCTCTCTATTCAAGTATCCCAACTTCTCCTTTGCTGCAGCTTCACAAATTAGGACCATGCAGAGTAATTCATACCGTCAAGTTTGTTAGAAGTCATCCGTATGTACATATTATCATGTTGAACTGTTACAATAGAAGGAATAAGTAGTGGTGCTCCAGAACCAGAAACTTTTGTCACCAATTCAAACATGATTCTTTGTGTGAGGGCAGTTGCAAACTCAAACAACAAGGATAGGAGGCAAGGGGAATAGGTGATCAGTAAAAACAATAAACTAATAGAGGTGTCTTTGGTACTATGATGATTTAGAGAGAAATTTTTCTGTACATTTACTTCATAGCTTGTGCAATATATATAAGAAAATAGAAAAACTATATACAAGGCTAAATCTAAAACAAATCCCTACGGGAAATTTGGAGAAAAGTCTTTGGAGAAAAGTCATTCTTGGAAATTTGGGGAGGTGGAGGGGGTTGGACCACTAGAGAGGTGAGGGATTCTTACAGGTTAAGTCTTTGGAAAGACATCAGAAAAGGTTGGGATAAGTTCACTCTTAGAACCAACATCCGCATTGGTAATGGTAGACGCACAAGATTTTGGTGGGATAGTTGGGTTGGGGAGATTAAGTTGAAGGATGTTTACCTAACTCTTTTCAGGCTTTCTTCCCACAAGAATGCAACAGTGGCAGATTTATAGGGAAGGGGAGGGGGTGGAGGTGGATGTTGGGAGGTTTCTTTTAGAAGACCCTTCCAAGATTAGGAGCAAGAGGTGTCTCGGTTTTTGGAATACATCTCTTCTTCAAAAGTGCAAGAAGGGGAGGACACTTTAATTTGAAAAAATGATGGGAAGGGAAAGTATAGTGTCAAGTCTTACTATATTTCTTTAAGGGCTATGAACAATATTTTATTTCCAGCTAAAGAGGTTTAGGGATCAGGTGCTCCTCTCAAAACTCCTTTTTTTGCTTGGGAAGCAATGTGGAGGAAGATATTAACTATAGATATGTTGATGAAGAGGGGATGACCCTTGGTTTATAGATGTATTCTTTGTAAAGATAGTGAAGAGTCAACTGATCATATTTTGATTCATTGTGATAGGACAAGATAATTTTGGACAATGTTGTTAACAACTTTTGGTTTGGTTTGGGTGTTCCAGACTTCAATGAGAAATCTTCTTCTAGAATGGAAATTCAAGGGACTTGGGAAGAAGAAAAGAGCAGTTTGGCAACTGGCTCCGATTTACTTATTTTAGTGTATTTGGGGAGAGAGCTACCAAATGATCTTCGAAAATGAAGAATTGTCGGACCAAAGACTGAGGGTTCTCTTTTTCAGATCTCTTGTGGAGTGGTCCAAACTGCTGGATTTGGAGATCCCCTCTCATTTGAATTTTCTGTAGTCTCTTTATAGTGGCTAATCTTGCTTTTTTCTAGGTTTCTTCTTTCTTTTTTGGTGCTTGGGTTGTTTTTTTTTTTTTTTTTGTGTATACTGCTTATATATGTTGGGTGTGCCCCCTTTTTTTGGTGCTTCTTAATACAAGCTTTTGCCTATCAAAAAAAAAAAAAAAAAAACAAATCCCTACGGTCTGTTCCTAACTTGCAGCAATAATAATAATGAAATCCCTAAAATCAAGAAGCTAAATATGACAGCTACAAATCTATTCTTTGATAGAAGCTTAATATTTACTTATTTTATGCCCAAACTAAGGTATTTAACTTTAATATTGAGCTCTAGTTACATTACTTCTTCCGATTTCTTACTAAATCCCTAATTTTGGTACTAATATATTTATGGAGCGTGTCTTGTAATTTTTGGTTGCATTATAACTAAAACTTGCCAGCAGCCTTGCACTTTATAATGTATCTAATTGTCCCTGCCACATATTCCAACTGGTTCTCCTACATTTTCCAGCTGCTATCAATGCTCAAAATAACCATTGCAGCAGCTACTAGCTTTCTCTACAGCTGTCGGCTATATCTCTTGCTGCTCATGCTTCTTTTTTGCTCTATTTAAGGGAGGTGAAGGCTGACCATTACATATGGAGAAATAGAGAGGGAGAAATGTAGAATATGATCATTCTTCAAGAGGAAGTAGATTGATGTAGTTTTAAACCCTAATTTCCATTTATAAAATCTTCAATTTCAGTTTCAGCATTGATTTTCAGCTGTAATTTATTTTGTGTTGCCACCTGAGTGGCTAAATTTCCAAGCCAAGGTGAGGGAAAGCTTGGGTTACTCCATTCTTATCTTTTTTTTTCGATAAGTAAACACATATATTAGCAAAAGGCAAAGCGCCGCATAGCATACAGGGAGTATACGAGGCGACGAAGGCCTCACAACAAAAAACCTAAAAAAAAAACAAAAACCCACCAACCCTTAACTGGAGGCTATCCGCTCCAGGAAACCTATAAGGGAACGAGGCTCTGCACCATTATACAATTTTGCCCAACCCCACATATTACAAACAAAAGAATTCTTAACTTTCTATATAGCTAACTCCCCCCCCCCCCCCCCCCCCCCCCTGAATGCTAATCTATTTCTCTCCTTCCAAACCGTCCAGAAAATAAATAACGGTATGGATCTCCTAATTTTCTTCCTCTTTTTGCCCACAAAAGAGCCCTTTCAACTGATAACCGCCTCCTTTACAGTTTCTGGAAAGACCCACTGGGCTCCAAACAGACTAAGAGCAATCCCCCACAACACACTAGCCACTGTACAATGAATAAGAAGATGATTAACGTTTTCCTCATCACTACCACATAAATAACACCGATTAGGAAACTGCCATCCTCTCTTTTGAAGCCTATCAAGAGTAAGAACCCTCCCCCAAGTAGCTTCCCATGCAAAAAACGCTAGCTTGGAAGGAACGTTCTCCACCCAAATGCCCTTTTTGGGAAACAAAGGGGTACTATGGCTGATCATCAGCCCATACGCTTCTTTAACGTCAAACTTCCCATTTTTTCCTCCCTTCCATAAGGTCAAGTCCTCCTCCAAGGTAATTCTTTGACTCCTTAGGATTTGAAGCAATTCGTCTACCGAGTTCAGCTCCCAATCATTGAAGCCTCTAATAAACCTTAGGTTCCAACCTCCTTGGCCAGAATTCTGGTCCCATAAATCCCCCACAGTGGCACTCCTTTGGGCAGCCACATTGAAGAGTTGAGGGAACCTCCGGGCCAGCTCCACATCCCCACACCAAGAGTCCTTCCAAAACCTGATTTTGGTGCTTTTTCCTACCTTAAAAGTCATATTGTCCCAACACCAATCAGCTTCTTTCAGTATCTCCTTCCAAACCCCAACACCAAACGCCCCAATTGCCTTTTTAGTCCTCCACCCAAATTTCTCTTGCTCATATTTTGCCACAAGAACACGTTTCCACATCTCCTCCTTGGCACGAGCAAATCTCCACACCCATTTTCCAAGTAGGGCTTTGTTCAAATGGACTAACTTCCTCAAACCAAGCTCCTCCTTCTCCTTACCCACACACACCCTCTCCCAATTGACTAGGTGTGCTTTTCTTTCCGTACTTCCCCCTCCCCATAAGAAATCTCTTTGCAACTTTTCTAGTCTTCTTGCCACTACCCTAGGCATACGAAAGAGGGACAGCTGATATAATGGCATGCTTGCCAAAGTACTCTTTATGAGGATGATTCTACCACCCTTGGAGATGTATTGCCACTTCCAAAGGGCTAATTTCCACCTCATCCTTTCTTCCACCCCATCCCACACACAAACGGCTTTATTAGGCACACCCAGAGGCAGCCCCAAGTAAGTTGATGGCAGCTGACTTACTTTGCATCCCAACTCCACAGCCATCTCAAGGATCTCATCCACCTCTCCTATTGGAATAATTTCGTTTTTAGCCAGATTAATCCTCAGCCCTGAAGCGGCTTCAAACCAACATAAGATCTAGCTCAAAAATGTCATGTCATCTTTCTTAGCCTCACAGAAAACTATGGCATCGTCCGCAAAGAGAAAGTGGGAAATATTCACAGCCCGCCCCCTATCCCTCTGGATTCTGCACCCGGAGATGCAGCCCTCTTCCACAGCCCTCCGAATAAGGGCACTCAACACCTCTATTCCCATGATAAACAAATATGGGGATAGAGGGTCGCCTTGCCGAAGCCCTTTAGAGCTAGAGAAGAACCCAGCTGGCTCCCCATTTACTAACACTGAGAATTTAGCAGTCGAGATGCAGCTCCATATTCACTCCCTCCACTTAGCCCCAAATCCCATTTTTTGCATAACCCTCATCAAGAACTGCCAATTAACATTGTCATACGCCTTTTCAATATCTAATTTGCAGATCAGACCTTTCTCTCCTTCTTGTTTCCATGAGTCAATCACCTCATTTGCGATTAAAGACGCATCCAAAATCTGCCTACCTATGACAAATGCGTTCTGATTTGAAGAGACCACTCTACCAATCACGTTTTTAATCCTATTGGCCAGTACCTTAGCCAAAAGTTTATATAGCCCGCCCAAGAGACTAATCGGCCTGAAGTCCCCCAGCTCCTCCGCTCCTCTTTTTTTTGGGATAAGAACCAAAAACATAGTATTGAGGCTCTTGAGAAAAGCATTCTGCTCATGGAATTCCTTGAACATCTCCAGAACCTCCTCCTTCACAAACTCCGAGCAGAATTGCCAAAAGGCCCCCGTGAAGTCATCCGGACCTGGAGCCTTGTCCCCATTCATGTCCATTAGGGCCAAATGGACCTCCTCTTCCATGAAGGGCAGCTCCAAGATGTCCGCCTCTTGTTGGCTAATCTGATTCAAATTTAACCCCCCTATATCTGCCTTCCACTCCGAGTCTTCCGTTAGTAACCGTTGAAAAGCGTCTACTATTCCGATCCTTACTTCTTGCTCCTCTGACAGCCAGACCCCACTGATTTTTATTCTTTCCATGGTATGCCTTTTTCGGTGTGCGTTTGCCATTCAATGAAAATACCCCGTATTTTTATCCCCTTTTCTTAGCCACAACTCCTTTGAGAGCTGTCTCCAGTGTATCTCCTCCAGCTTAACCCACTTAGCATAACCTTCTTTTGCTTCTTTTTTTTTGGAAAATTCCTCCTCTGTCAAACTCCTCTCACTTTCCACTTGGTCCCAATAGTCCACTTGTTGTAAGACAGCCAATTTATTACTCTCCAAGTTCCCAAACATCTCCCTATTCCAAACTTTTAAGTTTTGTTTAATCGCCTTCAGTTTTGTAGCCAGCTTATAGCTAGCCCTTCCACTGACCGACATCCCCTGCCACCAACTCCGCATAAGGTCTTTAAACCCTTCCACTTTCAGCCACATGTTCTCGAACCTGAAAGGTGAAGGGCCTCTTCTTTTGCCACCCTCCTCGATTATAATTGGAAAATGATCCGATATAGGCCGAGATAATCTCTTCTGAGTCACATTGCTGAACTGATCAAGCCAGCTGGGAGAAACCATAAATCTATCCAGCCTGGCCCAGGCTTGATTATGAAGCCCCCCACTCCACGTAAAAGAGCCCCCTTAAAGGGGAAGGTCAATTAGCTTAAGGTCATCCATAACCTAAGCAAACCTCCTCATAGCTGAGGTAACCCTCCCTTGCCTGTTTCTTTCCTCTCGAGAAAGAATAACATTAAAGTCTCCCCTTACACACCATGGTTCTCCCCAAAGACCTCTGATTGCTCCAAATTCATCCCAAAGACACTCCCTATCCTCTTTGGTGAAAGGGCCATAAACACCCGTGAACACCCAGACTACCCCATTTTCCACAGTTCTGAATTTACAGGAAATTGAGAATTGGCCCTCCTCCCACTCCAGCATTTCCAAGGACCTTTTGTCCCAACAAATCAACACACCTCCAGCTGCTCCAGCAGCTTCAAGAGTTCTCCAGTCTAAGAATCTCCCCACTGATTACTACCTAAAAAGTGCTATTTTGCGCCTTTAATTCATTATGTTTTAAGCACTTTTGTGTAGTAGTTTTCCATTCTTATTCCAATTGGCATGTTAAGGACCTAGCAATTACTTCTAATCATATTTGTGGCTAGTTTTAGTGTTTTGACAGCTTTTTGGATCAGTAAAACAAGCCAAGTAAAGGAGAGAAGCAAAGAGGAAAAACAGAGGAAAACAGAGTGAAGAAGATAGAGGATAGCAGCTGCAGTCTTCCTTCACACTTTTGGAGCACTTCCCGAAGTCCATTTTCTACATTCTATATACCATTTCAAAGCTCATGAAGTCAAGAATCCAACGCTTCAAACCGTGTACAATTTGGAGCTGAAATGAGGAAGATATGGCCTTCGGAAGACAACTGCACCAAGCATGTGCGAATTTCGCACAACAGCCCAAGCTTGTGCAAAATTCGCACAACACCTTCCCCTTGTGCAAAATTCGCACAACACCTTCTCCTTGTGCGAATTTCGCACAGCAGCCCATGCAAGTGCGAAATCTCCTCTGTTTTGCCGACTCCACATAAGATCTTTTCTTCAGATATTTTTGTATAAATTTCCATTCTTCTCCTTGTAATCCACCAACCATAAGATTTCTTAGCTAGAAAGGTTGGAAAAACTTCTCTATATATATTCCCTTGCATCCATTGTAATACATATATATAAATATATAGAATCGACGAACAGAGCACTTGCTCTGTTTTTCCTACATATTTTTGTTTTCTCGTTAGTTTTCTTTCTAGCCAATCAAACTCTGAGGATTTTTCCTCAGAGGATGAGAGGCTAGGCTCTTTGTCTCTTGGAGTGAAGAAAGCCGGGTAAGTTTCCTCATGCATAAATTGGAAGTTTTGTTGTTTTAGTTTTTAATGAAGAGAAAGTGTGACCCGTTAATGGTTTTTATCTTTTTAGTTAACTTAAAACTTCTTTTAATCACCTGGGCCAACACTTGGTTAGGCAAGTGATCTCCGTCCATGAGGATGCACTGGTTTACCTCTTGCGAGCTTTTGAGAGGTGGTTTAAAGGTAAGATTTTCTAGAATAGCCAACACTTGGTAAGCTTTTGGACTCTAAGGAGACATCCATTAGTTATCTCTTGCGAGTTTGTGAAGCGAAATCCAAGGTTAAAGATCACCTTGAATGGCAAATGCTAGGTAAGAGGCACGAGCCATTGCAAGTTACATCAGTGAGAGAGAATTAATGTTTGAACCCATTAAGGGGAAGCATCTGTACCACACCGGTTAGAGAATTAACTATATGTTAATTCTCTAAATGCGAGGAAAAGAAACAAGTGACCGGAACTCTCCTTTTTGTATGAGGAATCTGAGCTTAGTGATCTGAAACTCCAAGAAACACTTTTCTTTGTAATTAAAATCAGTTACTATTATTTTTGGTTAGCTTAAAAACTAATCTTTGTTCAAACGTCTTTATGTTTTCTTTTAAAGCTAACCTTGAAATGAAAAGGCACCAATTCATATTTGAATTAATATCATTTGTGAAATGAAAACTCATCCCAGAGTTCGACCCTAGAGCTGCTATACTATAGTAGCTTTGCTATGCTAGTATGAGGTCATAGGATTTATAAATGTTTTTTATTAAAATACCCGACTGGGCACGAATCACCCATCCCTAAACTTTTCACCACCCCATCAGTCATTAACTGTATTTTTGTCTCCTGGATACAAAATAAGTCCACCTTCTGTTTTCTAACCACAGACTTAATAATCCTTTTTTTATTAACGTCATTTGCATCCCTCACATTCCAACTCAACAGTTTAAGATTCATTAAACAAACAATAATTGGCCCCCTCTACTTTTTGGATGACTGTTCTTCTTGTCCTTTCCCTTATATTTGATTGAACATTCCAACCTTTTGAGCTCCCTCTCAAATTTTGATTTCTCCAATAACCCTTTGCTATGTATCCTTTCCCGTCTTTTTTTAATTTTGGACAAAAAGTTCAATATCTCCCTCTCCAGGCCTTTTATTGAAAATCCCAAAAGCTTGCTAAACTTAGCCAAACTACTTTCCTCCCAATTAGTCTCCTTCTCGCTCCTTAGAACCTGGGACCTAGTCAGAACTAGAGTCCATTTCGGGTTTTGAACCTCTAAAGCATCACAATTGATCTCAATTAGGTCCCAGCAGCCCTCTCTACTCACTGTAGCCCCCCTGTAGCTGCGAGCTCCATCTTGTTTTCTTTCTGGAGGCTCGCCCTTATTTCCCCAGAGTGGTCGCAAAACTCCCTCTCCAGAGTCCGACCAAAAAGAGTAAAAGAAGATAAAGAGAATTCCCCAACCCTTAGGTTTGAAATAGACCCATACCTTAAGGCTTCATCCACGATCACCCTCTCTGCCATTGAGCACTGGAGAGCTGGCAACTGCTTCCCACTAACCTCCTTCTCACGACACTTGATGAATTCCATTTCCAGCTTAAGGCCCAGATCGTCTTCAGTGCCTGTGCCAATGATTTTGTCCTGTGAGTAGCCCAGACAGCCCCCAACCATAATAGCGGGCCCATGAGACAGGAGCTCCAGCCCTTCGGAGGCCCGTCCCTCATCCGGCCCACACTCTATCCCAGTTGCAGCCAATTCAGCCCCCTTAGAAAGAGGCGGGCCTTGAGTAGTTGGCCCAGAGTCCTACTTCAGGCTCACGGGGCCAAAACCCGGTCCAAACGAACTCGACCCATCGCCCGCGAAGCCAGGACTCTGCTGGGTCACCCGCCCGAGATGGGCCCAGTTTTCAAACTCGCCCCCACCCTCCCCTCCCACCTGGTCTCCCGTCACATCCTCTGACCGATGCTATTCCTTGGGTCCAGCGCCCGGCTTTTCTCCCACACGCCATCTCGCGCGTGAGTCACCACCACCCCTGACCTCCCCTTTCTGCCGCCCAAAGCCATCTCGGCCATCCCCCTGTTTTTTCCTTATTGCCGGCGGAATCTCCCACCACAAAGACACGACATATACCTCCTCCTCCACCTCGATCTCCATCGAACTCTGCAAGACCCCTCCATTCAGCTCTACCTGGATCCTTGCCCATTCTAAGTCCTCATTCCTTTCCATTAGAGGATCGATGCCTAAGAACCCACCGCACGCTTCCCTCACTCTCCTCAGAATCGACGGCACCCACAGCGAGATTGGAAGACCCAAGATCCTCACCCAAGCTTCTTTCCTATCTTCACCCTCTGAAGAACATCCAAACCTCGGGCTCCACATCTCCAATCCCAATTGGGTCCCTCCCACTGATCTCACCCCCGAGGCTAGAACCCTCTGGGCTTCTTCCACTGTCTCGAATTCCAAAAGGGCACAACCCTTACCCAGTCTAGCCAAGCCTAATTTTCCTTTCAATCCCCACGCTCTTGCCACTGACCACCCCAATCTCGCTAGGTCCTCTTCTCGTGCTAATCTAGGGTTCCATTTACCTATCAGGCATTGCTTCAATCTGCTCACGTTGTTCCTTATTTCCTCCTCCTTTGTCTCCACTCTGACCCTTGTGGTATCCCTGAGCTCTGAGCCCTTGACCACTTCCACATACAACCTACCTGAGTCCCTTACTCCTTGATCGATTTCCTTTTCCTCGAGCCAAAGTCCTACCCTCCGTAAGGACTCCACCATAGAGACCCATCCTCCCTTTTCTCTTTTCCCTTTTGGTATACAGATACCAAATCTCCTCTTCTCCAAGTCCGTCACCCCTAGACGGATGAAGCTCCCGGCCCTGTTGGCCTCTCTCACCAGGGAATAGTTCCTCACTTTTTCTTTCCAGCCCTTCTCCCATCTTCCTTCTTTCCCATCCCTCATGCACTGAATCAACCCTTCTATGAACAGCCCCACACTCGCCGGCCCCAGACGGACCCAAGACACTAACCCTCCCTTGCTTTCTGAGATAATGACATGGCTCTTACCATTTCTCTCCTCAGCTTCTACTTCGAACACTTTCGATTCCACCATGAATCTACTTCCCTTCCTCTTCCCACGATTCTCCGCCCGGCTTTCCCCTTCCTCGCCTTCGCTCGCATGTTCACCCTCGCTCTCTCTCATTCAGTTTTTTATGAAATTTGAATATTACTCCATTCTTATTGTTTCTGACATGTATACTTGAGGAACCTGTAGGAGACACTCCCTAATTTGGCCTGTTCATCTCGACCTAGGCATTAGCTCAGTTAGGAAAGGTTTTATAGTGCACATTTCTTGTTGCCTCTGTACCCCTTAGCTTGCTTGGAACGACTCAAATTGAAGGAGTTGATGCTGGAGTAAGAATTGGTACATTTGAACCTTATCATAGTATAGATCAGTTTGCAATGGTGAAGGGAAGAAGAATCTGTTTGTGTATCTTTGGGTTGGAATTAGATGAAGGAATGCATTGAATGTTATGGTGCCATGCACACTTGTGGTGATGAGCTATGCATCGCAATGATATTCCAAAGATAACTTGTATGGGGGATACTTTACGATAACCCAAAACCTTGGTTGTTTTCTTAATTACATGCCTTGTTTTTTTTTTATTTTTTACTCTTACCATTTCAAGACTAATAACAAAAATACAAAAACTGTCTTTCATTCTCTTCTTGCACTTGTTTCAGTCATTTTTTTGGGTTTGACACCCAAATACTCATCGAGTACTATAAATTCAAAGTTCTTGCTCTGAGGGACTCGACACTAAGGAGAATACAAAACCAAGCTGTAAGCACTCCTTGCCTATAGAAATTAAAATAATCAATCCTAAAATAAATGGTCAACTAGGATATGGAAAGCTAATATAGAATAAGACTGTAAATCTCTAAATATATGGTTAGCACTTGTCAACACCAATCACCTGGCATGTGGAATTCAAAGGGAAAGGTAGCTCTACTAGCAGCTTCATAAACCATAAAGCATTAATGTTGTTTTTGTCCTTCTTTCACCATTCTGGCTATTCACAAGCATGGTTATTTGTCTCATATCAACCTTATGTGTTTTATATCATCTTTATGTCATTCATATGGAATATATAGATATCATTAATAGAATGGTTAAATGAATTCTGCAGGTAGCATTTCCTAGCTTGGAAGTGGAAAAGATATGGCACAACCAACTTCTTGAAGATTCCTTTTCCCAACTAAAAGAGATTAGGGTAGCGTCCTGTGGAAAACTGCTGAATATTTTTCCATCCAGTATGCTGAACAGGTTACAGAGTCTACAGTTTTTGAGAGTGGTGGACTGTAGTTCATTAGAAGTGGTTTATGACATGGAGTGGATAAATGTTAAGGAAGTTGTAACAACCACTTTGTTGAGTAAACTGGTTTTATATTTTCTACCAAGCCTTAAGCATATATGGAATAAGGATCCCTATGGAATTCTCACCTTTCAAAACTTGAAGTTATTAGAAGTTATTCATTGTTAGAGTCTAAAATACCTTTTTCCAGCCTCTTTAGTTAGAGACTTTGTGCAACTTCAGGACCTGCGGGTATTGTCTTGTGGAGTAGAGGAACTTGTTGTGAAGGAAGATGGAGTGGAGACAGCTCCTAGGTTTGTATTCCCTATATGACCTCTCTGAGATTGATGAATCTGCAACAAGTCAAGAGTTTCTACCCTGGGACACATACTTCATAATGGCCTTTGTTGAAAAAGCTGGAGGTGCATGAATGCGATAAGAGTGAAGATATTTGCTTACAAAATTCCAACATTCCAAGAAGTACATCTGGAGGGCAATGTTGATATCACAATTCAATAGCCACTTGCCTTATTCGAGACAGTATGAATTCCAACATTTCTGGGTTTAATTAACCTCAAGTTGCATACTTGCCATGTTTCATTAAATTTTCCATTTGGTTCATGTCATGTCAACAATTAGTATACACAACATCAGTTACATCAATTTGATTGTTTCATCTCTTTGAGAAAATTCATATAAAATCTTTGAATTGTCAAATGATTGCTCTGAATGTTCTGAAGGAAATGGACTGCAAAATTGTAAGGTTAGACTTAGTCATGTGATAAGATCTTTCTTATTTTTAATTTTATTTTATTTTTACATTTTGGGTACTAAGTAAGACCCCCTAAAATAGTAAGCTTGAACCCTTTACTACATAAATGACGTAGCTTTAACTGTAAATCTTGAGCATTCTAGGGCTTGAGGCAACCTCTTTCTTATTTTGAAGTCCAATCATTGCACACACCTTCATGCCGCCCTGTTTGTTAACTGTTCTAAAAAACAGAAACACCCTTTTTAGATGGAAAACAAGTTTGGCAGGAAGAAGATTGGAAAACAGTTTTTTGGAAACTCCTCCCAAAACATGGTGTTTTCAGAGAACACCTTTCAGTTGTTTTTTTTTTCTTATTTTTGGTACTGTGTTCTAAGAACAAGAGAACAACATGAACAAAAGAACACACCAGAACCTCTTGTTCTTCAGCCTATTTCTTGTGAAGGCCCTCACAGATCTCAATTATAGAAACAAATACATCATCAAATGGTTTCTGAGTTGAGCATCGGGAGGTGGGTCTCCATCAAAATGCAGGAAAAATTATTTATTTTTACTTCTGAAAACATTTTTTTTTTTTTTTTTTTTTTTTTTGTGTTCTCTCTGTTTTTTCAAAGCACTTTCACTCCAAAAAAGATTGAATTTGAATCTCTTCACCTCCAAACCCAAACTCCCATTTTCTAATCCTTTTTGTTCTCATACTTCAACTCCCATTTTCTCGAAATCTCATTCTTTGGAGTATTTTCAGTTTTATCTTTTGTCTTTGTTTCTATTTTATTTTTGTAAAAAAAATCATGTAAAATTTTCAAATGTTGTCCCTCACTTTTACAGCTTATAACCTTAGAACTCTTACCACTTCTGCCAAAATGCATTACAGTTTTTGTTTCTCAAGACATGTTTTCATTTATGTGATATGTTGATTTGTTTTGTTTGCTTCACTTGAGTTTTAGTGTTTGCTTGCTAAGAAAAGAAATGGGAGGGAAGGAAGTGTTGAGTTTTATGATGTGGGTTTTGTTAATATCCAAGAAAAGTGAGACTATCATCAGCTTAAGCGTGGGTGTAGTCCTTTCCTACCTTTTCCTCACCAACAACCAGATGTGGTGGTATTAAATCTCTAGGTGGAGGCTTTGATATGATTTGAATTGGTGTTGATTGAAAATAGAAAGCAAATCAAGAAATGTTTGAATCATATCTGTACCATAGTTGCTGTTGAGTCTTGCTATTTTTCTTGAAGCTAATAGAAATTTGGGCTATTGTATGTGGGCCATTGTTTTCTTATGCTTATTTATTAATTGCAATGAATCATATATAGATATATGATAGATATTTTTCAGGTAAAATTTTTGTCAAATAGTATAAATGAAGCAAAATGCGGCTGAAATTTTGGTCAATTTATCATTTGCATGTGTGAATAAGAATATTGAAATTGAATGTAAATAGACATGTCTACGCTATAATGATTAGTTTTGAAAAAGGATGAAATTATTTAAAAATGGATGCATGTAATTTTTATGTTTTAATTAAGTATATATTTATGTCTAAAAATTTTAATTTTATAAATCTATACATTATTTATTTTGATCATTGGAAGAAAACACTTAATTTTAAAAACTAACTTCCAAACGAGTTTTTTCTTTTATTTGGTTTATAAAACCAGTTTTTCTTTTTCTTTTTTTTTTCTTAGAATAGAATAGAAAACTGCCTTTTAGAATTTAGTTTCCAAACTTAATTTTGTTTTTGAAAAAAATATAAAATTGTTTTCAAGAGTTGTTTTTAAAAACTATTTTTTTTATAACTATTTTAAAAAAAGATTCCAAACTAGGGCTTACATATATTTTTTTACCAAATTAACAAGGAAAATTGAACCTAAAATATAGGGTATAATCAAGTTTCATCATACCGTATTACTATGGTAAGCATAAGGATTTCCTTAGTGGATTATGTAGTCAATTGAACTTATTTTGCCAATATGATTCCAACTTTCATGGAGCTATAAAATGTGACTTTATTGCAAAGTGATTTAACATTTCATCTCCTTCAATAGTCCTAGTGGAACTCCTAATCTTTTAGACATTGCTACCCGTCGTGCCCATCGTCACTTTTATATATAAACATCACATGTTGTCTTAGTTTTGCCATGCCTTTTGTTTGAATTAGAGAAACAAAAATGCACTTCTATATGTACAAACACCTTATTTATATGATAGTTGTAATTTGACAGACTAAATTATTTTGTTTGAGGGATATATCAGGTTGCATTTCCTAATTTGGAGGAATTGACATTAGATAGTAAAGCGCCACAAAAATACAACAAGAGCAATTTCCAGTGGAGTCCATTTGCAAACTTCGAGTTCTGAATGTACTTAGATATGGGGATGATTTGGTTGCAATTCCATCCTTTATGCTTCATACTTCACATAATCTGGAAAAGCTCAATGTGAGAAGATGTGGTTCAGTCAAAGAGGTTGTACAGCTTGAAGAACTTGTTGATGAGGAAAGTCGTGCCATGGCACTTGCTAAGTTAAGAGAAGTACAGCTGCACAACCTACCTGAGCTGACGCATTTGTGCAAGGAAAACTTCAAACGAGGCCCTCGTTTTCAAAATCTTGAAACACTTCAAGTATGGAACTGTGACCGTTTGATAAGTTTGGTACCAAGCTCAGTGACATTCCAGAACCTAGCAATTTTCGATGTATGGTCTTGTGGCAGTCTGGTTAATTTGCTACCACCATCAACAGCTAAAATTCTGGTGCAACTCAAAAACCTCAAAGTAGGTGGATCAGATATGATAAAAGAAGTAGTTTCCGAAGGAGGAGGTGAAGCAACAGAGGAGATTGCTTTTTGCAAATTAGAACACATTGCACTTGTTTGTTTAGCAAACCTCACAAGCTTCTGTTCAGGAGGCTATACTTTCACATTCCCATCCTTGGACCATCTGGTAGTGGAAGAATGCCCGAAGATGAAAGTTTTCTCTCAAGGCTTCTTAACCACACCAAGGCTAGAGAGAGTAGATGTGGTAGATAATGAAGGGCATTGGGAAGGTGACCTCAATACCACCATTCAAAAGTTGTTTATAGAGTTGCATGGTATGTACCAATTCACCAAATTTACTTTCCATGAACGTTTATAATGATCCTTTCCCTCATGTGTTTGCTAGTTAGGCACCAGGGCACTCTATCCATTGCTATGCTTTTCCTAGCAGAAATATTTTTAGTAGCTTAAAATGATTGTCATTGTAATATGAATGAATGCACTACTACAAAAATTATATCCTTGATGACTTAGGCTCCAATCTTGACCTTTAGGAAAGGGGATGAATTGTACAGAGGACCTAATCTTGATCCTCTTTAATAAGCATAACCTTTGGTTTGGTCTAATATTGATGCTCTTAATAAGTGCCTAAATATAAAAGGCCCATATCTGCTCTCAAACACCACAGCTTGATACTTCTTATTTTCATTGCCCATTCTTTTCAAACCCTCTCAACGTCTCTCCTGCCATCATCCTCAGCTGCTTCAGATACATTCTTCGCCACTAAATCCCATTTCTTTTGGTCCACACATGCCATAGATGTTAACCAATTCGAACTTCAATTCTATGACTATGTCTGGTTTCATCAAATCATAAACCAGCTCCTCCTTTCAAGGCCATCTTCAGTGGAGATTTCTGTTTTCAGTAATTCTGATTGCTCTTTTCCTGCAACAACTCTTTTCCTTCAAAACCGAGAGATATGAAGTTTGGGCTAGTGTTTTCTATTCTCTTTTGGAAATGGGTGGGTTTAGAGTTTTGATTTTTGAGATAGGTTGTACAGAACTTGGATGCAATGTGATTGTCTGGGTTAAGGTTTTGGTTTCTTAGTAACTATGTGGCTATGTGGTTGTTGCTCCCTGAGGTTGTTTGGCGGTGATCTTGAAAAAGATTAGAAGATGGTAGAGTCTCACTTCCTCGTGTTCAACATGTGTTTTGTGTAGGCTATTAGTAGTATCAAAGTGAATTTGGGAGGGTTTTTTGGTGTGTGATGTGAGTTATAAGTGAGAGCAAACTCGAAACACAAGTTGAAACATATAAGCAATGTGATTTATTAAGTTCGTCTTGAGAAGTTAATCCCTTTATTTTTCAGTTTTCCTTATGAAAAATTACCTTAAAATCCAAATATGGTTAGAAGTTTTTCTCTCCTTTAATAGACAATATATGATTTAATATTATTTTATTAATATAGAAAAAGTTTGCATCATATTTTCAGATTTGAGAATGGAACAAGCAACATGTTGCTATGGCAATTAGACTTACAGCTAAAGAGGCATCTAAAGTAATTGAAAAGACCCAATCACACTGTTAATTGTAGAGAAATGGAACTCTACATAATTATAAAACATAATAACTAAGATCAATCTCACATTTGGCCAGAAAAAATGGAGGGCTGTCAAGAAAAAAAGAACGAAATAAAGCAAAATAAAGGGAACCTTATAAGACTCTTCTAAATATGCAAGGTACTATGTATTCCATTCCCATTAATAGATGAAGCAAAAGCCTAATGGCATTTCATCCTTTTATTTCATCTTATCTTTTAATTTATTTTTTATTAGTCCCGCTTCCTTGCTTGAGTTATGAAGCTTATAAGGATAAAGGTGGGATATGTGAGTGGAGGGGGACTGGATTCATATTGGACCTTGTTGTATTACATAATGGCTTTATCCTTGGCCATTACAACCCATCCATCTATACATGAGTCACTTCCTGTGAATTGGTTAACGTTTTTGGTGAATGGAATGTTTTGGAAAAAAGTACTCTGCAAATGGTTGAGTTCCATATGCTAATTTCTAAACATGCATTTCTAGGTCTCATTTGGTTGATGGATGCAAAATATCAACTTTGAAGTTCTCTATAATTTTGATCTTATGTTACATATTTTTTTTATGCAACATGGGGATGGATTTTGTTCTAGGATGTAAAGGAAAAGTAAATTCATTGTGCAGGTTGAGGTAGAAGTTTCTTGGTTGGAATAGCTGAAAACAAGGAAAATGAAAAGGCTTGTTCTGAAGAAGAGTTCATAGCTAGAAGGGATTTGTAGGAAGGCAAATGTGGTCCTAGAAGCAGATAGAGCAATGGATTATGTAATTGATGCTATGGAGTCTGCCATTAGACTTTTATAATATAGAAGTCTAATATTGCTCATATGTTTATGATTTATTGATTGCTTTTGTAACATCCCTTTTGTTGCAGGAGCTATCCATGGTTTTTTGTCCTTGAATAAATTGAGCATCAAGTTGCCGAGGTTAAAGAGAAAGGTTTTATCTGGAAAGAAATACTTGAAATAGTTGAGAAACGGTTAGCAGCATGTGAGAAATAGAGTTGGTTCGAGAAACAATGTTGGGTGTTTTCTCATCTTTGTATTGATTCTTTGTTTCATTATATCCCTCCTTATTTTTTGATGGTTGTTCAGGATGATAATTGATGCATTGGTGGAAGCATTACTCATCTTACTCCCAGTCATGTTGAGAAAGCTTGTTCTTCGGTTAATAAACTTCTAGGTACTATTTTTTTTTTTGATAAGTAAAAACTTCCAGGTACTATGGTATCATACTTTATACCGAGTACTATTTTAGTAAAATTGGCAAACTTGGAATCATACTGGTGGTTTCTATGTTTGTTGAATTTCAATTACATTGAAATAATATTTATTCTGCTAACCGATTTACCAGATCAATTGCAACTGTTCTCATTGATGAAAGTTTCAATACTTCAAATTGTTCCTTATATAATCTGCTATATGTAATTGGATAAAAATTAAAAGACAAAGGCTATGTTTGGTTCCCGGAAAATGCGAGAGAAAGAAAATTTGGAGGAAAAATGGAAGGAAAGAAAAAACTAAGGAAAGGAATATAAATTTTTTCACTTGTTTGGTTATCCATGGAAAATTCAAGGGAAAAAAAAAACGAATTCATTTTCTTTTATTTGGTTAACCACGAAAAAAAAAAGTTAAGAAAAAATGGAAGGAAAACAAAATCAATAATTTGTCTTAAATGGTTATCAATTTGTTGAATAATAAAATAATTTTGTGCTCTTATTTTCTAAAAATCAGTTTTACAAAACTATTGCAAAAACATATAACTAACCTACATCCTAACTCAAAACATTGCTCCTTACTCACAGGAATTTATGTGAAAATCAATACTTTGATAAACCAAATTCAATAATCCTAAAAATCACAAGCAAACAACTAAATTTCTAGTAAATTAACACTACATTTATGCTCTTGTACTACAAATTAACACTGTATTGATACACTTTCTATAAGACCTCTATACACCTTACTAAAGGAATATACATCTATTATGCCCTTATCACAAACTACACTAATCCAATGGCAAAATGGGTAAGCAAAATCTACACCGCTCACCTTCATTAAA
This sequence comes from Vitis cinerea var. helleri x Vitis riparia, assembly GCA_946000715.1. Taxonomy (NCBI): domain Eukaryota; kingdom Viridiplantae; phylum Streptophyta; class Magnoliopsida; order Vitales; family Vitaceae; genus Vitis; species Vitis cinerea var. helleri x Vitis riparia. Next base: position 14,012,153 of record OX254005.1, on the reverse strand, counting down.
AAACTAGATAATAATAAACAATATCCCAAAAATGAAGGAAGGGGGTGACGTGCGAAAGAGTACAAGTGAGAGAAAGATGTACCCGGGAGTATGGACGATGGACTGTGTGAGGGGGTGTGGCAGGGGTGCAAAGGTCATTTCAATACAGGATAATCACAGCTGGTGGTTTCCCTCTACAATGCTCTGGCCATATAAAAAATTCGTATTCCAAAAAATATCCATATTCCTGAATGGAAATTACTATTATTTCTATTATTATTCATCATCATTTATTTATTTATTTATTTATTTATTTTTATTATTATGATGATGATGTTTAGCCATGGATTTCTATGGTGGAAGAAACTCGAAAGGAAAGCCCCTCTCTCTACTTGTGCCTCTCTGCTCCTTCGCCTTCTCCTAGAAAGTGATAGAAATAGAAAGACAGGGGGAAAAGAGAGGACTAGACTGCACCGTTGGCGCAGATTAGCGCTCGTCGACCCCCACAACGACCGCGACGTCATTTTGGAGGGTTTTCCTTACATGGATTCTGCTCTCTCTGCTTCCTCTTTCCTCAAATGTAGCTTCGTTCCCATGGCACCTGGCCTTAGATACAAAGAAAAGGGACGCTTGATTCAATCGATTTTTCATTTTCTTTCCCTAAAGACCCTAGTCAACCGTAGAGGCACCTTAGGATTTCTTTTCTCTTCTTTGGCTTCTTTGGTTACAAACCCATTGTTTGAGTTTAAATCGGAGAAGAAGGTGCTTGGGGCGGAGGTTTACCCCTTGAAGATGATGTGGTTCATGAGATTCTCTGGGTTGTTGTTTGCAATAATGGTGATGACGGTGAGAAGCCATAGCCACTGATGAGGAAGTTAGAGATGAAGCCTCGAACTAGAGCCCGACAAAATTTTCCTCCCCTTTTCCCTGCTCTTTTTCTCTTTTTCTCTTATATTTTCCTCATTATTTTTTAAGGAAAATAGCAGAGAAAATATTACAATATTTTCTTTAATATTTTCCTTCGTATTTTTTTTCCATCATATTTTCCATGTCATCCAAACTAAAGAAAATCATTTTCTTTTGCATTTTTCTCCTTTCCTTAACATTTTCCGGGAACCAAACATAGCCAAAAATTTCGAAAGATAAGTAAGAAAAAAGTCTAGCTTTCTTCAGAATCCACTATATATACTACTGCCCCAAAGAATTGATTACAATATTGGCTATGATTAAGTTATCAAATCAACCACAATTCACTATTACCTAAAGTATCTCAATTAGAATCTCCTGTTGGTCAGTATAGACAACTTAATTACAACAACCCATATAGGAAAATATGTTCCTCTTTTAGTCTTCCTACATTTCTCAAATTGATGCTGAGGAGAATAGAGCATTAATTTTATAGCAATAAGATTTTGCGGAGGCTGAGGAACTGTTTTAATGAAGATATCAACAATCAACACCAAGGATTGTTTGATCTTTTGATTGTTGAAAAAGGCCAAACAAATGGAGACAAAACAAATAATTGTCCCAGAAACATGAATAGAAGTTGTGAAAATTGAAGAATGGATCAAAGCCATATTCAGAAGTTGTTGAAAAACAGGTAGGAATGGTCCGTAGAAGTTACTAAAAAATGGGATCAAAATCATGATTAGAAGTTGTCAAAAGAACGAAATGAAGGCAAACTCAGAAGTTAATCATAAAAAGGCTCAAAACCATGCTCTAATATCATATTAAGCTTCTAATTTGGGCTAAAAGTTTAAGCTTTTAGGTGACGAGTGAACCATATATCTTTAGGCCTTCATGTAGGCTCCATAAATAAGGAATAAATATGGATGAGGTTCCAACTTCTGACTAATAGCCTTTCATAGATTAAAGCTTTTTAACATCATGTGATGATAAATAGTAGCTTAATAGAATATCCTATTGTTGGTAACTACATGCAGCTTATATGCATGAAGATATATTCCTGTTTTAGTCTTGATGTCATGAATGATAAAATTAATTTCTATGCTATATATAGTAAAGTACCAAGCTCATGTTAAAATTTTCCAAAATTTTCTTATCATCTTTTTTTTTTGTCTGCCCACAGTGGTGATCATGATATGGTATTCGATATAATGGGTATCCAAGATAGATAGCATAATATTTCTGATGATTGGAAACTCCATTAGTCAAGTTTCCAGGTAGGTATCTAAACTTTCAAAGAGCTATAAATTGCTTCTAATCAGAAACTCCACTACTATATCTCACAGTTGTTTCCTTTTCCTTTTTCTTTTTTTCTTTTTTTTCTTTTTTCTTTTTTTTATTTTTTTTATTTTTTTTTATTTTTTTGTCTCCATGCAGATTCATAGTTTATCTCTACTTTTTAGCCTTACATTTTCTCATGTGTAAGATGCCTTTTGAGATATTTATCTTGTTCTGATTCAATGAAAAGTAACTAAATATATTTAGTCCAATTTTATTTTTCTATTCAAATTAGGGATATGCATGTCAGGGTCAGTAATAAACTAAACATTATTTGGTAGTCCAGGTAACAGGGGAGATCATTTTATAGTGATTGAGAGTGAGGCTAGCTGATGAGGCATAAACAAATTCTGAACTTTTATTTTAATGGAAGGTGATTCTCTCAAGTTGGTCACATGTAAGTGCCTATGCTAATTTTAATGCTTCTTTAATCTGCAAATCCAGGACCGTTTTTAGTGATAATATTTTTTTTGCTTTTGAAGATAACTTTTGTTCTTTACTTTCACTCATCACTTGGGGTCCATCTCTGAACCTCAACCTCGGGTTTGGTTTGCATGCCTTTTCCATCCAATTTTGTTAGAGAATTCACTACATTGAAATCTACAGTAGCTGGTAGCTCTTAGGGAAGCCATGATCGGAGTGTGGTGTCTCAGAGGTGGATTGATGGATGAGGTGGTGGTAAGGTAATGCTGACTAGTGGTGCAAACGTAATAACAGGTAGATCCTGGGGAGTGTGTAGTCAATTTATAGATGTGGATGGTAAAAATTCACGGAAACCTCTCCGTTTAACCTCTTCGATTAAGCCCCTCTCTCTCTAATCCAAACACCTAATTGATACTACACATGCCTCACAAGAAACCTTGAAGAAGTTTTTCCCACATATGATATAAGCTTATGATGGATGTTTTGAATGACCATGAAATTAGGTGTTTTAAGACATATAGAATAAAAAAAAAGCAGTAGAAAAACTTCCTAGGAGGTATGGTTGAGAAGAAGGTTCAGATGTGCCTTTAATTAGGAGGTATGGTTGAGAAGAAGGTTCAGATGTGCCTTTAATTATAGTTGCAACTTGAGCTAATTAGAAGGCTAACCCATGTCAAACCCGAACAAAACCCAACCCGAGATTTGATTCTACTATCAATAGAGGCTTTAGCAATGTTTCTTACTACAAAAGGTCATGGACATGACAATGGCTTGGTTTAAGTCAATAGTACTCCGGTGAATTTATATTTAGTGGTTTGAGATCATATTAGATATTATTTGTCTTATGGCTATAGATATAAAACCAAGTGATCCATAATTGAGGAAGTTCCCTAATAAAATAAAAAATGATAATTGATATTGACTATATTTTATTAGGATTGGTAACAGAATGTGTTTTGGATAGGCCTCTAGCTACATGGATCTTTGTAACACATGGCCACAAGGGCACACATAAATTTGGTGATCCAAAATAGGGTTTGTTCTGCTACACATGAATTTCAGTCACTCTAAGCTACTGAACAAATTCCCTGGTAGGAGTTCTAGTGCAATAAGAAAAAAGTCACGATAAATGAAGATTGATGAGTCAGAACGAACCATATGCCTTTATCAACAACTGTTGGATGGTGGTGTCAAGGTCATCCTTCCAGCGCCCCTCATCATCTGCCACTTCTACTCTCTCTAGCTTTGGTGTAGCCAGGAGGCCCTGAGAGAAAATTTTCATCTTGGGGATTTGGCAAGTGACAGAGCACCATTTCTTCTAATTTACAGAAAGTAATTTCATCTGTTTCTTCTCCTCCTTCATTGGCAACTACTTCTTCCATCATATCTCATCCTTCTATTTTGTGATTTTTGAGTTGCATCAGACTCTTAGCTATTGAGGGCAGGTAACAAATTAATTACAAGACCATATGTCTAGAGTTGCGAGATCCCGCAAGGACACTGAGGCTGGTACCAAATATAGCAAGTTGTTACAGTTCCATATTTGAATATTCTCAAGATTTTGAAAATCAGGACCTAGCTTAGAGTTTTCCTGCCACAAATATTTCAGCTCAAGTAGATTTTGAAATGATTTTCCTCATCAACTAGTCCCTCAAGTTGGACCACCTCTTTCACAGAACCACAGCTTCTTGCTGGAGTGTAATATTCGAAGCATAACGGATGGAATGACAAACAAAATCTCTCTATATTCACACATATTCAGAACTCTTAGTCTGCAAAAGGACTCCACTGGAAATTGCCCTTGCCATAGTTCGGTGATAAAAATAGCCATCCGGTATCAATTCCTCCAAGTTAGGCCATGCAACCTGGGAAATGGCTCAAACAAAATAAGTTTTTGTTTTTGTTGGGAAGATAAAGGGTGAGATCTAGAGTATTCACCTGCCCGTTAAAAGATTCCTCCACAATAATAACCACCACTCAACAATAATAACAACATAACAAAAATAAAGAATGATAATCAAGAACATTCAACCAAAACAATGGGACACCAAATATACTGTGGAAAAACCCTTCAAATAGAGGTAAAAAACCACAGAGAAAATTTCTTCCACTTCAATAAAATGGGGATACAATAATTAAGTCCTCACTAGTTTCTCCACTTTTAAAACGTATATAAATATCTCAATGCTTGAGGTGAGAATCCATCATCCCATAAAACAATTAATAGAAATAAATCAGGGAGAAGACATACCATAAAAATTCCCAAAAAGGTTGATCAAGGAACCTATAACTTCATCCTTGAGCCCTAAAACAGTGGCCAAAAAACAACCATGATCTTCCCCTTCTCTCCTTAATACCAAAGCCCTAATGCTATTTACATATGTATATATATATATATATATATATATATATATATATTTTTGGGCTTAAAAAATACCCAAATATAAAATTGCCTAATATATGGGCTCGTGCACTGGGCAAACATAATCCAACAATTTTGTCAATAAAGAAGTACAATTTTATTCCCCTGACCAAATTCTCCTAATAGATTTCTTTCAAGAAATATATAAGAAATTCATCAGCTAAAATGATCTCCATTTTTATCAAGTTCCTATTTATAGGCTTGGAAATATGAAATAATAGTGGTAGGAGTAATCCTATGTGATCCCCTAAGGAAATTAATAATGATTGCCACAGTAATAAAGCTAATGTGACTTGACACTTTTTAAAAATAGAGCACAAGTCCAAGGGTTTGGATTACCTCAAGTCCTTCAATCCTCAAGTAATTAAAATCATGTTCTATTCAACAATAAATTATCAAACCTTTATGATTAGATGAGTCCCTCTTGTGCCCAAGAGGGGAAAAAAAGTCAATTTGATCAGAGTAGTAGTGTAAATCTTACACTACATTCAGGATTATTTTCTACTATTCAAAGAGTTTTGACATAAATTTTCCCAAGTCATCATATTTATGTTTCTATATGCATGGTGCTGGCATATCATGAATTATTGATCTAAAATTTAAAGAAACTTGAAGAGATGAAGACAGGGCTCTTGCCTGTTGGGCCATGATAGGGGGCTGTTGTATGTTGGAGTTTCCCTCCAGATGTATTCCTTGGAATGTTGGAATTCTGTATCCACATAAGTTGACTTTAAAATATTTATCCACTCTAAGTTGTTTCAACAATGGCCATTCCAAAGTATGTATTCCTGGGTACTAGATGGTGAAGTGTAAGATTCTTCAGTTCAGGAAATACAAAACTAGGCATTGTCTCTATCCCATTTTCCTTTGCAACAATTTCCTCAACCCCACAACTTGACAACAGCAGCAACTGAAGTTGCACAAGAACTAGACATGGTGTAATCACATTGCTGAAGCAGCTACCAATTCCACAATCTCAAGATCACAATCACCTAAAAGAAAACAAACACAATACTATGAGTGGGAGTTCAAAATATGATCAAGCAGATTACATAAAATTTGTATTCACAAATAGCATCATTTTCAATTTATTCCAAAACATACCTTTAAGTTGATTGATTTATTCGCCAATAAAATAATCAATTCAACATTATAACAGCGAAATTGAAATCATGGTATTAAGCAATCAGAATGACACAACATCCTGGTATCCGGCATTGGCTTAGAGAAGTTTAGGCTACATCTCAGATTCAGGGTATTTACACATCCCAACATCAAAATATCACAAAGCATCTAGCATTGGAAAGCTCAATAACAGTGACATTCTATAATAAGAGACCATTCTCACTGGGTTTTTCACGTGATATACAATTTGAAGAACCTCTTATGTTTCTGAATAGACCTTTCATGTTTATTTCAAAATATACGAATAAAACATTCTGCAATAGCATTTCCTTGATCATAGGATAAATATTTCAGAGAAGAGTCACAAGCTTTCATTTTGATGGCTGCTAATAGGTATAACAATAACATGTTAAGAACGAATTGCAGTTGACTTTGATCTTAATGAATCAAACAAGATTGGCAGTGTCTCTCTGACAGCAACACTGTTTAACATTCACTGAAAGTGAAGAAAAGCTTAATACTCATCCTCTGCACCTAAGAAATAGACAGTGAAGATGAAAGGTCCTACCATTATTGAAATACAAATGAATTAGAGAAGTCAATGCAGTGTCCAAATCCTGGAAATTCAGGCCACATTGAACATGAGAGTAGAAAAGGTGAGAATCAGTGAAGTTATGCATAATTAGTAGCTACATTCATTAGGAAAAAATTATAAATCAAGGGAAGTCCCAATAATTTGCAGTTGTGGGTTATTTGATGTTGATTGGGAGCACGGTTTTGACAATTGAACACTTAAAAATGAACCATGGTTCTGACTTGCTTTCAATTCCTTTAGTGAAAGAAATGTGCTTGGAATATGCCTCTGACTAGACTGATCTTTGTAACATTGGCCAGAGAGGCCCACCTTAATTTGGTGATTCAAGACAGGGGTTGTTCAGCTACACTTCAATTGCAATTATTCTAAGCTACTAAACAAATTTTATGCTAGGAAAAGCATCCATCTATAAATGGAACATAAAAAATTTCTACTGCACTACGAACAAGATCACCATAAAAGTTGAGGGACACAATGAAGATTGATGAATCAGCACGTACCATGTGTTAAATAACAGGTGGATAGTGGTGTTAAGGTCATCCTTCCAATGCTCTTTATTATTTCCAACTTCTACTCTGTCTAGCCTTGGTGTAACCAAGAGGCCCTGAGAGAAAATTTTCATCTTAGGGCATTCTTCCACCACCACACATTCCAAGACTGGGAATGATAATGTATAAACCCCTGAACAGAAGCTTGTGAGGTTTGGCAAACCACAAAGCTCCATCTCTTCCAATTTTCAGAAAGTAATTTCATCTCCTGCGTCCTCTCCTTCATTGGCAACTACTTCCTTCATCATATCTGATCTACCTATTTTGAGTTGCACCAGACTATTAGCTATCAAGGGTGGTAGCAAATTTATCAGACTGCCACAGTAGGATATGTCTAGACTTGCTAGATTATGGAAAGACGCTGAGGATGGCACCAAATTCATCAAGTTGTCACAATCCCATATTTTAAGAATCTCAAGATTTTGAAAATGAGGGCCTACATTAGAATTTTCCTTCCACAAATATTTCAGCTCAGGCAGATTATTCAACTCTAATTCCCTTAACCTTGCAAGTGCTCTGAAATGATTTTCCTCATCAACAAGTCCCTCAAGTTGGACTACCTCTTTCACTGAACCACAGCTTCTCACAGTGAGTTTGTCCAGCTTATGTAATCTTTGAAGCATAGAAGACTGAATGACAACCAAAATATCTCTATACTCACAGATACTCAGAACCCTTAGTCTGCAAAAGGACTCCACTGGAAATTGCTCTTGCCATATTTCTATGATTCTACTGCCATCCAGTATCAATTCATTCAAGTAAGGGAATGCAACCTGGGAAATCTCAGACAAAATAAATATGTTCCATCAAATTCACAATTACTACATAAATAAAGTATCCATATCTACAAAGAATTACACTTCTATTCCCCTAATTCAAGCAAACAGTTTGGCAAAATCAATACAATATGTTACTGATATTTGATCAAATTCCTGCAATAGATTCTTTGATGAAATATATAGAAAATTCATCAGCTAAAATGATTTCCATTTCATTAAGTTCCTATTAGCATATTTTATAGGTTTGGAAATATTAAATAATCGTGGCACAGAAGTAATCTAATGCGATCCCCTAAGGAAATTAATAATGAATGCACAATTGATTTTATCTTATATTTTAGTTATAGAACATAAATCTAAGGTTTTGTGAACGTTCTAGATCTTGCTTATAGAATACCTACAGGGGGTGAATAGGTAGTTCTTTCTTTTTGGTCAAAAAATTTATTTTTAAAATTTCTCTTTAAGAATAAAAGATGATGGTTTACTTGGAAAAACACCCATAAAGTCTCCCAGAATGATGCAAGAGCACATACACCCCCCAAAAATTAAGCTAGTGGAGGGTAGAGGTAGCCCCACATATAAGGCTCAACCAATGTTAGTAATTAGCTGATGTAGGATGTTAGACTTTCGTTTGCCCTATATCAAACACCTCAACTCAATAGCTGACGTTTATGTCGGCGAGCATGTGGTGAGTAAAGCCAAACTTCACTATGATACCAAATGATGTGGGACCACATACACTCCTAAAAGCTTAAGCTAATGGGAGATAGAGGTAGCCCCTAAAATAAGGCCTAACCAATGTTAGTAATCTGCCGATGTGGGACATTGAACATCTATCTGTCTTACATTAAAGAGACTTTGCAGATGTAAAAAACACAATATCAAAGACCGTAGAGCTATAATCCACTAAATATAAAGCAAAGGTACACAAATTTACCTGATGATTGCTATTCCCTGAGAATTACACCCCTGAACCTACACCTAATCACATATCCGTGATGCAACACCACTGGGAATCTCTCTCATGAACCCAATAAAAAGAATCACAAACAATCTGAGAATTTTGGGTTAAGCGCAAAAGAATTGACCTAAAAGCTTAGGTACATAAGTTCTTAAGAGAACTCTCCCAATAGGCATATATTAGAGAAAAACTAATGGACTTGCAATTAATTTAGAAATCATATATTATCGAAAAACAATTTAGGAAACTTAAGAATCGTACAAAGATGTTGGAAAGATTTAATATTTATTAAAAAAACAATTTAAGAAACTTCAGAATATTAAAAGATTCGGAAAGATTTTCTTTTTTAAGTTCAAAAAGATTTAGAAACATTCTCCTTTTTAAATCCTTAAATTAAATTCCTTTCCGAATTTTTAAAAGATTTGAAAAGATTTTCCTTTTAAAATTTTCAAGTTAATTTTTTTTTTGTAAATAGTTTTTATTATTTGAAAGGATTTTCCTTTTTAAATTCTTTCCAAATTAGTTTTATTCCCAATTTTCATATAAATCCACTTTGTCTTTTATGTCATTATTTGCAATTAACTCAATAATACTTACCTATTTAATTCCAAGTTAATTTTGCAGTAACATTGAATCTTCACAAAGAGTGTAGGTCATAGGAAAGTGCAAACCAGGATGGATAGAACAAAATTGTTAACTCAATCTAAAGAGTCTAATGCACTATCAGTTTGGATTACCTTAAGTCCCACAATCCTCAAGTACCTTAACAAACCTTTACAATTAGATGAAAAAAATCAATTTGATTAGAGAATTAGTATAAGTCCTACCTTAAAATTTATGTGATCATTAATATAAAATTTAAAGAAATTCGATGAGATGAAGATTGAGGCTCTTGCCAATTAGACCAAGAAAAGGAGCCACTGAATGTTGGAATTTTCCTCCAAAATGTACTCTTGGAATATTGGAATTATTTATTCAAATGCATGGACTCTAACATCCGTCCACCTTATGTTATTTCAACATAAAAATGCCATTCCAAAATATTTCTTCCTTATAGAAACTCTTGAGTTGAGCTAGACCGTAAAGTTCATAAGAGTTTAGTTCAAGAGATACAAACCTAGGCCACGTTTCTTTATTATATTTTCCTTCACAATAATATCCTCTTATGCTACAATTTGTATTAGAAAATGATTCAAATTCCTAATTGATATATATTCTTTTTGATAAAGAATATTAAATAAAATATTTACCATATTAATATGTTATTGTAATATTATATTTTCTTATAGAAAGGGGAAAGTTGTGAAAAATATCTCTATAAATATTCTATGTGATGAGGAGAAAAAGTTATGAGATGAAGATGTATTTATGAAGGCTACGTATTAGATAGAGTGTAAGGAAGAATGGGGGACATCTGTGAGCCCTCAGTGGTAGATATATCTATTTTTCTATATTCTATAATATTTTCTATAAGATAGTAGAATGCATTTTCTATGATATGGTGGAATGATTCTCTCTTATCTGTCATTTTTGAATGTGGATATAGGCATGGTTGATTGAGTCATATTAAAACCTCCGGTATTTATGAGTTGATTGTTTTTCTTTGTGTTCTAGCAGTAATATATATGTTAACCTCAAAGTTTCTGTCTATGCAACAAGTGTAGCAAAGCTCAACTAGAGATTTCTAAAGAGCCAAAGATAATAAAACACAAAAGAGGATTACAAAAGAAATTTTAATTGATGGTGAAGTCAATTATTCTCCCATTGGAATGTGATATAGGAAACATGCATTTTGTTATCTGGAACAAATGTAGTTTCTCTTATATACTTATCACATCTTAATAAATGAAAATTGCGAAGTGGTAGAAATTGCAAGTCATGTGCACTAAAAGCTTGTATCATAGAAAATTGGAAGATTGACTTTATGGAATTTGATGTAAAGTAGAGATTATTAGATAGTATCTTAAATTTCTAATTGGAATATAATCCTTTTGATAGAGAATAATGTATAAAATAATTTCAATCTTGATTGTCATTAGAATATTAGATTTCCTTGTAAAATAGAGAAAGTTCTTAGGAATATGTCAATCAATATAATAGGTTATAAAAGGAAAAAGTACTTATGATATGCATAGAGACGTATTTGTGAAGACTAAATGTATCAGATGGAGGTATGAGTAAGAATGGGAGACACCTAGTGAAGATTTGGCTTACGATTCAAGATATAGATACAAAGTGTAAGGAAATATGAGATCTTTTATGGTTCTATTGTTGTATCTATTTTTCTATCCTCTATAATATTTTCTATGATATAGTAGAATAATCATCTTTCATCCAATAATTTAAATACAATTAAGTGAAAGATATTAAAATGTCATGTACCTTTGTATAATGATTGTTAGCCTTAAAGACTTCTAGTCAACAACAATTTGACACCCACAGCTACTAAAGTTGCACAAGATGTCTAACTAAAGAGGCTAGAAAAAGGATTTTAGACTATCACAATTATCAACTTCTAGTAATTGTAAGTTTTGAAAGCTGAGAAGTCCATAGGGATCCTTATTCCATTTTTGCCTAACTTTTGGTATATATCTCCTAGAATCAAGTCATGCACTTAGCTGAGTGACCATTACAACTTCATTCACATTTATCCATTTCATATAAAAAACCTCTTCTAATGAGTTACAGTCCACTCGTTCCAAAAATTGTAGACTTTGTAAACTTTTCATAATCTTAAATGGAAAAATATTCACTACTTCTTCATAGGATATTTGTAACAACTCGCTCTCAACTATGTAGATATTATCCACTCTAAGCCTAAGGAGCCCTCATGACTTTAAAACGTGTCTATATGGTTAAGAAGAACTCATACATATATAAAGCTAAGAACTTTTTCCCCCTATCTGATACGGGATATCATAATCAACACCCCCATCCTCCCTCGCCCCGTGCATCCCCCCACCCCAATGCGGACACAATGTCCTTATTGTGTTCCATAGGATTACAAAGCCAAACAGACATACACCCCTTCTAAGGCCAAACAAACTCTCACACCAAAGTCGAAGATTGACTCTGATGCTATTAGTAATGACTCACTCTTAATTGTGTAGATATTGTTCCTTCTGGGCCTAATGACCCCTTACAATTTTAAAACACGTCTATATGGTTAAGAGGAACTCATACATAAATAGCGCCAAAAACGTTTTCCCCTATCTAATGTGGGATATCACAATACACGGTTGAGAGTGGGTTGTTACAAAATTACATTCACCTCTTTTAGTTTGGGAAAGGAATCTTGTGGAAGTGTTTCTGCCATATCTTTTTTACATTATCCAGGCCCAATTAATGACTCCAAGCTAGGGAATGCAACTGCAGAATTCATTCTATCATTTTGTTATCTTATATTTTCTTAATAATTGAGATAAGAACACAAAGGACACACAAGAGTCATATGAGAAAAATACCCACGTTTACAACCAGCCAGAATTGGGCAAAGAAAAGAAATTTTCATTGTTTAAAACCAATAGAACTTATAAAGAGAATTCCAATTGCTTTTTAATACATTTTGCCTTTTACCTATCAAAAAATAATAAATAAAGAGAATTCCGGTCAGAAGATAGCAGAACTTGGATGAAATTCATTTAAAAATAAATAGAACAGTGCATGATATTTAAAGCGTTCCAAATGCGAGATTCAATCTAGATTTTTGTTCTTTTCCTTCAATAATTTGATTCTGAACAGTGCTAAAAGGAAAATTAAAATTATAACAAGTAAAAAGAAAAGGATTCTAAGAGATAAACTGACCCTTTCATTGAAGAGCATTGCAAAAGGGATATCAAGGTCTGCATGGTCAAGCTTTTGGAGAGTATGATATCCAGGAGAGAAACTTGTCAGCCTGGGCAAATATTCCAGTGAAATATGGGTTAATTTAGGAAATATGATATTGCCTATAGAACCTGAGGCCATAGAAGAAGGGAAAGCATATCTGAAGCTGTCACATTCACACACTTCCAACCATTTCAGGTTTTGGACGCACAAAATTTCTCGAGGGTCTTTGTTCCATATATGGCTCAACTTAGGTAAACCAATCAAACACATATCTTCTAACTTGGGGAGGAGCCCAACATGTCCACCATCAACATTTAGCCCTTCAAGATCAAATATTTCTTCTAGTTGATTACAGTTTTCCACTTTTAGTACTTCCAAATTCTGTAAGCTTTGGAACAAGCTGGATGGGAATACTTTCAATAGTGACATGCAATTCTCCATCATTAGAGACCGGAGATTGCCGAAAGAAAGCAAAAGTTGGCCATTCCATACCTCCTATAGCATGAGAACCTCCAAGAGCATAAGAACACTGATGTATTACATTATATGCATAAAATTGCAATAAATATATACTGAAAATAAATACAATCCAATGCATGATAATATATAACTTCATTCGATTTAAGATCATCCAACTGAAGTTGCATATGTGTGGCATTAATCTTCCATTAGATGGGGTCAACCCATCCAAAGTTCAATTGACTAAGCAGGACAGATTGGTAAGGGCTAGATTTCATTTGGATATAGCGCCAAAACAACCTCATAGGCTCTGTTTGGATAGGGGATATTTTATCTTGCTGGTGCATTCTTGTCAGAAGAGGGATTAAAAATGAAAGGTTTTGGTATTTAAACGAAGAGAGACTTGCTGACTTGAATCAATTAAGTGGGTAGTCTTCAAATACTTAGCCAAGAGTAGCATTATTTAAATTGAAGTGATTAAAAAAAAAAGTAGCAAGAAAGGATTATCAAGGTTTGACTTACCGCTTGGTTGAAAAGTGATGTACTAGGACCAGCAATTGTGCTTACAGGCTTGGAAAGCATCAGGTTCTCCTCAAAGCAGAAATTAATGAGCTTGGGTAAGTCCTGTAACGTCAAGTATCTCAATTCAGGGAACAAAGGCACATTAGCAGCATCATCCCCATCTTTTATTTCTTTCCTTCCTTGGGGAATGATCTCACCCATACTCTTGCATCTAGTCATTGTTATTTCTTTGAGTCGGGAAAGGCCTCTAGCCATAGACAATGAGAAGAGAAATTTCAAGCTATCACAATCTTCCACTTCTACTTTTCTCAAGAAACCAAAGGACCCTGATGGAAATTGGACATGGCATACTTCTTGCAAGTTAATCAGCTGTCTAAGAAACAATGTCTCCATCACAGGAAAGGCATGATGTGATGGAGTCAGATCCATCGAGTTCATGATAGATCGAATCTCTGGACTGCTTTCAACATTAAGATGCTTTAATTTAAGAAAGCCCTCCCTATCTAATTTGGAAAGAATATTAGTAGCACCAAGCAAGTCACGCAAGTGTAGATCTTCGGTTCTCTTCAACAACTTGCTTATACCTTCCACCAGATGAAGGCTTGTATTGAACTCGTTGAGCTTCAATGTTTTATTGGTTTCACAGTTTTCTTCCCAGCTCCAGACATCACCTGCAAATATTCTATATTTCATCAAATTATCAAAGACTGTCTTTTGGAAACAACTTGGCATCTGGTATTTGTATGTCTAAAGTGGTTAAATAAGACAAATGCTTCAACTCAGCAAGGTAAGCATTACTCTTTCCTTCCACCTCCCATTGAGTATAGCTATTTTCCATACACAAATCCTCTAATTGGGACAAGCTTGATATGACATCTGGTGGAATTACTTTTAGTTTGGAAGAACCCTTCAAATCCAACAGCCTTAGATGAGTCAACTGTGATAATTCTCTGGGCAACTGTTCAATATCAGAATCCATGAGGCTAAGAATTTCTAATTTCTTTAGCTCTGCAATTATCGTAATGTCTCCCAACTTGCATGCATCCAAACACAATGTTCGAAGATTTGCAAGGCAGTGAAGTGATGAGGGTAGTGATGGAAGATGCATATTAGTGAAGTCTAATACCTTGAGTTGTTTCATCCCTTCAAAAAACATGTTTGGGATTTTCAGAGACGAATTGTGGTCTGAATAACATTCTAAAAGTTCAAGCTTTGGACATACCAGCCCTTCTGGAAGTTCACGAAGATCACAGCAGTCCAGATATATCATAGTGAACTTTTGGAGTTCATCCATATTTGGCCATTCTTCCATTCTAACACCTGTCTGGAATGTAAACACATGATGCTCCTTGGATGCAATTTCTAAGGCAACATTCTGAACAACATCATGCATTCTAAAAACTGCGTTATAGCGTGTTTCTAGTAACAAATTTGAGGCTTTGAGGTTGTCAACCAATGTCTCTATTCTATTTTTTGCTTCCTCCAATGTATTAGTTCCTTGAAATAATCGCAGACCCATACCATATTTCAACAAGTCCCTAATATCAATATAATTAGAAAATAGACCACAAAGCAAGAACAATGACTTCACTTCATCTCCCTCCAAGTGTTTGTAGCTCAACTTCAGAGTTGAGTATACCTTTGTTCCCATTCCTGTTATGTTTGTAGAGGTTTGTGTTTTCAGTTGTTTCAGGGCATCCTTCCAAATAGACACATTCTTGTTTTTCAATGCCTTTGCCACTGTTACTATTGCAATTGGCAAACCCGCGCATTCTTTTGCTACATCAGTTGCTATAGGTAGCAAATCTGGATTCTCAATGGAATCACCCACCATATTCTTAAGTAAAATCCATGCTTCGTCTCCTTGTAAATGTTCAACTCCAAAATCCTTTTGAGTACTCATCTCATTTGATAAGTCGTGTTTAATTCTAGAAGTTAGCACTAATTTGCATCCCTTGTGGTTGTCTGGAGAAGGAATTCCTATTTTCTCCAACTCAAGTTCCGCCCAAATATCATCCAAGATAATGAGGATGGTCTTCTCTTCGTTGATCCTCTGATGTAGTCGAGCTGCTCTTCCCTGTTCACTCTCCTCCTCAAATTTCATACCTAGCATGTCTGCAATTTCTCCTTGAATTCTTCTGAAGTCTGGAGTCTGGAACACAGATGTCATGACCACCTTGTCGAATAGCTTCTCTTGCGCAGCTTGTTCAGCCACTTGTTTCACCAACGTGTTCTTCCCGACGCCACCCATTCCCCATATCCCGATTGTGTTGATATCAGCATCCCTTAAGGCCTTCATAACTTCATTCAAAGTCAACATTCTAGATTCTAAAGCTTTGCAAGCTTTGGGAGGCGCAGACCCTATCTCTAGCAGAGGGTGACGATAGGATACCCTCTCAAATTGGCCATCTCCATGGATTTCAATAACAACCCATTGAAACAAGTCTTCTGTGCTTCCTTCTCTTCTTCTAGGAATTTGCAAGCAACTTGTATGAACCCATCAGCACGTGTAAACCACTTGCAAACATCATCCTCGATTTTATGTCCCTTCCTAATAGCTTCATCCACAGAATGCTGCTGCCTAGCCCTGGCATCCCTCAGCTTGGCAACCTGTTGAGAGAGGTCCGCAACGTTGGTGCGGTAGTTAAACAAGTGACCCAGCTGACGTCCAACCGGAGCGACCAGGTACTCTGAAACTTTTGCTGCAACCGAAACAACAATTTCTACAATTTTCTACTTGGGATTCTTTTTTTTTTCCCCTCTTTTGGACCACAAAAGACAGAAAACAAAAAACACCAGGGGTAAAGCAACCACAGGCTGCCAGATATGGGAATCAGTATTGCCGAGACCGATATTAAGGAGATTGAGACTTTTATCAGGAAAAAGGAGCAGAGCGAGACCCACATCAGAAAAATGATAATGAAAATGGTGTTTGGGGAGTGAAGCAGGGATAGTGAAGCTGAATATAAGATCAATAAGGACTGAGAAAGGATAGGGCTGGTGAGAAAGAAAACAAGAAAATGAAAGGCATTCACAATCAGAGGAGAAGAGCGAGTGCTCTGCAGCAAGATGAAAATGAAAACGGAAAATGGAAATGGAGAATAGGAGTTGCAGGGTAGAGGGTCAGGAAAGAAAGGTCAAACCATTTCCTCTCATTAAAAGTTCAACCTGAAACCAAATCCGCTCTTGGATTGTGTTTTCATTGGTCAGGTCAAGGCGTGCTTCAAAGTTTGTATGACAAAGAAAAAACAGAAAGGAAAAATTATTGGATCTGTCACAGTGACTTTGAAAGGCATGACTCTTATAAAGGATGATAGAAAAAGAAAAAAATTTCCTTATAAGTCCATTAGCCAAATAACATGTTAAGATTCCAAAAATATCCTTTAACTAAAATAATATAGATAATAAAAAATAAAAAATAAATAAATAAATAAAGAAAAAAGAAAAAAAGAAAGCGTTGGTTCATGCACCCCATATTAGATGTAATCACCAGATAATTTTTAAACCAAATTGTGATTTTTAACCCCTTTTAGATTGGAATGTATGTATAATTTGGTATCCAAAACCAAGATGTTTTTGTACCCACATCTCAAGTGTTTTTGCAGACATTTCTATTTTTACCTTTATTTAAAAAAAATTCATGTTCCATAATTATATAAGAAGAATATCAATTTTTTTTCAATTTTAAATTAATAAATCATATTTTTGCGATGAGTTTGACGAAGATTAAGGGCCCGTTTGGTGGTGTTTTTAAAATTGTTTTTAAAATAAAGAACCAAAAACAGTTTTTTTAGAATTTTAAAAAAAATTAGAGCGTTTGACAAGATGTTTTAAAAAATAGATTTTTAAAACAAAAAACAAAAAACTTGTTTGAATGAAAGAATTTGTATTGTTTTTAAAGACAATGTATTACTTTTATTTTATAAAAATTTTATAAAATTAATTTATAATGATATGAAATCAAATTCAAATTAAGTCTTATTAAAAATAAAAATTAAATTTACAATTATATATGAGTTAAAGATAAATAATTTTTTAAAATTATGAAACAATTTTTTTATTGTAGTGAAACAAAAATTTCTATAAGATAAAAATAATTTTAATATTCATTTTTAATATAAGTCAAATAAGTACTTTAATTAATTTTTTTTTAAAATTTTTTATTTGATCATGATTTCTCATGCTCTTTTTTAGAAACTTTTTTTAAGTTAAAAGAATAAAAAATAAGTTTTTAAATGTTTTATAAAATTAAGGATATTTGGTAAGTTATTTTTATAAAAGGATTTTAAAAATAAAAAGCAAAAAGACTTGTTCCAATAAATTGTTTTGATTTTGTAAAAACATTTTAAATTCAATTTATATAATATTAATTAATTAAATTTAATTGAAGTTTTATTGAAAATGAAAATAATTTTGTAATTACAAATAAATAAAAAATATATTGTTTTTACTAAAACATAAATAGTAATATTATAATAAAATCATAAATTATATTTTTAGTAGAAAATATACCACTTTATTATATGTTAGAAAAATGATATTTTATTATAATCATAAATTTATGGTATTAATGAGTTTATTATTTAATTTTTTTCATTATTTTTAGAAATTAATAGACTTGTTAATAAATCTAACGCATTAAGTTTTATTTAATTTGAAGTTAATTTGCCTAGCAAAACAAAAATTGAAAAATAATAATTCTATGTAGAAGATAAATAATAGAGTGTATGTGTTTTTCTATTATTTTTAAAAACCAGCCGAAAACAACTTTTACTTGTTTTCTAAAAGGTGTTCTTCATTTCATTTTATTTTTTAAAAACTGGAAACAAAGAACAATAACCAAACAATATTATGAATTTTTAAAAATTATTTTTTATTTTTAAAAATAGAAAACTGTTTTCAAAAACTTTGTTAAACAGACTCTAAATGTCTAATTTTTTTTAATTCAGATATACAAAAAGAAATGTTGAAATCAATTTATTGTACAACAGAAAAAAAAGTAAAAATATTTAATCGTTTTTAGTGTTTTATAATAAAATAATTTTAAAAAATTATATAGTTTTATATTTTTCTTATTTTTCCTTTGTATGGTGTTTTTTTCTTAATTTTTTTCTTATTTATTTATTTTCTCTTTCTTTCAATGTACCAAATGGATGATATTAATGATATGTTGCATTGATACGTTACAATATGACCTAATTTATCATCAAGGAAACCCTTGTTTGAACCATATAACTAAACATAATAACATCACCAAACATGAGCTTAATATGCAAAAAAAGTTCCAACATCCAAAATAAAATCTACTAAACTGCTCCCTAATAATAATTTTTGAACATAACCATTAAAAAAGAGCGCTATTTTTATCGAACAACACCTTAGCCCCCTAGTCCCATTTCTTCACATTCTTCTAACAACATTTCCTTGACCTGTCTACCACACAATTATCGTCACCCATATCAATATGAGAGATGGGAACAATGGGATCTATGCTTTCCTTTTAATAGTATTCCAATGGTGGTTTGGAAAGATTGGTGGAAGATCAAGTAGTGATGATGAGGGGTGGAATACTTACAAATACATCACCTAATTGAAGAAACCAAACCAAATCTATACAATCATCCTTACATCACCTAGCCTCTTTATGTGCATCTCATCCTTTAATTCTTTTCATCATTCTATCTTCTAGAGTGCTTCTTTAGGCTTCAACCATTCTTTTATGATATGTGTTTCAAATAAAACAACATTTGCATACCTTGGATTGGATTTTGTCTTGTTGTCAAACTTTGGGGTTGGAATATAGTTTCTTCTTTGACTTGATTGCACTTACAATGGGTTCCAAGATGTAGCTAGTCTATCATGGGCTTGTAGATACAACTGTTGTCCTTGGTGAACTGACTTCAATAATTCATTATCTTCCATATTCAAGTGGGGCTAACTTTCTTTAATTGGTTTCTTCTCCATTCTTATCTTGCAACTTCTCTTCAAAATCTTTAGTATTAGGCATTATTATTTGTTGTGTTGCCCACCAACATGTAGGTCCATTGAATGCAAGAGCAACTAGTTATAGGGTCACGATATCTCCATAATTTCCTTTCACCAACATAACCCACAAAAATGTATTGGAATTCCTTTTTACCAAGCTCGCTCTCAAGTAATGAGGCATGATTGCATAGTAAACACAATCAAAACTTAAAAATAAATCGTTGTAAACTTGATATTTCATAACTTCATTAGTGTTGAACCAATCATTTACTTGTGGTTGTTGATTGATCACAAGTTAATTATCGTTCTCATACACTCAATCAAAAATCTATTGGGCACATTTTCATTATGTAGCATATTTTGATATTTTTTTCCAAGATATCAAATTTTCCTTTGAGCTACATCATTCTATCATGGGTTGCTTGAGTAAGGCAATTGATACTGAATTTTGCGTTCCTCAAATATCTTAAGAATTCACCTAAAGCACTCCTTCCCATTAGTTGTGCGTAAGCATTTGGTTTTCCTTCTAACTTCACTTTCTATTTTGCCTCAAAGTTCTTTAATACTTCCATTTATATATATATATATATATATATATATATATATATATATATATATAACCACAAAATAAGAAATGAAATTTATTAAATACAAATTTCAAATAGTTATCTAAAAATAATTAGCATTTCATACACTTTTTAGTTAAAGGTACTACCTTTGACTATTCATCTATCATTTTTTTAATAATATAAGTACTACCTTTGACCATATCAGGTATCACCTTTAACCGGTAAGTGGATGAAACTTAAATTATTTTTAGAGAATTTCTATTTTGTAATTATTTTTACATGAGTGTGAAAACTCACTTTTTCCTAAATTTAATTATATTTCATTTTCTTTCATATTTCCTATTATATAATCAAATATGATAAAATCATTTTCTGTAATATTTTTTTCTTTAAGATTATGTTTGGTTCCAAGGAAAATGAGAGGGAAAAAATAAAGGAAAAAAAATAGATTTAAACTTATACATTATTTTTAAATGTTATATCAAACTTATTTGCACTTATTTCAACTCTTCTATATATAAGTTTTCAACTAATTATAATTATATTTGAATTTTTTTATATTTTTCATGATAAAATCAAATATGAGAAAATATTTTTTTTTCTTTTCTTAGCACATATTGAACATAAAAAATAAGCTAATAACACAATGGGTTTTTCTTAGTAAGTCTTCTGACTCTATTTAGATTTTAAAATAATTTGACAAAAATTAAAATGAGATAAGAAAATAAAAAATAAATAAAACTAGGTTTGAAGTTGATAAAATTTTATCATATGATTTGTCAAATTTATTTCTTCCTTATTTTTTTTTATGTAATATTTTTTTTAAATAAATCAAACAATACTTTTGGGTAATTAAATATATAGTACTAATAATTTAATTACCCATTGATGTAAATAAAAGATATATCATCAATAAGTCTTCAATCTTTCTCTTGCTTAGTACCAAGATTATAAAAAATCCTAATATATAAAGATGATTTTTTGGAGCCTCCTTTGTGTCCAAAAGAATGGTTTCCAACTCACTATCTATCAATATGAATTATTGTTGTGGACCTTTCTCCAAAAATGCCATTTTGTCATTTGTTTTTGTTTTGTTTTGTTTTTTTTCTCTTTTGGAGCCTCTTTTGTGTTGTGAATCCTTTCCAACAATAATTTCATTCTCTTTTTTGTTTTGTTTTTTTTTTTTTTTCTCTTTTGGAGCCTCCGTTATACCAAAGGGATTGGTTTCCAACTTAATATATATCAATATGAATTATTATTGTGAACCCTTTCTCCAACAATTTCGTTTTTTTTTTTGGTCTATTTTGTTTTTTGTTTTTTGTTTTTCTCTTTTGGAGTCTCTTTTGTGTTGTGGATATTTTCCTCTTAACAATGCTTTTTTTTTTTTTGTTATTTTGTTTGTTTTTTCCTCTTTTTGGAGCCTCCTTTGTGCCAAAAAGCTTGGTTTCAATTTAATATCTATCAATATGAATTATTGTTATGAACCTCTTCCTCCAACAATGCTATTTTCTCTTTTGTTTTGTTTTCTCTTCTAAAGCTTCCTTTGTGCAAAAGAGATTGGTTTCCAACTCAATATCCATTAGTATGAATTATTATTTTGGACCCCTTTCTCCAACAATTTTTTCCCCTCTTTTAGAGCCTCCTTTGTGCCAAAGAGATTGATTTCCAACTCAATATATATTAGTATGATTTTTTCTTTTGGTATGATAAGATTCTAACATTTTCTCTCCGTTTTCTTTCGATATGACAGGATCGTGTCATTTTCTTTCCAACAATGTCATTTTCTCATTTTCCTTTTGGTAGGATAGGGCTCTCTCTCCCCCCCTCAATATTCATAAACTAATAGGGTACACTACAACAAAAATAATTTATGGTGTCACTATTTATGGTGTCACTTTTAAAATAATGACACCATATGAATTAAAATTCATAAAGGTGACACATCATATAAAAATTTTTAATTAGGATAGATGATATTAATTTTAAGTTTAGTGTCAGTTTTCAAAAAGTGACACCATATAAAATAAAATTTTTTAAATATTATAACTAAATGGGCCCACTTTGAGAATAATGATAGTATATAAAAAAACTCATTGTTTCCACATTCCCACTATCCAAAAAAATCTTATTCCATAACCCATAATCATAACTTTCTTCTACCTCTCTTCTCACACCCATAGTTCACACACAACTGCTTTTCTCTACTTCGTGGACTCTCCGGTAACCTAAAATATCTTAGATCTATTATTTTCTTTTTTTTCTTTTTTTTATTAATGCCAAAATCTTTATTAGTACAACTGATTTACATTAATTGATTTGGTATATTTGTAATGTGGATTGTGTAAATAGTGTTTTTTTTATTGAGTTGCAGAAAAGTAAAAATTAGGTTTAACATTCCACCATATCTTTTGTTTCATTGTTAAATTCATAAACCCCAAAATGAATGAAAATAGGATAAATGAATAATTTTTTTAATATCCTTCATACTCAAAATGAGGGATAAACATTTTACAATATGAAATTTTCTTTTGATCTTACAAGAAATTTCTTTTGATGAGATATTCTGTTTGTTTTCTAAGAATATTATAGTATATTGTGATGAGGATATGTATCGGTGATATTTGAAAAATAATTTTTTAGAAAATTATTCTCAATATTGTCATCTCCCTCAAAAGGATTCTAAAACTTTGTTTTATTTTTGTCTTCTTTTCTTATTGTTTTTATATGTATTGACCAAATTTTGGAGTAATTTGAAATTGATGATGAAATTTTCCTTTCAAGGTTAGGAAATTTCTATAAAATCCTTTTATTACAAAAAATTTTCCAATCCTTTCCATAAAACTCTTCATTTTCTTCATTTTTCTTTTTTTTTTTTTGAAAAAGATGTTTGATAATTTATTGATCTAAAGAATATCAAAAGTAAAATTTAAAATATTGAATATCTTTTCCTTTGATGTTTTTAATCTTTTATTATTTTTATTTGAACATATTTTTCATATCTAGATTTTTTATTAATTATTTTAATTAGAAAAAATAAATATTAATTGGAGTTATGATTGAAAAATTAATAATTTTTATGAAAGGTTCTTTAATTCTTTCTCATACTAATTTTTCTCTTAACATTTTTTAATAATGAATTAGGTTTTTTTGTCTTATATACACACTCTTCAAGCTTGCTATAATATCATGTCCTCTCATATTAGTAGTTAAAAATATTTTTATATTTTGTTACTAAAATTTTATTTTATATGATTGAGATGAAATTTAATGGACATTGTTATTTCACAAAATGAACATTAAAAAAATATTGAAATTAAAAAAATCCTTCCAAGAAATTAAAAAAAAATATATAAAAAGAATTAAATGTTAAAAATGATTTTTAAAAGCACAATGAATTATAAAAAAATAAATTTAAAAAGTGCAGATTTTAAGTGGAAGATTACTATTTTCTAAAATTTTAGATTTATTTTTTGATTTTCTAGTTTTGCTTTATTTTTTATTTTCTTGAATTGTTTTTATTTTAGTTCAAATGTGACTGCTTTGTTATGAGATTCATTAAAGAGATAATTGCTAATTCTATGATTATTGTATTAAAGGTTTTACTCATTTAATGAATTATACTTAGTTTCATCCTTCCAATTATTGTGATATTAATGTTATTCTCATTTGATTTCCGTTTGGTGATAAAATAAAAAAAATAAAAAACATATTCTCAAGTAGTATTTGATGAAATTCGAGGAGAATTAACTACTTTTGTGTTATAACTAATCATGAATCATGTTGATAAATCATGATCATGCATGGTGAGTCCCTTAGTTGTTATATGAATTTTCCATTGGTATTGTATAACATTACTTATTCTTTACAAACTATTTTTATATCAAAATGGGAAAAAGAAAAAAGAAAACATTAGTACGTAGATTTGTTTATTTTTTATAACATCAATTAATTTTTATTTTCAATAATACTCTAAAACTCATTAAACTATGAAATGCAGGTATACACTCTTAGGAAGACATTATGAAGAATAAAAGGAAAGGAGAAAGAGACAACAACATTTTGGATTTTTAGATGTGACTCTTATGCCATACATTATAGGACATCAATGTTACTTTATTTGGTATTGAGAATTTTGGGCTTTTGGATGCAACTCTTGTGTCATTTTATGGTTAGCCGGTTTTATGCATATGAAATGCAGGTATACATGAATGTTGGAATGCTTAATATTTCTAAATTATATTTTAATACGTATTCACTTTTCTTTTTTAGTTTTAGTGGGTTTGATGTCCTATCATTTTCTAAACATTTGATATACAAATATCACTGGATGATGTAATGTATTACAGGTTAATCCATAAGCATTACGAAAATATAAATTAAATGTGATATGATTATTATATTTATGGACAAAATATACACAAGTTGATCTTATTTGTTAATAAGCATTACAAAAATCAATAGGCTAATTAATAAAAACCAATCATATCTTCCATAATCATTTACAATGATGTGACACCATAACTCAAAGGTGATGCATTTAATGTGACACCATAACTAAAAGGTGATGCATTTAATATGACACCTTATATATCTCATGCAACTCTATATCAAATTAAATATCACTAAAAATATATGGTGTTGCTTCTGAATGTGTCACCATTTATTTGCTTTAGTGTCGCTTCCAAATACATCACCAATTGGTACCCTCTATGGTGTTAGTGGATAAGGTGACGCTATGTTGTAGCGACACCCTATATTTATAGTGACTCATTATAAATGTCACCATATCTCTTTTTTCTTGTAGTGGGTTTAAGAAAATAGGTAATTTTTTTCATATTTAATTTTACTATAAAATATAATTGTAAACCCTTCTTTGGACCAGGGTTTTTTTTTTTTTTCTCACCACTTGTTGCCCACTTGGGAAGAGTTGAACATTTCATTTAGAGTGGGGGACAACTTCCATGAATGAGTTGTTGAGACGTGTGGCAAGGACCACCAACTTGCCATGGTGGTGGTTGAGAGAGGGACATCTCTAAATAAGGAATGATGGTTGAAATAGAGTTTTTCATAGGAGAATGAGCTAAGCACAGGACGGAGACAGGGGAGGGATTGAAAAGAAAAAACAGAAGAGTGAGATAGAGGTTTTGGGGGGTGAGAGTTGTGGGTTTAGGGATATTCTGCAAGGGCAAGAAACATGGGACGTTCTGAGAGAAAAACAGAGAGCTGGGTAAGGAGATTTTGAGAGCAAAAATAGAAAAGAGTATCCAATTGGAGAGCAGAGAAATCTAGAGCTGCAATGGCATGGAACATCTTCAAATTCTGTACGACATTACGTGGCCTCGGCTCTATCATGATCTTTATAATCCTAGGCATCTCTTGTTGTTGTTTCATTCTTTGTTGGTGATGCTGCTGTGGAACTACTTTTCTATTGTTTCCATTGATCCGGGTGGTGTTCCACTAAATTGGAAGCCTATGGTGGATGAGGAGAAAGGAGATGTTGATCCATTTCTGGGTTCAGAACATACTGGTGTAGGTTGAAGTGTGGACCAGGAAAATATGGTTGCTAACCTAGCAAGTGAAGCAATTCGATTTTGTCGGAAGTGCAACCTATTTAAACCATCCTGATGCCATCATTGCTCTGTTTGTGGGAAATGCATATTGAAAATGGACCATCACCGTGTGTGGGTTGTCAATTGCGTTGGGGCAAAGATCTACAAGCACCATTGCAACCACTTTTCTTACTTTTGTTTTGAACTTGGCATTTGCATTGAGTGTACTGGGCTTTCTGATCATGCACATATCATTGGTATCCAAGCCACTTTTTGCTTGAGGGGAGCTTTCCGGGGTTGAAGAAAAGTTGGAGTAGTTGCAGAGCTTGGAGAATTTCACAATGGCAGAGAGGTTGGATAAAAGTGAAGGGTGGAATGAGCACACCATGGAAAATCCAGAGGAGGTTGCTTCCATGGTTGATATAAGCATCTGCAATAGTACAAAAATGAGGAACTTGGGTTATTTCTCATGTGGAACTGGAAATCCCATTGATGACTGCTGGCGTTGTGACCCACATTGGCACCTTCACCGCAAACGCCTTGTTGACTATGGCATTGGCTTTGGATGCAGTGTCGTTGGTGGCCGGGATGGACAGTACTATGTGGTGACAAACCTTGGTGATTATGACACTGTCAATCCCCGACTTGGCACTCTTTGCCATGCTGTCATCCAGAACGGGCCTTTATGGATCGTGTTCAAGCGGGACATAGTGATCAAACTGAAGCAAGAGCTGATCATGAACAGTTTTAAGACAATTGATGCTCGTGGAGTTAATGTCCACATCGCCAATGGGGCTTGCATCACCATCGAGTTTGTCACCAATGTGATTATCCATGGTCTCCATATCCATGATTGCAAGCCCACTGGCAACTCCAAGGTCTGAAGCTGACCTAGCCATTATGGATGGAGGACAATGGTCGATGGTGATGCCATTTGAATTTTTGGCTCCAACCACATCTGGATTGATCACAACTTCCTTTCCAACTGCACCGATGGCCTTGTTGACGTTGTGATGGGATCCACTGCCACGACCATCTCCAACAACTACTTCACCCACCATACTGAGGTGATGCTATTGGGTCACAGTGACTCTTACACAAGAGAGCAAGCCCCACTCCTGCCAACAATCTCTCCACCCTGGGTCTACATGCGCATGGCCATGCATGGCCACCTACTAGTGTATTACTCCCACAGGCCAAGTGGCGTACTCTTAACTCTTCATCTTTTGGTGATAAAATCTTTTTTTTTTTTTTTTTATAAAAAAATTCCATTCTCAATTAATTTTTCAAAATACCAATTTTCAAATTTAATTTTTAAAACTTCCATTTTCAAATAATTTTCCAAAATTTCAATTTTTAAAACTTCAATTTTCAAATAATTTTCTAAAATTCCAATTTTCAAATTCAATTTTTAAGAAATCCCATTTTCAAATAATTATTCAAATTTCCAATTTTAAAAATTTCTATTCTCGAATAATTTTCCAAAATTCTAATTTTCAAATTTAATTTTTAAGAAATCTCATTCTCCAATAATTCTTCAAAATTCCAATTTTCAAAACTTCCATTCTCAAATAATTTTGAAAACTTCAATTCTCAAATAATTTTCAAAACTCTAATTCTCAAATTTAATTTTCAAAACTTCGATTTTCAATTAATTTTGAAAACACCAATTTTTAAATTTAATTTTCAAAAATTCCATTTTTAAATAATTTTCCAAAAGTCCAATTTTCAAATTTAAATTTTAAGAAATCCCATTCTCAAATAATTCTCCAAAATTCCAATTTTCAAAATAATTTTCCAAAATTCCAATTTTCAAAACTTCAATTTTCAAATAATTTTCCAATATTCCAATTTTCAAATAATTTTCCAATATTCCAATTTTCAAATTTAATTTTTTAAAAATTCAATTCTAAAATAATTTTTCAAAATTCAAAATTTCAAATTTAATTTTCAAAACTTCCATTTTTAAATAATTTTTCAAAATTTCAATTTTCAAAACTCCCATTTTCAAATATATATATATTTTTTAAATTCCAATCTTTAAATTTAATTTTTAAGATTTCAATTTTCAAATAATTTTCAAAACTCTAGTTTTCTTTCAAATAATTTTAATTCCACTTCAGTTTTCAAATATTTTTTAATTCTACAACTTTTCATTCTTTATTAGGGTTTTAGGTAAAAAAAATCTCATTTTTAATAAACTTGCTACATTTCCCTTTTGGTAAGCACTTTCACAAATTTTCTTTGATTTTCAAATAATCTTTTATTTCTCTTGATTTTAAATAAGCATGAATGTGATTTTTATAATTCCAAAACAATGGAATTTGTGGGATTGATTCATACAAAATCAATTGGGC
The DNA here is from genome assembly GCA_946000715.1 of Vitis cinerea var. helleri x Vitis riparia. NCBI lineage: Eukaryota > Viridiplantae > Streptophyta > Magnoliopsida > Vitales > Vitaceae > Vitis > Vitis cinerea var. helleri x Vitis riparia. The sequence goes on along the minus strand of OX254005.1, from coordinate 13,983,808 downwards.
TTTGGTGGGGGCTCAACATTCATAACATTTCTTTCGAAAATAATTCAAGTGAATTGCATGGTTGATATTATTTGATTTTGATTGGTTTTGTGTGAGATATTTTACACTTATCATTGTGCACTAACCTTGTTTCCATGACAACACATTCTTATTTGCTGCTAAGGTACGTTTCCACTCCTACTTCATTTATTTATTCATTCTCATGCTCGATTTGTTTTATTATTTGATCATTTCATTGGTATCCATTGATTTCCTCATCAATTGCCACACTTGCTTCACCTTGTTTAGTAGAGACCTATTTTTAAGGACTTAGAGGGGTGTTTACGATATTTTTACCATACCTTCCCAATAAGTAACATGACTTCCAAACTCGACTTTGGTTTTCCACAAACTGTTTTTTCCAAATAAGGAGTCACACTTAGGGTTTTCTTTCTTGTTTTGTTTTCTCTTTAAAATAAAACAAAAATAAGTGGTGACTTCAAGTCTTTTCTAAAAAAAATCATATTTTCACTAAATAAATAAAAAGTGAGTTGCGTCATCAAGTGGGAACGCATGAAGAAAAATACGGGGTCCACAAAATGACAACTCTATTGGGGATTGAGAAAACAAAGGCTATGCTTAGTTAACAAAAACACCCAAAAGGGGGGGGGGGGGGGGTGAATTGGGTTTTTAAAATCTTTTCAATCACAACAAATTCAAACACAATATAAGCAAAGTAAAGAGATAGAGTTTAGAGAATTCAAACTCGGGTTTATAGTGGTTCGACACTTCCTTGCCTACGTCCACTCTCCTCAACCTCCTAACCGAGTGAGGGTTCCACTAACTTGAAGCTTCAACCAAGCTTTCAATCTTCTTACACTTGGATTCCGGCTCCAATGGGCTTTTACACAACCTCTTCAAGATTCAATCCTCTTGAAGGCTTTAACACTCAGATTGTTACAAGATATAATCACTCAACCTAGCTTAAGGATGGCTCAAATACAAGACAAAGCTAGGATGACACACAATAGTGCACTAAAGGATATGCAAGTGGTGATTTTAATGCACTATGAAAGAAATGAGAGCTTTTTGATCAAGAACAGGTAGGTAGGTTTTGAATACAAGTGTTCTCTTCTCAATAAATGAAGTGGAGCTCTCAATTTATAGGTTTCTAAGATCGGGAGTTAAAAATAGCAAAAGGTAACCTCGTCCGGTTGAGCTAGGGGTCAACCGGTTTACTAGCCGTTAGAGCATTTAATGCATGACAGGTTACCGTTGCCTCAACCGGACCTCGATCGGTCCTCGACCGGACCTCGATCGATCCTCGACCGGACCTCGATCGGTAAGGGAATCACCTCGACCGGGAAGAGAAGGCACTGGGAGAAAGAGAAGGTTTTTGACCTTCCTCGACATGTCCTCGACCAGACGACCACAACTGGTCACCCGGTTCCTCAATCGGTTGACCGGTTGAGCCTTTTTGGCCCCAAAAACCTATTTTTTTTATTCCTTTCTTTTCTAACACTTAGGCAAGGTCTTTAGGTAAATTATTAAGCCAATTATAAAACATTTTGCCTAAGGTACATTAGTTAAAAACTCAGGTTTTAATGAAATCGATGTTTTAAAGAATAAACCGAGTTTTCTAAGATGCATGAAACGTATGAAAATCCTAAGTGCAGTCATCCATTCATCTTACATTAGTTTCCTATGATCACAAGTCTTCCAAGCGTCTTGATCTTTTATCCATTTGGTCATTTGATGAATTTTTTAGTTTATACCTGAGATTCTTAAACATTTAAACCAATTAGTCCTTAACCATAGTTTGTTATCATCAAAACCTGATTAGGAGAACCCTTGGGCTAACAATCTCCCTTTTTTTTTATGATGACAAACCTTGCTTATCTAGGAGAAAAAAAATCTCCCCCTCAAACCAATCATGGATCAATCAAACGATTTTTAATAGGAAGCAATGTAAAAACACGAAAATGAACAATGGATCATAAAAATATCATATCATATCATATATATATGGAAACGAAACTTCACATGTACAAACAAGATAGATATGACTATGATGACAATGACATGCATGAGGGTCTCCTAGATCCTATAAATTTCTCCCCCTTTGGCAACATAAAAAATAAATGGAAGGGGATGTCTAGATAGTCTCAAGGCTAAGGAGGTGGAGGAGGAAACACAAAGCGGAGATATGCCATCATTTCCTCATGCTGACTCGCCTGACGACTCTCAATACGATCAATGCGCTGTTGGAGATGGTCGAAGGTAGCCTACTACTGATCCATATGCTCCTCTATGCGCTCAAATTGCGGCTGGAAGTGATCAAACCGAGAAGTGACTCCAGTCTGATACTGATCTAGGTGCTCCTTCATAGAGTAGAAGCGAGAGTCATGGACTAAGGCAAGCTCCTCCATACGAGTCCCAAGAGAGCTGATCTGAGTGGAGACATCCATCCAAGGTGAATGATCAAGAACATGAGGTGCCTGAGATGGTAGCTCGGTAAATGACGGTTGAGATGAAGGGCCTGCTGTGAAGGATGACTTAGTCATCATAGGCTCTGAGAAGGTAGCCTCAACATGAATACCCTCTGACTGAGGTGGAAGTGGAATGTCAAGCTCGGGCCCTCTCTGCTCAAAGTCCCTTTGAGGGTCCAACCCATCCTCCATCTCTCTGATCTCGGCCTCTTCCTCTACTTCGGGATGTATTTGATCCTGTCCTCGGGCCTATCGCTCAGCTTTCCTAACCCAGGAGCCATCGGGTGCCTTCTCGAACTTCATGCGCCTCAAAGACTGCTCATCATACGTGTCATAGCTGGTGGGGGCCTTGAAATCCATCTCTCTACTCAAGTCGACCCCGGCATCTTTGAAAACATGAGTAAGGAAGCGGCCGTAGGGGAGTACTCATGTCGTGCTCTCAACGCAATAGATCATATGCATCATCATCAGGTATCCCACGTGAATCCATCTCCCAATGAGGATCGAGTCCACAATAAAAGCCTCGAGGTAGGAGACCTCGTCTCGATGTCCTCCACGTGGCAAGAGAATAGAGTAGATCATGTGGTGAAGGACTCGGCTGGTCACAGTTAGGCTGTGAGCCGATGGTTTGCCCATCCCCTAGGGATCGGCGAGTCCGCACAACCTCTGAACAGCCTCTCTAGGCTGGAATCCCGACACAGTGGGCCACGCCTTGGCCACATACACTCTGAGTCCAACCGAAGGGATGTCGAGAATGCGATAGATACTCTCGGGACTCAATTTGATCTCAACTTCCCTCACAGTGGACAATACGGGTCCTCTAAGCCCTTAGGTCGCCCGGGAATAAAAAGCCCGCACTAGAGTCAGGAAGATCGACTCATAAATCGTCACAACTGGCAGCATCCCATCCGTTCGAATAGCCCCTCAAACCCGAAGTACTGAAGTTGGGAGAAATTGACACTTCTCCCTAGGACGACTTTTCTTTGGGCAAATTTTTTCTTGTAGCACTGATAGTCTTCATTCGAACTGAAGAGTGTCATGTCATACCTCGCCTTTCGGCGAGCCTCTGCCTGCTCGGGCTGAGATGGCTCAGCAGGGTGCTTGTCCTGAGCCCTGGAAGTGCCCGTTTCTATCCTTGGTGCCATCCAATGAAATGAAAAGGGGAAGGAGAAGGCCAAAACGAGAATGAAAACAAATAGGAAGGAGCAACCACCAACCTGAAGCCCTAGGCGCATGGAGATGAAGCTGAACAGACCTTGAGGCACGCGGTGCAGAGAGAAGACACTCCCAAAAGCTGAAACCAATCAAAACCCTAACCTCAAGGCGTCCCAAAATCAAGTCCTCAACCTGCAATCGGTCCGAAATCTGGCCAAAATGGTCTTTTGGAAGCAAGGATGTGAAGGGGCGGCAAGCTATGAAGGAGAAAAGGTGAGAAATGAAGTGCAGGGGGGAGGGGGCGGGGAGGCGCTTTTTAAATTCCCAGCCCCGACGAATCGGTCGACCGCCTGGTCAACGGTCAATTTTTCCAAATTTTGTTGCATTTTCTTGTCTCGTGATCCTTCCCCTGCCCTTTTTAGTTGAAATCCCCAATTTTTTATGTCCAATGCCACGGGAATTGTGATTTTTGGTCAAAATTTGACCTATTTCCTAGGATTATTTCTATATGATGCATATGATATGAATTTCATGCAATCATAGGGTATATTCAAGTGTAATATCAACAAGAATTCATCAAGCAATCATTTGATCATAAAGAAATCACTCCTAGTTGTCTTCTAATATCAACAAATTGCTCTTCACTTAGAGGTTTTGTAAAAATATCGGCAAGTTGATCTTTTGTGCTTACAAATTCAAGTGTAATGTCACCCTTTTATGCATGGTCTCTAAGAAAATGATGTCTTATCTCTATATGCTTAGTCCTAGAGTGTTGTACCATATTTTTTCAAATGTTTATGGCACTAGTGTTATCACATTTTATAGGAACATGCTCAAAAATCAAATTGAAATCACTAAGTGTTTGTTTCATCCAAAGGATTTGTGCACAACATAAACCGGCTGCTATGTATTAGGCTTCCGCCGTAGACAAAGCTACCGAATTTTGCTTCTTACTATGCCATGAAACAAGTGAGTGTCCTAGGAAATGACAAGTGCCACTAGTGCTTTTCCTTTCAACTTTACAACCGGCAAAGTCGGCATCCGAGTATCCAATTAATTCAAAGTTATCACCCTTAGGATACCACAGGCCTATGTCCATAGTCCCTTTTAAATATCTAATAATTCATTTTACAGCACTTAAATGAGATTCCTTAGGACAAGATTGAAATCTAGCACACAAGCATACACTATACATGATGTCGGATCTACTAGCGGTCAAATATAGCAAAGAACCTATCATGCCTCTATACATAGTTGAGTTGACGGACTTACCTTTCTCATCCATGTCAAGCTTGATGGATGAACTCATTGGAGTCTTCATTGTTTTGGCTTCCTCCATATTGAACCTTTTGAGGAGATCTCTTATATACTTTGCTTGATTGATGAAGGTTCCTTCCCTTAGTTCTTGATTTGAAGTCCAAGGAAGAAGTTAAGTTCTCCCATCATGCTCATTTCGAACTCACTATGCATGCATTTAGAGAATTCTTCACAAAGAGAGATATTAGTAGCTCCAAAAATGATATCATCAACTTATATTTGTACTAAGAGCATGTCATTATCTTTGGTTTTTATGAAAAGAGTTGTGTCAATTTTTCCCATTTTAAAACCCTTTTTCAAAAGAAATTTACTCAATCTTTCATACCATGCTCTAGGTGCTTGTTTCAAACCATAAAGTGCCTTTTTAAGTCTAAAAACATGATTAGGAAAGTTAAAACTTTGAAAACCGGGTGGTTGTTCAACATATAACTCTTCATTTATAAAGCCATTTAAGAAAGCACTTTTCACATCCATTTGATATAAAACAAAGTCTTTAAAACATGCAAAGGCAAGTAGCATCCTAATGGCTTTCAATCTAGCTACAGGAGCAAAGGTTTCTTCATAATCTATCCATTCTTCTTGATTAAAACCTTGGACTGCCAATCTTGCTTTATTCCTTATAATTATGCCATTTTCATCCATTTTGTTTCTAAAGACCCATCTAGTTCTAATAACACTTTGATTTTGAGGTTTTGGCACTAATTCCCATACTTCACTTCTTTCAAATTGGTTTAACTCTTCTTGCATGGCAATCATCCAATTTTCATCAACTAGAGCATCTTTTATATTTTTAGGTTCAATTTGAGAGATAAAAGCAAGATTATTGCAAATATTTCTAAGGGATGATCTAGTTCTTACCCCACTAGATGGATTACCTATAATTTGATCTTGTGGGTGGTTGATGACAAACTTTCAATCTTTAGGGAGGTCTTGGCTTGATTCACCTTGCACTTGTTGAGGAGGAGGTAATGCCAAAGGTGATTCTTCTTTCTTGGGATCCTCTACAACTTCTTCTTGTTGCCTTCTATCTTCAATTTGTAATTTTTCCCATGGAGGTCTCCAAGCCTAAATCATCATCAAAGCTCTCTCTTTCTTGGAGAGAATTGTTAAATTCATAAAAAATAACATGGATGGACTCCTCAACTACCATGATTCTTTTGTTAAAAACTCTAAAGGCTTTACTTGAAGTTGAGTAACCAAGAAAAATTCCAACATCCGATTTTGCATCAAATTTTCCAAGATTGTCTTTGGTGTTTAATATAAAGCATTTGCACCCAAAGACTTTGAAGTAGCTAATGTTGGGTTTCTTATTTTTCCAAAGCTCATAGAGAGTTTTCTTAAGAATAGGCCTTAATAAAATTCTATTTAAAACATAACAAGAAGTGTTAACCGCTTCAACCCAAAAGTATTTTGGCAAATTGTTTTCATTTAGCATGGTTCTAGCCATTTCTTGAAGAGTTCTATTTTTCCTTTCAACTACCCCATTTTGTTGAGGAGTTCTAGGAGTCGAAAAGTTGTGGTTAATACCATGCTCATTGCAATAGTCTTCAAAATCAATATTTTCAAATTCTCTCCCATGATCACTTCTTATACAAGTAATTGTAAAACCTTTTTCATTTTGAGCCTTGTTGCAAAACTTTGAAAACTTATAAAAGGCTTCATTCTTTTGACTTAAAAATAAGACCTAAGTGTATCTAGAGAAGTCATCCACAATAACAAAAGCATAAGATTTTCCTCCAAGGCTTGGTGTCCTAGAGGGACCAAATAAATCCATATGTAACAATTCAAGAGGCTTAATTGTTGAAACGAAATTTTTGTTTTTAAAAGAGTTTTTGATTTGTTTTCCCATTTGACAAGCTTCACAAACTTTGTCTTTTTGAAAATTTATTTTGGGAAGGCCTCTAACAAGTTCATCTTTGTTGAGTTGGGAAATGAGGTCCATGTTAGCATGTCCCAACCTCCTGTGCCACAACCAACTTTGATCATGCATGCTTGAAAAACATTTATCATGGCCATCATATTTTGAAATATTTATTGCATAAACATTATCACATCTTTGACCCATGAAGATGGTTTTATCATTTTGAATATCTTTGATGATGCAATGAGATGCTTCAAAAATCACTTTAAAACGTTTGTCACAAAGTTGACTTATGCTCAAAAGATTATGTTTTAAACCATCAACTGATAAAACACTTTCAATAAGAGAGGATGTGCCATTACCAATGTTGCCTTGACCAATGATCCTTCCTTTTGAATTGTCTCCAAAGGTAACGTATCCTTCCTTTCTTTTTGTAAGGAAAGCGAACTTGGATTCATTCTCGGTCATGTGTCTTGAGCATCCACTATCCAAGAACCACTTATCCTTCTTTGATCCCTACAAAATAAAATTTAAGTTGATTTATGTACCCATATCTTTTGGGGTCCTTGAGGGTTAGTGACCTTAGATTTCTCAACCTAAACCTTTTTAGCTTTAGCATTTGAATTCTTTTGAGAATCATTTCTTAAGGGACATGTACTACTAATGTGCCCTCCTCTTCCACAAAAGTTGCAAGTGGTGGAAGGACTTGCACTTGCGGATTCTTTTACAAAGTAGTTTTCAAAATACTTTTGATTTTTTGATGATTTGAATCCACACATTTTTGGCTAGCTAAGATCATTTCAAAAGATTTTTGTCCACAAGAGAAAATTGAAAAAGAGGAGGTCAACCATTCATTTTTCTTTTTCAAAATCTCATTTTCACTCCTCAAAATCTCATTTTCTTTTTCAAGATGAGTTTTAGATATTTCAACAATTGAAAATTTTTCTTTCACTTCTTCAAGTTCCTTTTCAAGTTCTTGAATTTTCTTTTTAAGAGAATTATTTTTCAAACTAAGTTTTTGAAAATCTTCATATAATTCTTCAAAAACATCATGCATATCTTCATCACTAAAGTTAGAGTTTACCTCATCTAGATCATCTATTGCCATGAAGCACATGTTTGCCACTTTCTTCTCATTTTCTTCTTCAGAGGATTCTTCACTTTCACTCCAAGTGGCCATCATTGCCTTTTTCATTCTTCTCTTGGCTTCACTCTTGTAGAGAGGACAATCATATTTGATGTGTCCCTGTTTTTTGCACTTGAAGCATGTCAAATGTCTTTTCTCTTCCCATTTCTCCTTGTCACCATGGGATGAAGATTCCTTTTTAGAAGGATCCCTTCTAGAGGTGAATTTCCTTCCTCTAAACCTTTCACCTCTCATGTATTTGTTGAGCTTTCTTGTGATGAGGGCTAGATCATCATCTTCATCACTTGGCTTTTCTTCTTCAACATCTTCTTCTTCCTTGGTTGTAGCTTTGAGGGCTATGCTCTTCTTCTTTTTGTCTTCACCTTCTTATAGTTTCTTTGTCAAATTGATTTCATATGTCATTAATGACCATATGAGCTATTCCATAGGTAGCTTAGTCAAGTCTTTTGCTTCTTGAATTGCGGTGACCTTGGTGTGCCACTTTGATGGGAGAGACCTCAATATCTTCATCACCTTCTTAGATTCCTTGTAGGTTTTTCCCAAAGCTTCAAGACTATTGACAATGTCGGTGAACCTAGTAATCATCTCAACAATAGTCTCAGTTTCTTTCATTGAAAACAATTCATAGTTATGAATAAGTAAATTGATTTTTGACTCTTTCACTTGATTAGTTCCTTCATGAGTTATTTTTAGCAACCTCCAAATTTCTTTAGCCGATTTGCATTGACATATTCTATTATATTCATTTCTATCCATAGCACATTGCAAAGTAAAAACATCTTTAGCATTTAATTGAAAGTTTCTTCTATCAAGCTCATTCCATTCTTGTTTGGGTTTTGGAACCAAAACTCCATCAACTAGTTTAGTGGGAAAAGTTGGGTCATCTTCAATGACATCCCATACATCTAAATCAGTAGATTGCAAATACCAAGTCATTCTAGTTTTCCAATAGGGATAGTCGGTTCCCGTAAAGAATGGAGCTCTATGTTTTGAAACATTTTCAGCTTGGGATGAGCTTGATGGAATAGCCATTTCCTCTTAGATGATTAAGTCTTAAAAAAAGAGGTCTAGCTTTGATACCAATTGAGAAAACAAAGGCTATGCTTAGTTAACAAAAACACCCAAAAGAGGGGGTGAATTGGGTTTTTAAAATCTTTTCAATCACAACAAATTCAAACATAATATAAGCAAAGTAAAGAGATAGAGTTTAGAGAATTCAAACTTGGGTTTATAGTGGTTCGACACTTCCTTGCCTACGTCCACTCTCCTCAACCTCCTAACCGAGTGAGGGTTCCACTAACTTGAAGCTTCAACCAAGTTTCCAATCTTCTTACACTTGGATTCCGGCTCCAATGGGCTCTTACACAACCTCTTCAAGATTCAACCCTCTTGAAGGCTTTAACACTCAGATTTTACAAGATATAATCACTCAACCTAGCTTAAGGATGACTCAAATACAAGACAAAGCTAGGATGACACACAAGAGTGCATTAAAGGATATGTAAGTGGTGATTTTAATGCACTATGAAAGAAATGAGAGCTTTTTAATCAAGAACGGGTAGGTAGGCTTTGAATCCAAGTGTTCTCTTCTCAATAAATGAAGTGGAGCTCTCAATTTATAGGTTTCTAAGCTCGGGAGTCAAAAACAACAAAAGGTAACCTTGTCCGATCGAGCTAGGGGTCGACCGGTTCACTAGTCGTTGGAGTATTTAATGCATGACAAGTTATTGTTGCCTCAACCGGACCTTGACCGGTCCTCAACCGGACCTCGACTAGTAAGGAAATCACCTCGATCAGGAAGAGAAGGCTATTGGGAGAGAGAGAAGGTTTTTGACCTTCCTCGATCGGTCTTCGACCGGACGACCACAACCGGTCGACCGGTTCCTCAACTGGTTGACGGGTTAAGCCTTTTTGGCTCCGAAAACCTATTTTTTTTATTCCTTTCTTTTCTAACACTTAGGCAAGGTCTTTAGGTAAATTATTAAGCCAATTATAAAACATTTTACCTAAGGTACATTAGTTAAAACCTCGGGTTTTAATGAAATCGATGTTTTAAAGAATAAACCGAGTTTTCTAATATGCATGAAACGTATGAAAATCCTAAGTGCACTCATGCATTCATCTTACATTAGTTTCCTATGATCACAAGTCTTCCAAGCGTCTCGATCTTTTATCCATTTGGTCATTTGATGAATTTTTTAGTTTATACCTGAGATTCTTAAACATTTAAACCAATTAGTCCTTAACCATGGTTTGTTATCATTAAAACTCGATAAGGAGAACCCTTGGGCTAACAAGGATTTTTTTGAGGGTCAAGCTTAAACTTAAGATAAGGCAAATGTGGCATTTGATTAGTTGATTGATGGATACCTTCCCTTTGTGCTTCTTTATGCTTGAATGATCATAGCACATTAAGGATTTTGATGTGACGATTTTCCATGCTTGATTGCTATATCCATTTGGGACATTGATATGTTGATTATGTTGATAGATTCTCTTGCTTATCTTATCATAATGACTCTTCTTGCCATGATTATCCTGCTCACTTTAACATGTATGTTCGCATTGCTGTATATCTTATTGTCTTAGTGTTGACTCATCTGCTTGTATATTATCTTGATCATCTTTGAGCATGCTATCCTTGTTGCTATTCATCTTGATTGTCGTGTTCTCGTTTGGCTTATGTGTGGACATGGATGATATGCTTGCGCTCTGCTTGACTGCTTGTTGCATGATTGCTTTTCTCTTGTGTGATTGCATGTTGCTTGTCTGTGTGGGTCGCACATCTGTCCCTTTACCTCCAACCCTTTGGTTTCGGTCATTTCCTTCCTTTTGGTTCTTACATTTGCAAGTGTGAGGCCTTATGTATGCTTGTTTCTCTGACCGAGCTAGTGGCTAGGAGTAAGGTCTAGCGGTGGGCTATATCGATGTTTGGGAACATTTTGGAGGAGGCCAACATATAGATGTTGATTGGAGTCCGATCTTTGAAGACCTGTATAGCCTAGAGCTAGGTTTCTACCCTCCCTCCCTGAGGGATTGATCCATATGTTGATAGCTGACAGGGCCACATGCATTATCTTTTCTGTTGATGATTTACCCTCTGGGGGTTCTGACCATACTCTACCCCTTTACATTTTTGTTGGTTGTTCTAGGCATCGAGTTCCATCTATCCTTCTCGACAATGGCTCTTCCCTAAACGTTTGCCAGCTAGTTACAACAGTCGCTCTCGACTTCGGACTTTCAAACTTTGAGCCATATTCTCAGACAGTTCGAGCTTATGACAATACACGTAGAGAGGTTTTGGGTACGTTGACATTGGATTTGTAGATAAGCCCGGTCACATTCTTTGCTTTATTTCAGGTTTTGAGGATTCCCACATCCTTTAAGTTGTTACTGGGCCGACCTTGGATCCATAGATTAGGAACTATACCATATTCCTTTCATCAGAAAGTGAAGTTCATACATGAGGGCAGAGTCATTACCATACAGTCTACTAGAGACACTTATTCTACTTCCGACCTAGTATTGGAGATTAGTTATGGCGACGATGACCTATTTTTGACTGGCTTCACCTTTGATGAGATACAGACTGTGGAGATTGAGCAGTTCTGTAGAGATCATGTGGCGTTTCCCTTTGATGAGCATGGTAGTACGGTGGTTTTGGACATGATGAGATCTATGTCTTTCTTACCTAGCTTGGGTTTAGGGCGTCTTCAACATGGCTCTAGAGAGTTCATTACCGTAATTGACCATGATACTCGTTTCGATCTTGGTTTTGTTTCTACAGAGGTCGATCACTTCTATGCAAGGAGAGACTCAGAGCTCGTTTGCTCCATATGCCATTTGACTATCCTGTTCACCCATAAAGGATGAGCTTAGTAGATTATTTTGTGAGGGAATTAGAGGCACAGATGCATTTGAAGAGGATTACCAGTGGACTTAGTGTTGATCAGAAGACTGAGCTTCATTGTCTAGTTCATTAGTTGCAGATGAGTGACAAAGCTCCTGACACTTCCACTTCTATTTTGGTTACTCCTTCGTCTCTAGACTGTACGAGCCTATTGATGCTTTATTTCCTAGAGAAGACTGATGAGTATAGGACATCTGTTAAGATTACATGCATGATATATGTGGCTATTCCATGTGAAGAGTATTGCGATGAGATGCTCATGGTAGACATGAGTCAAATTACTGATGATGTTCGGCCAGAGACTACTTCTCCACTCAATTTGTTTGGGGTACTTGCTATCGAGATGGTTGAGAATGTTCAGCTTATCCTTGCTCCAGGGCTACTTACTGCTGTTGCTCATGATGATGATGTACTTGAGGACGTTATTAACCTAGTTGTGGTAGAGTCCAAGCATGTGGACCCTCCACTTTCTTTTGATGTATTGTTGGGATTTGTCTCCCATTTTGATGATGTACTTGCTCTTTATTCATATATGGACATGAGTCTTTTTGAGTATTTGCTTGTCTTTTGTGACATCATTTTATTTGCATCTCATTCATCCACATCATAGATATTTGATATAGATGATGAGATTGTATAGCACGATTCAAATAAGGACTCTTCTTCTACTTTTAATTCGAGTCCCAGTGACCAGAGAGTTTCACCTACCATAGGAGACATTGAGATTGTTGATTTTGGTACAGTAGACCAGCCTAGGGAGCTGAGGATTGGATTGGATTGGATTTATCTACAGATGAGAGGGATAGCCTCGCCCAATTACTCAGATCATATTTGGATGTTTTTGCATGGTCATATAAGGACATGTCGGGCCTTGATCCATCCATAGTCTAACATCACTTACCACTTCTACCTCATTTCAGACTGGTTAAGTAAAAGTTGAGACGATTACATCCTCATTGGAGTTTGAAGGTAAAGGAAGAGATTCAGAAGCAGCTCAGTGTGAGATTTTTATCAATGGTCGAGTATCCCGAGTAGCTGGCCAATTTTGTCCTTGTTCCCAAAAAGGATGGCAAAGTGAGAGTCTGTGTTGATTTTCGAGATCTGAACAAGGCTAGTCCCAAGAATGATTTTCCTCTCCCACATATTAACATGCTAGTTGATAGTACAACAGATCATTCAATGTTGTCATTTATGGATGGGTTTTCTGGGTATAATAAGATCCTGATGGCTCCAAAGGACATGGAGAAGACGTCTTTCATTACTAAGTGGGGTACTTACTGCTATAGAGTGATGTCGTTTGGTTTGAAGAATGTAGGAGCTACCTACCAGAGAGCAACAACCACCCTTTTCCATGATATGATGCACCGAGATGTCGAGGTTTATGTGGACGACATGATAGTAAAATCCCGAGATAGATCGGATCACCTGGCAGCTTTGGAGAGGTTCTTTGAGAGGATTAAACAGTTCTGATTGAGATTGAATCCTAAGAAGTGCACTTTTGGAGTGACTTCTGGGAAACTACTAGGATACATGGTTAGTGAAAGAGGCATAGCGGTAGATCCAGATAAGATCAAAGTCATCCTTGACATGCCCGCACCGAGTACTGAAAGAGAGATCAAGGGTTTCTTAGGTAGACTTCAGTACATTAGTAAATTCATCGCCCAGATTGACAGATATTTGTGAGCCCATTTTCTAATTCTTGAGGAAGAGTTAGCCTACCGTTTGGGATGATCAATACCAGCGTGCATTCGAGAGGATCAAGAAGTATTTGTTGTCACCTCCAATTTTGGTGCCTCCTACACCATGTTGTCCCTTACTCCTATACTTGTCAGTCTCAAACATAACCTTGGGATGCATGTTAGCTTAGCTCGATGATTTAGGAAAGGAGCAAGCTATTTATTATTTGAGTAAGAGATGCTTGATTATGAGACGAGATATGTCGTGATTGAGCGCTTCTACTTGGCATTGGTTTGGGATACTCGGAGATTGAGACATTACATGACAGAGTATTTAGTGCACTTGATATCTCATTTAGACCCTTTGAGATATTTGTTTGACAAGCCTGCTATGATAGGTCGACTTATGAGATGGTTGGTACTCCTGACTGAGTTTGTTATTCATTATGTCACTTAGAAGTCTATCAGAGGGAGCATTGTTACAGATCACTTAGCTTTATTACTAATTTTTGCTGGTAGAGTGATTGATGACGACTTCCCAGATGAGGAATTAGCTGCAGTGACTAGTTTTTCAGGTTGGCGCATGTATTTTGATGATGTGGCTAACCATTCTGGATATGGGATGGGTATTCTGTTGATATCCCCTCATGGTGACCATATTCTTAGATTTGTTCATTTGGGGTTCTCTGATCGACACCCTACCAAGAACAATATTGTTGAGTATGAGGCTTGCATCTTGGGATTAGAGACAATTATTGAGCTCGGGATTAGACAGATGGAGGTGTTTGGTGACTTCAATATGGTATTGAGATAGATTCAGGGCCATTGGAAGACTAGAAATGTGAAACTTAGGCCTTACCATGCATACTTGGAGCTACTGGTCAGAAGATTTGATGATTTGAGTTATACACATCGATCTACCTAGAGTGCAGAGCTAGTTTGCTGATGCCTTGGCTACTCTAGCTTCCATGATTAATATTCCTACCAATACCACTATTCACCCTTTACTGATTGAGTCAAGATCGGTTCCTACCTATTGTTGTTTGATTGATGAGGCAGAGTTGGATGATGGTTTGCCTTGGTACCATGACATATACTAGTTTCTGAGACTTGGCATATACTTGAGGTTGCCATGACCAAGGATAAGAGAGCATTGAGACAGTTAACCACTCGGTTTGTGATTTGTGGGGAGACACTATACAAATGATCAACTGATGGGATGTTACTATTGTGCTTAGACCGCACCTCTGTCAATCGAGTGATGAGAGAGGTTCATGCGGGAGTCTTTGGACCATATATGGGAGGGCATATGTTAGCCCGTAAGATCATGAGGACCAGGTATTTTTGGTTGACCATGGAGACAGACTGTTGCCAGTTTGTTTAGAGATGTCCAGAGTGTTAAATACATGGGAACCTCATTCACGTGCCACCTTCAGAGTTACATGCACTAACTTCACCAGGGCCATTTTAAGTATGGAGTATAGACATTATTGGGAAGGTTTCGCCGAAGTCTTCCAGTGGTCATGAATTCATCTTGGTCACCATTGATTACTTCACCAAGTGGGTGGAGGCTACCTCGTATGCGAGATTGACATCATCTGGGGTTGCTAGTTTAATCAGATCACACATTATTTGTCGTTATGGAGTCCCTTATGAGTTGATTTCAGATAGAGGAGTACATTTCAAAGTAGATGTTGACACTTTATTACAGAGATACGGTATCCAACATCACAGATTGTCTGCGCATAGGCCGCATACTAATGGGGCAGTAGAGGCCACAAATAAGAATATTAAGAGGATCTTGCGGAGGATGATTGAGACTTCTTGGGATTGGTCAGAGAAGCTTTCATTTGCATTGTGGGCTTATCAGACTTCTTTTCGCATCTCTACAGGAGCCACACCCTACTCCTTGGTGTATGGTATGGAGGTAGTGCTACCGGTTGAGATAGAAATGAGTTCATTGGCAATAGTATTGGAGCAGTAGATTTCTAAGGTAGATTGGGCCTAGGCTCGATTAGACCAGCTCAATCTCCTAGATGAAAGGAGATTGAGGGCAAGGGACCACTTTCGTGCCTATAAGAGGAAGATGACCCGTGCATTTAAAAAGCGAGTCAAGCCTAGACCACTATAAAGAGGTGACTTGGTTTTGAAGGTCATTAGAGGATTGATTAGAGATCCTAAAGGGAAGTTCATACCCAACTGGGGAAGTCCTTATTTCATTAGGGAGTTGACCCTAAAAGGCATTGTATGGTTAATGGATCTAGATGGAAATCGATTCTCAGAGCCAACCAAGGATGAAAATATTGGTAATCACGGATATATTGGTACTTCGATTTTACAGATATATCGGATATATCAAAGATATATTGGCGGATATTTTGGAAAAAAATATCGATAAGCCTAAAATCGATCAAAATTTATAAAAATATAAGAAAAACTTCATAAAAATGTAATTAGAAGTATATTGATATTTTTAAGTTGTTTTATTAAATAATTTGATATATGTGTAATATGATTTATCATATTTGATAATAATATCGTATGCATCGATAAAAATATGAATTTTATAAGTGTACATTTATTATTAAATTACGTCTAATATTATGATATTTGATTGTAATATGTCTAATTTTAAAATATATATTAATATTAAAATTATGATCCATTTAATTCAAGTGTATTAAACAATATAAAATAAATTATGATATATGTATAATTTTTTAATATTTAATTAATTATTAATGATTTTAAAAACATTATGAAGAAAATTATATAATTTTTATATTTTTGGTAATCAATTAAAAGAAATTTTTGCATTTAATTATAAAATAATTATAATTAATTTGCTCTTTAAAATATTCTTTTAATATTTTCTTTATATAATGAGTTTAACTATATATATGTATAATGCATATTATATAACAAGGGTGAGTATGCCTGGAGGCACTGTAGCGTACTATAGTGCATTGACTTCACTGTAGCGCCTTTGACCTCCGTTGACCCACGTTGACCATGCGATATATAGGGAAAAATCGGTGATATATCGCGATATTTTCCTCCTTGGAGCCAACCAATGTAGATCAGCTGAAGAAGTATTATGTTTGAGACCATGGTTGCAAAATGGGTGGCCATCATTTCGGTTAGCCATATACCTTGTTATCTCCTTTTGACATACAGATTGTTGCTAGCCCATTGAGCCTCGCATGTGCATCAGAGCTTTTCTTTCTTATTATCTTGCTTACACTTCTACACCGGGATAGGGGCCCTTTAGTGTATGCATGCTTCATTTAGGAATTTCATGAGCCTTGGGCCTACGAGCGCATCTTTCTCTCATTATTTTTCCTACCATCACACTACTGCATTCCATCATATCTCATTGGTTGTGTTCTTCATCTATTTTCTTGTCTCATTTGCTACTTGTTCTGCTTCATCTTTTCTCCACTTTGAGTGGTGATCCTCCTCAATTCATTACATGGAGGATGGTCACATCATTTCCATTACCTATACAATGGACATTGGTTCGAAGACCTTTTTTTTTAGAAGGTCATCTCATTGGAGAGAGTTTATGTTACTTTAACACTTGAGAGTGTGTCTATCCATTATTAATATCATCTTTGGAGCTTATTTTGTTCATGTTCAGGGTATGTACATTTGTATATATGTAACAAAAAAAAAAAAGATGAAAAAAAAATGAAAAGAGAAGAAAAATAAGCACGTGTGTATGTGCATAGTATTATCCATCATTGAGCATGTATATTGATAACTGATGGTCTTTTTATTGAGTATGTTTGTTGTTGAGAGTTTGTATGTGAGCTTTCCGAGATCCTCTTTTCTTTGTATTCACTTTGTCATATCTCTTTGAGAGTGAGATGAGTGACCTTCTCCTAGGGGCTCTGGGTCATTGTCTTTTCCATCATTACATTCATTGTTGGTGTGACTTCATTCCATGTTTGATTTGAGTTTATCATCACTTTTCTTCTTATATTCATTGTTTCGCTATCATCCTCGTTATTGCTTTTGATTCATCCTCTTCGTTTCACCTCCTTGTTCTTTTCTTACAATGACCTATTCTAGGTTCACTACCCTCTTTGCATTATTTTTATACATCTTATTATCAGTTCAATTTGCTTCATTTATCTCTTCATTGATATTATATTCACATTGGGCACTCTTGGGTCCATGGCTCACAAACTTTTCTATAAATGTTGCATTTTATACATGAGGGCATATGTTTTGATTACTGGGTATTTGGGCCTAGTTTTCCTTTATTTCTATTACCTATCATCCTAGCCTACGTTACATCCCATGTCTTAAGACCACCCTGAGGCCATGGGATTAGATGTCGTCTTTGTCAGCCCCTACTTGGATAGGTGTTTAAGATTTGGTTGATATTTAGATATCATCATGCTTCTTCTTTTGGGAGACGCCTCTTTGATTTTTGGATTCGATTTAGTTGTGGATATGGATGTTTGGGATTACACATTTGATGATGGATGTTCCGATGTTGTTTGATTTTCTAATCTACCATACATCTGATGCCATAGTGGGCCATATTTCCTCTTTGGTTGAGATTTATAGATCTTCAAGGATTTGTAGGATCATCCCCACTTACAAGATGCATGTCAAGTTGATGGTCTATTGTTATCTTATCATGATCCCCTAGTGGAGTCTCTCTTGGGCCATTCAGTCAGGCTCACACTTTTCGACATTTAGATATCATCATGCTTCTTCTTATGGGAGACGCCTCTTTGATTTTTGGATCCAATTTAGCTGTGGACATGGATGACTAGGAGTACACATTTGATGTCAATTGATTTTCTGACCTACCATACATCTGATGCCATATTGGGGCATATTTTTGTTTTGGTTGAGATTTGTAGATCTCCATTGATTTGCATGATCATCCCCACTTATGAGATACATGTCGAGTTGATGATCTATTTTTTATTTTATGATGATTCCCTAGTGGAGTATTTCTTGAGTCATTCAGTCAGGTCCATACTTTCTAATATTGTCATGATTCTTTGAAGGGGTTATCTCAGGCGCATAAAATCCCATATCATCATTTTAGTGGAGTACATGTCAGATCTCTTATACATCCCCATTGAGTTATTCTCAAGTCATTAGGACAGACCAGATGTACTAGTTGCTATATTGGGGCATATTCCCCATTTTTTCTATTGTCGAGATGATTGATTTCACATTTAGCTTTTATGGCCTTCTTTTCTAATCATAGTTTTGATGATTCTATCGAGACGAGCCTTCAGAGGAGCATGACCTTTGATTTTTGATCGTCCCAGTACATATGACTCCCTAGTAGACTATTTTATTTTAGACCCTTTTAGTGGATCGAGAGTTGTGGCAACACGCCACATTGGGGCATTTTTCCCCTCATCATTTCCCATACAGGCGTTCAGAGCCACCTTGCTCAGTTTATGGTGTTTAGAGCCACCATATCTCTACAATTTGGTGTTCAGAACCGTCATTCATAGTTTGGAATTTAGAGTTTTCATTCACAGTTTGGCGTTCAGAGTCGTTGTTCACAGTTTGGCATTCAGAGTCATCGTTCATAGTTTGGCGTTTAGAGCCATCATTCACAGTTTGGCATTCAGAGTCATCGTTTATAGTCTAGCGTTCAGAGTCGTCGTTCACAGTTTGGTGTTCAGAGCTGTCACTCACAATTTGGCATTCAGAGCCGTCGTTCACAGTTTGGCATTCAGAGCCATTGGTCAGTTTGGCGTTCAAAGTCGTATTTTTTAGTTTAGTATTCAAAGCCATTCCCCACTTAGGCGTTTAGATCCATTTCTCAATTTGGCGTTTAGAGTCGCCTTCCACATTTTAGGCGTTCAGAGCCACCTTCTTTAATTTAGGCGTTTAGATCCACCTTTCTCAGTTAGGCGTTCAGAGCCACTTTCCACAATTTCGGCATTCAAAGTCGCCTTGCTCATTTTAGGCGTTCAGAGCCACCTTGCTTAGTTTAGGCATTCAAAGCCATCATCTTTCCATAGCTTAGGCGTTCAAAGCCACCTTCATCAACTTAGGTGTTCAGAGCCACCTTCCTCAATTAGGCATTCTAATTCGTTCCCTATTGGTGTATCTTGAGTTTGGTTCTTAGACAGGAGTAATCAACAAAATTTATAACCTATATCTCTATGCACTAGGATAGCCTTAGCTAATATAGCATAGTGGCTCTAGGGTCGTTCATTGGGAAGGGTTTTCAACTTACAACTGATACCAATTCAAAGCTGAATTGGTGCTTTTTCATTTCAAGGTTAGCTTAAGAAGATAAAATAAACTTTGGTTGAAAAAGGATTTGTTTTAAGCTAACTAAAAAGAAAGTAATGGGAATTACTTATGAAGAAAAGCGTTCCTTAGAGTTTTAGGTTCACTGGGGTCAGGCTCCTTATGCAAAAACAGAGCTCCGGTCACTTGAATCTTTTCCTTGCATTAGATTCAAAGGTCATGCTCCTCTGAAGGCTCGTCTCGACAGAATCATCAAAACTATGATTAGAAAAGAAGGCTATAAAATCTAAATGTGAAATCAATCATCTCGACAATAGAAAAAATGGGGCATATTGCCCCAATATACAATATAGCAACTCTAACCGGTGTTGTACAGATGTTTTCCTTTAATGGATTTCAGCACTAATTCCCTCTCACTGATGCAACTGGCAATGGCTCGTGCCTCTCACCTAGCATTCGCCATTCAAGGTGATCATTAACCTTGGACTTCTCTTCTCAAGCTCGCAAGAGATAACTAATGGATGTCTCCATAGAGTCCAAAAGCTTACCAAGTGTTGGTAATTCTAGAAAATCCTACCTTCAAGTCACCTCCCAAAGGCTCGCAAGAGGTAAATTAGTGCATCTCAATGGACGAAGATCACTTGCCTTACCAAGTGTTGGCCCAGGTGAATTGAAGGCGTTTTAAGTTAACTAAAAACATAGAAATCATTAACGGGTCACACTTTCTCTTCATTAATAGCTGAAACAACAAAACTACCAATTCTTGCATTCGGGGCCTTACCCGGCTACCTTAGCTCCAAGGAACTAAAAGTCTAGCCACTCATTCTCTAAGGAAACATCCTTAGAGCTTGCTTGGCTAGTAAGAAAAAAAATAAATACAATACAATCAAATTGAGTAGGTAAGGCAGAGCAAAGCTCTGTATTTTACTTCCTTTCCAAAATATACAAAAGTTGTCTCTGAGAACAAGCTCCCGAGATATATCTGTAATGGAAATTACAAACAATATATATGAGGCTATTTACCCTTTGTTCTTACTTAATAACTAAGGAATCTTATAATTGGTGGATTAAAAGGAGAGAATGGAGATTTAGACATCAAATATCTGTAGCAAAAAATCTAAAAATGTCGGTCGCAAATATCTGGAAGCACTTAGGAGAATTTCGTAGGCGTGTAAGATGGCTGCGAAATTTCACAACCTGAAGGACACCATTTCACAGCCAAAGGCTGATTTCACAGCCTACGAAATTGGCCTTCAGCTTGGTGTGATCGGCTTCCAATGGCTCTAACTTCTTCATTTCAACTCTGAATTGCACACTATTTAAAGCATTGGATTGTTGACTTCCCGAGCTTCGAAACGAAATATAGTATGCATCAATTGAGCTCTAAGAAGTGCTCCAAAAGTGTCTAACAGTTGTTGTCCTCTTGAATGCTTCATGTTAAATTTCTCTCTTTGCTTTCCCTCCTTGCATTCATGATTTGCTTATGGCAAAGGACTATAAAGCTTCAAAGCTTTGGTTCTTCATGTTAATGAGCTTTCCATTGCTTTGCCATGGATTCCATAGAACTCTCCTCAATCTTGGATTGCTTTGGTGATCAAATTACTATCAAAAACACCAAAACTTACACAATTTGATTAGAAATGATTGCAAAGGTCCTTAATATGCTAATTGAGTTAAAAGGTATTAACTACTACTCAAAAGTGTTTAAAAGAGTTAATTACAAGGTACAAAATAGCACTTTTTGAGTAGTAATCACTCCCCCCAACCGACATATTGCTAGTCCCTTAGCAATAAAGGAGAGAAAAAGTGAACTAAAAAGTAATATACTTTACAAGATCATGCTGATCACTTCAAAAAATTTTAAGTGGCATGATGATCAAACTCTCACATGGAACATTAAAGAAATACAAACTCAAATTTTAACAAGAGTTATCAAATACTTTGCCTAATCACAATTCATAAAGAGAAGGCATTATGCAAATTGAAGCTTTAAAATCATTTCCACTTCCAAAGGACCAAACCTTACTCTTCCACAAAAATCTAAGTGTTAGTTTGATAGTTTCCGAATATAGTATGCTAAACTAATCTCTCCCCCCAACCTTGCTCTTTTTCAACACTTAGCAAACTGACCAAATTTAATAGGCTTAGAACGCACCCTTTTGTTTCACAATTTTTTTCATGTAGGAGTACAAAGCTTAAAGGTATTCTTTTCTAAATTGTCCATGTAACGGGGGTCCATTGATGACTCCCAACCAATTAAGGTTTAGGGCATCAAGCTTTAAGGATCTTTCAACCACTAACTCCTCGGATTTTACCCCGGACTTTTGAGAATGAATTTTAATACCCAAGCACCTACAGTATGTTAAACTCCACCTATTTACCCTTGTAA
The DNA here is from genome assembly GCA_946000715.1 of Vitis cinerea var. helleri x Vitis riparia. NCBI lineage: Eukaryota > Viridiplantae > Streptophyta > Magnoliopsida > Vitales > Vitaceae > Vitis > Vitis cinerea var. helleri x Vitis riparia. The sequence continues at coordinate 13,961,642 of OX254005.1, read as the reverse complement.
CGAGCATTGAGGTCGGTGACTCCCAACCAATGAAGGCTTAGGGCACCAGGTTTTAAAGATTTTCACCATATACCCCTCAGACCTTGCTTGGGTTTCAAGGCAAGCAAACATTTTTTTTTTCAAAGGCTCATTGGCCTTTTATAAGGTGTCCCAACACTATTAAAATGAGGTCAAAGGTACCAAGTTTAAATTTTCCTAAGTCAAGAGGGAAATAGTTTCTCATCTTATAATCGGAACCTATTGTGCACAGTGTGTGAATAGCTTAAAGTGGAAGAATAAGCTTGAATTCAATAGAAGTTTCAACAATTCATCAACTTTAGTAAGCATAATACAAACTCTATGTCAAGTGAAAAACAAAAATTCAATTTCTCTCATTTCATTTTGAGAATTTTTCCTTAATAACCATGGAGAGTAGAGAATAAAAACTTTTTAAAAATTTTAAAATTAAGCAAAAATCAACTAAATTACCAAAATAACTTAGCATTAATAACAAAAACTTCCTTCCTCAACTCTCCTCCCAACCAAGTTGAACATTGTCCTCAATGTGGCATGAGCGATTGAGATTATAGGTAGGAAGTGGTACCTCCTGAATGATATGAAGTTCGAGTAGAATAGGAGAAACCACATGTTTCAAAAACAATAAAAGATATGAGTAGAGGAATTAGAATAAAATAATGCTAAGAGTGCTAAAAAATTGATAGATTTGTATTACTTCATGAAAGTACAATATAAGGGAAAGCAAGTAATACAACCAATCCCAATAGATAAAATATCAAAAGCATGGGATTATAAGTGCTACTACAGTAAGGAAAACATAAGGGAAATACATAAAGGAAATACATAAACGAAATATATAAAGGAACTATGCAAATGATCAGATAGTGGCTGGAGGATGATGTGGAGATGATGGCTCAGCTGCAGAAGTGGGAATGCTCGGGGCAAATGCCTCTGCCTCTCCTATAGTCGGCTCCTCAGGAGGCATAGTCTGATGTACGAAAGGAGGGGCCTGTGATGGCTCTAATGGAATAGGAATGGCATGCTCAGGAGTTGATATAATACCCAGATGGTGCTGAATCTGCCTCAGGATGGCAGTATGCTGGGTCTGAGTGGCGATAATCTGCTCTTGATGAGCACGAAGAGCTGTCATCTGCTAAGTGAGGATGCTCTGAGAAGTGGCCAATGCCTGGAAAGTGTGGCATAGGCCTCTATACTCGGAAATGGATATAGCAATCCTAGGCTCATATAAAGGAGATGGCTCTGATATGAGTGGAATAACAGGGGGAGTCCATGGTGTGGCAGGAGGAGCAGAGGGTGCAACCTCAGGTATAGGCTCTGTAGAGGCCACTGTAAGGGCAGGTGGTGTAATGTCAGCTGGTATCTCAACCGGTTATGGCTCCTCTGGCTGTTGTGGATGTGGAATCTCTGGATGCTCTGGTCCAGCTGGGGCTCCCTAGTCTGCACCACAGGCTGTCATACTCGTCCATTTGTCGAGAGTGAATATCTCTCGACAAATGTGTCTGCTCTCAAGCTGAGGCTCTGCTGGGTATCCCAAGTGCTCCAAAATCTGGCATAATAATTTGGGGATGAGAAGTGGAATAACATCCTCTCAGAGTAGCTTCTTTCTATGGACCTTCTCTTCAAAGTACAAAAGAGTGGCCATAATGAGATGACGAGGGCCAAAAAAGAATCCCTCAGATATCCTGAACAATGCCTCTAGCAAAACTCCTCTCCTCTGCACCCAATGCTAAAGTGGAAAGATGTTATAGCGCAGGAGTGCATCAATGAAGAACATGCTAGGAGGGAGCTCCTTCCTCAACAGATACTGGCGTGAGGATGCCCATCTGGACAGAATGTGGACTATGTCGCTTTGTGAAGGATGAGTCCAGACTCAATAATCCTCTAGACGTGCTAGCTTGTAGGGAATACGGAGTGCCTCTGCTATGTGTCTGGCTCCCAAAATACCATGACGTCTGTCTATGGTAAAATGGATGACAGTAGGATCCCGGACTTGGTGTGTGGTCATGAACTGATAAAAGTCCAATGCTACACGAGGATAGAAAAAATCCCTGGGAGTCATCAAGTGCTCCATATGGTACCTTTGTAGCAGATGGAAGGAATCCCTGAGCTCTGGCTGAAGTCTGAAAGTAGCTGTGTCAAAACAGAGCTTGGAGTGGAATGGTCTTGCCTTGCAATCCAAATTACCCTCAATGGGTGGCTAAGTGACCATGGGACATCTGATAACCACCTCAGGAGTCATGCCTGAGGGAATCTGAGACTCTGTGGCTGGTGGTTGAGATGGCTGAAGCTCTGATGGAGACTCTAAAGACGGCTCTGTTAAGTCAATTGGCTTTGATACCTTGGCTTTCTTCTTTGGGGGACCGCTACCTGACTTTTTGGCTTAGGAAGAGCTCACCCTGGCCATGGTAAGTGACCTTCTTGTCTGATAACGCCTCGAAGGAGGACTCATGGGTGCATCCTCAACCGGAGGTGGGACTACCAGCGGCCGTGGAGGCTCGGGTATGGCAGCTTGGACAGGGCTTTCTCTTGGGATTCTCAGGTGAGTTGATGGGGACGAGGACTTAACTCCTTGGGTTTTGGCCATGGTTGTCTCAGAGAAGGTGGCCGGAGGTGCGCGCGGCTTGGGCTCAGATGGGAGGGTTAGACGGAAGGTTGCTCTAGTTTGGCTTCTCTTTAGCACCTATTTGAAGTTCAAATGATCGGTTAAAAACGAAATATGAAATTTATAACGTTTAAAAAGAATGCCAAGGGACGGTTTTTATTTTCACAATAGATGGTCGATTTCGCAGCAAGGGGTGGATTTCATAGGGATGGGCATTTTCGCAGCCCATTTCGTAGCCCTCTTTGCAGCTGCGAAATGAGGGTGGAGGGCTGCAAAATGGCACTCGTGTGCCAAGGGTTGGTTTCGCAGCTGCAAAACCACTTGCGAAATGGGGGTGTGGCTGCGAAAATTGGAGTTTTTAAGCTTTGAGGATTTCGCAGAGCATTTCGCAGTTGCAAAATGAGGGTGGAGGCTTGCGAAATGGCACTCGTGTGCCAAAGGGGTGTTTCGCAGCTGCGAAAATTTTTGCAGAGGGGGTACATGGGGCTGTGAAATCATTTTATAGCCAAGGGGCATTTTCACAGCGGAGGCCTGATTTCACAGCGGTTACTTGGGGCTGCAAAATTATTTCACAGCTAAGAGGCATTTTCACAGGGGCCCCTTTTGGGCTGTGAAATTTCGCAGACCATGGATTTTTCCTTGTTTTTGAGCTCCTCTTGATTCCAGAGACCTTCCTTCAATTTCTTTGCAATTCCTCCTAAATTAGATCATTCAAAAAGATTAAGTTACATATAAATAACACAATTTAAGACCAAAATTAAAATCAAAGCAATTAATAAAGCTTTAAATTAACAAAGTTAAACAAAATTATGGACTTTGATGAAACCAAGTCCATCTAACCCTTTTCTGATTAGGCTTTCTATGGCTCAAGGAGGTTGATTTCCTCATTTTCTTGCTTGAATGGCTCAATGAATGGCTTGAGACGATGACCATTGACTTTAAAAGTGTCTATGCTATTAGAATTTAGTAATTCCACCACTCCATTGAGATGCACTTGGTGAATAATGAAAGGGCCTATCCACCTTGACTTGAGCTTCCTAGGAAAGATATGGAGCCTTGAATCATAGAGTAAGACTCTTTGTCCTTTCCAGAATTCTTTGTTGGAGATTAATTGATCATGCCACCTCTTCATCCTCTGTTTTGCAACTTTGGAATTGATGTAAGCATCATTTCTTAATTCCTCCATCTCATTAAGGTCTAAGCACTTCTTTGCCCTGGCTCTGATCAAGTCCATGTTTAACTTCTTGATTGCCCATCAAGCCTTATATTCAACTTCCACAGGGAGATGGAATGCTTTGCCATAGACTAGGCGATAGGGAGACATGCCAAGAATAGTCTTATAAGCTGTTCTATATGCCCATAGTGAATCATGAAGCTTAATAGACCAATCTCTTCTGCTCGTGATCACCACCTTCATCAATATGTTCTTGATTTTCCTGTTTGCTAGCTCAACTTGCCCAGAACTCTGAGGATGATAAGGTGTAGCTACCTTATACTTCACTCCATACTTGGCTAATAGAGTTTCAAAAGGTCTGTTGAAAAAATGAGTACCTCCATCATTGATTATGGCCTTGGGCACCCCAAATCTTGAGAAGATGTTCTCTTTGAGAAACTTGAGAACCACCCTGTGATCATTGTGTTTACAGGGGATTGCCTCAACCCATTTAGAAACATAGTCCACCCCCACCAAGATATAAGAGTTACCAAAAGACATTGGGAAAGGTCCCATGAAGTCAATGCCCCAAACATCAAAGAGATCAACTATTAGAATGGGGTTCATAGGCATTTGATTTCTTCTTGTAAGCTTCCCTAGCCTTTGGCATCTATCACAGCTCCTACACATGGTGTGGGCATCTTTGAAAAGTGATGACCAACAAAACCCTGATTACAACACCTTCATGGCTGTTTTCTAAGAGGCAAAGTGGCCTCCACATACATTCTCATGGCAATGGCTGAGGAATCCTTGTTGCTCTTCTTCAGGGACACACTTCCTTATTATTTGATCTGCACAATACTTGAAAAGAAAAGGCTCTTCCCAATAATAAGCATGAATCTTTGCAAAGAAGTGCTTCCTGTCTTGTGCTTTCCACTCACTTGGAACTTCACCAGTAACTAGATAGTTAGAAATATGAGCATACCAAGGAGTTTTCTCTAGCAACATAAGTGATTCCTCAGGAAAGTCATCATTAATAGGTAAGACATGGGAATTGTGTGCTATAACTAATCTTGAAAGGTGGTCAGCTACCACATTCTCCACTCCTTTCTTGTCTCTGATTTGGAAATCGAACTCTTGTAGTAAAAGAATCCATCTAATCAACCTTGCTTTGTCAATAAATACTTCAAGGCTGAATGGTCAGTGAAAACAATGATGAAAGACCCTACTAGATAAGCATGAAACTTGTCTAAGGAAAACACCACAGCTAACAATTCTTTCTCTGTAGTTGTGTAGTTCCTTTGAGCTTCGTTCAATGTCTTGCTTGCATAGTAGATCACATAGGGCTTTCCATCTTCTCTTTGGCCAAGCACAGCTCCTATAGCAAAGTCACTGACATCACACATTACTTCAAAGGGTAGTTGCCAGTTGGGAGCCCTCACTATTGGAGCAGTTGTCAAAAATTGCTTCAATTGATCAAAACTTCTTTAACATCTTTCATCCCATATAAACTTAGCATCCTTAGCCAAGAGTTCACAAAGAGGTTTTGAAAGCTTAGAGAAGTCTTTTATAAATCTTCTATAGAACCCTGCATGGCCAAGGAATTGCCTCCCTCCTTTTACAGTTGTTGGGGATGGCAATTTGACAATAAGTTTAACCTTTGCTTTATCAACTTCAATGCCTTTCTCGGAGATGAAATGGCCAAGGACAATTCCTTGATGTACCATAAAATGGCATTTCTCCTAGTTGAGCACCAAGTCCTTTTCAATGCATTTGTTAAGAACCGTTTCCAAGTTGACTAAGCATTCTTAAAATGTACCTCCATATATGGTGATGTCATCCATGAAAACCTCCATAATTCGCTCCACCATATCACTGAAGATACTAAGCATACATCTTTGGAATGTTGCAGGTGCATTGCATAAACCAAAAGGCATTCTTCTGTAGGCGTATGTTCCAAATGGACATGTGAAAGTGGTCTTCTCCTGATCTTCAACATCAATTTTAATTTGAAAATACCTTGAGTACCCGTCCAAGAAACAATAGAAAGGATGGCCAGAGACTCTCTACAACATTTAATCAATAAATGGCAGTGGAAAATGATCTTTCCTTGTCACAACATTCAATTTCCTATAATCAATACACACCCTCCAACCTGAGGTGAGGCGTGTAGCAATTTCTTCTCCTTTTTCATTTTGAACCACAGTAATCCCTGACTTCTTTGGCACCACTTAAGTAGGACTCACCCAAGGGCTGTCAGATATGGGATAGATAATACCTGCTTGAAGTAGCTTCAGCACCTCAGCTCGCATCACCTCTTGCAAATGAGGATTCAATCTTCTTTGAGGTTGACGAATTGGTTTAGCTTCTTCCTCCATATATAGATGATGTGTACAAACCAAAGGACTGATGCCTTTCAAGTCAGATATTTGCCATCCTATCGCTTTCTTACACCTCTTAAGAACTTTAAGTAGAGAAATCTCCTGATGAGTAGTAAGAGATGAAGATATAACAACAGGGCATTGTTTATTTTCTTCCAGGTATGTGTATTTCAACTCCATAGGCAGAGGCTTCAAATTGAGCTTTGGGGTCTCTTCTTTAGTAGCTTCTTGTGCCTCATCTTTATTGAACAAAGGTAGAATCTCTTCTCTCCTTCTCCAACCTTGTAGAGTAGCAAGCACATCAGAGGGTTCAGACAACCCTTCTTGAAGATCCCCAAGACTTTCATTCAACTTGTCTTGCATATTCTGATTACAGTGCTCCTCCACTAGAGTGTCAATAATGCACGCCTCTTCTGGACCTTCTTCTTCTTCCGGAGTGATTAGCTTTTTAGACATATAAAATATATTGAGCTCAAGTGTCATGTTGCCAAAAGTGAGTTGCATGAGTCCATTCCTACAATTGATGATTGCATTTGAGGTAGCAAGAAAGGGCCTTCCAAGGATGATAGGAACATAATTAGCTTCCTTGACAATGGGGTCCGTATCAAGAACAACAAAATCTATTGGATAGTAGAAATTATCAACTTGAACTAAGACATCTTCAATTATCCCCCTTGGAATTTTCATTGATCTATTAGCTAGAGATAGAGTGATTGATGTTGGCTTCAATTCACCAAGTCCCAATTGCTTGTAGACAGAGTATGGTAGCAAATTCACACTTGCTCCCAAGTCTAACAAAGCTTTCTCCACTACCTTTCCCCCAATCATGACTGAAATGGTAGGACATCTCGGATCTTTGTACTTCAAAGGAGACTTGCATTGTATGATGACACTTACTTGCTCAGTCAAGAAGGCTTTCTTATTCACATTCAACCCTCTTTTGATAGTACACAAGTCCTTTAGGAATTTTGCATATGTTGGAACTTGTTTAATCATATCCAGCAATGGAATATTGACTTTCACTTGTCTCAATCCTTCAAGAATTTCTGATGCCTTTCTTCCCATGCAAAGCTTGAGGAAAAGGTGGAGAGGTGTGTTTCTTCAACATTTCTTCCTTAATAAGCTCTTTCTCCGAATTTGCATTCACTGTTGAATCATGGTCCTCTTTCCCTTCACTGATATCTTTTTTCTTTCCTTTGATTTCCTCCCTCTTCTTTGTCTCTTCTTCTTCTTCCTCTTCAACATGTGGCTTGGGTGTTGGCAACTCAACCTTTTTACCACTCCTTAGAGTGATCAAGGCTTTGACATCTCTCACCTGTGAAGATTCTCCCTCATAAGTTTCCACTTCATGGATACCCTTGGGGTTTTGGTGAGGTTGAGAAGGAAATCTACCCTTCTCTTGCACTGTATTCAAGTTAGTGAGCCTTGAGGTTGAGTATTGGAGATTATCTATCTTCTGAGATAAGTTATTTTGCATCCCATCCATTCTTTTATTCAAAGTATTCTCTACATTGTCAATTCTTTGACCGAGTTGAGCATTAATGGATTTTTGGTCTCCAACAAAATCTCCTACAACCTTGCTTAGATTCACTATTGCTTGTTCAAGACTTGAAGCTTGTTAAGATGGTTGAGCCGGTTGTTGGTACTGAGGTGCTCTTGGCTTCCATGAAAAATTTGGATGGTTCCTCCAACTTGAGTTGTAAGTGTTTCCATACGAAGCATTGTTGTTGGGCTTGAATTGTCCAATGACATTTGCTTGATCTCCAAACATTTCCTTAGCAGCTGGAATTGTAGGGCACTCCTCCACCAAGTGTTCATAAGATTGACAAATAGGACATGGCTTTACTTGCACTGGTGTTTCAACAATAGCTTGCACTTCATGTATCTTTTTCAATTCTAGCTCCTCCAATCTTCTTGTCATAGCTACAAATTTTGCCTTCATATCAACATCTTCATTCAAGGTGTACATCCCAACCTTAGCATTAAAAGCATTCGGTTGAGACTTCATTTTCCCCACTTCTCTCCTTTGTTCGATTCATCCCATCCTCTTGAAACTTCAGCTACATAACTCAAGAAATCCATAGCTTCCTCCAGATTCTTACTCATGAAATCTCCTCCACACATTGTCTTGAGGAGTTGCTTCATTGAGGAAGACATCCCATCATAGAAATAACTCACCAACAGCCATGTATCAAAACCATGGTGAGTATAAGCATTGATGGCTTCCATGTATCTTTCCCAACACTCATAGAATTTCTCATTCTCTTTAGTTGAGAAGTTTGAAATTTTCCTTTTCAAGCCATTTGTTCTGTGAGTAGGAAAAAACTTTTTGAGGAATTCAGCTTGTAAATCAGTCCAAGTACGGATACTCCTTGGCCTTAAAGAATTAAGCCAAATCTTGGCCTTATCCTTTAAAGTAAAAAGAAATAGCTTAAGCCTCATCAAGTCGATTGAAGCTCCTCCCTCTTGGAATGGATTACAAACATCTTCAAATTCCTTGATATGTGCATAGGGATTCTCACTTTCCATCCCATGGAAAGTTGGTAGAAGTGGAACAATATGTGGTCTGATCACTAGCCGCTCTGTAGGGGGCACTATACATGATGGTGCACTCATACGAGGTGGATGCATGCGGTCCCTCATTGATCTGAATGCATTGGGATTGTCCTGGTGACCATGGTGACTATGCTAATCTTCAGGTGTAGCTTCCATGATATTCAAGCTCAATTCCAATTCCTTGTTATGAGGTGTTTCACGTTTAACAAGCCTTCCTCCACTATCTCATATCCAATTTGGCATATACAACTAGTATCAACTGTAACAAAAACAAAAACAGAAGAAAACAAAAGAAAACAAAACTACAAAAAGACTTAGATTAACTAAAACTAAATTAAAAGATATGTTAGAATATGAACAAGTAAAAGAAACAATTAAAAGAGTTAGTAAAATGAAAGAAAAATCACCAAACTTGTGATGAAAATCACAAGTACTATGGAATAATATCACTGTGAAGTTAGCACCTTCCCCGGCAACAACGCCATTTGATTCGTTCCCTATTGGTGTACCTTGAGTTTGGTCCTCGGACAGGAGTAATCAACAAAATTTATAACCTATGTCACCATGCACTAGGATAGCCTTAGCTAATATAGCATAGTGGCTTTAGGGTCGTTCACTGGGAAGGGTTTTCAACTTACAACTGATACCAATTCAAAGCTGAATTGGTGCTTTTTCATTTCAAGGTTAGCTTAAGAAGAAAACATAAACTTTGGTTGAAAAAGGATTTGTTTTAAGCTAACTAAAAAGAAAGTAATGGGAATTACTTATGAAGAAAAGCGTTCCTTGGAGTTTTAGGTTCACTGGGGTCAGGCTCCTTATGCAAAAATAGAGCTCCGATCACTTAAATCTTTTCCTCGCATTAGAGAATTAACATATAGTTAATTCTCTAACCGGTGTTGTACAGATGTTTCCCTTTAATGGATTTCAGCACTAATTCCCTCTCACTGATGCAACTTGCAATGGCTCGTGCCTCTCACCTAGCATTCGCCATTCAAGGTGATCATTAACCTTGGACTTCCTTTCTCAAGCTCGCAAGTGATAACTAATGGATGTTTACGTAGAGTCCAAAAGCTTACCAAGTGTTGGCAATTCTAGAAAATTCTACCTTCAAGTCACCTCCCAAAGGCTCGTAAGAGGTAAACTAGTGCATCTCAATGGACAAAGATCACTTGCCTTACCAAGTGTTGGCCCAGGTGAATTGAAGGCGTTTTAAGTTAACTAAAAACATAGAAATCATTAACGAGTCACACTTTCTCTTCATTAACAGCTGAAATAACAAAACTACCAATTCTTGCATTCGGGGCCTTACCCGGTTACCTTAGCTCCAAGGAACTAAAAGTCTAGCCACTCATTCTTTGAGGAAACATCCTCAGAGCTTGCTTGACTAGTAAGAAAAAAAAATAAGTACAATACAATCAAATTGAGTCGATAAGGCAGAGCAAAGCTCTGTATTTTACTTCCTTTAAAAAATATACAAAAGTTGTCTCTGAGAACAAACTCCTGAGATATATCTGTAATGGAAATTACAAACAATATAGATGAGGCTATTTACCCTTTGTTCTTACTTAATAACTAAGGAATCCTATAATTGGTGGATTACAAGGAGAGAATGGGGATTTAGACATCAAGTATCTGAAGCAAAAAATCTAAAAATGTCCGTCGCAAATATCTGGAAGCACTCAGGAGAATTTCGCAGGCGTGCAAGATGGTTGTGAAATTTCACAACATGAAGGACACCATTTCACAGCCAAAGGCTGATTTCGCAGCCTACAAAATTGGCCTTTAGCTTGGTGTGATCGGCTTCCAATGGCTCTAACTTCTTCATTTCAACTCCGAATTGCACATCGTTTAAAGTATTGGATTGATGACTTCCCGAGCTTCAAAATGACATATAGTATGCATCAATTGAGCTTCAGGAAGTGCTCCAAAAGTGTCTAACAGTTGCTATCCTCTTGAATGCTTCATGTTAGATTTCTCTCTTTGCTTTCCCTCCTTGCATTCATGATTTGCTTATGGCAAAGGACTATAAAGCTTCAAAGCTTTGGTTCTTCATGTTAATGAGCTTCCCATTGCTTTGCCATGGATTCCATAGAACTCTCCTCAATCTTGGATTGCTTTGGTGATCAAATTACTATCAAAAACACCAAAACTTACACAATTTGATTAGAAATGATTGCAAAGTCCTTAATATGCTAATTGAGTTAAAAGGTATTAACTATTACTCAAAAGTGTTTAAAAGAGTTAATTACAAGGTACAAAATAGCACGTTTTGAGTAGTAATCACATTCATAGCCACTTCTCTAGCTTAGGCATTCAGAGCCATCTTTTTTGGTTTAGGCATTTATAACAACCTTCTTCAGTTAGGCATTCAGAGCCACCTTTCCCACTTAGGTGTTCAGAGCCACTATGCTCAGTTCCATCTTACTCAGCTTAGGCGTTCAGAGCCACTTTGCAGTTTTAGGCATTCAGAGCCACCTTTTCTAGCTTAGGCGTCATAGTCATTTCTTTCAATTTAGGTGTTCAGAGCCACTATGCTCAGTTCCATCTTACTCAGCTTAGGCATTCAGAGCCACTTTGCAGTTTTAGGCATTCAGAGCCACCTCTTCTAGCTTAGGCGTCATAGTCATTTCTTTCAATTTAGGTGTTCAAAGCCACAATCTTAGGCGTTCAGAGCCATCTCATCCAGTTTTAGGCGTTTAGAGCCACAATTTTAGGCATTTAGAGCCACTTTCTTCAGTTAAGCGTTCAAAGCCATCTCGGCTTTCAGAGCCATCATCTTTCCATAGTTTAGACATTCAAAGCCACCTTCGTCAACTTAGGTGTTCAGAGTCACCTTTCTCAATTAGGCGTTCAGAGCCACTTCACCAGCTTAGGCATTCAGAGCCACCTTCTTCGATTTAGGCATTTAAAGCCATCTTCTTTAGTTAGGCATTCAAAGCCACCTTCCTCACATAGGCATTTAGAGCCACTTTGCTCAGTTCCACCTTACTGAGTTTAGGCGTTCAAAGCCACTTCTCAGTTTTAGGTGTTTAGAGCCATCTCTTCCAGCTTAGGCGTCATAGTCATTTCTTTCAATTTAGGCATTCAAAGCCATAGTTTTAGGCGTTCAGAGCATCTCTTTAGTTTTAGGTGTTCAAAGCTATAGTTTTAGGAATTTAGAGCCACCTTCGTCAACTTAGGCGTTCAGAGCCACCTTCCTCAGTTAAGTGTTCAGAGCCACTTCTCCACCTTAGCCATTTAGAGCCACTTCTCTATCTTAGGCATTTAAAGCCACCTTTCTCAGTTAGGCGTTCAGAGCCACTTCTCCACCTTAGGCATTTAGAGCCACATTCTTCAATTGGGTGTTCAGAGCCACATTCCTTAGTTAGGCGTTCAAAGCCACATTCTCAAGCTTAGGCATTCAAAGCCACCACTTTTTTTCATAAGCGTTCAGAGCTATCTTCCATAGTTTAGGTGTTCAGAGCCACCTTCTCCAGTTTAGGTGATCAGAGCCACTTTCTTCATATTAGGTGTTTAGAGCCACTTTTATTAGTTTAGGCATTTAGAGCCACCTAGCGTTTAGAGCCACTTTGCTCAGTCCCACCTTCCTTACTTTAGGTGTTTAGAGCCACTTTCTTGGTTAGGCGTTTAAAGCCACTTTTCCAGCTTAGTCATTTAGAGCCACATTCTTCAGTTAGGCATTCAGAGCCACCTTCCTTAGTTTAGGCGTTCAGAGCCACATCCTTCAATTAGGCATTCAGAGCCACATTCCTCAGTTAGGCGTTCAGAACCACATTCTCCAGCTTAGGCGTTTAGAGCCACCAATTTTTTTCATAGGCATTCAAAGCCATCTTCCATAGTTTAGGCGTTCTGAGCTACCTTGCTCAGTTAGGTGTTCAGAGCCACCTTGCTTATTTTAGGTGTTCATACCCACCTTCTCTCACTTAAGATTTCAGAGCCACTTCTCCATCTTTGGTGTTCAAAGCCACATGCGTTCAAAGCCACCGTCTTTGATAAGCATTCAGAGCCACCTTCTCCAATTTAAGCATTTAGAGCCACCTTTCTTAGTCAGGCGTTCAGAGCCACTTTCCTTAGTTAGGTGTTCAAAGTCACTTCTCCAGTTTAGGCATTTAGAGCCATCTTCTCTAGTTTAGGCGATTAGAGCCACTTTCCTCATATTAGGCGTTCAGAGCCACCAGGCATTTAGAGCCACTTTACTCAGTCCCACCTTCCTCAGTTTAGGTGTTTAGAGCCACTTTCTCAGTTAGGTGTTCAAAGCCATTTTTCTAGCTTAGGCATTTAGAGCCACCGTCTTTTCTAGGTGTTCAAAGCCACCTCACTCAATTAGGCATTCAGAGCCACTTTCCTCAGTTAGGTGTTCAGAGCCACTTTCCTCAGTTAGGTGTTCAGAGCCACCTTCTTTAGTTAGGTATTTAGAACCATCATTTCCTTTATAGGCGTTTAGAGCCACCTTGCTCAGTTTAGGAGTTCAAAGCCACTTCTCTCACTTAGGCGTTCAAAGCCACTTTTCCAGCTTAGCCGTTCAAAGCCACCATTTTTCTTCATAGGCATTCAAAGCCATCACGGCTCTCACATTGGTAGTCAGAGTCATCACTTTCATATGCATCGATAGCCACTTCTATAGTTGTAGGCATTCAGAGCCACCATTTTCATAGGCCTTTAGAACCATTTTCCTTTATAGGCATTCAGAGCCATAGATGTTCAAAGCCACCATCTCAGATTGACGTTCAGAGCCACAGTTTTAGGCATTCAGATCCATCATTTTCATAGACATTCAGAGTCATTTCCTTCATAGGCATTCTGAGCCACAAGGCTTCAGAGCCATTCCTCCCACAGGCGTTCAAAGCCACAAGCCTTTAGAATCATTCCCTCAATAAGTGTTCAGAACCACCGCTTTCTTTCATAAGCATCTAGAGGCATTTTCACCCTTTAGGCGTTTAGAGCCACCATTTTCTTTCATAGGTGTTTAGAACCATAGGCCCTTACAACCCTTTCATCATCTTAGGCGTTCAAAGCCATATTCCTTACTTAGGCATTCAGAGCCATTTCTCAGTTTGGAGTTTAGAGCCATTGCTCACAGTTAGACATTCAGAGCCATAGTTTAGTTGTTCAAAATTGTTCGTCTTAGTCTAGACGTTCAGAGCCATATCTTGGGTGTTCAAAGTCATGATGTTCCAAAGTTTGTCCTTCTCCATTTTGTGTGATATAGCTCTTTAAGCTCGTAGCATATGTCTTGATTGTATTGTTAGACACCCTACACCTTGTGTCCTTATATGGTGCACGTATGGTTTTTTCCCATTGTGCTCGTCCCTATGCTCCTAAGTGGTTCGAATGCTACTTAACGTTGACATCAATTTTTGAGTCATGTCTAGAGACATCTTAGAGGGAGTCTGGATCCCTAGTGCAACTTTAGAGGCATTCTGAGAGTTACCATTCTCTTAGAATTTTATAGCCCTTTTTGTTCATTTGTTGGTTTGAGCAAGTTTGTGTTCTACTTGTGTACCTTTAGGGGTCTTTCTTTTTCTTTGGTAGAGTTCACTTTATTCCACTCACTATTCATACTTTCTTTTCACTCTAGTGTTCATATTCCTTATACTCATGAACTATATTGAAGAGGGGCATATTTGTAGACCCCTCTTTGGACCAAGTTTTTTTTTTCTCACCACTTGTTGGCCACCTAGGAAGAGATAAACATTTCATTTGGAATGGGGGACGACTTCCATGAACGAGCTATTGAGACGTGTGGCAAGGACCACCAACTTGCCATGGTGGTGGTTGAGAGAGGGACATCTCTAAACAATGAATGATGGTTGGAATAGAGTTTTTTAGAGGAGAATGAGCTAAGTACAGGATAGAGACAGGGGGGATTGAAAAAAAAAAATAGAGGAGTGAGATAGAGGTTTTAAGGGGTGAGAGTTGTGGGCTTGGGATATTTTGGAGGGGTAAGAAATATGGGACGTTTTGAGAGAAAAACAAAGAGTTGGGTGAGGAGATTTTGAGAGTAAAAACAGAAAAGAGTATCTAGCTAGAGAGTAGAGAGATTTGGAGCTATAATGGCATGGAACGTCTTCAAATTTTGTACGACACTGCATGGCCTTGGCTCTGTCATGATCTTCATAGTCCTAGGTGTCTCTTGTTATTGTTTCATTCTTTTTTGGTGATGCTACTATGGAGCTACTTTTCTGCTGTTTCCATGGATCCGGATGGTGTTCCACTGAATTGGAAGTCCATGGTGGATGAGGAGAAAGGAGATGTTGATCAATTACTGGGTTCAGAACACATTGGTGCAGGCTTAGGTGTGGACCAGGAAAATATGGTTGCTAACCCAACAAGTGAAGTAGTTTGATTTTGTCGAAAGTGCAACCTATTTAAACCACCCCAGTGCCATCACTGCTCAATTTGTGGGAGATGCATATTGAAAATGGACCATCACTATGTGTGGGTTGTCAATTGCGTTGGGGCAAATAACTACAAGCATCATTGTAGCCACTTTTCTTACTTTTGTTTTGAACTTGGCATTTGCATCGAGTGTACTAGGCTTTCTGATCATGCACATATCATTGGTAGCCAAGTCACTCTTTGCCTAAGGGGAGCTTTCCGGGGTTGAAGAAAAGTCGGAGCAGTTGCAGAGTTTGGAGAACTCCACAATGGCGGAGAGGTTGGATAAAAAGTGAAGGGTGTAATGAGTAGAATAAGCACGCTGTGGAAAATCCAGAGGAGGTTGCTTCCATGGTTGATATGAGCATCCGTAATAGTACAAAAATGAGGAACTTGGGTTATTTTTCATGTGGAACTAGAAATCCCATTGATGACTGCTAGCATTGTGACCCACATTGGCACCTTCACCACAAGCGCCGTGTTGACTATGGCATTGGCTTTGGACGCAATGTCGTTGGTGGCCGGGATGGACGGTACTATGTGGTGACAAACCTTGGTAATTATGACACTGTCAATCCCCGACCTAGCACTCTTCGCAATGTTGTCATCCAGAACAGGCCTTTATGGATCGTGTTCACGCGGGACATAGTGATCAAACTGAAGCAAGAGCTGATCATGAACAATTTCAAGACAATTGATGCTCATGGAGTGAATGTCCACATCGCCAATGGGGCTTGCATCACCATCGATTTTGTCACCAATGTGATTATCCATGGTCTCCATATCCATGATTGCAAGCCCACTGGCAACGCCAAGGTCCGAAGTTGACCTAGCCATTATGGATGGAGGACAATGGTCAATGGTGATGCCATTTGAATTTTTGGCTCCAACCACATTTGGATTCATCACAACTTCCTCTCCAGTTGCGCTGATGGCCTTGTTGACACTATGATGAGATCCACTGCCACTACCATCTCCAACAACTACTTCACCCACCATACTGAGGTGATGCTATTAGGTCACAATGACTCTTACACAAGAGAACAAGCCCCACTCCTGCTAACAACCTCTCCACCCCGGGTCCACATGCACATGGCCATGCATGGCCACCTACCAGTGTATTACCCCCACAGGCCAAGTGACGTACTCTTAACTCTTCATCTTTTGGTGATAATTTAAAAAAAAAAAAAAAAAAAAAATTCCATTCTCAATTAATTTTCCAAAATACCAATTTTCAAATTTAATTTCCAAAACTTCCATTTTCAAATAATTTTCCAAAATTCCAATTTTTAAATATAATTTTCAAAACTTCCATTTTGAAATAATTTTCTAAAATTCCAATTTTCAAATTTAATTTTTAACAAATCCCATTCTCAAATATTTTTTCAAAATTCCAATTTTCAAAACTTTCATTCTCGAATAATTTTCCAAAATTCTGATTTTCAAATTTAATTTTTAAGAATTCCCATTCTCCAATAATTCTTCAAAATTCCAATTTTCAAAACTTCCATTCTCAAATAATTTTCCAAAATTCCAATTTTCAAATAATTTTGAAAACTTCAATTCTCAAATAATTTTCAAAACTCCAATTCTCAAATTTAATTTTTAAAACTTCGATCTTCAAATAATTTTGAAAACATCAATTTTCAAATTTAATTTTCAAAACTTTCATTTTCAAATAATTTTCCAAAAGTCCAATTTTCATATTTAATTTTTAAGAAATCTCATTCTCAAATAATCCTCTAAAATTCCAATTTTCAAAATTTCCATTTTCAAAATAATTTTCCAAAATTCCAATTTTCAAAACTTCAATTTTCAAATAATTTTCCAATATTCCAATTTTCAAATTTAATTTTTTAAAAATTCAATTCTCAGATAATTATTCAAAATTCAAATTTTGAAAACTTACATTTTCAAATAATTTTTCAAAATTTCAATTCTCAAATTTAATTTTCAAAACTCTCATTTTCAAATAATTTTTCAAAATTCCAATTTTCAAATTTAATTTTCAGAACCCCCATTTTCAAATATATTTTTTTTAAATTCCAATTTTAAGTTTAATTTTTAAGATTTCAATTTTCAAATAATTTTCAAAATTCTAGTTTTTTTTCAAATAATTTTAATTCCACTTCAGTTTTCAAATATTTTTTAATTCTACAACTTTTCATTCTTTATTAGGGTTTTAGGTAAAAAAATTTTTAATAAACTTGCTACATTTTCCTTTTGGTAATCACTTTCACAAATTTTCTTTGATTTTCAAATAATCTTTTATTTATCTTGACTTTAAATAAGCATGAATTTGATTTTTATAATTCCAAAACAATGGAATTTGTGGGATGGATTCAGTAAAATCAATTGGGCTTTGGTGGGGGCTCAACATTCATAATATTTCTTTCGAAAAATAATTCAAGTGAATTGCATGGTTGATATTATTTGATTTTGACTGGTTTTGTGTGAGATATTTTACACTTAGCATTGTGCACTAACCTTGTTTCCATGACAACACATTCTTATTTCCTATTAAGGTATGCTTCCGCTCCTACTTCATTTATTTATTCATTCTCATGCTCGATTTGTTTTATTATTTGATCATTTCATTGGTATCCATTGATTTCCTCATTAATTGCCACCCTTGTTTCACCTTCTTTAGTAGAGACCCCTTTTTAGGGACTTAGAGGGGTGCTACGGTCTTTTTACCGTACCTTCCCAATAAGTAACTTGACCCTCGAACTCGACTTTGGTTTTCCATAAATTGTCTTTTCCAAATAAGGAGTCACACTTAGGGTTTTATTTCTTATTTTGTTTTCCCTTAAAAATAAAACAAAAAATAAGTGGAGACTCCAAGTCTTTTCTAAAAATCATATTTTCACTAAATAAATAAAAAGTGAGTTGCGCCATCAAGTGGGAATGCATCGAGCAAAATATGGGGTCCACAATAAATATAAAATTAAATATAATTAAAATTTATTAAAAACTTGTCATCTTCTCTTCAATAGTGTCATTTTCTCATTTATCTTTTTGTAGGATAGGATTCTCTCTCCCTCTCACTATTCATAAACTAATGCGGTTTTAGAAAACTAATAAAAAAATATTTTTTCATATTGAATTTTACTATAAAAATATAATATAAAATTAAATATAATTAAAATTTATTAAAAATTTTTATATTTTAAAATTATTTAATTTTTATATAAAAAGTTAAATTTCAGTTAGATAGGTGTGAAATAATATATATAAAAAATTTATTAATTTAAAATTAATTTTTTTTTTATATATAAAAATAATATAGAAAATGGTAGAAATTGTTGTTTTGGTTGCAACAATAGTTTCAGAGTACCTGGTTACTTCAATTAGATGTCGACTGGGTTACTTGTTTAACCACCGCACCAACATTGAGGACCTCTCTCAATAAGTTGAGAAGTTGAGGGATGCCAGGGCTAGGTAGCAGCACTTTGTGGATGAAGCTATTAGGAAAGGACAAAAAATCAAGGATGATGTTTGCAAGTGGTTGACACATGCTGATAGGTTCATACAAGATGCTTGCAATTTCCTTGAAAATCAAAAAGAGGCACGAAAGAGTTGTTTCAATGGGTTGTGTCCTAATTTGAAGTCCTAGTACTAGCTAAGCAGGGAAGCAAGGAAGAAGGCAAGGGTTGCTGTTCAAATCCATGGAGATGGCTAATTTGAGAGGGTATCATATCGTGCCTCTCCGCAATAGATAATGTCTGCACCTTCCAAAGCTTGCAAAGCTTTAGAATCAAGAATGAGGACTTTGAATGAAGTTATGGAGGCCTTAAGGGATGCCGACATCAACATGATCGGAGTATGGGGATGGGTGGTATTGGGAAGACCACGCTGGTGAAGCAAGTGGCTGAACAAGCCGAACAAGAGAAGTTATTCCACAATGTCGTCACTGCGTCTGTGTTCCAGACGCCAGACTTGAAAAAAATTCAACAACAAATTGCAACCTATAGCAATTGAAGTAGCAAAAGAATGCGTTGTTTGCCAATTGCAATAGTAATAGTGGCAACGACATTGAAAAACAAGAGCTTGTCTATATGGAAGGATGCCGTGCAACAACTGAAAAGGCCAAGTGAAAGCTTGGAACATAGAAACTGAAACTGAGAAAGAGACAAAGACTCATTAAACAAGTCTACTAGTTGTTCCTAAGAGGGTATATAGCGAACTTCAAGAGAACGGTGGAGAATCTTTTCTCAAATGAAATGGACATCCACCTCAATATGTTTAGTGCGTGAATGATAAATAGGATTGTGGGTAAGAGCATGCGCACCCAGGTTATCACACCAAGCTATGGGACGGTGCTATAATGGAAGTTGAAGTTCATCTAATAAATATTTTATCCAAAGTAATTCCATAGTAACACTAGCCAGCGCTTGATACTCGGATTCAGTACTAGACCTTGTAACAACCTATTGTTTGCGAGAACTCCAAGTTACTAAATTGCCACCAAGAAAAACACAATAACCGGTCATAGATTTTCTGTCATCAATACTACATGCCCAATCCGCATCTGAGAAGCCTTCAAGTGTAAATCGAGCAATAGGTCGGAAAGATAAACCAAGAGTACGGGTACCACTAACATAGTGCAAGAGACGTTTACAAGCACTCCAATGATGTTGTGTAGGAGCCTTAAGAAATTGGCTCAACTTATTAACTGAGAAAGCTATGTCAGGCCGAGTTAAAGTTAAGTATTGGAGAGCACCGATGGTGTTGCGATACAAGGTGACATCGGGAAAAGGAACATTGTCTTCAAGAGCAAGTTTCTGACCAAGAGCCATTAGTGTAGAGGATGGTTTAGCATGAACCATGTTTGTCTTGACAAGTAAATCAAAAAAATACTTGGCCTGATTGAGATAGAGACCGGAGCTATCTCTAAATGCTTCAAATCCAAGAAAGTAACTAATAGAACCAAAAGTCTTCAAAGCAAATCGAGAAGTGAGAGCCTGAATCAGAGAATGAATGGGTGCAGAACTATCGCCAGTTATTAGGATATCATCAACATATACTAATACCAAAACCAAATGACCATTCTTCCGAGATTGAAATAAGGAATTATCATAAATGGAAGGTTGAAATCCCCATGAGACTAGAGCACTGTGAAGCTAAACAAACCAAGCTTAAGGAGCTTGCTTAAGCCCATGGAGTGACTTAATCAGCTTGCAGACATGAGTAGGATGAGTAGAATTAACAAACCCTTTAGGTTGACACATATAGACATCTTCATGAAGAATGCCATTAAAAAGGCATTATTGATATCGATCTGCAGTATGTCCCAATTGTAAGCGACAACAAGAGTAAAAATTATCTGAATAATAGAGGCTTTGACAACTGGACTAAATGTGTCTAAGGAATCTACACCAGCATATTGTTGAAACCCCTTAGCAACCAATCTGGCTTTGAATTTATCCATAGAACCATCAGCCTTCAACTTGGTTTTAAAGATTTATATGTTCTGGACAATATGCATTCCTTCAGTTTTAGGAACTAGCGGCCAAGTACCATTGCAAACAAGGGCAGAATATTCAGCCTCCATTGTCATTTTCCAATGAGGTAATTGTAAAGCTTGTCAAATATTAGAGGGCTCTTGGAAGTGATTTGGCAAAGCAACAACAGCTGTGTAAACCTTAGGTTTGTAGATGCCACTTTTAGACCTTGTCTGCATAGAATGAATATTGGCAGAAGTGTGGAGGAGAAGTTGAGACATAGTAGCAGTAATAGGCTGAACAACATGCGTGCAAGGTATGGAAACTATGTTGTCAATAATAGGAACTGTAGTGCTAGTAGCATAGAAGGGCAGTGAAGCATAACCTGTTATAGAATTAGAAAAACTAGAGCACACATTGTCAGATAAAGCATTAGAGACAGGTAGGGTAAGAGCCATTGGAGTCGGTAACAACTGTAGTAAAAGTATTAGACATATTAGCAAAAGAAGAAATATGGTGTTGAGAAGATGAAGTAGGTAAATGAGTAGAAGGCGGAGAAACCGGAGGACAATAAGGCAACACATATGACGAACAATTGAACTTGTGGATAAAAGACTAATGTGGAGTATTGGGTTGAGTAAATAGCGTAGAGTAAGGAAAATCATTTTCATTAAATGTGACTGACTTATCAACATAAATTTGATCAAAAAGACTAAGGCATCTATACCTTTTATGAGCAGGGCTATAACCAAGAAAAAGACACTTGGTGGACCTGAAAGAAAACTTGTGAGAATTGTAAGGATGTAAGTAAGGATAACGAGAACAACCAAAAAATTTGAAAAATGAGTAATCAGGTTTAGAACCAAAAAGAGTTTCAAAAGGAAACTGGAAATTTGCTAGAACTTTTGTAGGTAACCGGTTGATGATGAAAACAGAAGACACACAGGCATCCCACTAGAATGTTAAGGGTATAGCAGCTTGGGCAAGAAGTGTGAGGCTAAGATCAATGATATGACGATGCTTTCACTCAACTCTTCTTTGCTGTTGATGAGTGTAGGGACAAGGGTGTCAAAAAAGAATACCAAAATTTTCAAGAATAGGTAATAAGGGCCGAAATTCCCCTCCCCAATCTATTTGCAAGGCTAAAATTTTAGAAGAAAGTTGTTTTTCAACAAAAACTTGGAATTTAAGAAATATAGAAGATACCTCAGACTTGTGTTTCGTAGGATATATCCAAAAAAACGACTAAAATCATCTACAAACAGTAAGTAAAATCGATAACCTTCAATGGAAATATTAGGAGGAATACCCCACACATCCGAGTGTATCAATTGAAGAGGTTTATTAGTTTTGACAGCAATAGAAGAAAAAGATTCTTGATGAAGTTTGCCTAGTTTACAAGCATCATAAAACATCTGATGAGAAGGTGCTGAGATTGACATAGAATGTAAGATTTTATTGAGAACAAAAATAGATGGATGCCCCAATCTATTATGCCATAGAGATTTTACAGGAGAATCTTGAACAGCAGAAGAATTACAATTGTCATGTGATTTATTTGGAAAGGAAACATTACAAGCCACAAAAGAGTGACAAGAAGCAGTTTTATTGTAAAAACATGAAGAACAAGATCCAAGTTGACTAGAATGAGCAAGGAACGCCTGTGTAGTATGAGTAGGAGACAACTCAAGATGATAAAGTCCACGATCATGTACTCTCTTCAGTAAAGTGGCCCCCATGATCAGATCCTTAACATAACAGCAAGAAGGTGTAAATTAAATAGAAACAGAGTTGTCAGTGGTAAACTTGGAAATACTAACAAGGTTTTTGGTAATATGATGAACATGTAAATGTTATTAAGGCTTAAAGATTTGTCAGAATGATTAGAAAGAAATTTGGAATTACCAATATGACTAATATGAAGTTTAGAACCATTACCAATAACCAATTTCTCTTTGTCGTTATTATCATTCTTGCTGGCCAAATTAGAACTGTCAGCTGTAATATGATGCATAGCTTCACTGTCTAGAAACCAAGAATTATTGTTTGGATCACCAAAACTTAGTGCAACCATGTACGCTTGAGGATTGGTATATGTTGTAGATGAAATATTAGCTGAATTAGCGTTGGCAGCAGCTTCTTGACCTTGATAGGGATGCCCATGACTCTGCTGACATGTTCTTCATTGACAATGACAGCATTGCCGATTGCCATATTAAGTCTATGGTAGGTAAAGTCATATTGAGATATGAGCCACCCGCATAGCTCATATCTCAGTTCCCAACAAGCAAAGGTCAGTAGGCCTCCAAAGCCCATGTCTCTAATGGCTTACTGTTTTTCAAGTGCTAGGCGTGTAATGGCAGTTATGAATTTCTTCCTAGAATAGCGGGACTTAGGAAGTTTCTCCTATAGTTAAATTGTAGAATATTGGTTAGTGACAGAAAAATGCAATAAATGGAAATTTGCAATTAAGGTGAAACTGAAGATTCAATCCATTGCTTAATGAAATATGTTTTCCCGACCTGTGTGCATGTTGCTAGAACATGCTCCTTCCTTTTTCTCTTTTCTATTGCCATGTGTATAATCAGATGACCTTATGTTCGGAATGGGATACTACACACGCAAGTTTTGAAACCTACAAAGTAAGTACTTTTATCGTAAAGTGCTGTATGGTAATGCACAAGCAATGAGGAAGTTCATTTACAAATAAATTGTTAGAGTACAGGGAAAATGAACATAAGGTCAGGTAAAAAATTCAACAATATAGTAATCAATGAAAGCTACGAATGAGGAAATTAATAAGTTTTCTTCTTAATAAACCAAATAGGTTACTATTAAGGACAACAACACTAAATATTACATGAAATTTTGTAGGTAATCAATGGCATTATGAACATTAAAGCGTATGGATATGAAAGCTGTACAGAGGAGTAAAATGAGACAATTATGCTTATAAAAAAAAATTATTGTGATTTATGTGAGTGTGATTGGTTTAGCACACGATCAATAGTGATCAAACATCAAGAAGATAACTATGAAAAGTTTTCAGAATATTGTTTTTTCCCACAATTTACAGCACGCTACTGTTTAACTAGTTTAAAGTCAGTATGCAATAATGCACAAACCATAATTGTAAAAACTATGTCAAGACTGACAAACATATACTACCATTTGGTTACACTATTTTAAGCAAGGTAATGGGAGCAAATACATGCGGTTGGAGTAAATACCAATAAAAGAAGATGTGGTGTAACCATAGTTCGGACATTCTGAAAGAAATTAATAATCAGAGCAATATAATTTAACTCAATTAACATAGCAAGTGAAGGCAAAGGTACAAAATATTCCAATATTAACGCTGATTTGGTGACAACCAGTTCACTTAAGTTAGTTGAAATAGAATAATACAAGATCTGCAGAATCGAATAAGGTGACAAATATGCATTTAGGGCAAAGGATTCCTACAAGTTTTTCTATTGTGGCCAAACATATGACAAGAGAGCAATACACAGTCCGTTTATCGTGAAATTGGGACTCAATGCGCTTCTTCCTTGGCTTTTTGGGAGCGCGCTTTGTATGTGGAGGCTTTATAGAGAAGAAAACCTCCCCTGTGATAGATCGAACCAAACCATCATCATCCACACTAGGCATGTCATGGGTCTCTATGCCGGAGAAAAAACCCCATATATCAACTCTTGCATTGGGTATTTATACCAATCATCAACGAAATCAGTAATGTTTTGACCAATGGAAATAATGACGGCTGCGGCATGTTCACAAGGGATTCCCAACATTTGCCAACCCCTACAAGTGCATGTACGGTTCATAATGTCTACATTCAACAAGGCTCTCCCGATACATACCCCAAATACTCCATTCATGAATGGAGTGACTGGATACACCTTTCCATTTGCAATATTTTGCAGCACCTTATCTTCAATTTTTGGGCCTATACACCCTTTCTAATTCTTCGACTCTTCTTTATGCTTCATAAGCATAGAAGCTAACTTGGACATGTGCTCCAATAAAAAGTTACAAATGGAGTGATGTCTTTCATTTTGTAACCAAGCATTAAATGACTCGGTAACGTTGGTAGTCATTTTATCCCATCTTTGTTTTTGGGAATTTGGACATGGGCCAATGCTGCGGCGCATTTTCTTCAACCCATGTGGCTAAAGCCTTGTTATATTTTTTTAGTTCAAACATGGAAACATTATAATCATGTTCTAACCTTCCATACGCAAGGCTATCTAGGAATTGTAATGCATTTTTTTTACCCTTATTCCCTTGTGTGTTATGCTTGGACAAGAAACTCCTAAAATTCTCCTTCAGGTGACAGTAGCAATAGGCATGGTTTTCAAGGCCAAACACCTCAGGAACACTACAAAGCAGATCAGAATGTCTATCTGAGATAATAATAACTTCCTTGTTTCCCACAACTATCTTCAGTTTTTCCAAGAACCATAACCAATCTTCATAATTTTCTGAGCTCATCACTCCAAAGGCTAAGGGGAACATGGAGTCATTAGCATCGTAGGCGGTGGCTGAAAATAGAGCACCGCCATAAGGCTCACTCATATGGGCCGAATCAATTGCAATGATTGGTCGACACTCCCTTACAAACCCTTTGATAGACATTGAATGAGTAACAAAAAATTGCTCAAAATGGACATCATTGGAATAACTTAACTCAACACTGGACCCTAGATTTGTTGCAAGCATTCTTTCACACATCCATGGTAAAAATTTGTAATAATTCTTGGGTTGTCCATAAATGCGCTCCTTAGCCTTCTCCTTCAATTGCCATGCTTGTAGGTAAGTCAATTGGATGCCATGTTGCCTTACAAGGTCCTTACAAATTTGTCGTGGTTGGTATTCAGGAGTAGATCAAATGACGTCATCAATGACCAAGGAAGCACGAGTGGATCTCACTAAAGGTTGAGACAAGGCAACATCTTCTAAGCAATGGTTATGCAGATTTCGGAATGTGTGTACTTGAACAATGTTCGAATCCCCTATTGCACGGGTAGTGATTTTCCAAGGACAATCTTCAATTGTGCATACTATGGTAATGTGTTTTGGACTATTTCTTTTGTAAGAATATCGAAATTTTCTAGCCAAAGGCATCAAATGGATTGTGTCTAGAAACTTCGAGGCAGTTGGGAAGGTTTGTCCACTACCTACAATTGAATGTTCGAATCGGCTTGGTTGAAGTTGGACGATATTTATTTCAGCACATCTTTGGGAAAACCCAAATGACTCAATTGTGGGCGACTCATTAGACATGTGCAATGGAGGCTCGCCAATAGAGGAAATATGAGCTGAGTTTGAAGCAACAATAGGTGTTGGGGCACTGCAAAAAACATAGGGAAAGAAATTGCTCATCCATCCACCTAGGTGTGAAAAGTGCTTATACAAAAGGGAACATTATTGTGGAAATACATTAGGTACCTAGTAGGGCAAATGAAGCCATCACCACCTTCAGTACATTGGAAGACATAGGCATGACAAAACATGTCGTTGAATTTGAACATCTTCACTATGTCGGCATCATTATGCAATGGGAGTAGACATGATGGGTCAAACTTCACTGTGAAATCCAATTTTATTGAATTGGGCCCCAAGTTAAGTTCATCACATACTTTTGAAATGAATTCAGAATGTGAAATATTCTTGCTAACAACAATGCGATTGGTCTGACCACCCTTATATTCGATTGACCTAACAGTTGTCTTAACAAGCTCATCACCTTCATGAATGTAACAAAACATCTCCTCTTCCATTTCCTTAGTGACATAAAGATTTGTTACAAACAATATAACAACGAAAGATTGAGGAATTATGTATGTTGATTCCATGTACTTTGATGTAGGAAATATATAAGCGTCACATACGCACTTTCGAAGATTCCAACAAGGAACTACACAATTAAGGTTCAAACATGATAATTACATGATGCACACAAGTCGTGTACAAGTCCAACTACGGTAGTACCTAAAGATTACTAAGGTTAGACCTAAGGTTAATTAAGATAGTACCTATGGTACAGTCTATAGTAAGGGTAAGGGAAACCAAATGAGCAGAGTAATCAAATACATAATGTCATGATAAGTTGTATGTGGAAGTGAATACAATTTAATTTATGCATGGCTTGAAAACAGCCTGTGGGTCCTATGTTTCACAAACTGACCCCATTGGGTTAAAAATAAAGACAACTTTTATTCACATATGAATTATCTACAATTGAATAAAATGCAGTTTCCAATTGTCACACAGCTAGTACCCAAGGTGGGCTCAGGTAGTACCTAATGTGACTAAGGCAGTACCTACAGTCGATTAAGGTCGTACTTTCAGGAATAATGAGCTAGTACATAAGATTAACTTAGCAGTAGAATAAGGTTAACCAACTGATCACCAAAATAAAACACGATGCGCAATTGAGTATGTTTTATGCACGTAGCCCATGCAATGCGACAGATTGGTTATATCCTTGCGAAACGGCCTACGTATTGACAAAGGAATTACCTAATGTTAAGGAATGAAGTTACTAAAGCTAATATGAGAAGTGAACATTTTCTAACTACCACACCACAACGGAATCGGAATAGCTTTATGGTTAGCCATGGAGATTTGCCTCCTCCCTACACTGTTTATTCATAAAGAACCATTTATCTAAAGATTAGAGTGTCATAAAATTTTCATTTCTTAATTTACGTCAATTAAAATTTAGTTACTTCATTTAAGGGTTACAATTATTACTTGTATATATAAAATATAAATTTGACTAGATAATTTTAACTGTTGAAAACCCATATCATTTTTTCTAAGCATTTATAGCAACTGCTTAATAGTTAAAGTAATTTATATAAATATATGAAAATCAAACTGATAAAATTATTAAATCTACGTCATTTTGTGCTATATAGGAGCAGTCACAAACAAACAAAAAAAACAATATATAGATCAAAATGCATTTCATCCATTCTACTTGCATTCCCTAGTTCCAAAAAAGTTCTGAAGGAAATTAAACCACTGCATGGATACCAATAGTTCCTATATAGCCATTCCTATTTCCATCTTCTAAAAGGGATCTCTAAATCAATATCAATTACTAATCAACAAGAAGAGTAACATATACTAACCAAAAAAAATTTGAAGTAATGGGACGTGAATTTAAACTATACATATAAAACAAAAACAAAAACAAAAAACAACGAAAACTTTAGCACCCATCAACCATCAATAGCACAAAAACCCAAAAACTTGAGTAAGTTGGAATCTAAAAATCACCATTTCACAAGCACTTATTTCGCTCTCAAAAGAAAAACATCATCCCGAAAAAGTGTTCCCTTTTGGTAATCCACTGCATAGCCCAATCCAAAAACACAATCCAATAAATGGGTTTCACTAAAAATGCATTGTTTCCCAATACCCAAAAACAGCAAGGAATTTTTTTTTTTTTTTTCCTTTTTTGGCAAATCAATTCAATATCTATTTTTCCCAATTCTAAACCACAATTAAAACAAATGGGTTTTTCAGTAGAACAATTCCCAACCTATATTCTTTCCTTCATTTTATATTAAAACAACAGAGTTTCGAGAATTTGCCAATCCAAAAAAACAATAGAAACTCAAATAATCCATTGGAATTGAAAAAGACGATGATGATTCATTATGAACATATTTAAAATTTCAGTACCAAATCCTAAATGCTAACATTTGAGCCACACTTAATTCAGAAAAAACCCACACAAACAGTAGATTTTCGTGAATGTGAATGACAATGTAAAATAAGGAAGGAATGGGTTACCTCGAAATAGAAAATCTGAGATGAGACAAATGGGATTAAGGCCTTCTCAACTAAAATGACAGAACTTTTTTAAAACTCTACACGCTCCTCTACTTCACCTCGGTCATGGAGTGAAGAAAGATGAGAGGAATGGGTATCAAATGAGAGAGAGGGAAGAAACAACCGTCGGCTTAGGTGTTGAACCGTCGGCTTCACTGTTTTTGTGGGAAACTCAAATCGCCTTGGTGACGGAGTGATGACAGATGAGAGGAATGGGTATCAAATGAGAGAGATGGAAGAAATAACCGTCGGCTTCATTGTTTTTATGGGAAACTCAAATCGCCTTGATGACAGAGTGAAGACAGATGAGAGGAATGGCTATCAAATGAGAGATAGGGAAGAAAGAACTGTAGGCTAGGGTGTTTTTGTGGGAACCCCAATATTTGATTTTGGAGTTTTAGCTCGTGCTGATGTGCCCTATGAATGCTGTTGACCTGGATAGAGGGAGGGGCAATCTTGGTACAAAAAAGACAAGCGGCTCAGAGTGCATGAAACTCCTATAAGTTTCCACATTAAAAGATGTTTTTAATATTTCACAAACTTGGGTTCCAAAAACCATATATTTAACAAATTGGCCCACCAAAACACAACTTTCCCTTATTTTTATTTGCTTTTATTTTAAAAAAAAATTGATTTTTTTACAACTTTATTTACAAAAGTATCTCAATTTGATTTTTATTTACAAAAGACTTAATTTCTTTATAAACTTAATTTACGAAAATATTTTTAATTCAATTTTATTAAAAAAAAAAAATGATTTCTACAACTTTAATTTGCAAAAATGACTCTCCTCCTATTCTCATTAAAAGTTTGTTTAAGACATTTATTTACAAAAATTATTTTTAATCTCATTCTAATTAAGGAAATAGAATTTATTTAAAAAAACATTTTTTTTGACAATCTTATTAAAAATTACCTTTTGGGCAATTTTATTAAAAAAACAATTTTTTAGGGACAATTTTTATTAAACAAATAAATTTTTGGACAATTATTACTAAAAACAATTTTTTGAATTTTCATTAAAAACAATTTTTCAATTTTCCTAAAACCATTTTTTGAATTTTATTAAAAAAAATCTTTTATTAAGAACAATATTTTATGAACTACTATTTTTATTAAAACGTGTTTATTGAATTGTTCCTTTTATTTAAAAAAAATTTCTGGTTTGTTCGATATTCAATTTTGTACACAATGAGTAAATATATATAAACAAATATTTACAGAAATCAATAAAAATAAAACCAAATAGTAGTGAGAAATAAAATGTGTACCCAAACAAGCTTACAAAAAGTTCAATGTTTTCCTACAACTTTTTGAGTCTCACTTTCTTCCATGAAATTCCATACTCCACGTATCATAAATCTGTACTCAGCCAACAGAATTATAGAATAAGCTCATACAAAAACAAAAATAGTCTAAATATAAATATCTAGAAATGTACAAAGTCCAAAACAAATATTCAAGCCCAAATTCAAACTTTAAATTAGTCTAATAAATTAAAATGGACCCAAATTGACAAATATAACCCAATTGAAATTTCCCACATGCCATAAGCCTTGGTCTAAAATTTCAAATTAATGGCCAATTATGGACCCCGCATTGCACCGCATGTGTTTCCACTTGAATGGTGAGACTCGTTTTTTATTTTGAAAAATGATTTTTGAAAAGTTTTTGGAGTTGCCACTTATTTTGGTTTTATTTTTAAAAGGAAAAAAAGAATAAGAAAGAAAAACCCTAAATGTGACTCCTGAAGGAAAAACAAGTCTGTGAAAAATTGAGTCTAGGTTCGGGGGTTAGGTTACTTATTAAGAAGGTATGGTGATAAGCCATAACACCCCTCTAAGCCCCTAAAAAATTAGTCTCTATTAATCGGTTAAGGTAATCATGGCAATTGATTGGGAAATTGTGGATACCAAACAATGATAAAATAATAAAATGAGTCATACATGATAACGAATAAATAAATATGATCAGGTATGAGACGCACCTTAGTAGAAAATAATGATATGCTATCATGGAAATAGGGTTAGTGAATAAGCACAGAATAATCGCATGCATGTCACGAATCAAGGCAAAGATAAGTCAATATTCGATCAAATATAGCAATAAAAAAATCAACCATTGAATGGAGAATGTCTCATATGTTGGGCCCCACCAAAGCCCAATTTATTTTGCATGAATAAATTTCCTAGATTCCATTATTTGAAATTATAGAATTGTATTCATGCTTATTTAAAAACGTTTAAGAAAATAAAAGAAAGTTGTGAAATATGCCTGCCGAAGAGAAAATGGTAGCAAATAATTTATTAAAAACAGGATTTTAGAGTCCTAAAGACATCTAAAGTTGAAGTTTTAAAAAGAAGAGGGGTCATTTGAATAAGTTCCAGAAACCCAACTCAAAACATAAGAATTACAAAAAAAAAAAAAAAAAAAAAAAAAAAAAAAAAAAAAACCTAAATAAAAATGCAACATGAGGAAAATGTAGCCATGCCAGCCATGCAAGGGTGGGTCCCAGGGGTTTATGAGGTCGTAGAAAACAAGGGATGAGGTTTTGGACTTTAGATGGTGCCTCGTCTTCGTCAAGAATTCACATAGCTTTCTCTTATAGGTCAACCATATGGGTGCTCATTCGATTGCCCTGTAATATGCTGAAATAAGACTGATCCTGCACCAATGTCCACTAAGAATATATTGAGGCCCAAACCCAAGCAACATCCTCTGAGGAGGGATCCACACTTTTGTGGTCCATGTACCTAATCCTTGGGAACATTCTTCCCCAAGTAAGGCTTGCAAGTTGCAAAAAAGCTTTCTCACATCAATCAATGACGACTTTCCATCAACTAAAACTAAAATGAGCTTGGGAAAATCAAATGCTAGGGAATGAGCAAGACTAGAATAAGGAATCCACATTGAAACCTTTAGCATAGTCCTATATGCTCACAGTCAAGCTAAGTTGCATGTAGCTGCAAGCGAGCTGTAGCATTTTGCCAACTCCAAATGATATGTGTGAAATGACTCTAGGCATGCTGAAGGTGGCCATGCAGATTGGAAACATATGCTCTTGGGCTCGGGGTAGAGAGGATAAGTGGTGAGATGATATTTGGGAATCTGGTACTGATCAAGCTTTTTCTTGGGAGGGGCACTAAACAAGTCCTCTTCATCATTTACATACCAGTTGTGGGCTTTGAAAATGGCACACCCAAAAGTGGCCATACACTTCTATGCAGAAATGGGTGCCCCAGGGTACTATGGTTGGCATTGGATATGAATTTCAGGTCTTCTAATCTTGGATTGACTTCTGATGGTTCATGATACATGGAAAGTGTCGTGAACATGGGGGATGCTTTAACATTTATGAAATGAGAAATAGAGAGAATGAGGGTGGTAATGTTGGCATCTTTTGGGAGCTTTCCTGGTGAGCTATTGAATTTATGGAGAAAGTAAAGAGTGAGGAATGCATGATGGAAAGGTGCTAAGGGGATTGAGTGGTATTTGGCGAGTATGAAGAATGGGTTAGGTTAATGGAGGTAAGTATGGTATGGGGGATAAACTAAAAGTGGTGGGTGTGGTGACAGGTTCAATGGGTATGAAATATAGGAAGGTGGTGAGCATGGTATGGGAGATGAGCTGAAAGTAGTGTGTATGGAGGACGGTGAGATAGAAATGATACTAGGTGCATTTTTACATCAATAGAACCCATGCTAAAATCACTTCCTTTTAATGTTTTAGAAATTCCTGCCTTTCAAAAATCTGGTGTTGAAGTTTGAACAAATATGAAGGCACAATTTGGCCTTGATCTAGTGGTAAGTTGATTCGTGCTCAGTTGGGTGTTTTAATAAAAAAATATTTATAAATCCTATGACCTCATACTAGCGTAGTAAAGCTACTATAGTATAGTAGCTCTAGGGTCGAACTCTGGGATGGGTTTTCATTCTACCAGTGATATACTCAAGATTAGAAATTGAGTATGATGATTTCCTTTGTTAAAAACTTAAAGTTTAAAAGAAAATAAATTTTGTTTTGAAAGTGGTGTTTAGAACTAAACTAACTTAGAACTAAACTAACATAGAACTAGGTAAAAATGGAAGAAAGAAAGTCTCCCGGAGCTAGAGGTTGCTAGGATCAAGTTCAAAATGAAAAGTGGGAAATTCCAGATTTTTCTTCTCGTATTGGGGACAACAACATAAAGGATGGTTGTTTCCCGAACCGGTATAGGTTTAGCAATGAAGATTTAATCCATAAAAAGTCAATAGAAATGGTAGTCAAGTTCCATTAATGGCTTTAGACACTATGGGTCTTCACCTTGAGCCACTTTCCAATGGCTCGTACATGATAACTAATGGACTGATGTGGATCTAGCAATAAGTATCCATAGAGACCTAAAGCTTATCATGTATTGGCCATTCAAAGTGATTCTAAGGGATTTAAAGCAAAACTTTAGATTTAAAAGCCATTTATGAACTCCAACTACCTGTATTTAATGCACGAGAGTTTTCCACTTTTGCATCTGGACTTTTCACCTAGCTTTCTTCACTCCAAGAAACTAAAGGTTTAGCCTCTCATCCTCTGGGAAAACATCCTCAGAGGTTGTTTGGCTTCCAAGAAAAAGAAAATAGTAGAGAGAAAAAGAAAGCAAAGAGAGCCCTGTATTTTACTAAGTGTAAAACATAACATATCTTTCGAGAGATGATTTCCACCCCTCTTATAGTCTTTACAAAGCAAAGCCTGTGATTGGCTAGTTACAAGGATAAGAAAGGAATTTACATCAAAAAATACAAAAGAAAATATCTCATGTCGAGTCGGTAGAACAAAGGAGATTTTGCACCAAAGACGCATGGGCTGGTGCGAAATTCGCACATGCATGGTTGGTGGTGCGAAATTCGCACATGCTTGGTGCAGTTGTCTTCCGAAGGCCATATCTTTCTCATTTCAGCTCCAAATCGTACACGGCTTGAAGCATGGATTCTTGACTTCCTGAGCTTTGAAATGGTATATAGCATGTAGAAAATGGACTTCGGAAAGTGCTCCAAAAGTGCAAAGGAAGACTGCAGCTGCTGTCCTCTGTTTTCTTCACTCTGGTTTCCTCTTTGCTTCTCTCCTTTACTTGGCTTGTCTTGATGATCCAAAAAGCTGTCAAAACACTAAAACTAGCCACAAATATGATTAGAAGTCATTGCTAGGTCCTTAACATGCCAATTGGAATAAAAATGGAGAACTACTACACAAAAGTGCTTAACACATAATGAATTAAAGGCACAAAATACCACTTTTTAGGTAGTAATCACTCCCCCCAACTGACACATTGCTAGTCCCTGAGCAATGAAGGAGAGAAAAATAAAGAAAAATAGATAATATAATAATTTACAAAATCATGCTGATCACTCCAAAAAATAATCAAGTGGCATGATTGGATCAAACTCTCACATGGCAAGTCAAGGATATAAAACTCAATCATCAACAAGAGTCATCAAATAATTTGAGTATCATAACATACAAAGAGTGGGCATTATGCAAATTTGAGTATCAAAATAATTTCCACTCCCAAAGGACCAACTCTTAAACTTCCACAAAAATCTAAGTGTTAAGGTGCTTAGTTTCCAGTTATAGTATGTCAAACTATATTTTCCCCCCAACTAAGGTTTTTCTCTAACTTTAGCAACACTAACCCCCATATAAAAGGCTAAGCACCTCTTTTTTTTTTTTTTTTAAACTTCACCCATCCACCCATGTAACGAGCAGTGAGGTCGGTGACTCCCAACCAATAAAGGCTTAGGGCACCAGGCTTAAAAGATTTTCACCATATACCCCTAGGACCTTGCTTGGGTTTCAAAGCAAGTGAAGCAAATTTTTTCATAAGACACATTGGCCTTTTATAAGGTGTCCCAACACTAATAGAATGAAGTCAAAGGCACCAAGTCGAAAATTTCCTAAGTTTAGGGGGTGAGAAAGTTTTCCATCTTAAAACTGGAATCTAATGTGTTCAATGTGTGAAAAGGTTAGAGTGGAAGACTTAATATTGAAATAAAAAGGAGCTTCAACAATTTATCAACTTTAATAAGCATAATACAAACTCTGAGACTATGGAAATAAGATAAGAATTTAATTTCTCCCATTTACTTTTGAGAATTTATCTTTAAGAAAACAAAGAGAGTTTGCAAAAATTTGTTAGCGAAATAACCTAACCAAAAATCCAACAAATTACTTCCTCAACTCTCCCCCCAACTAGGATGAACATTGTCCCCAATGTTCCAAAAGCAAGTGATAATAAAAAGGGAGGAAGTGATACCTCCTGATAGTAAGGGACTCTGAATGAACAGGAGAAACCACATGTTGCAAAAGAAAAAGAAATCATAAGAGTGATGAGTAGAGGAAATAAAAAGGAATAGCTAAAATACACAAAAAGAAAGATGTCTATATAAACTGAGAGAGTACAATATACAAGATAAACATGGAATACATCCAATCCTAGTATAAAAGTGGTCCAAAATATATATCACATCCAAAAACATAGAATATAGATACAAAACAAAAACAAAAAAGGAAGAGGAGTGATCGTATGATCAAGTAGTAGGCTCCTCTGGTGGATAGGAGGGGTCCTTCGCTGTAACTGTGGAAGGTATCGCTACAGGTGTAGCATCATCAGCTGGAGCAAAATCATCAGTTGGAGCAGAAGGCTTTGAGGGCACAGGAGCAACAGGTGGAGCTGGTGGCAAAAGACCAAGGTGCTGCTAAATCTCACGGAGAATGAGAGTTTGTTGGTCCTGCCGAAGCTGGAAGTGGTCCATCCACTCCATAATAGTCGTCTAAGTAGTGGTCAGAGTCTGGAAAGAAGCGAGCAAGTCATGATACTCTGCACCAGGGATAGTAATGGGCAGCTCTGGGGTAGGAGGAACAGCAGGTGGGGCATCAGACGATGCTGCCTTTAGTACGGGCTCCGAGGGAGTTGAAGTGGACGGAGCAAATATAGATGATAAAGGTTGTAGAGGGACTTTCCTTGGCTCAGGAAGTTCTAGGGAATGCTGATGGAGCCATACCTGATTCCATTGGTCAAGAGAGAAGCTCTCTCGACAATGGCGACAGGGCTCAGAATGAGGGTCTGCAGGGAAACCCATATGCGCCAAAACATGGCATAGAAGCAGAGGGAAAAGTAAAAGAATGGTGTCTGCCCTCGTAAGATGCCTCTTATGCACCTTCTCCTCAAAATGGAGGAGGGAAGCCATAATCAAATGATGGGGGCCAAAGTAGTAGCCGTCAGAGATACGATCTAGAATGGCCCCTCGCCTATGCACTCTATGCTGAAGAGGAAAAAGATTGGCGCGAAGCACCACATCAACTAGGAGCATCCCTGGGGGAAGCTCCTTCCTCATAATAATCCTGTCTGAAGATGTCCCTCGAGATAGTATACGAACCATGTCCCACTCAGAAAGTGGGGCCCACCGTCTAAAGGTAACGGGATCTGCTGGTGCGTAAGGGATATGGAAAGCCTTGGCAATCTGTCTAGCCCCCAAAATACTCTGGCGTCCATCAATGGTAAAAAGGATCGAGGCGGGTACTAGGACGCCACGAGTAGTCATAGACTGGTAAAAGTCTAAAGCTACTCGAGGATAAAAGAACTGTTGCGGCGTCATAAAGGGTATAAGATGGTACCTCTCAAGTAGGCGGTATGAATCCCCCAACTTAGGCTGCTGTCGCAAAATAGAGTGATCAAAATATGCCTCGACATGGAATACTCTCGCTCGACAATCGGAGTTGCCCTCAATGGGCGAGCTGGTGAGGATAGGGCGCCTGGTGGGAGGAGGCTGAGACTATGAATCTCGAGGTGCTATGGAGGACTCTCCTGGCTTTGAAGTCTTGGCCTTCTTTGTAGGAGGACTCCTAGCTGGAATCTGAGTAGGGGCCACAGGCGTGGCAGTTGCTCTCCTCGTATGGTATCTGCGCTGGGGGGCAGAATCAGGTAAGTGTGGGGGTGCATCTAGTGGGACCCGCACAAGGGCAGCTCTATGACTGCTCTGGGGAGCTGAGGCATAGCCTCCTCAGGTCTTAGGCATAGGGATGAAGAATCCCAAAAATTCTCATAAGGGAAGGGTGGTGCGAATTTCGCACAAGGGGAATGGGTAGTGCAAATTTCACACAAGTGGAATGGGTAGTGCGAATTTTGCACAAGTGGATAATGTTGTGCAAATTTCGCACAAGGCACTATTCACTCGTGCAAATGCGAAATTGTGGTGCTTTCAAATGGAAAAAATTCTTGGTTTTTGAGGGTGGGAAATGCTGGTTGAGGTAGAAAAGGGGTTTTTCATGGTGGAAAAGCTTGGAAATGGGAGCTTTACAAGAAGAAAATGAAGCAATTTGAAGCTCCCATAGCGGCGAAAATGGGTTTCTTATGAAGAAACCGTGGCTTTCAATTCTTAGCTTGAGGTTTTGGTTTTGAAAAATGAAGGTTGGGTTTGGTTTAGGGATGGATTTGGAGTGTTGAGTGAAGAAATGAAGGGTTTTTTATGGTGGAAGGAGGAGAAAAAGCTGAAAATGGAAGGTGCGGACTGTTGTGAATAGTGAAGTGCCGCAGCTATGGAATGAAACTCTTGAAATGGCCTTCCATGGTGGGATTGAGGATGAGGGATGATGAAGGAGAGGACCTTGTGGATGGAAATGAGTGATCAGAAAAGAGGTGGAGAGGAATGAAGAAGAACAAGCTTAGAATTTAAAAAGAGAAATTGGCTTTTAAAGAACAAGTGCGAATTTTGCACAAGGAATAGTGAAGTGCGAAAATTTTTGCATTCCTGTGATCTTCCAAGACCGAGAGCATGTTTTTTTTTTAGAAAATGGTCATAAAGGCAATTTCGCACAAGGTTCACATTCCTGTGCATTTTTGCACTGAGATTTTGGGTAGGGACCGAGAACATGCTTTTTGGAAAATGCTCACAAAAGTGAATTCGCACAAAGGGGGTAGGTGGTGCGAATTTCGCACCAGAGAATTAGGTGGTGCGAATTTTGCTGTGTCTTGGCTTTTCTCCCCTGTTTTCCCTTGTTTTCCCTTGTTTTCATTCTTCAAGCTTTCCTACCTACATGTTAACACAAAAACCAATTGAAACCACATTAGAATGAACTTAAGGGCAAAAATAAAAATCAAAACATGCATATACACAAGAAAAAACACTAAATTAAACTAAAATTAACACAAAAGGGAACAAAAAGAGGATGAACTTTTTAGTCTTTGAAGAGACTAAGTTCAACCATGAACTGAGTGTTTTCATGTTAGAGGTGGATCAAGGAGGATGAATTCCTCCTTGTCTCGGGAAAATGATTCCATATAGGGCTTGAGACGATGCCCATTCACTTTGAAAGTTCGAGTGCTATTGAAGTTGAGTAGTTCCACTACTCCATTTGATTGCACGTCATGAATTATGAAAGGACCCGTCCACCTTGATTTCAATTTTCCCGAAAAAAAATGAAGCTTAGAGTCATAAAGCAAGACTCTTTGTCCCTTGGTAAAATTCTTCTGATTTACCAACTGATCATGCCATTTCTTCAACCTCTCTTTTGCAATTTTTGAATTGAGGTAAGCATCATTCCTCATTTCCTCCAATTCATTCAAATCCAAACATCTCTTTAACCCGGCTCTTGTCAAATCCATGTTAAGCTTCTTGATTGCCCACCATACTTTATATTCAACCTCCACTGGGAGATGGCACGCTTTGCCATAAACAAGGCGATAAGGAGACATTCCAAGAATGGTCTTAAAAGCGGTCCTATAAGCCCATAATGAATCCAGGAGCTTAATAGACCAATCCTTCCTATTCACATTCACCACCTTCATTAGTATATTCTTGATTTCCCGGTTGGCTAACTCAACTTGGCCACTTGTTTGAGGATGATAAGGTGTAGCTACCTTGTGCTTGACCCCATATTTGGCTAGAAGAGTCTCAAAAGGCTTGTTGCAAAAGTGGGTTCCTTCATCACTGATAATGGCCTTAGGCACTCCAAATCTTGAAAAGATGTTCTCCTTGAGAAATTTGAGAACCACCTTATGATTATTGCTCCTACATGGGATTGCTTTTACCCACTTAGAGACATAATCCACTCCCACCAAAATGTAGGAGTGTCCAAATCACATTGGAAATGGTCCCATGAAGTCTATCCCCCAAACATCAAAGACATCCACTATCAAGATGGGGTTCAAGGGCATCATATTCCGGCGTGTTAGCTTCCCTAGCCTTTGACACCGATCACATCCCTTGAACATAGAGTGGGCATCCTTGAAAAGAGAGGGCCACCAAAAACCTTATTGGACCACTTTCATGGCTGTTTTTTGGGAAGCAAAATGACCTCCACATGCACTATCATGACAATGGGAAAGAATTCCTGATTGCTCTTGTTCAGGAACATATTTCCTTATGATTTGATCCGCACAATATTTGAAGAGAAAAGGCTCCTCCCAATAATAGGCATGGATCTTAGCAAAGAAATGCTTTTTGTCTTGGGCACTCCACTCACTTGGAACTTCTCCAGTAAATAAGTAATTTGCAATGTGAGAATACCATGGAGCTACCTCTATTGACATGAGAGACTCCTCAGGGAAGTCATCATTGATAGGCAGACCATGAGAGTCATGTGCTATCACAAGTCTTGACAAGTGGTCAGCTACCACATTTTCTACTCCCTTTTTATCCTGGATTTGGAGATTGAATTCTTGAAGCAAAATGATCCATCTTATCAATCTTGCCTTGGCATCTTGCTTGGTTAGCAAGTACTTCAAAGCGGAATGGTCAGTGAACACCATTATAGAGGACCCTACCAAATAGGCACGAAACTTATCCAAGGCAAAAACTACTGCTAACAACTCCTTCTCAGTAGTTGTGTAGTTCCTTTGAGCCTCATTCAAAGTTTTGCTTGCATAATAAATCACATAGGGCTTTCCATCTTCTCTTTTCCCCAAAACAGCCCCCATAGCAAGATCACTTGCATCACACATTACCTCAAAAGGTAATTTCCAATTTGGGGTTCTCACTATTAGTGCAATTGTGAGGAATTTCTTCAGTTCCTCAAAACTCTTCTGATATTTCTCATCCCACACAAACTTGGCATCCTTTACCAAGAGTTCACAAAGAGGTTTTGAGATTTTTGAGAAATCCTTAATGAACCTCCTATAGAACCCGGCATGTCCTAGGAATTGCCTAATTCCTTTAACATTTGTGGGAGGTGGCAACTTAACAATTAGCTCCACCTTTGCCTTATCTACCTCAATGCCATTCTTGGAGATTATATGTCCTAAGACAATTCCTTGTTGTACCATAAAATGGCACTTCTCCCAATTTAGCACTAGGTCTTTCTCAATACATCTTTAGAGAATAGCTTCTAAATGCAACAAATACTCCTCATAAGAACCTCCATATACAGTGATGTCATTCATGAAGACTTCTATGATGCGCTCCACCATATCACTAAAGATGCTTAGCATACATCTTTGGAAAGTTGCAAGTGCATTACATAGACCAAAGGGCATCCTCCTATAGGCAAAAGTACCAAAGGGGCAAGTGAAGGTTGTCTTTTCTTGATCTTCCAAATCAATCTCTATTTGGAAGTACCCCGAGTAACCATCCAAAAAACAGTAGAAAGGATGCCCTGAGACTCTCTCAAGGACTTGGTCCATGAAAGGCAATGGGAAATGGTCCTTCCCAGTCACTGAATTCAACCTCCTGTAGTCTATACACACCCTCCATCTTGAGGTAAGACATGTAGAGACTTCCTCCCCTTTTTCATTATGGATCACAGTAATTCCAGATTTCTTTGGGACTACTTGGGTTGGGCTCACCCACAAGCTATCTAAAATGGGATATATGATCCCTGCTTGAAGTAGCTTCAGAACTTCACCCCTTACCACCTCTTGCATGTGAGGATTCAACCTCCTCTGGGGCTGCCT
Source organism: Vitis cinerea var. helleri x Vitis riparia (assembly GCA_946000715.1). NCBI lineage: Eukaryota > Viridiplantae > Streptophyta > Magnoliopsida > Vitales > Vitaceae > Vitis > Vitis cinerea var. helleri x Vitis riparia. The sequence continues at coordinate 13,921,342 of OX254005.1, read as the reverse complement.
CACTGGTTTTGCATCTTCCTCCATGTAGATATGGTGGGTGCATACCAAAGGGTTAATCCCTTTCAGATCAGAAATTTGCCATCCAATGGCTTTCTTGCATTTTCTGAGGACTCCCAAAAGACTATCCTCTTGATCACTTGTGAGATTTGAAGAAACCACCACTGGACATTTCTCATCTTCCTCCAAATATGCATACTTCAAATCAACAGGAAGTGGCTTCAAAACAAGCTTTGGAGGGTCCTCCATAGCTGCTCCTTGTGAATCCTCCTTATTGAACAGTGGTAAGATCTCTTCCCGTCTCCTCCAAGGAGACATGATGTCTAGCACATCAAAGGGTTCAGGTAACCCTTCTTCAAGCACTCCAAGGATTTTGTTCAAGCTCTTTTCTAAATTATTGTCACAATGCTCTTCAACCAAAGTGTTGATCAAGCACACCTCCTCCAATCCTTCCTCCTCTTCAGGGTGAAGATGCCTCTTGCATAGGTGGAATATGTTTAATTCCAAGGTCATGTTTCCAAATGTGAGCTGCGTTACCCCATTCCTACAATTGATGATGGCATTGGAGGTAGCTAGGAAAGGTCTCCCAAGGATGACTAGCACGTAATTTGCTTCCTTAACAGTGGGATCAGTATCAAGCACCACAAAATCCACGGGATAGTAGAATTTGTCCACTTGAACTAGAACATCCTTTATCACCCCCCTTGGGATTTTGACTGACCTATCAGCTAAGGAGAGAGTGATGGTTATGGGCTTCAATCCTCCAAGTCCCAATTGCTTGTACACAGAATATGGGAGCAAATTCACACTTGCCCCCAAGTCTAGTAAAGCCTTCTCCACATGTGTCCCTCCAATGTTGACTGAAATGGTGGGACATCCCGGATCTTTGTACTTAACTGGAGACTTACTCTGAATGATGACACTTACTTGCTCAGTGAGGAATGCCTTCTTTGTCACATGTAACCCTCTCCTGACCGTGCACAAGTCCTTTAAAAATTTGGCATATGTGAGGACTTGCTTGATTATATCAAGTAAGGGTATATTCACCTTCACTTGTCTCAAAACTTCAAGAATTTCTGATGAATTCTTGATTCCCTTCTTTCCATGTAAAGCTTGAGGAAAAGGGGGAGGCATATGTTTCTTCATCATACCCTCTTTAATCACTATCCTTGGCTCTTCTTCAATGCTTGATTTGGATGCATTTTTCTTCCCACTCTTCTCTTCTTGGTTATTGCTCTCTTTAACCAAGGTTCTCTTTGACATGAGTTCTTCATCTTACCTAACCTTAGGCAAGGGTTGATCAACCTCCTCCCACTCCTCAAGGTGATCACAGCTTTGACCTCCCTCAACTTTGAAGACTCCCCCTCTTGGGTTTCAACTTCATGAACACCCTTTGGATTTTGGCTTGGTTGAGAGGGAAACTTTCCTTTCTCATTCACTGTGTTGAGGTTGGTAAGCCTAGAGATGGAGTATTGAATATTATCTATCTTCTGAGATAGATCATTTTGCATCCCATCCATTCTCTTAATTTGAGAACTCTCAACATTTTCAATCTTTTGGTGCAATTGGGAGTTGATTGCCTTTTGTTCACCCACAAAGTCACCCATGACTTTACTTAGGTTCACAATGGCTTGCTCCACTGAAGAGGTTTGTTGAGGTGCTTGGGTTTGGGCTTGTGGTTGGTATGGAGGTGGCCTTGGTTTCCAAGAAAAATTTGGATGGTTTCTCCAGCTTGAATTATAGGTGTTTCCATAAGGTGCATTGTTGTTGGGCCTAAATTGCCCCACAACATTGGCTTGATCACCTAACATCTCCCTCACAGCTGGGATGGTTAGGCACTCATCTACCACATGATCACATAATTGGCAAATGGTGCATGGCATGACATGGGCTTGTGTCTTGGAAATGGCTTGGACTTCATGCATTTTTTTCAACTCAAGTTCTTCCAACCTCCTTGCCATTGTTGCCACCTTAGCTTTCATGTCCATGTCCTCACTTAACATGTACATTCCACCCTTTGGATTTTGGGTTGGTTGAGAGGGAAACTTTCCTTTTTCTCTTGAGTTAGGCTCATCCCCTCCTCTTGACACCTCAGACACATAACTTAAAAAGTCCATGGCTTCTTCCGGATTCTTACTCATAAAATCTCCCCCACACATGGTTTCAAGAATTTGCTTCATGGAGGAAGACATCCCATCATAAAAATAGCTCACCAAGAGCCATGTATCAAAGCCATGATGAGGACAAGCATTGATGGCCTCCATATACCTTTCCCAACATTCATAGAACTTCTCATTTTCTTTGGCAGAAAAGTTTGAGATTTGTCTCTTCAACCCATTGGTCCTATGGGTGGGGAAAAATTTCTTCAAAAACTCGGCCTAAAGATCAACCCAATTCCTTATGCTCCTTGGCCTTAAAGAGTTAAGCCATATTTTTGCCTTGTCCTTCAAAGTAAAAGGGAATAGCTTGAGTCTCATCAAGTCTATTGAAGCTCCTCCCTCTCTAAAAGTATTACACACCTCCTCAAACTCCTTGATGTGGGCATATGGGTTCTCACTCTCCATTCCATGAAAATTTGGTAGGAGGGGCACAATATGGGGCCTTATAATCAGTTGCTCAAGAGGAGGTACGATACATGAGGGTGCGCTCATCCTCGGTGGGTGCATTCTATCCCTCATGGATAGATATGCATTTGGATTACCCCCTTGACCGTGTTGAGAATTCTGATCCTCTTGTGGTCCATGATGTTTACACAGATATCCAACTCTGTGTCTTGAGGATTCTCTATCCTTACTAGTCTTCCCTCTTGGTCCCGAATCCAATAGGGCATGCACAAGTTACTACTTACCTGAAAACAAAATAAAGACAACAAAAACAAAAGAAAGCTAGAAGAAAGTTAAGGTTAGAAAGAAAATGAAAATAAACTTAACAAAAGGAATTCTACAATTAAAAGAAAGGAAATGAAGTTAGTGAAAAAGGAATTCACCAAACTTGTAATGAAGATCACAAGTGTTCTCAAAAGATCATATCATTGCAAAGTGGCACCATCCCCGGCAACGGCGCCATTTTGATTCGTGCCCATTCGGGTGTTTTAATAAAAAATATTTATAAATCCTTGATGCGACTCATGGTAGCTTAGCTTTAAAGGCGTATCAACAAAATTTATACCTTAAATACTATTACTAAAGTAGCCAAGCTACTATAGCATAGTGGTTCTAGGATCGTTCACTGGGAAGGGTTTTCGCAAACACGAGTGATATTCAAATTAGGAAAATAGGTGATTTTCTTATGGATGTTAGCTTTAAAAGAAGATGAAAATGTTTTAGAGAGATTTAAACTAATCTAAGCTAACATTAAAGACTAAAATAAAAGGGTGTAAAAACAAGTTTCTCAAAGATAGGATAGCTATGCTCTGGCTCTTATGCAAATTGGAAATCTCAGGATAGGCTCCTCGCGTTGGGGTTGCAACTATGGTGATGCTTGCTTCCCGAACCGGTATGGATTTAGCAAATCAAGTTTTAATCCTTTAAAATGACAAAATAGATGGTAGTGCATTTCATCAATGGTTATTCACCTTAGACTTCCTTTGAATGGCTCGTAAGAGATAACTAATGGTCTAAAGCCAAAAGCTTACCAAATATTGGCAACTCAAAGTCATTCTAGGTGATAAACTCACCTTTCAATGGCCATTGAAATTGGTTCTAACGGATTAATGCAAAACTTGGAATTGAAAACCTCACCTTCCAATAGCTCGTAGGAGATAACTAATGGATAGAAATCCAAAAGCTTATCAAGTATTGGCCGTTGGAAGTTGTCCAAAGGAAATAAAAACCAAAATTTACATTAATGAACCATTAATGAAAAACGACTACCTTACCTTCCGGGTGCGAGAAATTTCCATGGGATTGCATCCAAGCCATCACATAACATCCATACTTTGAGAAACTTAAAGGTTTTAGCCAACCATCCTCTGAGGAAAAGTCCTCAGAGGCTGTTTGGCTACTAAGAAAATGAGAAAGAAAAGAGAAAAGAAGGAAAACAGAGCTTTATATAATTCTAATTTAATCTACAAAGGATCGATCACCCCATCCGTCCATTTTCCAATCTCCCTTTTTGGAGGTGTTGTGCACCTCTATATATAGCAAAATTACAAGATAAAGCCTTATGATGGCTGAATACAAGGTTACAAAAGGAATTTACATGAGAAAATATCAAGCTAAAAATATCTCAAAAGTCGGTGGTGCGTGCGTGGAGAAACAGAGGAGATTTGGCATTTTCGCAATGTGAATTTCTCCTTGCGAAATTTCGCAAGGAGAAATTCACCTTGCGAAATTTTCACAAGATTTGATGCAGTTGTCTTCCGAAGGCCATATCTTCCTCATTTCAGCTCCAAATTGTGCACGGTTTGAAGCGTTGGATTCTTGACTTCCTGAGCTTTGAAATGGTATATAGCATGTAGAAAATGGACTTCGGGAAGTGCTCCAAAAGTTCGAAAGAAGACTGCAGCTGCTGTCCTCTGTTTTCCTCTTCACTTTGCTTGTTTTTCCTCTTTGCATTCTCTTTGCTTGTGCTCGTGTTTCCACTTGAAATTCAAGCCTGTAAACTTCCAAAATCCTTGCTTTAACTTGTCCAATTAGCTCCTCCATCATTTGGCATGCTTGAATTGATTCATAAGCTGATAAAAACATGTAAACTTGCCACAAAATGGTTAAAACCAATTACTAAGGACCTTAATGAATTAATTGGGTTAAATGAATATGATTACTACACAAAGGTGCTTAAAACCATTATAATTAGGTCTACAAAATAGCACTTTTTGGTAGTAATCAATCCTATGACCTCATACTAGCGTAGCAAAGCTATTATAGTATAGCAGCTCTAGGGTCGAACTCTGGGATGGGTTTTCATTCTACCAGTGATATACTCAAGATTAGAAATTAAGTCTAATGATTTCCTTTGTCAAAAACTTAAAGTTTAAAAGAAAATAAAATTTGTTTTGAAAGTGGTGTTTGAAACTAAACTAATATAGAACTAGATAAAAATGGAAGAAAGAAAGTCTCCCGGAGCTAAGGGTTGCTAGGGTCAAGTTTAGAATGCAAAGTGGAAATTCCGGATTTTTCTTCTCGCATTGGGGACAACAACATAAAGGATGGTTGTTTCCCGAACCGGTATAGGTTTAACAATGAAGATTTAATCCATAAAAAGTCAATAGAAATGGTAGTCAAGTTCCATTAATGGCTTTAGACACTATGGGTCTTCACCTTGAGCCACTTTCCAATGGCTCGTACATGATAACTAATGGACTGATGTGGATCTAGCAATAAGTATCCACAGAGACCTAAAAGCTTACCATGTATTGGCCATTCAAAGTGATTCTAAGGGATTCAAAGCAAAAATTTAGATTTAAAAGCCATTTATGAACTCCAACTACCTGTATTTAATGCACGAGAGTTTTCCACCTTTGCATCTGGACTTTTGACCTAGCTTCCTTCACTCCAAGAAACCAAAAGTTTAGCCTCTCATCCTCTGGGAAAACATCCTCAGAGGTTGTTTGGATTCTAAGAAAAAGAAAATAGTAGAGAGAAAAGGAAAGCAAAGAGAGCCCTGTATTTTACTAAGTGTAAAACGTAACATATATCTTGAGAGATGATTTCCACCCCTCTTATAGTCTTTACAAAGCAAAGCCTGTGATTGGCTAGTTACAAGGATAAGAAAGGAATTTACATCAAAAAATACAAAAGAAAAGATCTCATGTGGAGTCGGCAAAACAGAGGCGATTTTGCACCAAAGACACATGGGCTGGTGCAAAATTCGCACTTGCATGGGCTGCTGTGCGAAATTCGCACATGCTTGGTACAATTGTCTTCCGAAGGCCATATCTTCCTCATTTCAGCTCTAAATTATACACGGTTAGAAGCGTTGGATTTTTTACTTCCTGAGCTTTGAAATGGTATATAGCATGTAGAAAATGGACTTCGGAAAGTTCTCCAAAAGTGCGAAGGAAGACTGCAGCTGCTGTCCTCTGTTTTCTTCACTCTGTTTTCCTCTTTGCTTCTCTCCTTTACTTGGCTTGTCTTAATGATCCAAAAAGCTGTCAAAACACTAAAACTAGCCACAAATATGATTAGAAGTCATTACTAGGTCCTTAACATGCCAATTGGAATAAAAATGGAGAACTACTACACAAAAGTGCTTAAAACATAATGAATTAAAGGCGCAAAATAACACTTTTTGGGTAGTAATCATTTGCCCAACTGGTGTCTTCTAATTTAGTCCTCAGACGAGAGTAATCAAAAAAATTTATAACCTATTTCACCATGTACTAGGATAGCATAGCTAGCATAGCATAGTGGCTCCATTGGGATGGGTTTTCATTTCACACCTGACATTTGTTTAAAGAATTGATTTGATGCTTTTTCTTTTCTAAGTTAGCTTTAAAAGAAAACATAAACTTTGATTTGGAAAAGGTCAGTTTTAAGTTAACCAAAAAAAATAGTAACTGAGTTTAATTACAAAGAAAATGGTCTCTTGGATTTTCAGGTTGCTAAGTTCAGGTCCCTTATACAAAAAATGGAGATTTTCGGATCTTTCCTCGCATTGGGGATTTAACCTATAGTTATCCTCCCAACCAGTGTGTTATAGTTGCTTCCCATTAATGGTTTCAACACTAATTCCCTCTCACTGATGCATCTTGTAATGGCTCGTGCCTCTCACCTAGCATTTGCCATTCAAGGTGATCCTTAACCTTGGATTACCCTTCACAAGCTCGCAAAAGATAACTAATGGATGTCTCCTTAGAGTCCAAAAGCTTACCAAGTGTTGGCTATTCTAGAAAATCCTACCTTTAAACCACCTACCAGAGGCTCACAAGAGATAAACTAGTGTAACTCAATGGACGGAGTCCACTTGCCTTACCAAGTGTTGGCCCAAGTGATTTTAAGGCGTTTTAAGTTAACTAAAAATATAAAAACCATTAACAGGTCACAACTTCCTCTTCATTAAAAACTGAAACAAGGAAAACTCCTACCTTTGTATCCGGATCCTTTACCAAGCTTCCTTCAATCCAAGAAACACAAAAAGAGCCTAGCCACTCATCCTCTAGGCCTCCGAGGATGTTTGGCTAGAAAGAAAATGAAAACAAAAATGTGAAGGAAAAATAGAGCAAGTGCTTTGTAGATATATTTCTTACTATCCTCCTCCGTCTATTACATTACATTCCTCTTTTTCTTTACATGATATCAAAGATATATATATATATAGAAGATATTTTCTAAGAAATATCCAGAGAAATATTTTTAGCCCCTCTTTAGATATCCTAAATATCTTAAAAGATCTTCAACTGATTACAAGGAGAGAATTGATAATTTACACCAAATATCTTAAGGTAAAAAGATCTAAAAGAGTCGGTGTAAAATATCTAGATATTACATTTTTGCATTGGAGACAGGTGGTGCGGAGAATTTCGCATCGGAGAAAGTCAGTGCGGAAATTTTTGCATTGGGAAAGTGTGCTGCGAAAATTTTCGCATTGAGAAATGTTAGTGCAAAGTCAATGCAAAGTCAATGCAGAAATTTTCGTATCAAGAAATGTCAATGCGAAGTCAATGCGAAATCAATGCGGAAATTTTCGCATCAGGAAATGTCAATGCGAAATTCATCCTCAACTTTGTGCAGTCGCCTTCAAATGGCCATAACATCCTCGTTTTAGCTCCAAATTGCACACTGTTTGAAGCGTTGGACTCTTGACTTCCCAAGCTTCGAAATGATATATATAGCATGTAAGAATTGGACTCTAGAAAGTGCTCCAAATTTTCCTTGAAACTTCTGTCCTTTGAATTTCGCATAGCATGTGAAGATTTTGCATTAGCATGCAAAATTGCTTCTTGATGGATTTCTCTCCCTGATCCTCTTCCTTGCATCTCTTGATTGGCTTGTAAACTCATTCCCAAGGGTTGCACAAGGTTCTCCCTCATTCTTGGCTTTCTTCAATGATCAAAAAGCTATCAAAAACACCAAAACTACCCAAAAATTGATTAACAACATATGCAAAGGTCCTTAATGTGCCAATTGAGTTAAAAGGTATTAATTACTACTCAAAAGTATTTAAAAGAGTGTATAACAAGCTATAAAAGAGCACTTTTTGAGTAGTAATCACTCCCCCCAACCAACATATTCCTAGTCCCTTAGCAATGAAGGAGAGAAAAAAGAAAATAGACAGTAAAATAATTTACAAAATCATGCTGATCATTCCAAAAAATTTTCAAGTGGCATGATATAGAGCATACTCTCTCATGGAACATCAAAGAAGCAAAACCCAACCTTCAACAAGAGTCATCAAATCTCTTTGCCTAATTACAATTTATAAAGAGTAGGCATTATGCAAATTTAAGTATTAAAAGAAATTCCACTCCAAAAGGTCCAAACCTTACTCTTCCACAAAAATCTAAGTGTTATTTATTAGTTTCCGATTATAGTATGTCGAACTATACTCTCCCCCAAACCTAGTTCTTTCTCAAATCTTAGCAAACTGATCAACCTCCAAAAATTAAAATAGGCTAAGAACACACCTCTTTGTTCACAATTTTTTTCATTGTAGGAGTGCAATGCTAAAGGTATTGTTTTTTTTTTTTTTTTAAAGTTTCCATGTAATGGGGATCCATCGATGACTCCCAACCAATGAAGGTTTAGGGCATCAAGTTTTAAGGATCTTTCGACCACTAACTCCTCGGATTTTACCCTAGACTTTTGAAATTGAAATTTAATGCCTAAGCACCTACAATATGTTAAACTCCACCTATTCACCCTTGTAACGAGCATTGAGGTCGGTGACTCCGAACCAATTAAGGTTTAGGGCACCAAGTTTTAAAGATTTTCACCATATACCCCTCGGACCTTACTTGGGTTTCAAAGCAAGTGTAACACTTTGTTCTTTCTCTTTTTTTTTTTTCAAAGGCTCATTGGTCTTTCATCAGGTGTCCCAACACTATTAAAACGAGGTCAATGGTACCAAGTCTAAATTTCCTAAGTTCAGGAGGCAAGATAGTTTTTCATCTTATAAACGGAACCTAATGTGCATAGTATGTGGTAAGATTAAAGTGGAAGACATAAGGTTGAAATCAATAGGAGTTTCAATAATTCATCAACCTCAATAAGCATAATACGACTCTAATATTCAAGTAAAAAGACAAGAACTCAATTTCTCCCATTTTATTTTGAGAATTTTTCCTTAATAACCATGGAAAGTAGAGTAAAAACTTTTAAAATTAAGAAAAAATTTTAAAAGTTAGCAAAAAGTACTATATTAACAAAATAACTTAGCATTTATTAAAAATACTTCCTCAACTCTCCCCCCAACCAAGATCAACATTGTCCTCAATGTTTTAAGATCGATTGAAAAAAATAGGGAGGAAGTGGTACCTCCTGAGTGGCATGGAGTCTGAGTCGTCTAGGAGACACCACATGAGTAAAAATAAAATAAAACAGTCATGAGAAGAGGAATTAGAAAAATGCTAAGTATAACTAAAAATGATGTCTATATATTAATCTGAGAAAGTATAATATGAAATATGATCAGGTAATACATCCAATCCTAGAATATAAAGCATCAAAACAAGGAACAATCTCTACTAATATAATATGTCAATATAATAGGATAAAGAGATGTCCTATGATCAAGTAGCGGGGGCCTTTGGTGGACATGATGGCTCTGGGGCTGTCACGTGAGTGGCCTGAGGTGGGACATCAGTTGTGATGGTCTCCACAGGTGGAATCGTCTCCTCAGCTGGAACTCTCGGCTCTAATGGCCTAGGAATATCAGTCTGAATTGGAGCAAGGCCCAGATGCTGTTGTATCTGACGAAGGATAGCAGTATGCTGGTCAAGGATAATAGAATGTCGATCCTGCTGATCTTGGATATCTCTCATCTTCTGGAATAGAGCGTCGTGTGTGGCATTGAGTGTTCTGAATAATAATACCATGCCACGAAACTTTGATCCAGAAATGGTGATAAAGTCCTGTGATAGAGAAGGTACAGCTAGTGGAACAGGTGGTGTAGCTGGTGGATCAGTAGAGGCCGCCTGAGGCATAGATGGTGTAGCAGGGTTGGATGGAATAGACTCTGTGGGATGCTCATCCTGCTGTGCCTGGTCAGGCTGTGCTGGTACTGGAGGTACTGGCACTGGTGGGGCTGCTTTAGCTTAATTCCTCTCTGCTAGCTGTGTCCATTAGTCGAGAGTGAAATGCTCTCGGCGATGGTGGCAGCGCTCGAGATGGGGCTCAATAAGGTAGCCCATATGCTCCAATACATGGCAGAGAAGCCTCGAAAATAGTAGTGGAATCGCATCAGCTCGCTGTAACTTCTTCCTATGCACTTTCTCCTCGAAGTATAAGAGAGCGTCCATGATCAGATGGTGTGGACCAAAATAGAAACCCATGTATATCCTATATAATGCATCCAAAAATAGGTCCTCGCCTCCGCACTGAATGCTGGAGAGGGAAAATATTGGACCTCAACATTACATCTACTAGGAGCATCTCAGAGGGAAGCTCCTTACGTAGCAGGCATGTATCTCCAGAAGTCCCTCGTGATAGAATGCGAACCATGTTCATCTGAGATGCGGAGGTCCACTGTCTGAACTGCTCTAGATCCTCTGGCTGAAATGGAATGTGGAGAGCCTCAGCAATATGCCTAGCCTCTAAGATACCCTGACATCCGTCTATACTAAAACGGATAGCTATGGATCCTTGGACGTCCTGAGTAGTCATGGACTGATAGAAATCCATCGCTACTCTAGGGTAGAAAAACTCTCTGGGAGTCATCAGACGCTCGAGATGGTACCTCTAGAGCAATCCAAATGAATCCTAAAGGTCTGGCTGCTATCGCATAGCCTCTATCTTGAAGTAGAGCTCAAAGTGAAATGGCTTGGCTCTACAATCCAAATAACAAGGAATGGGAGGTGCAGTAACCATTGGTCTCTTGATGATGACTTCAGGAGCAGTGCCTGAAGGTCTCTGAATATCTTCTAGGGCCTGAGAATTGGCTGGAGCCTGACTAGATGTCTCTCCAGGGCCCGAGGTTCTGGCTCTCTTTGGTGGAACACGGCATACCGATGGCTCTGGGGACGAAGAAATTAGCGGTCTCCGTGTCGAATACCTGTGCTGAGGAGGGCTAGAAGGCACCCCACTCTTAGGAGATGGTATGGTCAAGGCCTGAGAGGCCTAAGATGGATCCTAAGGAGCAGAGGCGCTTGGCCGAGCCTCGCGAGATGCGGACGGGTCTGTATGGCCCCCTTTGGTGCACACCATAGCTGATATGGTCAAGATGTGGATTGCTTTGGTTCTCCTTGGTGGACGCGGGGTGTGGATTGGTGAGGATTTTTCTTCTCAAGGCAGCAATGAGCTCTTGGCAACAGAGGACGCTTATGCCAAATGGTGAGCTGGAGGCCTTTAAATAGAAAATTCAAATGACTTTTGGCTTACCTCTTGGTCGTTAAATGACCGTTGGCGTTTCGCAGATGTTTCGCATGGCTCGTGGCTGATGTGAATTGGCAATGCAAAATTTTTGGCATTGAATAGTGGCGGTGTGAAGCTGATGCGAAATTTTTTGCATTGGGAATTAGTGGTGCGAAGTTGATGTGAAAATTTTCTCATTGAGTTCGCATGGAGAATTGGTGATGCGAAACTGATGCGAATTTTTTTACATTGAGTTCGCATTGAGGATTGGTGGTGCAAAGCTGATGCGAAATTTTTCGCATTGGGTTCGCACTGAGTTCGCACTAAGAATGGTTGGTGAGAAATTTTTCGCATTGGTTTCTCACTGAGAATTGCTGGTGCGAAATGCTCTGTTTTCCTCTGTTTTTGGCTTCCCTTATGTTGATCATAAAAAAACCTAAGTTAAATCAAACCAAAATAAAATTAAAGCAAGAAATCAAAATCAAAACAAGTTTAAAAATAAAACAAAAAGATATGGACTAGCTAGTCTTTAGAAAGACTAAGTCCATAAAAAAACTGGTCTTGTTTCAGCTTGTCTTCTACCCGGTATGCATATTTCATCTCTGGAGGTAGCGGGTTAAGAATAAGCTTTGGGGGCTCCTCCTTAGCATGTCTCTGTATCTCCACCGCATTGAGTATGGGCTGCATTTCTTTTCTTCTTGTCCAAGAAGACAAAGTAGCAAGCAAATCTGAGGGTTCAAGTAACCCTTCATCATGCTTTGGCTTGAATGTGGGCTGATCAACCATAACTACTTTGACTTTCCTCACCATTGAATTTTCTTCCTTTTGGGCCTCCTCTTTATGGATACCCTTGAGATTTTGATATGGTTGAAAAGGAAAGTTTTCTTTTTCTCGCTCTGTGTTGAGGTTGATAAGCCTTGAGTTTGAGTATTCGAGATTGTCTGTCTTCTGAGATAGATCATTCAACCTCCCATCCATCTTTCTGTCTTGGCTGTCAATTTCTTGCCTGACTTGAGCATTTTCTTGCCTGAATTGATCAATGATGGATTTCTGGTATGCTACAAAGTCTCCCACAACCTTGGTAAGGTTCACAATTATTTGTTCAAGTTTTGAGGCTTGTTGTGGTGCTTGAGCGGGTTGCATGTACTGACGTGGTTGTGGTTCCCAAAAGAAATTTGGATGATTCCTACATTTGAATTGTAGGTGTTATAATCACCAAATATGTCTCTCGCCGCTGGAATGATAGGACACTCCTCCACCAAGTGCTCAAAAGATTGACAAATGGCACACGACATAGCTTGCACTGGTGTTTTAGAAATGACATGCACTTCTCGTATCCAACAGGGCATGCATAACTAGTAATTATTGAAAAAAAAAAACAAAGAAAACAAAAGAAAAACAATTCTAGAAAGAAAAAATTAAGTTTAAATAAAAACTATTTTAAAAGATAAGCTAAAAAAAAACAGAGATAAATAAAAAGAAAGAAAATAAAATGTTAGTAAAGGAAAAGAAAAATCACCAAACTTGTGATGAACATCACTGTCAAGTGGCACCATCCCTAGCAACAACGCCATTTGATTCGTTCCTAATGGTGGTATACCAGCTGATTCATTTGATTCGTTTACCCAGCTAGTGTCTTCTAATTTAGTCCTCAAACGGGAGTAATCAACAAAATTTATAACCTATTTCATCATATACTAGGATAGCATAGCTAGCATAGCATAGTGGCTCTAGGATCATTCACTGGGATGGGTTTTCATTTCACACTTGATATTAGTTTAAAGAATTGATTTGGTGCTTTTTATTTTCTAAGTTAGCTTTAAAAGAAAACATAAACTTTGATTTGGAAAATGTCGGTTTTAAGCTAACAAAAAAAAAATAGTAACTGAGTTTAATTACAAAGAAAATGGTCTCTTGGATTTTCAGGTTGCTAAGTTCAGGCCCCTGATACAAAAAAATAAAGATTTCCAGATCTTTCTCGCATTGGGGATTTAACCTATAGTTATCCTCCCAACCGGTGTGTTATAGTTGCTTCCCATTAATGGTTTCAACGCTAATTGCCTCTCACTGATGCATCTTGCAATGGCTCGTGCCTCTCACCTAACATTTGCCATTCAAGGTGATCCTTAACCTTGGATTACCCTTCAAAAGCTCGCAAGAGATAACTAATGGATGTCTCCTTAGAGTCCAAAAGCTTACCAAGTGTTGGCTATTCTAGAAAATCCTACCTTTAAACCACCTACCAGAGACTCGCAAGAGATAAACTACTGTAACTCAATGGACGAAGTCCACTTGCCTTACCAAGTGTTGGCCCAGGTGATTTTAAGGCATTTTAAGTTAACTAAAAATATAAAAACCATTAACGAGTCACAACTTCCTCTTCATTAAAAACTAAAACAAGGAAAACTCCTACCTTTGTATCCGGATCCTTTACCAAGCTTTTTTCAATCCAAGAAACACAAAAAGAGCCTAGCCACTCATCCTCTAGGCCTCTGAGGATGTTTAGCTAGAAAGAAAATGAAAACAAAAATGTGAAGGAAAAAGCAGAGCAAGTGCTCTATAGATATATTTCTTACTATCCTCCTCTCCCTCATTTTCTTTACATGATATCAAAGATATATATAGACGATATTTTCTAAGAAATATCCAGAGAGATATTTTTAACCTCCCTTTAGATATCCTAAATATCTTAAAAGATCTTCAACTGATTACAAGGAGAGAATTGATAATTTACACCAAATATCTTAAGGTAAAAATATCTAAAAGAGTCGGTGTAAAATATCTAGATATTACATTTTCGCATTGGAGACAGGTGGTGCGGAGAATTTCGCATCGGAGAAAGTCAGTGCGGAAATTTTCGCATTAGGAAAGTGTGCTGCAAAAATTTTCGCATTGAGAAATGTCAGTGTGAAGTCAATGTGAAGTCAATGTGGAAATTTTCACATCAGGAAATGTCAATGCGAAGTCAATGCGGAAATTTTCGCATCAGGAAATGTCAATGCGAAATTCCTCCTCAACTTTGCGCAGTCGCCTTCAAACGGCCATAACTTCCTCGCTTCAGCTCCAAATTGCATACTGTTTGAAGCGTTGGACTCCTGACTTCCCAAGATTCGAAATGATATATAGCATGTAAGAATTAGACTCCAGGAAGTGCTCCAAATTTTCCTTGAAACTTCTATCCTTTGAATTTCGCATAGCATGTGAAAGTTTCGCATCAGCATGCAAAATTGCTTCCTGATGGATTTCTCTCTCTGATCCTCTTCCTTGCATCTCTTGATTAGCTTGCAAACTCATTCCCAAGAGTTGCACAAGGTTCTCCCTCATTCTTGGCTTTCTTCAATGATAAAAAAGCTATCAAAAACACCAAAACTACCCAAAAATTGATTAACAACATATGCAAAGGTCCTTAATGTGCCAATTGAGTTAAAAGGTATTAATCACTACTCAAAAGTGTTTAAAAGAGTTTATAACAAGCTATAAAAGAGCACTTTTTAAGTAGTAATCAATAAGTAATTCCCATTACTTTCTTTTTAGTTAGCTTAAAATCAATCCTTTTTCAACCAAAGTTTATGTTTTCTTTTGAAGCTAACCTTGAAATGAAAAAGCACCAATTCAACTTTGAATTGGTATCAGTTGTAAGTTCAAAACCCTTCCCAGTGAACGATTTTAGAGCCACTATGCTATATTAGCTAAGGCTATCCTAGTGCATGGTGATATAGGTTATAAATTTTGTTGATTACTCCTGTTTGAGGACCAAACTCAAGGTACACCAGCTAGGCACGCGATCAAATGGCACCGTTGCCGGGGAAGGTGCCAACTTCGCAATGATATTATTCCAAAGTACTTGTGATTTTCATCACAAGTTTGGTGATTTTTCTTTCATTTTACTAACTCTTTTAATTGTTTCTTTTACTTGTTCACACTCTACCATATCTTTTAATTTAGTTTTAGTTAATCTAAGTCTTTTTGTAGTTTTGTTTTCTTTTGTTTTCTTTTGTTTTTGTTTTTGTTACAGTTGATGCTAGTTGTGTATGCCAAATTGGATACGAGATAGTGGAGGAAGCTTGTTAAACGTGAAACACCTCATAACAAGGAATTGGAATTGAGCTTGAATATCATGGAAGCTACACCTGAAGATCAGCACAGTCACCATGGTCACTAGGACAATCCCAATGAATTCAAATCAATGACGGACCGCATGCATCCACCTCATATGAGTGCACCATCATGTATAGTGCCCCCTACAGAGCAACTAGTTATCAGACCGCATATTGTTCCACTTCTACCAACTTTCCATGGGATGGAAAGTGAGAATCCCTATGCACATATCAAGGAATTTGAAGATGTTTGTAATACATTCCAAGAAAGAGGAGTTTTAATCGACTTGATGAGGCTTAAGCTATTTCCTTTTACTTTAAAGGATAAGGCCAAGATTTGGCTTAATTCTTTAAGGCCAAGGAGTATCCGTACTTGGATTGATTTACAAGCTGAATTCCTCAAGAAGTTTTTTCCTACTCACGGAACAAATGGCTTGAAAAGGCAAATTTCAAACTTCTCAGCTAAGGAGAATGAGAAATTCTATGAGTGTTAGGAAAGATACATGGAAGCCATCAATGCTTGTCCTCACCATGGTTTTGATACATGGCTATTGGTGAGTTATTTCTATGATAGGATGTCTTCCTCAATGAAGCAACTCCTCGAGACAATGTCTGGAGGAGATTTCATGAGTAAGAATCCGGAGGAAGCTATGGATTTCTTGAGTTATGTGGCTGAAGTTTCAAGGGGATGGGATGAACCGAACAAAGGAGAAGTGGGGAAGATGAAGTCTAAACCGAATGCTTTCAATGCTAAGGCTGGGATGTACACCTTGAATGAAGATGTTGATATGAAAGCAAAATTTACAGCTATGACAAGAAGATTGGAGGAGCTAGAATTGAAAAAGATACATGAAGTGCAAGCTATTGCTGAAACACCAGTGCAAGCTATTGCTGAAACACCAGTGCAAGTAAAGCCATGTCCTATTTGTCAATCTTATGAACACTTGGTGGAGGAGTGCCCTACAATTCCAACTGCTAGAGAAATGTTTGGAGATCAAGAAAATGTCATTGGACAATTCAAGCCCAACAACAATGCTTCGTATGGAAATACTTACAACTCAAGTTGGAGGAACAATCCAAATTTTTCTTGGAAGCCAAGAGCACCTTAGTACCAACAGCCAGCTCAACCATCTCAACAAGCTTCAAGTCTTGAACAAGCAATAGTGAATCTTAGCAAGGTTGTGGGAGATTTTGTTAGAGACCAAAAATCCATCAATGCTCAACTCAGTCAAAGAATTGACAATGTAGAGAATACTTTGAATAAAATGATGGATGGGATGCAAAATGACTTATCTCAGAAGATAGATAATCTCCAATACTCAATCTCAAGGCTCACAAACTTGAATACAATGCAAGAGAAGGGTAGATTTCCTTCTCAACCTCACCAAAACCCCAAGGGTATCCATGAAGTGGAAACTCATGAGGGAGAATCCTCACAGGTGAGAGATGTCAAAGCCTTGATCACTCTAAGGAATAGTAAAAAGGTTGAGTTACCAACGCCCAAGCCACATGTTGAAGAGGAAGAAAAAGAAGAGACAGAGAAGGGGGAGCAAATCAAAGGAAAGAAGAAAAATATCGGTGAAAGGAAAGAGGACCATGATTCAACAAGGAATGCAAATCCGGAGAAAGAGCTTATTAAGGAAGAAATGTTGAAGAAAAACACCTCTCCACCTTTTCCTCAAGCTTTGCATGAGAAAAAAGGGGATCAGAAATGCATCAGAAATTCTTGAAGTATTGAGACAAGTGAAAGTCAATATTCCATTGCTGGATATGATTAAACAAGTTCCAACATATGCAAAATTCCTAAAGAACTTGTGTACTATCAAAAGAGGGTTGAATGTGAATAAGAAAGCCTTCTTGACTGAGCAAGTAAGTGCTATCATACAATGCAAGTCTCCTTTGAAATACAAAGATCCAGGATGTCCTACCATTTCAGTCATGATTGGGGGAAAGGTAGTGGAGAAAGCTTTGTTAGACTTGGGAGCAAGTGTAAATTTGTTACCATACTCTATCTACAAGCAATTGGGACTTGGTGAATTGAAGCTAACATCAATCACTTTATCTCTAGCTAATAGATTAGTGAAAATTCCAAGGGGGATAATTGAAGATGTCTTAGTTCAAGTTGATAATTTCTACTATCCAGTAGATTTTGTTGTTCTTGATACGGACCCCATTGTCAAGGAA
Organism: Vitis cinerea var. helleri x Vitis riparia; assembly: GCA_946000715.1. Taxonomy (NCBI): domain Eukaryota; kingdom Viridiplantae; phylum Streptophyta; class Magnoliopsida; order Vitales; family Vitaceae; genus Vitis; species Vitis cinerea var. helleri x Vitis riparia. The sequence continues at coordinate 13,903,614 of OX254005.1, read as the reverse complement.
GCTAATTATGTTCCTATTATCCTTGGAAGGTCATTCCTTGCTACCTCGAATGCAATCATCAATTGTAGGAATGGACTCATGCAACTCACTTTTTGCAACATGACACTTGAGCTCAATATCTTTTATATGTCCAAAAAGCTAATCACTCTGGAAGAAGAAGAAGGTCCAGAAGAGGTATGTAGTATTGACACTCTAGTGGAGGAGCACTGTAATCAAAATATGCAAGACAAGTTGAATGAAAGTCTTGGGGATCTTGAAGAAGGGTTGCTTGAACCCTCTGATGTGCTTGCTACTCTACAAGGTTGGAGAAGGAGATAACTACCTTTGTTCAATAAAAAGGAGGCATAAAAAGCTGCTAAGGAAGAGACCCCAAAGCTCAATTTGAAGCCTTTGCCCATGGAGTTGAAATACACATACCTGGAAGAAAATAAACAATGCCCTGTTGTTATATCTTCATCTCTTACTACTCATCAAGAGATTTTTCTACTTGAAGTTCTTAGGAGGTGTAAGAAAGCAATAGGATGGCAAATATCTGACTTGAAAGGCATCAGTCCTTTGGTATGTACACATCATATATATATGGAAGAAGAAGCTAAACCAATTCGTCAACCTCATAGAAGATTGAATCCTCATTTGTAAGAGGTGGTGCGAGCTGAGGTGCTGAAGCTACTTCAAGCAGGTATAATTTACCCCATATCTGACAGCCCTTGGGTGAGTCCTACTCAAGTGGTACCAAAGAAGTCAGGGATTACTGTGGTTCAAAATGAAAAGGGAGAAGAAATTGCTACACGCCTCACTTCAGGTTGGAGGGTGTGTATTGATTATAGGAAATTGAATGCTGTGACAAGGAAATATCATTTTCCACTGCCATTTATTGATCAAGTGTTGGAGAGAGTCTTCGGCCATCCTTTCTATTGTTTCTTGGACGGGTACTTCAGGTACTTTCAAATTGAAATTGATGTTGAAGATTAGGAGAAGACCACTTTCACATGTCCATTTGGAACATACGCCTACAGAAGAATGCCTTTTGGTTTATGCAATGCACCTGCAACATTCCAAAGATGTATGCTAAGTATCTTTAGTGATATGGTGGAGCGAATTATGAAGGTTTTCATGGATGACATCACCATATATGGAGGTACATTTAAAGAATGCTTAGTCAACTTTGAAGCGGTTCTTAACAGATGCATTGAAAAGGACTTGGTGCTCAACTGGGAGAAATGCCATTTCATGGTACATCGAGGAATTGTCCTTGGCCATATCATCTCCGAGAAAGGCATTGAAGTTGATAAAGCAAAGGTGGAACTTATTGTCAAATTGTTATCCCCAACAATTGTAAAAGGAGTAAGATAATTCCTTGGTCATACAAGGTTCTACAAAAGATTTATAAAAGACTTCTCTAAGCTTTCAAAGCCTCTTTGTGAACTTTTGGCTAAGAATGTTAAGTTTATATGGGATGAAAGATGTCAAAAGAGTTTTGATCAATTGAAGCAATTTTTGACAACTGCTCCAATAGTGAGGGCTCCTAACTAGAAACTACCTTTTGAAGTAATGTGTGATGCCAGTGCCTTTGCTATAGGAGCTATGCTTGGCCAAAGAGAAGATGGAAAGCCTTATGTGATCTACTATGCAAGCAAGACATTGAACGAAGCTCAAAGAAACTACACAACTATAGAGAAAGAATTGTTAGCTGTGGTGTTTGCCTTAGACAAGTTTCGTGCTTATCTAGTAGGATCTTTCATCATTGTTTTCACTAACCATTCAGCCTTGAAGTATTTATTGACAAAACAGAGACAAGAAATGAGTGGAGAATGTAATAGCTGACCACCTTTCAAGGTTGGCTAGAGCACACAATTCCCATGTCTTACCTATTAATGATGACTTTCCTGAGGAATCACTTATGTTGCTAGAAAAAAATCCTTGGTATGCTCATATTGCTAACTATTTGGTTACTGGTGAAGTTCCAAGTGAGTGGAAAGCACAAGATAGGAAGCACTCCTTTGCAAAGATTCATGCTTATTATTGGGAAGAGCCTTTCCTTTTCAAGTATTGTGCAAATCAAATAATAAGGAAGTGTGTCCCTGAAGAAGAGCAACAAGGAATCCTCAGCCATTGCCATGAGAATGCATGTGGAGGCTACTTTGCCTCTTAGAAAACAGCTATGAATATGTTGCAATCAGGGTTTTGTTGGCCATCACTTTTCAAAGACGCCCACACCATGTGTAGGAGCTGTGATAGATGCCAAAGGCTTAGGAAGCTTACAAGAAGAAATCAAATGCCTATGAACCCCATTCTAATAGTAGATCTCTTTGATGTTTGGGGTATTGACTTCATGGGACCTTTCCCAATGTCTTTTGGTAACTCTTATATCTTGGTGGGGGTGGACTATGTTTCTAAATGGGTTGAGGCAATCCCCTGTAAACACAATGATTACAGGGTAGTTCTCAAGTTTCTTAAAGAGAACATCTTCTCAAGATTTGGGGTGCCCAAGGCCATAATCAGTGATAGAGGTACTCATTTTTGCAATAGACCTTTTGAAACCCTATTAGCCAAGTATGGAGTGAAGCATAAGGTAGCCACAACTTATCACCCTCAGACTTCCGAGCAAGTTGAGCTAGCAAACAGGGAAATCAAGAACATATTGATGAAGGTGGTGATCACGAGCAGAAGAGATTGGTCTATTAAGCTTCATGATTCACTATGGGCATATAGAATAGCTTACAAGACTATTCTTAGCATGTTTCTCAATCGCCTAGTCTATGGCAAAGCATGCCATCTCCCTGTGGAAGTTGAATATAAGGCTTGGTAGGCAATCAAGAGGTTAAACATGGACTTGATCAGAGTCAGGGCAAAGAGGTGCTTAGACCTTAATGAGATGGAGGAATTAAGAAATGATGCTTACATCAATTCCAAAGTTGCAAAGCAGAGGATGAAGAGGTGGCATGATCAATTAATCTCCAACAAAGAATTCCAGAAAGGACAAAGAGTCTTACTCTATGATTCAAGGCTCCATATCTTTCCTGGGAAGCTCAAGTCAAGGTGGATAGGTCCTTTCATTATTCACCAAGTGCATCTCAATGAGTGGTGGAATTACTGAATTCCAATGGCACAGACACTTTTAAAGTCAATGGTCATCGTCTCAAGCCATTCATCGAACCATTCAAGCAAGAAAATGAGGAAATCAACCTCCTTGAGCCACAGAAAGCCTAAACAAAAAAGGGTTAGATGGACTTGGTTTCACCAAAGTCCATATTTTTGTTTAATTTTGTTAATTTAAAAGCTTTATTAATTGCTTTGATTTTAATTTTGGTCTTAAGTTGTGTTATTTATATGTCACTTAATCTTTTTGAATGATCTAATTTAGGAGGAATTGCAAAGAAATTGAAAGAAGGTCTCTGGGAATAAAGAGGAGCTCAAAAGCAAGGAAAAATCCATGGTCTGCGAAATTTCGTAGCCCAAAAGGGGCCCCTGCGAAAATGGCCCTTGGCTACGAAATAATTTTGTAGCCCCAAGAAGCCGCTGCGAAATCGCCCCTTGGCTGCGAAATGATTTCGCAACCCCATGCACCCCCTCTGTGAAAATTTTCGCAGCTGCGAAACACCCCCTTGGAACACGAGTGCCATTTCGCAGCTGCGAAATGCTCTGCAAAATCCTCTAAGCTTAAAAACTTCAATTTTCGCAGCCACACCCCCTTTTCGCAGCTGTGAAACCACTCCTTGGCACACGAGTGCCATTTCGCAGCCCCCCCCCCCCCCCCTCTCCATTTCACAACTGCGAAATGGGCTGTGAAAATGCCCATTCGTTGCGAAATCCACCCCTTGCTGCGAAATTTCCCATCTGCTGCGAAAATAAAAATCGTCCCTTGGCATCCATTTTTAAACATTATAAATTCCATATTTCATTTTAAACCAATCATTTGAACTTCAAATAGGTGCCAAAGATGAGCCAAACCAGAGCAACCTTCCGTCTGACCCCAAGCCGCGCGCACCTCCAGCCACCTTCTTTGAGATATCCATGGCCAAAACCTGAGGAGCTAAGTCCTCGTCTTCTTCGAGCTGCCTAAGAGTCCCAAGAGTGACCCCTGTCCAAGGCGCCATACTCGAGCCTCCACGACCACTGGTCGTCCCACCTCCAGTTGCGGACGCACCTTTGAGTCCTCCTTCGAGGCGCTATGAGACAAGGAGGCCACCCACCACGCCCAGGGCAAGTTCTTCCCAAGCAAAAAGTCAAGTAGTTGTCCCCCAAAGAAGAAATCCAAGGTATCATAACCAATTGACTTATCAGAGCCGTTTTCAGAGCCTACATCAGAACCCATAGAGCCATTTCAGGCCCCTCCTTTCGTAGAGCAGACTATGCCTTCTGAGGAGCCAACTACAGGAGAGGCAGAGGCATCCACCCCGAGCATTCCGACCTCTGCTGTTGAGCCATCATCTTCACATCATCCTCCAGCCACTATCTAATCATTTGCATAGTTCCCTTTATGTATTTCCTTACTATAGTAGAACTTGTAATCCTATGCTTTTGATATTTTATATGTTGGGATTAGTTGTATTACTTGTTCTCCTTTATATTGTACTTTCATAAAGTAATACAAATCTATCAATTTTTTAGCACTCTTAGCATTATTTTATTTTAATTCCTCTACTCATATCTTTTATTTTTTTTTAAACATGTGGTTTCTCCAATTCTACTCAAACTTCATATCATTCAGGAGGCACCACTTCCTCCCTGTAATTTCAATCGCTCATGCCACATTAAGGACAATGTTCAGCTTGGTTGGGGGGAGTGAGTTGAGGAAGGAAGTTTTAGTTATTAATGTTAAGTTATTTTGGTAATTTAGTTGATTTTTATTTAATTTTAAAATTTTTAAAGTTTTTATTCTACTCTCCATGGTTATTAAGGAAAAATTCTCAAAATGAAATGAGAGAAATTGAATTTTTGTCTTTTTACGTGACTTAGAGTTTGTATTATGATTACTAAAGTTGGTGAATTGTTGAGCTTCTATTGAATTCAACCTTAGTTCTTCCACTTTAAGCTATTCACACACTGTGCACAATAGGTTCCGATTATAAGATGAAAAATTATTTCCCTCTTGACTTAGGAAAATTTTAGACTTGGTACCTTTGACTCCATTTAATAGTGTTGGGACACCTTATAAAAGGCCAATAAGCCTTTGAAAAAAAAGAAAGAAAGAAAAAATGTTTTACTTGCCTTGAAACCCGAGCAAGGTCTAAGGGGTATATGGTGAAAATCTTTAAAACCTGGTGCATTAAGCCTTAATTGGTTGGGAGTCACCGACCTCAATGCTCGTTACAAGGGTGAATAGGTGGAGTTTAATATACTGTAGGTGCTTGGGTATTAAAATTCATTCTCAAATGTCCGGGGTAAAATATGAGGAGTTAGTGGTTGAAAGATCCTTAAAGCTTGATGCCCTAAACCTTAATTGGTTGGGAGTCATCGATGGACCCCCGTTATATGGACAATTTAGAAAAAATACCTTTAAGCCTTGTACTCCTACAATGAAAAAAATTGTGAAACAAAAGGGGGCATTCTTGGCCTATTGAATTTGGTCAGTTTGCTAAGTGTTGAAAAAGAACTAGGTTGGGGGGAGAGATTAGTTTAGCATACTATATTCGGAAGCTATCAAGTAACACTTAGATTTTAATGGAAGAGTGAGGTTTGGTCCTTTGGAAGTGGAAATGATTTTAAAGCTTCAATTTGCATAATGCCTTCTCTTTATGAATTGTGTTTAGGCAAAGTATTTGATAACTCTTGTTGAAATTTGATTTTATATTTCTTTAATGTTCCATGTGAGAGTTTGATCATCATGCCACTTAAAATTTTTTGAAGTGATCAGCATGATTTTGTAAAGTATATTACTGTTTAGTTTACTTTTTCTCTCATTTATTGCTAAGGGACTAGCAATATGTCGGTTGGGAGGAGTGATTACTACTCAAAAAGTGCTATTTGATAGCTTGTAATTAACTCTTTTAAACACTTTTGAGTATTAGTTATTATCTTTTAACTCAATTAGCATATTAAGGACCTTTGCAATCGTTTCTAATCAAATTGTGTAAGTTTTGGTGCTTTTGATAGTAATTTGATCACCAAAGCCATCCAAGATTGAGGAGAGTTCTGTGGAATCCATGGCAAAGCAATGGGAAGCTCATTAACATGAATAACCAAAGCTTTGTAGCTTTATAGTCCTTTGCCATAAGCAAATCATGAATGCAAGGAGGGAAAGCAAAGAGAGAAATCTAACATGAAGAATTCAAGAGGACAGCAACTTTTGGACACTTTTGGAGTACTTCCTGAAGCCCATTTGATGCATACTATATGTCGTTTCGAAGCTCAGGAAGTCATCAATCCAACACTTCAAACAGTACACGATTCGGAGTTGAAATGAAGAAGTTAAAGCCATTGGAAGCCAATCACACCAAGCTAAAGGCCAATTTCACAGGCTACAATATCAGACTTTGGCTACGAAATGGTGTCCTTTAGCTTGCAAAATTTCACAACCATCTTGCATGCCTGTGAAATCCTCCTGAGTGCTTCCAGATATTTGCGACCGACATTTTTAGATTTTTTTGCTTCAGATATTTGATGTCTAAATCCCCATTCTCTCCTTGTAATCCACCAATTATAGGATTCCTTAGTTATTAAGTAAGAACAAAGGGTAAATAGCCTCATATATATTGTTTGTAATTTCCATTACATATATATCTCGGGAGCTTGTTCTCAGAGACAACTTTTGTATATTTTTTAAGGAAGTAAAATACAGAGCTTTGCTCTGCCTTACCTACTCATTTTTATTGTATTTTTCTTACTAGCCAAACAAGGTCTGAGGATGTTTCCTCATAGAATGAGTGGCTAGGCTTTTAGTTCCTTGGAGCTAAGGTAGCCGGGTAAGGCCCCGAATGCAAGAATTGGTAGTTTTGTTGTTTCAGCTGTTAATGAAGAGAAAGTGTGACCCCTTAATGATTTCTATGTTTTTAGTTAACGTAAAACGCCTTCAATTCACCTGCACCAACACTTGGTAAGGCAAGTGATCTCCGTCCATTAAGATGCACTAGTTTACCTCTTGCGAGCTTTTGGGAGGTGACTTGAAGGTAGGATTTTCTAGAATTGCCAACACTTAGTAAGCTTTTGGACTCTAAGAAGACATCCATTAGTTATCTCTTGCGACCTTGAGAAGGGAAGTCCAAGGTTAATGATCACCTTGAATGGAAAATGCTAGGTGAGAGGCACGAGCCATTGCAAGTTGCATCAGTGAGAGGGATTTAGTGCTGAAATCCATTAAAGGGAAACATCTGTACAACACCGGTTAGAGAATTAACTATATGTTAATTCTCTAATGCGAGGAAAAGATTCAAGTGACCAGAGCTCTGTTTTTGCATGAAGAGCCTGACCCCAGTGAACCTAAAACTCCAAGGAAGGCTTTTCTTCATAAGTAATTCCCATTACTTTCTTTTTAGTTAGCTTAAAATCAATCATTTTTCAACCAAAGTTTATGTTTTCTTTTGAAGCTAACCTTGAAATGAAAAAGCACCAATTCAACTTTGAATTGGTATCAGTTGTAAGTTGAAAACCCTTCCCAGTGATCGATCCTAGAGCCACTATGCTATATTAGCTAAGGCTATCCTAGTGCATGGTGATATAGGTTATAAATTTTGTTGATTACTCCTGTCTAAGGACCAAACTCAAGGTACACTAGCTAGGCACAAGATCAGCATGATAAGAGGCATGTCCTACTTACTTAGCTTGGGATTGGGTCGTCACTAGTAGGGGCCACATGAGTTTGCATTCATAATTAATCATGACACACCCTACGATTTGGGTTACAATCCTATAGAGGAAGATGCACGTCACATGGTGCGACTACTCATGGACAGGGTGAGGGGTTGTTTGTCTGGCATTCCATTTGATTATCCCTTTCGCCTGTATACCTTTCACTTAGCTGACTACTTTATCAGAGGTTCAAAGCATGTACCCCGCATGGAGGAGATTGACCATATTTCGAAGACAGTAGAGATTTAGGATATCTAGCAGGCACTGGGTCAGATGCATTTGAGTTTTAGGATCACCGAGGCATCCGATGCTGTGATAGTTGCACCCTCATCGCCAGACCGAGCCAGGATGTTCTCTATGTGTTTCCCGGATGAGGTCTTTGATTATGGATTGCTCGTGGATTCTAAAGGTGGAACCGATGGAGCGACCCTTGATGATTCCTACACTGACGAGATGGACATGATAAGCATAGATCATATTCTTGCCATAGCTTCACATGGGCCTCATTCTGCTTTTGATATGTTTGGAGTTTCTATGCTTGAGTTAGATGGAGATGACTCTATTATTGATGTTGCTACTCCTGATTTTACTTCTATTGAGGAAGCGTCTGATCTTATGAACCCACCTCTTCTTTTGACTCTATGTCCGGGTTTTTCACCCGCTATGATGTTATGTCTGATGGAAATAATAATGATATGAGCATTTTCGAGTACTTACCTGTGTCATGGCATTTCCCTTTGATTGCACCTTAGGCACCCACAACACAAATACATGATATTGATGATGTGGGAAACCCATATGGCCCACTGATTGGTCAGTTAGATTGTGATTCAACTCAAAAGAAAGGAAAGTTACACCCGTTTTTTGTAGCACCGAGTCAATGGATTTCGGGACCTCTGATCAGCCCAAGGAGCTTAAGATTGGCTCTTCCTTCTCTTTTGAGGAGAGGATTAGACTAATTAACCTACTCTGGTCATACTTGGATGTATTTGCATGGTCATATGAGGACATGCCAGGCCTCAACCCCTCTATAGTTCAACATCATCTGCCTATTCTACCATACGCTAAACCAATTAAGCAGAAATTGAGAAGACTGCACCCTCGATGGAGTTTACAAGTTAAGGAGGAGATTTAGAAACAACCCAGTGTTGGTTTCTTATTTATGGTTGAGTATTCTAAGTGGCTGGCTAATGTTGTTCCTGTTCCTAAGAAGGATGGCAAGGTTAGGGTTTGTGTCGATTTTAGGGATCTTAACAAGGCCAGTCCTAAGGATGATTTTCCCCTTCCACACATTGATATGTTGGTTGATAGCACTACAAGGCATTCTATGTTATCATTTATGGATGGGTTTTGTGCGTATAATCAGATTTTGATGACTCCAAATGATATAGAGAAGACATCTTTCATCACTAAGTGGGGTACTTATTGCTACAAGGTCATGCCATTTAGGTTGAAGAATGCAAGAGCCACTTATCAAAGAGCTACTACTACTTCGTTCCATGACATGATGCATAAAAATGTTAAAGTATATGTGGATGACATGATAGTGAAATCCTAAAACAGGGTAGATCACCTAGCAACCTTACAAAGATTCTTTGAGAGGATCAGACAGTTTAGGTTGCGATTAAATCCCAAGAAGTGCACCTTTGGGGTAACTTATGGGAAGTTATTAGGGCATATCATCAGTGAGCGTGGTATAGAGGTTGATTTGGAGGAGATCATAGCCATACTTGACATGCCTGTGCCGAGGACTGAGAGAGAGGTAAGAGGCTTTCTAGGCAGATTATAGTATATTAGTCTTTTCATTGTTAGATTGATAGACATATGCTAGCCTATTTTTCATCTTCTAAGAAAGAACCAACATACAGTTTGGAATGATGATTGCCAGCATGCTTTTGAGAAGATTAAGAAGTGTCTCATTTCTCCTCCAATATTAGTGCCTCCCACACCGGGCCACCCTCTGCTCCTATATTTGTTAGTTTTAGACATGGCCTTAGGGTGCATGTTAGCTCAGCTCAATGATTTAGGGAATGAGCGAGCCATTTACTACCTGAGTAAGAGAATGCTTGAGTATGAGTGCAAATACATTATGATTGAGTGTCTCTGCTTGGTATTGGTTTGGGCCACCAAGAGACTAAGGCACTACACAATAAAATACCCCATACACTTGGTCTCATGATTGGATCTGTTGAGATAACTGTTCAACAGGCCTGTTCTGACTAGTAGGCTCATGAGATGGTTGGTACTTGATTCGTTCCCAATTGGTGTATCAGCTGATTCATGTCCTCTCAATGGTCCCTAACAATGGTGCCATTTGATTCGTGTCCAGTTGGTGTATGTCCTGTTGATTGGTGCTCAATCAACTGGAGTCCCTTGATTTTGGTCCTCAAATGAGAGTAATCAACAACATTTATAACCTATTACACCATGTACTAGGATAGCCTCAGCTAGCATAGCATAGTGGCTCTAGGATCGTTCACTGGGATGGGTTTTCACTTCACAATTGATATTAATTCAAAGATGAATTGGTGTTTTTTCATTTCAAGGTTAGCTTTAAAAGAAAACATAAACTTTGGTTGAAAAAGGCTTGGTTTTAAGCTAACAAAAAATAGTAGTAATTGAAATTACTAATAAAAAAAAACGTTTCTTGGAGTTTCAGATTACTAGGCTCAGGTTCCTAATACAAAAAGAGAGTTTCGGTCACTTGTTTCTTTTCCTCACATAATTAACATATAGTTAATTCTCTAACCGGTGTTGTACAGATGCTTCCCTTTAATGGGTTCAAACACTAAATCCCTCTCACTGATTCATCTTGCAATGGCTCGTGCCCGTCACTTAGCATTTGCCATTCAAGGTGATCTTTAACCTTGGATTACCCGTCAAAAGCTCGCAAGAGATAACTAATGGATGTCTCCTTAGAGTCCAAAAGCTTACCAAGTATTGGCTATTCTAGAAAATCCTACCTTCAAACCACCTCCCAAAGGCTCACAAGAGATAAATTAGTGTATCTCAATGGACGGAGACCACTTGCCTTATCAAGTGTTGGCTCAGGTGATTTTAAGGCGTTTTAAGTTAACTAAAAAGATAAAAACCATTAACGGGTCACACTTTCTCTTCATTAAAAACTGAAACAACAAAACTTCCAATTTATGCATGTGGAAACTTACCCGGCTTTCTTCACTCCAAGAGACAAAGAGCCTAGCCACTCATCCTCTGAGGAAACATCCTCAGAGTTTGTTTGGCTAGAAATAAAAATAACGAGAAAACAAAAATATGAAGGAAAAACAGAGCAAGTGTTCTGTAAAATATATTTCTTACTTTGATCCTCCTCTCGTCGGATTACATATCTTACAAGATTGATTCTATATCTATATTACATTGGTTCAAAGATATATATATATATAGAGAGAGAAGATATTTTCTAAGAAATATCCCAATAATATCTTTGACTGATTACAAGGAGAAAATAGAAATTTACACAAAATATCTTGAGAAAAAATCTAACTTAGTCGGTAGACAATATTTGAGATTGCACAGGTGGATTTCGCACGTTGAATTATCCATTTTCCAAGTTTGAACTTTGATTTTGCAAGTTGAATTTGTGATTTCACAACTTGGAGGTGATTCCGCAACTTGGAGGTGATTCCGCAACTTGGAGATGATTTGCAACTTCATTCGCAACTTGGAGGTGATTTCGCAACGTGGTTCGCAGCTGCGAAGATGGAGGCTTGGGCTGCGAAATGGCACTTGTGTGCCAAAGGTGGGTTTCGCAGCTCATTTTGCAGCTGCGAAATGGCACTCGTGTGCCAAGGGGTGGTTTTGCAGCTGCAAAACCACTTGCAAAATGGGGGCTCAGCTGCGAAATTGAGAATTTTTAGGTGTGGAGGATTTCGCAACCATTTCGCAGCTGTGAAATGAGAGGGGGGTGTGTGAAATGGCACTCGTGTGCCAAACGGGTGTTTCACAGCTGCGAAAATTTTCACAGAGGGGGCATGGGGCTACGAAATCATTTCGCAACCGATGGGCGATTTAGCAGCGGCTACTTGGGGGCTGCGAAATTATTTCGCAACCAAGGGCCATTTTCGCAGGGGCCCTTTTTAGGCTGCGAAATTTCACAGACCATTGCTTTTTCCTTGCTTTTGAGCTCCTTTTGATTCCCTGAGACCTTCCTTCAATTCCTTTGCAATTCCTCCTATTTTGATCATCCAAAAACCTATGTTAAATCAAAACAAAGTAAAATTAAAGCATTAAAATCAAAATTAAAGCATTGAAATCAAAATTAAAACAAGTAATAAAATAAAACAAAAAGATATGGACTAGCTAGTCTTTAGAAAGACTAAGTCCATCAAAAAATTTGATCCTGATTCAACTTGCCCGGATCCCATATGAAGTTTAAATCCCTCACTTGAGACTTGCTCTGTATGATTTTGCCATACAAAGCTTGGGGGAAAGGTGGAGGCATATGTTTCTTCATCATTTTTTCCTTGATGACTATCATTTGTGGTTTTTCATCTATATAGTCATCTTTCTCTATGTTTTTCCCCTTTTTCTTTCCTTTGATTTCATGACTTCCCAAGCTTCAAAACGACATATAGTATGCATGAAATGGACTCCAGGAAGTACTCGAAATGTGTCCAACAGTTGCTATCCTCTTGAATTCTTCATGTTAGATTTCTCTCTTTTTCCTCCTTGCATTCTTGATTGGCTTTGGCAAAGAACTACGAAGCTCAAAAGCTTGGATTCTTCGTTTAAATGAGCTTCCATTTGCTTTGCCATGGATTATATAAAGCTCTCTCTCATCTTAGATTGTTTTGGTGATCAAAAAGCTATCAAAAACACCAAAACTTAACACAATTTGATTAGAAACGATTGCAAGGATCCTTAACATGCAAATTGAGTTAAAAGGTAATAACTACTACTCAAAAGTGTTTAAAAGAGTTAATTACAAGTTATAAAATAGCACTTTTTGAGTAGTAATCAGTACTGTTGACAAAGTTTGATATTCACTGCATCACGTAGAAATCGGTGAAGGGTAGCATTGTCGCAGATCACTTAGCTTCATTACTGATATCCGATGACAAATCAATTGATGACGATTTCCCTTATGAGTAGTTTGTTTCAACTACCGATATTGTAGGATGGCGCTTGTATTTTGATGGCACCGCCAATCAGTCAGGATTTGGCATTGGCATCTTGTTAATATCACCCCAGGGTAATCATATCCCAGGTCTGTTCGATTAGCATTTTCTGATCATCACCGATTGACAAATAAAGTTATGGAGTATGAGGCATGCATCATAGGTCAAGAGAGTGCACTTGATCTTGGGGTCAAACAATTGGAGACCCACGGGGATTCCAACTTAGTTATACAGCAAATTCAGGGTATTTGGAGGACTTAGGATGAGAAGTCGAAACCTTACCATGCTTACTTGGACTTTTTGATTGATAGATTTGATGAGTTGAGGTATATACATATGTCTAAGGCAAAGAATCAGTTCGCTGATGCGTTAGCCACCTTGGCTTCTGTGATTGAGATTCCTACAGGGATGACTATGCGACCATTGTTGATTGAGTCCAGATCTGCACCAGCTTACTGTTGTTTGATTGGAAATATCAAGGATCAAGCTGAGATACTATGGTATCATGATATTCATCAGTTTCTAGCATATGGTGCTTACCCTAAGTTAACCACGGCCAAGAATAGGAGAGCATTGAGACAGTTGGCCACCAGATTTGCTATTTGTGGGAATGCCCTTTACAAAAGGTCATCAAATGGCATATTGTTGTTATGTATAGACCGAGCCATAACATATAAGGTGATGAGAGAGATCCATGCAGGAGTCTGCGGACCACACATAGGAAATCACATGTTGGCACATAAAATCACGAGGACTGACTACTTTTGGTTGACTATGGAGACAAATTGCTGCCAGTTTGTACAGAGATATCCAAAATGTCAGATGCATAGAGACTTGATACACATACCTCCATCTAAGCTACATGCACTTACATCCCCTTGGCCATTTTCAGTGTAGGGTGTTGATGTGATAAAAAAGGTCTCTCCGAAATCCTCCAGTGGTCATGAGTACATCCTGGTAGCTATTGATTATTTCACCAAATGGGTGGAAGCTACTTCTTATGCCATCTTGACAATGACTAAGGTGGCCAAGTTCATCAAATCACATATTATCTATCGATACGGGATTCCTCATGAGTTGATCTCAGACAGAAGGGTACATTTCAGAGGTGAAGTGGATACACTAGTTTAGGAATATGGTATTCATCACCATCGGTCGTCTATGTATAGGCCGTAGACTAATGGGGCAGTTGAGGTCGCAAACAAGAATATCAAGAGGATTCTACGAAAGATGGTCAAGATGTCTCAAAATTGGTTAGAGAAGCTTCATTTTTCATTATGGGCATATCACACATCATTTCGCACATCCACAGGGGCTACTCCCTTTTCGTTGGTGTATGGCATGGAAGTTATCCTACCTGTTGAGATAGAGGTGGGTCCATTGAGAATAGCTTTGGAGCATTAGATTGCTGAGACGGATTGGTTGCGAGCTAGGTACGACCAGTTGAATTTACTTTATGAAAAGAGATTGAGGGCCATAGATCACATGCATGCTTATCAGAGGAAAATAGTATGTGCATTCAGGAAGAGGGTTAAGCCTAGGAAATTTCAGAAAGGTGATCTAGTCTTGAGGGTCCTTAGGGGATTGATCGATGACCCTAGGGGTAAGTTTAGACCAAGTTGGAGCGGGCCTTATGTTATCCTAGAGTTGACTTGAGAGGGAGCCACCTGGTTGATAGATTTAGATGGAAATCAGTTTTCGGAGCCAGTCAAGGTGGATTAGTTGCAAAATTTTTACGCATGAGATCATGGTCGAAGAATGGGTGGCCATCATTTCGAGTAGCCATATCCCTTTTGCATGTCCATACATTGATATATCTAGTTGCTAGCCCATTGAGCCTCACATGGTACATTACGACCTTTTCGTTCACTTAGCCTTGCATACCTTTTCTCACCTAGGTTGGAGGCCTCTTATTGTGCACTTTGCAATTATTTTCTTGATCAAAAAGTATTGTGAGAACATTGTGTCATTGTTCATTTGTTCCTTTTGTAGGTTGTCATGGTTTTTCTTTCCTCTATTTGGCATTGTCGCTCTGTCTGTCTTTGAGTTTTGTTTTTATCGTGTCATCTCATTCTTCTTTTGTTTTCCCTTGTGTGATGATGATGCGTTCTCGTCCCAGCATTTCAAATCAAGTATGTCACACCCTTCATTCGGCCCCTAGGTTTTGATCCAGGAGTCTTAGTTTGGGAGAACCATTTGGGTTTGGGGTTTGAGAGTCACTTTAGATTATGCTAGTGTAGCCTTCAGCTTACTTGGTTTGTGGCTTCATTGAGAAAAAAAAAAAAAAGATTAAGCTCGTTCGATTTTCATTTCATTGATGTTGGGGTTAGCCTTGTTAGCCGTCAGTATCACGGCTCAGTCATCAAATGTCATTTTGCGTATAAGGGATTTTATTTTTCTTCTAAGAGTGAGTGAGAGCATTGTATGATCCATTTCTACATGGATTTGGGAGACACGTCGAGAGTGAGGATTCGGTTTCCTTAGCATTGGGTCCCTTGGATCATTATCTACATCACCATTCCCATCCTATAGTGGCCTGCTTCGACCTGTCATTATTGGGATCAGTTATTCTTCGTTATCACACATTGCCATGCTTTCTATCCCGATTGTTTTCACTATTTTCTTCTACACTCCTTTGTCATTTGTCTCACCGCTTTTCGTTTTCTTCTACCATCTTCGATCATCGTTTTGCTTCTTAAACAACGTGTCCTCTAGTGTTTATAACCTATCATTTGGCATTGTTCATTTGTATGTAGGCTAAGTCACTAAGCTCACACAATTCTCCAATATTTGACATTGCGCACTCAGAGGCTTGGTATTATCTTTTGGGTATTTGGGCCTTGTTTCCCATCATTTCATTCACCTTTTACCCATGGCCTTCATTATGGTCCGAGTCATAAGACCACCCTAAGGACATGAGATCTTGTGTTTGCTTCGACATATTTCATTTAGACAGGCTCCGTCCACTGGTTGAAGTACGGGATGTCGGCCGACCTTCGTTTCTTGAGGATATCGAGGAATCACATAATGCTTCCTCCATTCAATCTCCTCACCTCTAGTTTATGATCAAAGACAAATGATGCATACCCCTTATCCTTGCATGATGACATCAGTTCTTACATGTACACATGCAGTCCATTTCACTTGGAGATGTTTGCCATCGATGTTTAGACATACTCCACATTCAGTCTGGATTCTTCATACAATAGAGTGCTTCCAAGGCTTACTCGAGATCAGATTCATCCATATTCATTGACCTAGTAGGAGTGTACATTGGGGCATATCCCATGCATTGTCATGTTCACATGTTCAGACGGATGATGGTCTTTAGAGATGCGTTTTCGTAGTTGGTTCGCTAGGGAATACATATGTCAGATGTATATCCAAGGGCATTCCCCTTAATAGCTCTATGGACACCAGATGTTTTGAAAAATAGTGCATGATTTGTTATTTATGATTATGTGTGATGCTTTCAGCTCGTTGATTTTAACCGCATGTGCAGTTATGGGATTCTGACGTGGTACTAATATCCTAGACTAGGGCATACCCCTTTCTGACATGGTACTGATATCCTAGACTAGGGCATACCCCTTTTTCTGACATGGTACTGATATCCTAGACTATGGCATCCCATTTTCTTTCCGCCTCTCGTCAATATTTGATGTTTGTGTATCGTCCTATAGGGGCTTACCCCCTTCTTTATCTTGATTTAGGTGTTTGATTTTCTTACTTATTCGAGTCATTTATTAGCATTTCCTAGACGCTATATTAGGGCATACCCTCTCTTTCTTTTGAGTTGTTTGCTCCCCAAGTCCATCGACAGCTCTCCGACATCGTGTCTGGATCCCTTATATTTTCGGTGGCTCTCCGGCATCATGTCCGGATCCCCTATCTTTTCGACGGCTCTCTAGCATCGTGTCTGGATCCCCTATCATTTCAGCGGTTCTCCGACATTGTGTCCAAATCCCTTTTCTTTTTGGCAGCTCTCCGACATCATGTCTAGATACCCTTTCTTTTCGGCAACTCTCTAACATTATGTCCGGATCCCTTATCTTTTCGACTATTCTCTGGCATGTCCAGATCCCTTATTGTTTCAGTGGCTCTCCGACATCGTGTTCAAATCCCCTATCTTTTTAGCTGCTTTCTAGGATCGTGTCCGGATCCCCTATCGTTTTGACGGCTCTCCGACAACGTGTCTGGATCCCTTATATTTTCGACGGCTCTCCGGCATCGTGTTCAGATCCCCTATCATTTTGGCAGCTATCCGACGTCGTGCCTGGATCCCCTATCTTTTCAACGGCTCTCTGGCATCGTGTCCGGATCCCCTATCTTTTTGGCAACTCTTCTACATCATGTCCGAATCCCCTATCATTTTGAAGGCTCTTCGGCATCGTGTTCGAATCCCTTACCGTTTCGACGGCTCTTCGACATCCTATTTTTTCAACGGCTCTCTGACATCTTGGTAAGATCCCCTATCTTTTCAGCGACTCTATGGCATCGTGTCCGGATCCCTTATCTTTTTGGTGGCTCTCCGGCATCGTGTCTGGATCCCCTATCTTTTTGATAGCTCTCCAACATCGTGTCTGGATCCCCTATCTTTTCAACAACTCTCCGACATCATGTCCAGATCCCCTATCATTTTAGAGGCTCTCCGACATCATGTCTAGATCTCCTATCCTTTCGGCAACTCTCCAGCATCGTGCCTAGATCCCTTAGTCCTTAATCATTGTGACCCAACTCCTTTAACCTTTGGTATTGTTGTGTGGGAACAAAATTGTTGGCCTTTGATTTATTCACTATAGTTCATTTCTACTCATTCATCGCTTGTGCTTTGTGCTCATGAACCACTCATTCATTCACTCTACTAATAGGGGCATACTTGTAGACCCTCAATTTTGTCCCTTGCCACTTGCATGTATCTTGGGGGTGTCGCCCAAACCTAATTTTTGTATGTCACAGCCATGGAGCCCTTGTTGGGCTTAGTCGGTTTTCGAACCTCATGTGAGTTCACCTATGGTTCGATTTAGTGCAAGCATTTGGTCCATTATGAAATGCCCTCATGGAAAATTCCTTGGTTTATATCATGCTATAGGATAAAGGTTAGGGTCTCCACAAAAACTTTAGTTTAGTTGGAGCTTGCTAAAGCCCATACAAATATGGAGCACTCTAGCTTATTTTAGTCATTTCTCCCTCATACGAGCTCAGAATTGTGCACCATTTTTTTTTTTTTGGTTGAATTCCTTACTCTTGAAGGAATATTTTTTAAAAATTTGATCATTTTTCTCAATCGGGTCGACTGGTTTGCAACCGGCTTAACCGGTTCGTCAGGGCAGCTTACTGAAGCCCATCTAAAACTAGAGCACTTTGGCTTGTTTAAGTCATTTCTCCCTTATCCGAGCTCAGAATTGTGCACCATTTTTTTTTGTTGGATTCCTTACTCTTCAAGGAATATTCTATCAAATTTTGAGAATTTTTCTCAACTGGGTCAATGCAACCGACTCAACCGGTTCGTTGGGGCAGCTCGTTGAAGCCCAGCCAAATTTGGAGTACTCTGGCTTGTTTTAGTCATTTCTCCCTCATCCGAGCTTAGAATTGTGCGCCATTTTATTTTATTTTTATTCCTTACTTTTCAAGGAATATTTTATCAAAATTTGAGAATTTTTCTCAACTGGATTGACCGGTTTGCAACTCGTTGAAGCCCATCCGAATCTAGAGCACTCAAGCTTGTTTTAGCCATTTCTCCCTCATCCAAGCTCAGAATTATACACCATTTTTTTTTTTTTTTTGGATTCCTTACTCTTCAAGGAATATTCTGTCAAAATTTGAGAATTTTTCTCAACCGGCTCAACTGGTTTTCAGGTTGATTGTAACCCATCCTGAATCCATGTGGATTCTTGACAGGTAAGCAATGGTGGATTTATAAGGGGCAACTACCCACCTCATGACTGAAGAAGGAGTTGAATAAAAGGCATTTCAGAAAGAGTGTGAGGGAGAATTTTTGAAATTTTGGGTGGGATACTCTGCTGGGGTGATGACTAAAAGTGTGTGGGAGGGGGGGAGAGATTCTTGGCATCTCTGAGGGCTCTGCATCTAGAGAGAGAAGGGAGCAAGAGAAGAGAAAGAAGAAAAGGGAGACATTTGAGAAAGGGAAGCTGATTTTGCTGTGGTTTGCTGGAGGTTTTAAAAAAAAAAAAAAAAAAAAATAGGGCAGCTTGGAGCCCAACTATTCTCATTGGAAGGAGCCTTTCCAGGTGCGTTTGTTGTAGCTTCTTTGACCATTTCCACTCATTACTCTGTTTTTCTTTCATTCTCTCTGGTTATCTTTAATTTTCTAAGCATTGTTCAATTGTTTGGGGTGTGGATGTGGTGTTGTAATACTCTTCTCTCTCATATATATATATATTTGGGATAGGATACCTAATCCATCTTAAAACATCATTGAGGGGCTTATAGTTGATGACTAGTCTAGGTGTTCCTCTTTCAAGTTCAGCTTGTTTCTGAACATAAAAGGCAGAACAACTCCAGGGGGACTTAGACTTCCTTATCAACTTCTTATCTATGAGATCCTGGATTTCTTTTTCACAATAGCTTAACAAATCCTTGTTCATTTGGATTGGTCTTGCTTTAGTGGGAATATATTTCTCACTAAAATCAGGCTCATAAGATAATTCTACCTCATGCTGCTTCCTGTGCCAAAATGCATTAGTAATGTTAGAACACACTTCCCTAATAATTTTATTCTTAAAATTTTCTATGGTATCTTGAGTTTTCTTAACCTTCAATTGATCTTCTGTTCTAACCGGAGCAATCTCTTGCTTTAAGAGACTAATATGATTTTGCTTAGCCTTAATCACCTGATCTTTTATGGTGTTTATACTTCTTTCTCCAGGTGGATTGGCAAATTCAAACAGAATTTCCTTATCTAAAAGCTTAGTTCTTATACCTTGATCATCTACCCACATGGGAAAGATGGAGCTTAAGAAAGGGACTCCAAGGAGAGCTTTCTCCTTGAGATCTTTAACAAGAATGAAGGTTTGCTTAATGCAAATGCCTTGGTTACAAATATGGGCATTCGATAGCTTGTACTTGATAATAAGCTTTTTACCATTAGCACCAAAAAGGGCTTGCCTGGTTTTCTCATAAAGTTGGGTAGGTACAAGACCTTCTTGTAGACAATTCAAAGCTGCACCTGAATCAATTAAAGCAATAATATCAAGGATAAATTTATTCTTAATTACTATAGTAAGGGAGACTTCCCCCATTTGGAAGATAACTTTACTAATAGTATTTAAGTATGCATATATCTTATCACTATTGCCTTGTGAAGATTCAAGAACTTCTTCAAAGTCTTCCTTTTTAGGATTACTGTGGTAAAAACCTACCCTATTGATATAATCATGAGGGATAGGGAATTCTGAGCTTGTTGGTTGTCTTAGGTTCTTAATATCCTTCTTATACTGCCCTATTTCTTCTTGAAGATCTTTAATAGTCAGGGTTGTAAGGATAATTTCTTGTTTATCACTATGATCCTTAAAAGGGTTTTGGATAGAAGGTTCTCTGGTTAACCTAATTAGTCCATTATCTTTTGCTTTTGGACTAATATTCCTTTTAACCAAAAGGATTCTCCTATGGGAAGGTAGAGGTGTTTCATGGATAGCAAAAGTTTGAGGTGTCTCAGGGATAACAAGATTATCTTTAACCTTTTGGTTTATTCTATCAATGAAAGCTTGATCAATTTGAGGATTTTCCTGGAACTTCTTAGATAATTCAAAAGGCTTAAACAAAGGCTTATTATCATTCTTAACAAAAGGCTTCTTAAGGTGATCCTAAGTTTCAATAATCTCCTCAACTCTGTTGACTTGATTTCCAAGGGTTATGAGAAACATATTAGTATAATTGATTTGTTCCATAATCCTTCTAATATCGGTTGCACTAGCAGTTCCTTTATCCTCCGGCTTAGTCTTAAAAGGCGAAGCTGTGACTATGGTTCCATTAATATTTTTTTCTATCTTAGCTTCAGGAGGATGAATGGATTCTATAACAATGTTGTCACTGGTTTTTCATATCTTAGCTTTTGTAGAGGTATTGTTAATATGCTTACAAGGATAATCTGGATATTCCTCTTGTTTGAAGAGTTCAAACCAAATCCAAAACTTAATATTTTTCTTTTCTTGTCTTAAGTAGGCATAGAATTCTTCTTGGTAAATGGTTCTAATGACCTTAGGGACAGTGCTAAAGAACCAATCATTTCTTTGCTTATTGACTTCAGAATAGAAGTCTTTTCTTAAGAGATCCTTGTTGATCTCAAAGTCTTCATCACTTAGGCTTTTTGTGTTAATCATCTGGGAATAGGTAAGAGACATTACAAGGGACTCAGCCTGTTGGGATTCCTGAGTAGACTCATTTTCCTCAGAGTAAAATGGTCTAGCCACGTTGGTGTGACTTCTGACACCTGTTAGCTTAATATTCTTAGGATTTCTTGAGTTGGAACCTTCTTCTTCCCTAGTGGTTCTAACTGGGATGGAAGAGCTTGAAGCTCTAGAGGGTTCATAAACAGAAACTCTAGGGCTGCTAGAATGTCTGAAAGAGTTGGAGAAAACCACTTCTCCTCCTCCATCAGGATATTGAACAATTTGTTCAATACTTTCAGATCGCTGTGGAATGGCTGGAACAGCATTAGCAAAATGCCAATTTTCAGGAAACTCAACATCTTTCCACAAGATCTTCTTGGGGATGATGAAATCTGACTTATCTAGCATATCTAAGTGAAAATAAGTGGTCTCACCTTTAGGACTGGTGCAAAGAGCCCCAGATCCAACGCTTGTGTTCATGCTCTTATAGGCAAACCTGGTTATGATTGAAACAGGACTGTTTCCTGGTTTGATCTTAAAGCCATGGGTCTTAATATGCAAGACAACGGAATCTAAGATGTCTGCATCTCTTATTCTAACTGTGAAGTTAGAATAGCACTGGAAATAAACTGGGCCATCATTCAGTCCAGCTTGGACTGCGCCTATAATAGAATCTCGATATTCGAGATGCCTATTATCCCTTAAACACATGACAATAGAGGTGTTTAAACCTAATCTTGTCAAAGGCTTAGCTGCTACTTGAATCATACCAAAGTGTATGAAATTATAGCCATCTCTCTTATGTTTTTCAATGGATCTGTTATCTAGAAGTCTTATGACTTGGTCGTCTTGTTCTAAGCTGACTGACATTTCAGAGGTCTTGATGGTATAATCTGTGAAGAACTTAAAGGTTTCTTTCTTATAAATTTCTTGATTATATATATATATATATATATATTATCTAAATATGACTACTCTCTCTACAATTCAGTCATTTCTCTATTTCTACTACCTTTTCATCTCTGTTTGGTTTTCTGTCTACTGTTAGGTTGGGTTGTGTTGGTTCTTTTGAAGGGCATTTAATTTGGCATACTTTCTCTTTGTTGTTTAAGATTGGATCATACTTGGGTGGCTCCTGGTTTGGTACATCTTCACTTGAAGTAGACTCAAAGGCTCGAAACCCTTTGTTGATCCTCATTTTTATTTTTTTTAGTCTTGGTTTTGGACAGTGGATGATCACAAATTATCAGATCTAAGAGGGGATCGTCAGCTCTTTATTCTTGATTGTCTTCTTTGTAACTTGCTATCTTTTTTTATGCTTGAATCGGAAACATGGCAAACCGGTAGTGGGCACTTTCAACAGCTGAAAATATGATTTTAGTGGCCATAAATGGGTGAATTATCATGACTGAATTTTCGTGGAAAATTATGGAAATAGTGGCCTTGTGTGTGTGAATTTCTATGGCTAATTTTTTTAGAGAAAAAATGGAGAAAAGTGGTCACATTAATGGATATTCATAGCTGAATTTTAGTGGCCGTGTTTGCTAAATAAAGAAGCTAAATTTTATGGAAGTTTAAGTAGAGAAATGTTGAAATTTTAATGAAAACCATGACTGAAATTCGAGTGAATATTTGCTGAAATTTTTAATGAAAATCATGGCTTAAATTTCAAGTATAGATTTGCTAAAGTTTTAAATGATGTAATTGGCTAAAATTCAAGGTTGGACATGGAGATTTGGGGTAGAAGTTCATGTCGCATTGGTAAGTTTAATGGAAAAGGTGGCAGCAACATGGTGAGACTTTTGGAGGCTTGAGTTATTATTTTCATGGTAAGAATGAGTGAAAATGGTTGTTGTTAAACATTTGAATTGATGAACCTTTTTTTTAGTGAAAAAAGGCATGTGACTTTCACAAATTCGGTGGCCTATAATTGATCTTTGGCAGCTGAATTTTTTTATGGAGAATTATGGAATTTATGGATGTTAGTGGATGAAATTCAAGTGGAAAATATGTTAATTCCCAATTGAAAGTCAATGGAATTGGAATAGCTAAATTTCAGCCACGTAATGAAGTTTCGTGATTGCACTTTGGTGGCCGTTTGGTGGAGATTAGAGGTTACATATATAAGGTTTGGTCATGGCTGAAAATTCTCTTAATTCAAGTAGAAATACAACTAAATTTTATTAGATTTGGGGTTGCATATGTTGTGTGTTTGTGCTTATTGACTCACCATTTTCCGTAGCGCGTGGCTAGGGACCTCAAGTACGCATCATTGTTCTGATTGTCGATTTCCTATGCATTCTGAATACCAACTAGGATTGTATGAGTCTTGTCATCCATATAGCCTGGGGGGGGGGGGGGGGGGATTGACTGATCTTTGACCCATATGCTCCAATGTACCCAATTCACTAGTAAAGACCGAACCATGGGCTTAGAGGGGTGCTACCTCACATGAGGTACCTTCCTAATAGGTAACCTAATTCCTAGACCCAGAAATCGAGTTTCGTGGACCGTTTTTTCTTAACTAGATTCATTAAGGGGTTTTTGTTTTTACTTCATTTTCCCCATTTCAAAAATAAAAATAAAAAGTAAGTGGTGACTCCAAACAAAACCGTTCCTCATCAGGGACGGATTTTCCAAAACTTGAAAACCACACTTTTTCTCCACATTTTTAATTGCAAGTCATGTTGGTCGATGAATTGGGGGAGGGTCCACATATGGGTCTTACACATCGAATATATGTGGCATGCAACTCAAAAGGTAACATGTAGAAAATTTGGAAGGTTATGAAATTAAGTTTTCAAAATTGAATAAAATGAAACAATTGAAGTCAAAAGAAAATTAAAAATAAACATTCTCTTATTCATAAATTTTCTTAAAATTGAATAAATATTCTCTTATTAATAAATTTTCTTAAAATTGAATAAATATTCTCTTATTAATAAATTTATAGGAATGAAGGAGAAAACTTGTTGAAATCAAGCAAGCAAAGTCCTTGAATTAAGCAATCAAATCTTAGGAATTCCAAATTGAATTCACCAACTTTACTTAAGGATGACTTCCTTCGGTGGGAAAGAGAGAGTTCAAATGGAAAAAGAAGTTTCACAAAGAGAGAGTGGTTTCATAAAGTTTTGATAAAATCATTTGAGAACAAGTCACTCTAAACTTTTGATTAATCTTCAAAAGAAAGAAACACTTTCATCGTCGTCTTTCAAATTATGATCAAAATTAATGAATCGGAAGAAAAATATTCTTTTGTAAAGAATATTATTATTGATTTATATCCCATAATTATTTTTAATACAAAGTTTTATTCACATATTTTTTTCTATAATCATTTCACGAAATTTGATTTGTCGAATTTCACAAAATTTGTGTACATTAAGTCATCATTTCAAATTAAGGATAATTTTTTATGAGTCTTTAAAAATTACTATAGATTTAGCAATAGTTTATTTAAAAAAAAAAACTGTATATTTTTCAAAATCCCTACAACCTTCACCCTTACACCCTACACCCTAGTGAATATATTTTTCAAAATCTCTTTTCAAAATCCCATTGAAAAGAGAATAATAATTTTACAAAAAAATATACAGTTGGGTAGGGATTTTGATATACGGTTTTTTTTTGAAATTTTTTTTTTTTTAAATTATGATGGTTGGGAAACTATTTCTAAGCAATCAATAATCCCATTGAAAAGAGAATAAAAATTTAGTTGAACAACCAATTACAGGGCCTCGATATTGTTTTTCTACAAAAATTCATTGGCTGACTTCCCTCAAACTATGTGCTTATATTAATTAGGCTATTCCAAACCTACCCTATCTCTCTTGGAACAACAAAACAAATTCTTGGGAGAGAACTTTTACAACCACCAGCATGAGTCCGAAAATTTTCAAATTCTAAGACAAACTCATCTATAAAAAAAATGCACTCCAAATTAGGACTTTGATAATCACTATCGAGCTAGTGAAAGCATAGCAGGCAGCAGAGCTCGTACTTGTGGAATTCATAGATGGAGCTGTCCCATTTACAAAGCTGCCATTCCTGCCACCACTGCTTGCACAAAATAAAGCACAGATAAGAAGTGTGAGTGGGATTGTCCGCTGGAGGGTCAATTATTTCATCAATGGGAGATTACGAGTAAAGACAATACAAAATGTAGTGAACGTTACCTTCCTAGAAATCTACACGAACCATGACCTGTACACAACAGAGAAACAGCAAAACTATCATAATAAAAGAGAAGGTGAAAGACACATGGCCTGAGCCCAGTATTGAAATTTTTAAAATGGGGAAGAAGTAGAAGCACTCGAATAAAGATGACATAATAGTTTGCCCATACTCTCAAGTTCAGTCTTACTTGGATCTGTGGTAGTGATTGCAGCAACCCCATTGAAGTCACAGGTCCCAGGAGCCTTCCCCATCTTATGATAATATGTGTCAAATGCGTATGTTGCATGTGCAGCCACATTATCTGGTTCGTAGCAGTCTTTCCCTTGCAGCAAAGGAGAACAATCCACCTTGCCAGGTCCACAAGCCCAATCCAGAGCAGCCTGCAGCATCTTCTCATCAGCACCATCCTTTGCAGCACAGTAGGTCTGGTTCATAGTATCATTTGCTAGTACTAATCCTGATCCTGTCAAGTGTAATATGTAAATGGGTGTTCCATTTGCATCAAATAGTCCCCAATTCTTTTCTGATATGGGCCCAGATTTCATATCCTCATTATAGAGTTCATAAATATATGTACTAACAGCAATTCCGGGGTGTTTGGGCGTTCCGGTTTTGTTCAGAACGTGTCTTATCAAATTGCTGTTATAAGTGTTTGCATTGTCGGCAGTGGCATCTGGCTCATTGGAACCACCTTTTGATGGCCAACCTGATTCGGTCACCATAACAGGAATGTTAGTGAAATTTAGATATGCCATGGCAAAATAAGCTGCATCAACCATAGCATCAAAGACATTGGAATAATGGAGGAGTGTGTTAGCATCAACAGCTTCCTTGTTAGGAAGAAGAGGCTTGAAGAGTGCATAATCTAATGGAATAACACCATTTGATTTCATGTAGTCATAGTATGGGTATATATTGAGCATGAGAAATGAGCCTGTTGACTGAAGGAAATTTAGCATGGGGACCATAACTGGATTCCATGATCGGTTGAAGAAGGCTTGGGAAGGTGGAAATGAATCAAGGATGATAGAGGAAGAAAGGGGTGTTGAAACCTTGATCTGGCGATCAAGATTGGATGCCAACAAGGCTGAGTGAATGAACTTGAGGGCATTGACAAGAACAGGTGCTGCATTTGGTAAGGTGGTTAGAACCTCGGAACCAACTGCAATGGTGGTTATGTTGGTGGCAGGGTAATGAGCTACAATATTGCGAGATACCCAATTAGCAGCTGTGGAATTTGATTGACCTACACCAAGGACCTGCTCATTGGGGATGGCGACAGTGACTCTTATGCCTGTATTGGCCAATGCAATAAGCATGGCAGGCTCAGCATTGAATAGGCGGACATGTCGAATTTGCTGGGCCTTGAGGAGGGCTACAACTTGAGTTGGGTGTGGCATGTCAGATAGGTCTGTTCCAATATTCACACCGATAAATGCATCTGCAACAAAGAAATCAGGGTCATTGTAATTGCACCAATACTTAAAACTTAAATTGTCAAGGACAAGCTTGGATTTAGATACATGAGACATCAAGGAGTGCTCCTTTTTATCATTATTGTTATTTTTTAATTTGATGACTCATAACAGGTTTTGTCCAAGGAATAACAGGTTTTTGTCCAAGGAAACCCAAATGCAAACTTTTTTTGTTCTCCAAAAATACCTTAGAGAAACCATGTCTTCATAGATGTCTTGCTCCCCCAAAAGATGAGGAGATCAGCCTAATTCAATTAGAAAAAGGAAAAAAAAAAAAAAACAAAATTGTTCAGCAAGCCATAGTTCTATTAGGCTATTTTTGGTTCTCGGAAAAGTAGCAAGGAAAGAAAAAAATGCTAAGATAATCTCATGTTTGGTTTTATTATGAAAAATATGAAAAAAAAAAAATCAAACATAATTAAACTTACTTAAAAATATGTACATTTTTAAATTATTAAATCTTTATATAGAAGAGGAAAAACAAGTAAAATGAGTTTGAAATAGCATATTAAAATCATTTATTGATTTTAAATCTATTTTTTATGTTCATTTTTTCTTTCCTTCTACTTTTCATTTCTATTTTCTTTCCCTCGCATTTTTTCCCTCAAATTTGCCGGAAACCAAACATAACCTTAGAGAATGGTTGACTTGTTTTCTCCCAAGGAAAAATGTTATTGAAGGAAAGTTAAACAAGAAGGTAAAATGATATTTGAAAGAGTAAATCCACTACTACTGAATATAATATAATCAAATCAACTTCTAATTTATCTTAGCCTTTTTAAAAATGGGAAATTGTCTAAGAGCAATCAGATTTAATAGCAAGACTTGGTTCTTGTGAGATTTAATACCAAGGGAGATAAGAGGCCATATATTATGTGAATCCATGGATGAAAATGTAGGGAAATATCGCCGATATTTCAATGATATTTCTTGTATTGAGCCTCATCCGATGATAGATTTATCAGAAATTTTTTGGAATTATCAGCAATTTATGGGATATTATCTAGATTTTTGGCAACATTATCACCTCATTTGACCGATCACTTGAACCTAGGTCTCCTCTAGAAACCCACAAAATGCTAACCAGCAGGTGTCTTAGCCTTATGAAATATTCATGAACATGATAAATATATATAATTTATATTTAGATTTTATCTTTAGTTAAATTAATTTTAATATATATATATATATATATATGAGAAAAACAATATATTAAATTAAAATTTAATAAAAAATGAATTTCAAAAAAATAATAAATATATCATCATTTTTTTATATTATTGTCAATCATTACAAATTTATCATATACATTATCATTTTCTTCAATAAAACAATTTTAATATGTGTAATTGCTTCCTTTATTATTTTCCGGTGTTTCCCTAAGATTTTTATGAGTTTTGATTCATTTTCATCATATTGATATTTTTTGTAAAATTTCCTTTGATATATCCATAAAATTAAATTACCGATATATCAATGAAAACCAATATTTTCATCTTTGTGTGAATCACGTGATGACAATGTTGTAACTCACATGATGCCATGGCAAAAGAAAACCCTAATCTAACTGATAAGTCAAAATAATAATGAAAGAGAAAGAAAAAAAAAAAACCCTCATAACTCAAAAACAAAAAACTTACGAAATTAGAATTTCCATTCGGAAAATACTAACATTATTCACTTTTTTTAGCACCCTATTCATGTCACTTATCATGTGTCAAATTATATAGCATCACAATGGCATAAAAACAATGTTAATTACATGTGAACTTTGCATGCTAATGTCATGATGATGTGGTGCTGAGATAATATTTTACTAATAGAACAGTGTTGCATCAACCAATATTCAACAAAAGATCTAGCCAGTTAAACATGTATGATAAGATCTTGATCGTTGAACAAGTTACAAATGAATGAAACCAAGGTATAAGGATTATAAAAGAATGAGACCTAGGTACAAGGTATACATGCACCACCCGACAGAAAGTGCACTTCGTGGGCAAACCCATATATATGGGATCATAATTAATGAAACAAATGGAACCAAGAAACAAAGAAATGGGCTGGAGGTTATCAAGTGATAAAAGAAAGAGAAAAGGTTGATAAGAGAAGTAGTAGGCAAGGCAGAGTGAAGCATTGTATGTTCTCGTATCTCCACCCAAAGTGCCCAAATCCTCTCATCCTTGACCCTTAGCAGTATCTAGGAAAGGGTATTTTAGTAATATGAAAAGAGATAAGATACAAGCATTAGAACCAAATGGGCTGGAGGACACCTCTGTTAGGGTTTCCTTTTAATTCATTGTTTATTTAAGATTCATCAAATGGAAGGAAGCCGGCATTATGGAGATTATGGGCAAAAGCAATAGCAGAAGCAGCTATTCTCCATTTTCACACAAATATACTTCTGATATATATATATGAACAGAGAGATCAATCTTTTATAGCTCTTTAAGATTTCGACACCCCAAAATCCATTAGGGAACAATTGTACAGTTGTATGTTTCGAAACAATAAGCTCAAATACAAAAACAAGGTTAGAAAATGAGTGTTTAAAATGACAATTAACAAATACCCACAAGCATAGCAGGCCAAATCCACAAGGAAACAGAGATACGCAACAGAAGAAACTAGGAAAAAGTATTACCATCATCAGCGGCGACAAGAGAGATGAGCAAACCAAACAAAAGAAGTAGAGCCATTGTTTGAGGTTTAATGGAAATCCTCAATCCTCAATCCTCCAGAAGCAAACCCAGAAATTGAAACAGAGAGAGAGAGAAAGTTGTACAGGTAGGGGAGAACAAAATGAAATTAATAAAATGAAGAAAAGCAAGTGGGGTACGAAGCAGTGGGCGAATTTAAGAGAGAATGGTAGACAGCAATGAGGTGGAAAGCCCGAAAGAAGATCCAACGGCAGAGGAATGATCGTGTGGATTTGTTGTCGTAGCCGTTACAGGCTTTTTCAGGTGGAGATTGTGGTATATGTGCCCATAGCCAACCAGACAGAGTGGAGTAGGGACCACTCTGCTACAATTACAAACAAAACGACACTCTCACTTAGGAACTCCATCACACTGCCCCTCACAACGGTCACATTTCGTACACTTTTATTTTCACTATTACAATTATTTTATCGGGTGCTGCCCTCCATGTCATTTGTTTCTTTCCCGTCTTTCGTATTCTTCTTCCCTAGTCTCTCTCCTCTCTGTAAATTTAACTCTTTTTTTTTTTTTTTTTTAGGCATAATAGGATAAGAACAATTAAAAAATATCGCCTATCTTTTACCTTTCTTATACGAAAAGATTAAAACTCATATATAATAAATTATATATTTTAAGAGCAAAATGTTACCTAAGCAAAATATTATTATGAGTAGTAACTCATTAACTTATCATATACCTACAAAATCCTTAACACCAAATCTAAAATTATATACCCACGTCATCTCTCTCTCTCTCTCTCTCTTCAATTATCTTCAATAATTTCACTTACATTTTCACCCTCATTGATGCTCGTTGTAATGTGTTTAGTTATTATTATTATTTTTGCATCAAAACCTTAGTACCATTATCTCTTTTTTATTTTGTTTTCTATAATGGTTTTTTTTAATATATTAGATGATAATATTGAATTTTTTTTATTGATTATAATGTTGCTTTTTGCTTATTTGGCAATATTATATTTTGGTTGTTTGATACAAATATACGTGGATTAGTTTAAAAAATATATATATATTTGAGCTAATATTTATTTTTTATTTTTAATCTTAGAGCAAAAAATAATGTTTCCTTAAAGTGTGTGTGTTAGAGTTAGTTTTAAGTGTCTAAATGGACTCCAAGATCCTCACTCTCAGAATGTGAAAGGATAAGTTTTTGAAAAAAGTCTTCTTTTCTAAAGTTTTTTCTTGCTTTCTCTGTGAAAACGAATGTTAAGATATTTGTACTATAAAAAGAAAATAATTCTCATATTTGTAATTATATTTATGATTTAAGACAATAAAATTGGTAAATAAAATAACTAATAAATATATATATGTATTGAAGCATTTGTATGTATGCAGTCTTAATATCCAAGGAAGCATGTCTAACTTAAATAAAAATTTTATTTCCAAAAGCATTTATACATCAAGTGTATTAAACAATTTCACACCTAGTACCTTAACGATACAAGTTTGTTAAAAATATTTAAATCTTTTTAGTTTTTTTTTTTATCACTTGGCACACTAAAATTGAAAATATGTATATTAACCCTACCATTCTAACAATTCAAGTGCATTATTAGAATATTTCATTTTTTTATCTGTCGCTATACATAACCCTTTCATTCCCCTTTTTCTTCTTATACATATTTGTTTCTTTCATTGTATTTTAAGTTTTTTTAAAAAAAGAGTGAAGTTGAATAGAATTGTAATTGAAGTCTTAATGACTCTTGTGAAGATAAAAGACCTTTTGGTCATGTTTCCTGAATTTTTTTTTTTTTTAAAGTTAAAGAACTGTAGACCCCTTTTTGCAGATCAAGTCCTAGTTGTTTTATTATTATTATTATTATTATTATTATTATTATTATTATTATTATTATTATTATTATTATTGCTTTTATAATTTGCATCAAAGGGCATTTCAGGACCACTCGGAAGAGTTAAAGATTTTCTTTTGAAGTGGGGGACCTCTTTCGGGAAGAGCAAGCTGCATGGACATGCAGCAAAAAAAAAAAAAAAGCATGGCTCACCATGGTGGTGGTTGAAGGTGATGACATCCTCACTGAACAAGGAGTAGTGAAGCGGGTTGTTTCTAAGGGGGAAAGACATTTCTAGAAAAGACAGAGGAGAGTGAGATTTTTTTGGAGGAGGGGGTTCGAAAAAAAAAAAAAGAACAGGAGATAGCTTAA
The DNA here is from genome assembly GCA_946000715.1 of Vitis cinerea var. helleri x Vitis riparia. Taxonomy (NCBI): domain Eukaryota; kingdom Viridiplantae; phylum Streptophyta; class Magnoliopsida; order Vitales; family Vitaceae; genus Vitis; species Vitis cinerea var. helleri x Vitis riparia. The sequence goes on along the minus strand of OX254005.1, from coordinate 13,871,802 downwards.
GGAAGAGAAGGGGTAAGCTGTTTGAAAGGAGGGGGCTAGCCGATTCTGTCTAGGTATGATTACAACATGCTTTATATTTCTCTAGTCCGCATTGTTCTGTTCTACCTCCGACCGTTTTTGAGTTCATTTTGATGCTCGACGATGGACATTATACATTGTGCATGTTTGTGGACTCTGAGATTATTTTTTGTTTATGTATTTTATGTCTGGTTTTCACTTTATTTCTTTGGCTCTATTTTGATTCCTCTCCGAGATGCCCAATCATGCTTTCATCCCTATTAAAAACGTGTTTGGTTTCACTCACCTGTTTAAGTTCATTGTTTAGAGCATGAAATGGGGCTTCGTTGGATGGTTTGTCATTTCCTTTTCTTTTCTCTACCCATGCTCTGTTTTTGGTTGTTCACCTCCATCTCACCCATGCCTCTGCCACCCTAAATCTCCCAATTGCCACCCAACAGCCATGGTTGTGCCGCTCGGCCCCGAAAAATTCTACGGTGGCAGTCTTCCCCACCCCCCCGCATCTACACCGACATTCAGTTCAACTCTTCCTAGGTTGATCCACCTGTTCCGGTTTTCAATATGTTTTTTTCATGGGTAGAGGAAGCTCATTGGTTTATGGGTGGCCTAAACTTCAAGTGCCACAGACTCCAAGGTCGCATCAAAGGCAGCATCAAGAAGCTCCGTGTAGAGCGCAAAAGGCTCATGAGGAAAGCCAAGAGAGGTGTCAAGGGCTTGCCTCCAAGCATCACGGTTAAAATTGATGATAGCATTGGCGGAGAGTGGTTGTCTCCTTCCTCACCTTTTGTTTTGCCTCTTCCGGCTCCTGTGGCTGTGAAACGGCGACGTTTAGTGGTGGATGACGATGAAGCTCTCCGCCGTACCCACGCCTTTGTTTGCCAACCCATGCGATGGCTCACAAATGGCAACTTCCACCCCCATTTCATCATTGTCATCATCAATGTGCAACCTCTGTTCCTCACCGTCAGCTTGCCACCCATTGACCTTCAACCTAGAATTTTAAAAATGGGGTGAAACCATTCTTTGATCTTCATGGTGGATATTTTGAGCAATGGGTTTTGTTGGTGGGCTCCCAAGGCATTGAGTTGTGGGCTTTAAGCCCCATTCTTTGAGTTTAGGCATCACCAGTTTATATTCAGGTTGGGCTTTGTATGATTGGGCTTTACTGTAGGTTACTTGGCATGTTGTTTTTTTTATTGCTCTTACCCCTTGTTCGTTTGGTGTAGACCCCAATGGGCTAAGTATTTGGTCTTCTCAAATCTTCATTTTTTTTAATGATAAGATCGTAATTCTTATAAAAATTCTATCCTCAAATAACCTTTCAAAATTCATTTTTTTTTTTATATTCCAATTTTCAAATCCTTTTCCAAAATTCCAATTTTCAAAGTTTAGTTTACAAAACTTTAATTCTCGAAAATTCAATTTTCCAAAACTCCATTTTTAAATTTAGTTATCCAAAATACCATTGTCAAAATAATTTCCTAAAATTTAATTTTAAATTTAGTTTATAAAACTTTGATTCTTGAAAATTCAATTTTGCTAAACTTCGTTTTTTTTTAAATTCAATTTTCCAAACTTCCTTTCTTGAAATAATTTTCTAAGGTTCTAATTTTAAATTTAATTCTCCAAGATTCAAATCTTTAAATTTAATTTTCCAAAAAAAATCCACAATTCTGAATTTAATTTTTAAAAATGCCACCTTCAAATAAATTTTTGAAACTCCATTTCCTTTCAAATCAAATCTTCAAAAATTCCATTCTCAAATAATTCTTCAAAATTCCCTTTTCTTAGATTTAAATATTTAAATTTTCGTTTTCAAATAATTTTTTGAAATTCCAATTCTTGAATTTAATTTTTAAAACTTTATTTTTTTTTTATAAATAATTCTTCAAAATTCCGATTTCCAAATTTAATTTCCAATTTCCAAAATTCTAATTTTCACATTTATTCATTTAATCATTATTATTTTCGTTATTATTTATTTATTTTATTTATTCATTTTTTATAATTCTTCCAAATTCTGGTTTCCAAATTCTAATTCTCAATTTCCAAAATTTCAATTTTCACATTTATTTATTCAATCATTATTATTTTCATTATTATTATTTTGTTTATTTTTAAAATTCCATCTTAAAATAAATATTCCAAAATTTTCAATTTCCAAATTCAAATTTTGATGCCATCTCTAAATAAATTTTCCAAAATTGTAAAATCCCAAATTTAATTTTTAAAATGTCATCTTCAAATAAATTTTCCAAGATCCCAATTTTCATAATTTAATTTTTAAAACTCCAAACTCTCAAATAATTTTCAAACTTCCAATTTCTTTCAAATTTAATTTCCAAGATTCCAATTCTTGAATTTAATTTTCAAAATGCCAATTCCCAAATAATTTGCTAGTTTCTTTCAAATTTAATTCCCGAAATTCCAGTTCTTAAATTTAATTTGCAAATCTCCAATTCTCGAATAAATATCGAAATTCCAATTTCTTTCTAATTTAATTTCTAAAATTCCCATTCTTAAATTTAATTTTCAAAACTCCAATTTTCGAATAACTTTCGAGACTCCAATTTTTAAATAATTTTCAAAAATCCAGTTTTCTCTCGAATAGTTTTGATTCCACTCCAGTTTTCAAATAATCTTTTGGTTCTCTTGATTTTATATAAGCAATAATGAATTTTCACAATTATGAAATAATGAAATTTGTAATATCAATTCATGTGAGATAAATTGGGTTTTGGTAAGGGCCCTGCCTATGAGTTTTCTCTTCTGATTGTTGATTATTATACTTAATGAATGTTGCTTGATCTTAGTCTTGTTCTGTAATTTACATGCAATAATTTTATGCTTGAGCTAACATTGTTTCCATGATAGCGCATAATGGCTTGCTGCTAAGGTACGCACTCACTCACACTTTGATCGTTCTCCATGCATGTTGTGGCTCCCAATGTACGATCACTTCTTGGTATATGTGTTTAATCAATCAATTGCCACATGTGCTTCATTTCATCAATAGACCCATTTTTAGGGACTTAGAGGGGTGCTACGGTTTTTACCATACCTTCCCAATAAGTAATCTGACCCCTGAGCCCGATTTGGTTTTTCATAGACCACCTTTTCCAAATAAGGAGTCACACTTATGGTTTTTTTTTTCCTTATTTTGTTTACCCTTTAAAAATAAAACAAAAATAAGTGGTGACTCCAAGTCTTTTTCTAAAAATCAAATTTCAACCAAACAAATAAAAAGAAAATGAGTTTCATCATCGAGTGGGAACGCATCGAGCAAAATGCAAGGTCCACAAGAACAAAAACTAATTTTTTGGTATTTTATAAAAATAGGGTTTGAAGATTTAAAAAAAAAAAAAAAACAAGTTTCCAAGAATAAAAAACAAAAACTTCTTTTAGATAAATAAATTTTATTTGTTTTAAAAATAATTTCATATATTGATTTTTTTTAATTTATACAATATTAATGTGATTTAATTATCTCTTATTAAAACATAGTTTTATATTGAAAATAAATTTAAAATCAATATTTTTTTAGTAAAATATGAATACTAATAGTATACATCATAGTTATAAAATATAGATATTAATATCTTTATAAAAAAATAACTGATTTTTTTTATATAAATAAATAATAAATTTTTTTAAAAAATAATGGTGTGGACCCCGCATTTCGGCTCAATGCGTTTCCCACTCGATGGCGAGCTCGATTTTAATTTGAAAAATGATTTTTATTTATTGGAAAATGACTTGGAGTCGCCACTTATTTTTGTTTTATTTTAAAAGGGTAAACAAAATAAGAAAGAAAACCCTAAGTGCGACTCCTTATCTTGGAAAAGGTGATCTACGAAAAAACCGGATCGGGTTCGGGGGTCAGGTTACTTATTGGGAAGGTACGGTAACGACCGTAGCACCCCTCTAAGTCCCTAAAGTCGGGTCTCTATTAATAAAATGAAGCTGACATGGCAATCAATGAGAAAATCAATGAATACTCGAAGCGATCATGCACATATGGGAATCAAAACATGTATAAAGAATGAACAAAATGTGAGTGGATACGTACCTGGTCCTCCAGTCGCGAATGCGCTATCATGGAACAGGATTAGTGAATCACGAATAGATAAAATTATGCGCATGTCGAGGAACAGAATAAATCAAGCAAGCATGGTAAATCAATCAATCAATCAATCAATCAGTCATAAAATCACATATGCGGGGCCCCCACCAAAGCCCAATTGATCTTGCCTGAATTAATCTCGCGAAACCCATTATTTCGGAATTATGAAGATTCATCATTCTTGCTTGTGTAAAAAAAATAAAAAGAAATAGAACATTATTTAAAAATCGAAGTGGAATTAAAGCTATTAGAAAGAAAACTGGATTTTTGAGATTTATTTGAAAATTAGAGTCTCGAAAATTATTTGAAGATTGGAGTCTTGAAAAATTAAATTTAAGAATTGAAATTTTGGATATTAAATTTGAAAGAAATTAGAATTTTGGAAATCGGAAATTAAGTTCAGAAATTTGAATTTTGAATAATTGTTTAAAATGGAATTTCAAAATAAATAACTAAAATAATAATAATTAAATAGATTAATGTGAATTTTGGAACTTTGGAATTAGGAATTAAATCGGGAGTCGGAAATTTTAATGAATTGTTTAAAATGAAATTTTAGAATAAATAAATAAAATAATAATAATTAAATAAATTAATGTGAATATTGGAATTTTTGGAATTAGGAATTAAATTTGAAAGTCGGAAATTTTAATGAATTGTTTTAGATGAAATTTTAGAATAAATAAATAAAATAATAATAATTAAATAAATTAATGTGAATATTGGAATTTTTGGAATTAGAAATTAAATTTGAAAGTCGGAAATTTTAATGAATTGTTTTAGATGAAATTTTAGAATAAATAAATAAAATAATAATAATTAAATAAATTAATGTGAATATTGGAATTTTTGGAATCGGGAATTAAATTTGAAAGTCGGAAATTTTAATGAATTGTTTTAGATGAAATTTTAGAATAAATAAATAAAATAATAATAATTAAATAAATTAATGTGAATATTGGAATTTTTGGAATTAGGAATTAAATTTGAAAGTCGGAAATTTTAATGAATTGTTTTAGATGAAATTTTAGAATAAATAAATAAAATAATAATAATTAAATTAATTAATGTGAATATTGGAATTTTTGGAATTAGAAATTAAATTTGAAAGTCGGAAATTTTAATGAATTATTTTAGATGAAATTTTAGAATAAATAAATAAAATAATAATACTAATGAAAATAATAAGGATTAAATAAATAAAATGTGGAAATTGGAATTCCGAAAATTAGAAATCGAATTTAAAAATCGTTGAAGAATTATTTAGAGATGAAACTTCAAATAAATGAATGAGTGAATAAATAGACGAATGTAATAATAATAATAATAAAGAAAACAATAATTAAATAAATGAGCGTAAGTATTGGAATTTTTTAAGTTGGAAATTCGATTTGGAAGAAATTGGAGCTTCGGGAATTAGATTAAAAATCTTGAATCCGGAATCTTGAAAATTAACTCTGGAAATTGAGAATTTAAAAATAAATAAATAAATAAATAAATAATAGAAAATAAAATAAGATAAAATAATCCCAAAATAGAAACTTTAAAAATTAGATTTAAGAAAAGAATTTTGGGAAATTAAACTTTGAAAATGAAGATTTTGAAAGTTAAAAAAAAAAAGAAAGGTGGATTAAGCCTTGTTATTGAGAATGAAGAATTCGCATAAATATATAAATAAGTAATACATTCTGATGTGTGCATGCATGGAGATGAATAAACAAAAGGAGTAAGTGGGCTTTGGAAATGGGTTTAGTGGGTGGCTTAAAAGAAAGAAAAATGGAGGCGGCTAGACATAGGACTTTATTCAAGTGGGAAATGATGCTAAATCTATAGGGAAAGAATGAGGGAAGTGGGTGAGTGGACTGGCAGAAGGCTTTGGGTCCAAAGCTGGCCATGTAAGACCATGCAGAGTGGAGTCCCGAACTTGGGGATTTGTGAGGCGGCAAGAAATAAAGGATTTTCAATACGTCAAACTCCACCAGCGGTTTGAACATCACTGGTTTGTGCTTCCTGTAGCTCGGGCTCCACCTCTTCGACACCTCACCACCTAATGCTCCTGGAAAGGTCGCCGCATTCCCGTTCAGCACCATTTAGTCTTGAAGCGTTGATGCATCGGACCTATACACCCACGAATCCACCATCATAGACGGCGGCAAGGGTGGAACCTTCTTGCTTTGGTGGCTAGAGAACCACCTTAATGACCGCATCAAAGACAGTCTTCACGTTCTTGGTGACTCCAACAGCAACAGTTTGACGCATGTCACGAACAGCAAAACGACCAAGTGGGGGAATACTCGGAGAAAGTCTCCACCTCCATGGGCTTGGTGGGAATCATCTTAACAAACCCTGCATCACCATTCTTCAGGAACTTGGGCTCTATGGATCCGGGTTGAGACTCAGCGGATTTTTCTAAACATCCAAGAGATGCCTAAACATCCAAGATATGGCATAATGTAGTCCATCCTCAACTTTTTGGGCTCTCTCTTTTGCATCTCTCAGTATTTCATGAGTGTGGTTCACACGTTTTATAGGTATCCAGAAATTTTCGTTTGTATGAGAATTGAGCTTCTCATGGGGCTCTCCCATAAATATCCCAACCAAAATGATCAACCCAGCTGAGATATCCAACACTTTGAACAGACCAGAAACAAAGGAGAACAATCGAAAACAGAGTACAAACAGAGCACAAAAGAATGAAATAAAATGAACCAGTCAGACAGCCACATTTCATATTACAATCCATGTGCTTAAACGAAGGTAAGTGAGATCAATAAATTTTAGACAAACACCCAGCCATGATTTAGACATTTTATAGGAAAGCTACAACAGAGACAGCTCATACCCGAACAAAACTCCAGGAAATGTGAACCAAGAGATCAACAACAAGTTATACTCAAAAACAACAATAATAGAGAAGGAAAATGAAGAAATCCAAAATAAAGAAATCCATGTTGGCCATACCTGAACCTCTCTGGTAGTGCTTACTCAGCTCCCTCCTCTATAAGCTCTGACCTCCTTTCTCGATCCCCCTACTCCTTTTTTTTTTTCTCCTCTTTCTTATTCCTCTGTTGGTGTCTTCTTCAGTAAGCCAACCCTCCATTTCCTGTTCATCACGTGAGCAAGCATGGGCTTGCAACCACTCTCATGGCTGCCCACGTCTCTTGCCGTGTCTATGAAGCAGTTCTCTTTTTAGAAAAGGGGTCCCCCCATCTTACCAAAAAAAGAAAAGCTCACTTCTCTCGGGTGGTGGCAGCCAAAATAAAAATAATCCCCTTGGTCTTGCAATGAGGGGTCTACAAATGGTTAATAATATTTTATTCAAAATGATTTTTTTTCCTTTTTAATATGTAAGTAAGCTAAGTTTTTTTTGTTATATGTATACATTTAATACTCAATTACGAAAAAAAAAACATCTAGGAATAGTTTTAATTCTATTTTCAATTAATTGATTCGATTTTTTGGATTTCAATTTATTCCTAAAAATTAATTAATTCATTATAGGATTTAAAGTATTAAGTCTCCCTTGATCTTGTCACTCTTGATTCAAAATTTATTTGTCCAGTAAAAAAATTCAGAAAAATATAGTCATATGCAAAGGAGAAATAATAAAGTCATAAATCATTTTAGGCTAATTTTCATCCATTACTTTTTGTAGTACTGATTAGGTACACCTCTAAGTTCTAGATTATTTATATGTAGAAGTTCAATCCATGAATTTTTAATAATGGTTAGGTTATTTTTTGAGTTCCAAACTATTTCATAAAAATTTAAATACTTGTTTATGAATCCAATATATTAAGCATTTCTTGATTATGTGTCTATTTTTCTAGTAAGAAAATTAGGAAAAATATTGTTCCATGCAAAAGAGGAATAACACAGTCATTCTAAATTAATTTTTGTTCATAAATTGCGAGTATTAATTGGATTAGTATTCAATTTCAAATTATTTTTAAAAATTACTAGATTTTCTACAATTTAATTCATTAAGCCTTATTTGATTGTGGCTTATTTATTTAATAAAAAATTATAATGAGGCATAAAGAAAAGACTAGCAAATTTATTCAAGAAAAGTTTTAGTTTATGAATTTTAATATTAATTGTATTATTTTGAGTTTCACAACCTTTTAATATTAATTGCATCAATTTTTAAGTTTCAAATTATTTTTAAAAATTAGTAATCATATGTATCAATTGTCACTTGATTTGGAATTTATTAGTCTACTAAAAAAATTAGAGAATGTTGGTGCACGACCAACAAGGATAGTTCGACTACTCTCCAAAGCTTAGATGGCAATTCAACCTACACAAAGGAATGCCCGAATGAGTTTTCCAGACAAACTCCTCCAAAGCTTAAGTCAGAGATTGAAGACTTGTGTAAGATAGGTTTGTTTGGAAAAGTGGTAGCATGCCTTTCTTATGGTCACAAATGACTATTTATCTTTGTTCAAGTGTAGTCTTCTTAGGTGCCTCAAGTGTGCCTTTGATTGAGCATTACCATCTTTATTGTCAATGATTGTCGACTCATAACGGTTGTCATGCCTTGATGAGCCTTAAAGTCTGGCGTTTTAGCTTTGTAACGAGTGCATCAACCATGGAGCTTAATGCCCATAGCAATTAATTCTTGCCAGGCGCCAATCTACAGTGCCCAATTGGTTATCCGTTTGGGACCCCAGGGTGGATGGATAAGGCTACATGGCTTTTGTGCTATCATGCCTTGTGATAGACAACACTTGGGAATCATGCTGAATAGATGTGAATGTCTCACAATGCCAATCCTTACAATATTGTCTAACTAGACTTCAGACGACCAAGTGGAAGGATTCAGTTGCTTAAGCATTTGAAATTTTTTTGTGTCACAAGACATGTGTTTTTTGTATGCGCCACGAGGGGTCACATCAATTAAGGTCATTTGTGAGGTAGCGTGTCTCCTCGAACGCCTCCATGTGCATGCCTATGCCTTATATAGGGAGGTTGCCTTTTGGGTTTTTCTTTTTCATTCCATTTTTCATTTCTTGTTCATTGTCCATGCCCTCTCTGCATTTCTCCATTACCATTGGTGGTACTAGGATTGTTGGTGTTTTTTGTTGGCGACTCTCTACATTATTGCCACCAATCGCTATTTCTCTTTGTCAAGTTAGTTTTTCTCTATACTAGTGAAGGACTATTGTTGGTTTGTTCCTTTTGCTTTGCTTTTTGTGTTCTACATCTGATGATTGTTCTTGTCACTATTTCTTCTGACTTTTTTTTATTGTTTGCGAGCCTGTGTAGCCTAGAGTAGTGTGTCAAAATATATTTTTGGCTCTCTCAGTAGAGATCATTGCCTCTGAGGGAGGTTTGGCTAACTTTAGATGACTTGCCCAACAAGTTTCTATTATCTATAGTTTGTTTAGGTTGTATTCCCTATTATGAGGAAGCATACCCTCTTTAATAGTTTGCTCGACTATGGCATCCTCGTGGTGACTAGTTTTCACTTTTGCCGCATAGGTGTCTACATGGCCTTTAGTCCGTCTACCAACATGGACAGAAAAGTGGTTCCTTCCATAAGCGGTAGGTCATAACGAGGCGGGGCAAAGGCTTTTAAGTTCTGGCACTCCAGAATGGATCCAATTTTAGGCTATTCGAACTATCTGAACCGGGATGAGCTATCTAAACCAGAGTTTCAAGCTCATTTTTATATCCCTGATGCCATCACCGTCTAGTTGTTAGATGGAGAGGCTTCATCAATAGATGGGCTTTCTCACAATATGATATATTTCATGAAAGAATAGTTCTTAGCTAGCCTTTGTCTCTTAATTCCATCTTTGCTTAAACAATTTCTATTTTTTCTATGATTCTGCCTACCTTTGTCCATCTGAACATTATTCGGATTATGATAGGATGTAGTGTCTTGGATGTGCTATACCAACTGGATCTTTCTCTTTTAGGGACACCTTTTCATTTATACCATCAAGATGAGCCCCAAGGAGCGGTTTAGCTTGTTGGCTCACACTTTGTCTCTTCAACTTGTAATCGGCCTGCCTAACTCAAACAAAGGTTGGGTCAAATGGCATGTCTTGGTATCTGACCCTTAGGATGGTTCAACAAAGCAGCTAGATCAGCTATTCAAACCAAAACATTCCTTAGTGTTGCCAAGTATATTCCTCATCTATGTTGATTTTTACTATGAGTGCTTTGTATGATATTTTGAACGGATATATGACATTTTCCTCCATGCAGGCAAAAAAGGGTGTCATAAGGTTGAGTGGGTGGACAAGGTTTTGTGGACTCGTCTAAACAAACTATTTGAGATCGACCAAGCTGAACAAAATTGCTCTGTGCTTCTAACGGAGAAGAATTTGAAAACCTTATTAGAGCACCCTTGGTCATTTTTTATTTTAGTTTTCCTACGACTTGCTCATCTCACACTTGTTCCTAATGAGCATTTCATCTTAAATAACTTATCATTCTACGAGGTTGCACGACTTGATAACACTGAAGCGAGGCAGACCTGTTTGGACAAGCATGAGAAAAAATGTCAAGAGGGCAACTTGCCCCAAGCTTTGGCTTTTTCTTCCTGTTTAACTCAAAGCTTTGCTCCCTGACCATCCAAACCAAGACTTACACCTCACCTGGATGAGATGAGCCAGACATAAACTCTTATGAGTGCCTCTGACAAGGCCACTATACTAAACGACGTTGATCATACTGAGGCTCTTGATGACATTATCCTACCAATCGTCACTAAAGAGGTAGAATAAGAAGAAGAAGAAATGTTGCCAACCTTCGAGCCGCCTCCGCAAGAGGCAACAAAAAAAGGCTATCTAAGTGTCTTAAGGTTAGATCTTGCCCGGCCAAGAGAGGGAAGATAGGTGTCGACAAGGTTCAACTTTCAAGTTCGTTCCTATTCCCCCTACTGTTGTTGGTTCTCTAGCTACCTCAACTATTAAGTCGTTTGTTGAGTAGATATCATTTTATGGTACAAGAGAGCCTATGACCATTTTGAGTGGAGCTATCCCAAGATCACAAGAAACCCTAGTTGTAACCGCATCTGTAGATGTGCCTAGCTGAGAAGAACTAGATGAACTGTTGGAGCGCTTCCCCATGTTCATAGCTATGAAGCCTCCTATCACAAACATGAACGATCTTTTTTTGGCCACTCTATAGATCCCAATTGAGGTGGACAACGATCTCAAGTAAATTTTCACCGCACGAGTTCCCCATGAGACTTTGGGCGAGGTTGTGGAAGCGATCATGCGACTAAAGGACTACACCATCTTCAGATGACGAAAGTGGTAAGACTGCCCATCTTTTTTTGTGCATTTTTTTTTCCTATACTTTATCTAATTTTGGTTTATCTCAAATTGCAGTTAGGGTTTAGAATCTGATGCACCAGAGCACCTATATGTTCCAAAGGCTAGAGGCAACTGAGAAAATCAAGGCTTATACAGCTCACAATATAGACAAAAAACAGGAGCTGTGCGAAGAATTGGAGACAAAAAAAGGCAATTATAGTTGTAACCTGAAAAAATACTAAGGAGAGGGCTAGCTTGATGAGGAAGGTGAAGCTAGAGAATGCCTTTTTAGGCTTTTCCAAGGCCAAGACAGAAGAATAAGGTACCCAGTTGAAGCTCAAGCTTGAGCAGAGTTAGGTTGGCTTTGTCAAGGAGAAGAAAGATGTTGAGGTAGCTTATCAAAAGCAAGTAGATGACATGCTCTTCTACGAATACAACTACTACATGAGGAAACACAAAATTATGGACGACATTCACAGTATTTCGTTTGTTGATGAAGAAGAATTGGGTAAGGAGGCTCTAGCGGTGGATGGGCGTGATGCGAATGACAAATCTACTAAAGCCTAATCAAGTACCGTTGCTAACTAGAATGTTTTGGTTGATTGGCTTCTCCTTCTTATTCTTTTTTCTTTGTTTAAGATATGGTTTTTGTTTCTCCTATGAGATGAAATAATTTATTACAGGTTGGTCTAAGATCATAAATTTTAAAGGCTTTAAAACAAGTAAAAAATCTGGAAATTCATATAGACAGGTCATTTCCCATTTTGGTTCTTGTTGAGGAATCAGTGGTTCTTTATTGTGTTTTATGTAAACATGGTAATAGACTGACACTACTGATCCATCAGTTTGAAATAAAGGTGAATGGTTTCAAAAGAAATATCTATCTATTTTTCAGTTTTAGAAAGATAAGTTAAAATATCTTTTAATTTTTTTGGGAAATTTTTAGGGATTTGAGATACATGGTTCATAAAAATATTTTTTAAAATTCCTTGATCCATGAACTGGGGTACTAAATAAAAAATTTCTTTATTTACAATAGCCATATTTACATAAGCTAAATATATAACAAAGAAAAATTAAGGGTCATGATATGCCATATACCTTGTTTTTATATTGACATTTTTGGTTCTAAAATATTTGTACAAAAGTTCTTGATTTTTAAATGCTTTGTTATATTATGTTTGCAGACAGAAGAGTTGATTTCTTAATTAAACTAAGCATTTTAGGTTGACTATTTGAACAAATGGTTTGACTCGTTGACACTATATTGGTTTTCAAATCCTTTATCAATCTTTCTTGATTCTCTTGGATTTTGAGGTTTTGAAATTTTTGGCTTTCTAAAGCAATTAGTTGGTTTTGAAGGTTTTGTAAATGTTGGGCTAAAGCTGACACGGTTTTTCCATAAGCATATTCTAAATTTTGGTTTGGAAACTTTGTGGTTTTAGAGACCAAAAGTTATCTATAATAACCTTATGTTCTTCAAAACGTTTTTGAAAATATAAACTGTTAAGCCTTAAATTTGGATTCAACACTTCAACCCTTCGTTCAGACATATGGTTCCAAATTGAAAGGTTTTAGCTTTAGTGGGTTTTCTTTAAGCCATGTTCCTATAAAATAAAATCAATCATTAGCATTATCAACATTATTAATTATTTGTCTACTTAACCAATCTGCTAATATATTATCTATATTATCTTTTCCTTTGATATGTTCAAATTTAGGTTTTAAACCAATTAATGAGTTTTGAAACTTTATCCATCTTTTGGTGGACAATTTTGAAGAATTTTTATTTTCAAAGAATTTTTTAATATTCTCGCAATCGATTCTTAAAGTAAATTGTTCTTGGTTTAAAAATAATTAAAAATTATCTAAGACTAATATTATTGCTTCAATTTCTAAGTCTGTAGAACTAAGGTTCTTTTGATAAGCATTAAAAGTTTCACTACAATATCTACAAATTTTTTCTTCCCCTATATTAGTAACTGCTAAAAGTATATCCCACCATCCTGTTTGGCTAGCATTAGTTTGAACTATTTTGTATTCACTTTCTAAGGGTAAATGTAAGGTTGGGAGATGTTTTACAAGTTCTTTTATCTATTGTACAAGTTTAATATCTTCTTGGTTAAAATATCTTTGTCCTATGTTTTTTGTTTTACTATAAAGGGGTACAACTAATCTACTAAGGTTTTTAATATATGGTTTAGCATAGTTTAATAATCCTAAAAATCTTTGAAGGGTTTTTACATCTTCAAGTTTATCTGGAAAATTATTTATTTTTTGTACTATATGATCTTGCAGTTTTATTTGTCCATTTTCCAATTCTAATCCTAAAAATTCTATTTGGGTTTTAAATAATTTTAATTTTGTTTTTACTTACTATTAATCCATGGCTAATTATTTTTTCAAAAATAAATTCTAGATGCTTTATATGTTCTTGAAGAGTATGTGAAAAAAAAAAAAAGAATATCATTAATATATATAAGAACAAAAGAATATTTACCAAAGATATTATCCATCATTCGTTGGAATATTTGAGGAGCATTTTTTTAGTCCAAATGGCATTACATTCCATTCATATAATCCATAAGGACATGAAAACACTGTCCATGGTTTGCTATCTTCTTCTAATCTAGCTAAGAAAAGTATTTACATCCTTGAATACAATTGATTAAAGAATCTTTGTTTGGAATTTTATAGGCATCATCATATGTATTATCATTTAATCTTTTATAATTAATAACCATCCTAGCTTTTCCTTTTTTTTTTCTTCGTTATGGTTCCTTACTAAAAAGGTTGAAGATCTATGGGGACTGAAACTTGGTTTAATGAGGTTATTATGCAATAGTTCTTCTATTTGAATTTTAAATTCCTTTGTATTCGTTAGGTTACATGCTATATCTGCCATTTTTATTATTAAGTCTGGGCTTTTAATTGGTATTTTACAAGTTGTTTTATTTTTATTCTAAAGTTTTTGTGGGTCTTCTCTTATAATTCCTATTTTTTCTACTTCTAATATAAGGTTTTTTTAACCTATCTGGATTTCTTAATTGTTCTAAATAATCATGAATAATACTATCCTTTTGTGCTTTTACTTTGTTTATCTTATTAGAGATTACATTATGATTTTTATTTGATGCATTTTCCTCATTTGTATAATGAATTGTTGTGATTTTGGGATGAAAACTAACTTGGTTATTTTGTATTGTTATCCCTCCTTGTAAAGAATGTACAAAATTTAAGCCCCAAATAAAAGGATATAAACTTATAGTAGGTACAAGATAGGTTTGAGGTAATACTAGGGTTATATTGTTAATTATGATTGATACATTTGAAATATACTTGGTTAATATTAGTTTTTATTGATTATATTAGACTAATTCTACTGGTTGAACTAATGTTTGCTAGTCTTCCTAAGGTACTAAGGTTTCAAATAAAAGGTTTTTACTGGCCCCAGTATCTAACATTGCATCTACTTTTAATTCTATGGTTTTTAATTTAATTGTTGTTGGAAAAATAATAGATTTAACTTTATTCGCCATATTTACTTGTTCTATTGTTTGTATAGTTGTTTTTTCAAGATTTATTAGTTCTTTTGTTTCTTTTATAAGACTCATTAGTTCTTTTTATTTCTTTAGAGTTTGAATTGCCTTCATCTTCTTCTAAGATTTTTCCTTTAATTATTATTTGTAAGTCTTTCCACATATTATAAGGTTTTATTTTACTTTCTAAAGGTTGTACAAGGTTTTTTAAATTTAAAGGGGGTTTCTTAGGTTGATTTTCCTCATTTTCAATGATCATACAAATTTTTTCTCTTTCGATTTCACTATCATCTATACTATATACACTTGAATTTTCACTTTCAAAATCTAATTCACTAGTAAGTTCTTCTTCTCTATTTACCTGATACTCATTTATTAGGTTTATATTTGCTTGGTTTTTTCTACTTCGTTCATTTAATGGTTTTTTTAAGTTCAGGACATTCAGGTCTTATATGGCCTTCCTGACCACACAAATAACATTTACACTGTCTTTTTCTTTTTTTAGTTATTTTTCTTTTTATCCAAATCTTTCTAGGTTTTTTGTATCTTATTTGATATGGTCGTTTTTTATAAAAGGTTTTTGACTTTCTTCTTAAAAATTTATTGTAGCTCTTAGGTTTTCTAAACTTATATTATCTACATCCTGTCTAAATTTTCTCCTATATGTAATTTTCTACAAAGTTGTTGATTTATGCCTTGTTTCTTTATTTAGCTTCTTTCTCCTATATTGACATATTCTCTTTCTAACCAATTTTTTACAAATTCTATTCTAGCACCTATATAAGGGGAGTTTTTATATTCGGAGGTTGAAAATTCATTCCATAGTTTAAGTCCTACAGGTGCTTGTATTTTTAATATATATTTATTTAAATATTCAAGGGTTCTACCTACTCTAGCAAGGATTGCATATTTTCTAAATTTTTGTTCATATTCTTTTATATACGAAAGGTTAGATAATTTCAATTGTTCTAACTTATGAAGGTATATTGCAGGTTCTTTTACATCTTCTTGAGTTGTTCCTAAAAAATAAAGTTTTATTAAATTTATAAATACAGATATGCTAAAATTATTTCTAACTTCTTGAAAATAACTATTGTTTACAAGAATTTAAAATGAGAACTTACCTTCCACTGTGTAAGAGGGGCTGCTGTTAGAACGCTCTTAATCCTTTCGATCTGATGCTTTTCATGCTGCATGTTCTAAAAGAAAATCCCAAGACGTCCTCAAAGTGTCAGCTTGTTGTCATCTTCTTTGCATGGTATGGTTGCCTCCAAATTCATCAAAACGTGTGGATGCCTTCCACAAAATCTCACTAACAATGCTGGCAGCATAGAGAATAGACCCAACAGTCATAAACAAAATCCCCTTTCAGAGGGTTGCTCCCTCCTGCTCAGTCACTTGCATGAACATCTGAAAAGATGACAACAACAAGACCAACAAATACAGATCATTGCATCGATTAATTTTTTTAAATCTGTACTTTGTCTTCAAGAAAAACCAGGTAAAAAATTCTGGCACATAGGATTGTAAAACAATCCAGCAGCATGACGCTTGTTACAGAAGTGTAATGGTATGCTTTTACAACAAGAAAATTGGCCTACACATCCACCTATGCAAGAGCTATGCAATAATACCATTTTGCCTTGAAAGCTTTCTCTGTTTTTCTATAGCTTTAGAGCCTCGGTTATTGTTGCTAACGGGTGAATTTGAAATAGATGGACTTAAATCCGCATCCTTCCTGCCATTATCAACAAGTTGCTCTTGTTGAGTCATCATGTCACCATTACCAAGAGCTGATCCTTTAGAACTAGAGGAACTAATTTTTGTGGGCTGGTTTGAAGCTGCAGCACACACCCCACCATTAAAACTTCTCTTGTGAGCAGCCAATGACTTCTCCCACTTCCTGCTTATTAAATGGTTTGAAAAGTGAAGTATTCTTAGTAGTCCCATCCCTTACACCTAAGTTATCACCTTTATTTTTTACTCTTGGGACCTGGGAGAAGGCCCTTTTAGCTAGAGCTCTATAATAAGGGGAACTATATCAGATACCGAGGTCCAAAGTCCCAAAAATGGGTGTCACAGCATTAGGAAACCCGACTCGTAACTGGGACTGAACAAGCACGGCAAACCTAGAACTATCAGTAAGGCTTCCAAAAATATGAAAATTCTGATTAACATTTAATCTAAGAATCTTTGGTTGAATGTTATTGACCAATGTAGGTATGCTGATTTTTCTAAAATTATTCTGAGAGAAGTTCCTGAATTTATCTCCCTCATTAAGCGCCTCGTACATGGTAAGGAAGTAGCAGGATAATTCTGAAATCCCCTGTATTGCAACTTGCCCATGAAGGAAAGGAATCAAAGTGAAGGCGAAGAAGAAGCAGCAATAGTTGTCGACAAGAAGTAGCTCCTTTGTAGTTGAATGCTCGCCATTAATACAATATCTTTTGCCCCAACATCTCAGCTTTTGCTATAAATTGTCTTGGTATAATCTTCAGTGGCGGTGGATTGAGAGAGAGAGGAGTAAACGTGTTAGTTTCCCGTGAGAATGATGTCCATTTATTCGGCCGGGACTTGGATTTTTTATTTAAGTATAAATGATTAAAATAAATATTTCTAAAATACGACACTTCTCCAAATAACTCCAAATCTGCCGCATTTTTGTCCATGTAGACCTCCTACATGGAGAAAATTCTCAAACTCCTCCGATGATTGCCATGCAAATGCCCTAAGAGACCAAACACAAACATCCTAAACAGGGCACAAGAAAACATTTTCCCAAATCAAAGAAACCCTACATTCAGAAACTCCATGGTTGTTTCTCTTCCTCGCCAGTCCCCGACGACTGCTTCCTGATCTTTTTCAATTGAAGTTCCAGAAAATCAGAGCCAGCCTTTCTCTTGCGTGGTGATGAGCACAGCCGATCGAAAAAAAATCACTGCTGGATCCCCCCTTCTTCATCGCTGCATCCAGAAAAGAAAGCTCACCCATCATGGAGTCTCCGGCGAGCCATGGTGTTGACACTCCAGTGGTTTCAATGGGAATGATGAAGATGGAGAGAAGGGGTTTGAGAGTTGAGAGGGCAAAATGCAGCCGAGAAATCCTCCAAGGTCCACTACTGAAACCCAAGGGGATAGCTCCCACCATAAAGGAATGGAAAAATAACGCTCTTGCACCACAACCTGCAACCAGAAACGAAAACGGCTTATTCTCCTCACCGCCTACGTCACAGGTCACTCTGGAAGGCACTCTCTTGCTCTCCTCTGTTTTTCCTTCAGCTAACGGCTGCCTCAATTCTCTATTTTTCTCCTTTCTGAGCCCTTCTTCTCTGTTTTTTTCTTTTCTTCTCCTAACCTCCTCAAAACATCTCCCCTCTTCTTTTATTTTCTCTCAAGACTCCATTTCTTCTTTGTTTTTCTCTTAAGACTTCCCACTGTTCTAACAACTCTCCTCTTCTGCCAATTGTTTTTTTTTTTTTTTTTCCTGTTTCCTTTTTCTATCTCTTTCTCCAAACCTACAAGTTGTTTCCAAAACCTCTCCACTCTACCGATTTCTCTTCCCTTCTCTCAAAACTCCCCCCTCTTGTTTTTCCGAAATTTCCCTTCTTTTTCCCAAGCAGAGAAACCCCTTTTCTTCCTCCAGACTTCTGCAACCTTTCTCTTTTTCTTCTTTTAAGACTCCCCACACGACTTCATTTTCCCACAACCCCTCTCCTTTGGAAAACCCCCTCAACCTTCCTTTTCTTCGCAAAACTCCCTTTTCCCCATGTCTCATTTTTCCAGATTGATTCTTTCCAGAACTCCACTTTTCCATGTGGCCTTTTTGATTTCCCATGGTGCAACCTGAGTTACCCTGGTAGAGTTCCCCCCCTACACCTCTTAACTTGGCAGCCTTGTTGAAAATAAATAAATAAATAAAAAAGAGCTACAAATTAAAAAATCTTATAATAGAAAATCAATAAATAAAAAATCGTGCCAATTTGGAAAAAAAATAGAAAATATCAATATAGGCATATATGAGAAAAAAACTTAAGAATTAATTCATGCGATAATAATAATAATAATAATAATAAGATAAGATCACTAATCACATGCAATTTTCTAAAAATAAATAAATAAAAATAAATGAATAACTAAACAAACAATAACTAATAAATAACTAAATAACTAACTAAATAAATAAAATAGATAAATAAATAAATAAATAAATAAAATCAAACACATGCAAATCATGCAAGAAAAACTTGAAAAGTGACCTAAGTGGGCCTAGTGAGCCTAAATGAGCCAAATGTGTCTAATGGGCCAGGTGTGTGTCTAAGTGAGCCTAAATTAAGTTCGAAAAGCAGCCAAAAGATGACTACAAGTTGAAAGAGAAGTATGGGAAGACACCTAGTGTCACATCTGTTAAGATGACAAAATGGAGGGTCTATAAATATGCCTTTCTTCAGTAGAGATTACAAGTGTAAGGAATGCGAGTAAAAATATGAGTAATGAGTGGAATGAAATGAACTATACCAATGAACTAAGAAAAGACCATAAATTTTGTCCTAGCACATGATGCAATAAATTCCAAGATAAACCAAATACAAGGAAAGAATTACCCTAAATAAGAGGTTTATAGGAAGTGACTTTGAATGCCTATGGAAATGGTGACTCTGAACGCCTATGGGAATGGTGGCTTTGAACGCCTATGGAAATGATGACTCTAAATGCCTATGCAAGTGGTGGCTTTGAACACCTATTGAAGTGCTGGCTTTGAACACCTATGCAAGTGGTGGCTCTAAATGCCTATGCAAATGGTGGCTCTGAACGCCTATGGAAATGATGGCTCTGAATGCCTATGAAAATGATGGTGGATCTGAACACCTATGGGAATGATGGCTCTGAACGCTTATGGAAATGATGGCTCTAAACACCTATGCAAGTGGTGGCTCTAAACGCCTATGCAAATGGTGGCTCTAAACGCCTATGGAAAGGATGACTCTGAATGCCTATGAAAATGATGGTGGCTCTGAATGCCTATGGGAATGATGGCTCTGAACGCCTATGGAAATGGTGACTCTGAACGCCTATGGAAATGATGGATCTGAACGCCTAAAGTGAATGATGGCTCTTATGAAACCAAGGTTTGGTTAATTTCAGTTTTGATGATAACAAAACAAGGTTTAGAACTAATGATTATATTTCAAGTGTGATTAGGCAAGATGATTTCCAAAGTGGCAATCACAAAGACAAATCAAGCCAAGGAGAAATCATGAAGAAGAAGACCACCTCAAAGAGAAGTGTTTTTCAAGATCCAACCTTCATAAGATCTCTTTGTAAGGTTGTTGGTGCACTAGGATTTTCATGCATTACATTCTTTACTTATGCACCAAAATCATCCAAGATTTATTTTGTTTTAAATATTTTAAAATTGGATGATTTCATGTTTTCAACTAAAACCTTGTGTCAAATGTTTTTCAAACTTGTTTAAAAGGTTTTAAGTTGAAAAAGTTGGTTGTTGAGCCAAAAACGGCCCAATCGGTTGAACTAGATAAGGAACCGGTCGACCCTCAGCTTAACCAGTCTAGAAGTAGGTCGACCCCCAGCTCAACCGGTTTAGGGATGTAAAAAACCTTTTCTCTTTTCCAGAATGGTTGTTCAATTAGATGAGAAACCGGTTGACCCACACCTCAATTGGTTGAGGTCCGGTTAAGGTCTGGTCGAGGTCCAACGGTCACCTACCAAGCATTAAATACTAATGGCTAGTTAACCGATTGACCCTCAACTTGACCGGTTGAACCCCCAATGGCTAGTTTGGCTTTTTTCTTCTATAAAAAGGCTTCAAATCTTCATTGTTTAAGAACTCAACCTTCCCAAACCTTTCTTGAATATATTTGAGCCTTGGAAGAGTGTTTTGAGTGCACCATTGTTCTAAAACTTATATATCATTAGTGCATCTTTCAATCTTAGTTTTCTTGTATCATTTGAGCTTAAAGTTTTTGTACTAGGATTTTGTGAGATAATTTATTTATAAATCTTTGAGAGGTAGTTTCTCAAGTGTGGGGTATCACTTGAGAGGTTGTTTAATAGTGGGATATCTCTTGAGGATTGTAAAGGGTGCTTAGAGTCAAAAGTCCAAGAGGGAGGATTGGAACCATAATCCTATTGTATTGCTTGAAGGCTTGGTTTGGAAGCCTTGAATTAGTGGAACCTCAAGCTTGGAATTGAAGCTAGAGGAGAGTGGATGTAAGCTAAGTTGCGCTGAACAACTATAAAGTCTTATGTTTGCATTCTCTCTTCCCTAGTCTTTTAATTTATATGCAATTGTCTTTATATTGTTTTATTATATACTTGTAAATATTTCTCTTACATTCACATAGTTTAAATTTGAAAAAAGAGACAACCACCCTATTCACTCCCCTCTAGGGTGATTACCATAGGTTGGATTAGCCTAATTTTTTTTTTAACAGCTTTGAATGCTTAAAGTGAATGATGGCTTTGAACGCCTATGCAAATGGTGGCTCTGGACGCCTATGCAAATGGTGGCTCTGAACACCAATGCAAATGGTGACTCTGAATGCCTATGCAAGTGGTGGCTCTGAACACTTATGCAAATGGTGGCTCTGAATGCCTATGAAAATGATGGCTTTGAACGCCTATGGAAATGATGGCTCTGAATCCCTAAGAAAATGATGGCTCTGAACGCCTATGGAAATGATGGCTCTGAATGCCTATGAAAATGATGGCTCTGAATGCTTATGAAAATGGTGGCTCTGAACTCCTATGCAAATGATGGCTCTGAACGCCTGTGAAAATGATGGCTTTGAATGCCTATGAAAATGGTGGCTTGAAACGCCTATGAAAATGATGGTTGTGAACGCCTATAGAAATGATGGCTTTGAACGCCTATGAAAATGATGGCTCTGAACGCCTATGAAAATGGTGGCTCTGAATGCCTATGAAAATGGTAGCTCTAAAAGCCTATGCAAATGGTGGCTCTGAACGCCTATGAAAATGATGGCTCTGAATGCCTATGGAAATGATGGCTCTGAATGCTTATGCAAATGATGGCTCTGAACGCCTATGAAAATGATAGCTTTGAATGCCTATGCAAATGGTAGCTCTGAACACCTATGAAAATGATGGCTCTG
Source organism: Vitis cinerea var. helleri x Vitis riparia (assembly GCA_946000715.1). NCBI lineage: Eukaryota > Viridiplantae > Streptophyta > Magnoliopsida > Vitales > Vitaceae > Vitis > Vitis cinerea var. helleri x Vitis riparia. Next base: position 13,849,719 of record OX254005.1, on the reverse strand, counting down.
AACACCTATGGAAATGATGGCTTTGAATGCTTATGAAGATGATGGCTCTGAAAACCTATGGAAATGGTGGCTCTGAATGCCTATGCAAATGGTGGCTTTGAACGCCTATGAAAATGGTGGCTTTGAATGCCCATGAAAATGGTGGCTTTGAACGCCTATGGAAATGATGAGGGGAAAAATGCACCAGTGTGGCGTGTTGTCACAAATCTCGATCCACTAAAAGGGTCTAAAAGGCACTCCATGAGTCTCAAAAGATGCTCCGTTGACTAGTTTGAACGGTCAAATCAATTATAAAATAAAGTCTCACAACCCATCTGACTAAATCACGAGGCTTGACAAAGTGTCATAATAATCCAGATGCCTTTAAGTCAAGATACCCTGCTGGAGGAATTTGTCGTCATCTTAAAGGAACGATCCACTAGCGGGTCTTAAGAAAAATGGTCCACTGGGGCAACTGTCATTGCCTCAACATAATGATCTATTGAAGAGTCATAGGTAATGAGACAGTCAAAACCCAAAGGTTAGGGTCCTCTAAAGGCTCATCTCGACATAAATCATTGATACTGTGACCAATAATGCGAATAAATATCCCTTAGCTGAATAAAGAAAACGGTAACAACTCCGTGAGAAGATGATCAACTCCAAAATAGAAAATGGGAAATATGCCCCAGTATAGAAAATGACGCATCTTGCCATGTGGGTAACCAGGAAAAATATGACCCAATATAGCAACTAGTACATCTGGTCTATCCTGATGACTCGAGAATAACTCAATGGGGATGTATAAGAGATCTGACATGTACTCCACTGAAATGATGATATGGGAGTCTATGTGCCTAAGATAACTCCATCAAAGAATCACGACAATATAAGAAAGTATGAGTCTGACTGAATGACTCGAGAAAGGCTCCACTAGGGAATCATCATAAAATAAAAACAGATCATCAACTCGACATGTATCTCTTAAATGGGGATGATCATGCAAATCAATAGAGATATACAAATCTAAACCAAAACGAAAATATGCCCCAGTATGACATTAGATGTGTGGTAGGTCAAAAAATCAGATGGCACCAAATCATCCATCACCAAGTGTGTAATCCTAGTCATCCATGTCCACAGTTGAATCAGATCCACATATATAAAGGCGTCTCTCAGAAGAAGAAGCATGAGGACATTTAAATATCAAAAAGTGTGGGTCTGACTGAATGGCCCAAAAGAGGCTCCACAAGGGAATCATGATAGGATAACAAACAGGTCATTGTCTCAGTGTGTATCTCGTAAGTGAAGATGATCATTCAACTCCATGAAGATCTATAAATCTCAACCGAAAGGGAAATATGCCCCAGTATGGCACAAGATGTATGGTAGATCAAAAAATTCAGACAACATCGAATCATCCATCATCAAATGTGCAATCCTAGTCATCCGTATCCACAACTAAATTAGGTCCAAACATCATAGAGGCATCTCCTAGAAGAAGAAGCATGATGGTATCTAAATATCAACCAAATCTCAAACACCTATCCAAGTAGGGGCTATGAGTACAACATCTGATCCCATGGCCTTAGGGTGGTCTTAAGACATGGGACGTAATGTAAGTTAGGGTGATAGGGTAATAGAAATGAAGGGAAACTAGGCCTAAATACCCAATGATAAAAAACCCATGCCCTCGTGTATAAAATGTAACATGTATAGAAGAGTTCGTGAGCCATGGACCTGAGGGTTCCCAATGTGAATAAAATATCAATAATGAGACAATGAAGAAAATCAAACTGATAATGAGATGTGTAAGAATGATGTAAGGGAAATATCAAACCTGGAATAGGTCAGTGTAAGAAAATAAAAAGGGGTTGAAGCGAAGGTGATGAATCAAAAGCAATGACGAGAATGATAGCGAAACAATGAATATACGAAGAAAAAGTTATGATCAACTCAAGTTAAACATGAAGTGAAATCACATCAACAATGAATGTAATGATGGAAAGGACAATGACCCAGAGCCCCTAGGAGAAGGTCACTCATCTCACTCTCAAAGAAAAGATGTGATGAAGTGAATACAAATATAAAATGATCTCGACAAGCTCATATATGAACTTTCACCAACAAACGTACTCGATAAAATGACCATTGGATATCAATACACACACTCAATGATGGAGAATACTATGCACATACACATATGTGCTTATTTTATTATTATTATTATTATTATTATTATTATTATTATTTACATATATTCAAATGCACATACCCTGAACATGAACAAAATAAGCCCCAAAGATGATATCAATAATGGATAGATACACTCTCAAGTGCTAAAGTAACATAAACTCTCTCTGACAAGATGACTTTCTCAAACTAAGGATCTCTGAATCAATGTCTGTGGGATAGATAGTGGAAATGATGCGACTATACTCCATGTAATGAACTGAGAAGGATCACCACTCAGGGTGGAGAAAAGATGAAGCAGAACAAGTATCAAATGAGACAAAAAAGAGATGAAGAACATAACCAATGAGATATGATGGAATACAATAGTGTGATGGTAGGAAAAATAATGAGAGAAAGATATGCCTGTAGGCCCAAGGCTCATGAAACTCCTAAATGAAGCATGCATACACTAAAAGGCCCCTATCTTGATGTAGAAGTGTAAGCAAGGTAACAAGAAAGAAAGGCTCTGACGCACATGCGAGGCTCAATGGGCTACCAACGGTCTGTATGTCAAAAAGGGATAACAAGGTATGTGGCTAATCGAAATGATGGCCACCCATCCTACGACCATGGTCTCAAACATAATACTTATTCAAGTGATCTACATTGGTCAGCTTCGAGAATTGATTTCCATCTAGATCCATCAACCATGCAGCGCTCTTTGGTGCCCTCATGAAACAATCTACTAAGCTCATCCTGTATGGGCAAATAGGATGGTCAAATGGCATGTGGAGCAATCGAGCTCTGAGTCTTTCCTTGCGCAAAAGCGCCATGTATCTGTAATCGGCCTCTGTAAAAACAAAACCAAGACCGAAAGGAGTATCATGATCAACTGTAGTCACAAATTAACCAAAAGGAAAAAGATTTTAAAATCAAGTACAAGGAGCCTAGAATGTCATAGAATAGTTAGAAAAATTTAAAAGGTTTCTAAGTTGTCAGATTCCAATTTCTAGATGCAGAAGTACAGTGTACTATAATGAAAAATTCTAAACTAACTAAAACAAATTAAGATAAATCAAGATAAATTTCAAAATAGAAACTGCATCACCTAGAAACCAATTTATAAAAAATATAAGAAATACTCAAACTAAAATAATGGGATCAAACCAAATCAAAGCATGAACTATAACACCAAGGATCGATTAAATTAATGGATGAAAATCACAAATGGATGTAATAGAACAAATGAAACTAAACTAAAACAAGAATTTAAAAAGAGAACTTATTTTCCACGGTGCAAGAGGGGGTGCAGTTAGAACGCTCTTAATCATTCTAATCTAATGGTTTATATGTTGCATGTTCTAAAAGAAAATCTCGAGACGCCCTCAAAGTGTCAGCTTGTTGTCATCTTCTTCTCATGGTATGGTTGCCTTTCAAATTCATCAAAACATGTGGATGCCTTTCACAAAATCTCATTAACATTGTTAGCAGAATAGAGAGTAGACCCAACAATCACAAACAAAATCCTCTTTCAGAGGGTTGCTCCCTCCTACTATGTCACTTGCATGAGCATTTGAAAAGATGACAATAACAAGACCAGCAAATATAGATCACAACACCAATTAATTTTTTAAAATCTGTACTTTGTCTTCAAGAAAAACTAGGTAAAAAATTATGGCACACGGGATTGTAAAACAATCCAACAACATGTCGCTTGTTATAGAAATGTAATGGTATGTTTTTACCATAAGAAAATTGGCCTACACATCCACCTATGCAAGAGCTATGTAATAATACCATTTTGCCTTGAAAGCTTTCTCTGTTTTTCTATAACTTTAGACCCTCGGTTATTGTTGCTAATAGGTGAAGTTGAAATAGATGGACTTAAAGCCGCATCATTCCTGCCATTATCAACAAGTTGCTCTTGTTGAGTCATCATGTCACCATTACCAAGAGCTGATCTTCTAGACTTAGAGGAACTAACTTTTGTTGGCTAGTTTGAAGCTGTAGCACACACCCCACCATTAAAACTTCTCTTGTGAGCAGCCAATGACTTCTCCCACATCCTATGCTTATTAAATGGCTTGAAAAGTGAAGTATTCTCAGTAGTCCCATCCCTTACACCCAAGTTATCACTTTTATTTTTTACTCTTGGGACCTGGGAGAAGGGCCTCTTAGCAAGAACTCTTTAATAAGGTGAACTAAATCTGTTACCGAGGTCCAAAGTCCCATAAATGGGTGTCACAGCATTAGGAAACCTGACTCGTAATTGGGATTGAACAGACATGGCAAACCTGGAACTATTAGTAAGGCTTCCAAAAATATGAAAATTCTGATTAACATTTAATCTAAAAATCTTTGGTTGAATGTTATTGACCAATGCAGATATATTGATTTTTCTAAAATTAATCTGAGAGAAGTTCTCAAATTTATCTCCCCCATTAAGTCTCGTACATGGTAAGGAAGTAGTAGGATAATTCTGAAATCCCTTGTATTGTAACTTGGCCATGAAGGGAAGGAATGAAAGTGAAAGCGAAGAAGAAGAAGCAGTAGTTGTCGACAAGAAGTAGCTTCTTTATAGTTGAATGTTCGCCATTAATGCAATATCTTTTGCCCCAATATCTCAACTTTTGTTATAAATTGTCTTCTGGTATAATCTTCAATGGCGGTGGATTGAGAGAGAGAAGAGTAAACGTGTTAGTTTCCTGCGAGAATGCTGTCCATTTCTTCAGTATGGAGGAGATTGTGATTTGAGAACGTCTGATTGGAAGTTGAGAAAATTGGGCCTACTGTTTGTTTATCTTTTCGTTTGATTGTTTCTTGAAATGAGAAAATTGGACCCAATTGAGGTAGGACTTGGATTTTTTATTTAAGTATAGATGATTAAAAAAGATATTTCTAAAATACGACACTTCTCTAAATAACTCCAAATCTACTGCATTTTTCTCCACGTAGATCTCCTATGTGGAGAAAATTATCAGACTCCTCTAGTGATTACCATGTAAATGCCCTAAGAGACCAAACAAAAACATCCTAAACAAGGCATAAGCAAACATTTTCTCAAATCAAAGAAACCCTACCTTCAGAAACTCCATGCTCGTTTCTCTTCCTCGCAAGTCCCCGACGACTGCTTCCTTATCTCTCTCGATTGAAGTTCTAGAAAATTAGAGCCAACCTTTCTCTTGCGTTGTGACAAGTGATTCGTGCCCAATTGGTGTCTCAGCTAATTTGTGTCTAGCTGGTGCTCCTTGATTAAGGGAGTAATCAACAAAATTTATAACCTATTACACCATGAACTAGGGTAGCAAAGACAAAGCTACTATAGCATAGTGGCTCTAGGATCGTTCACTGGGATGGGTTTTCACTTTGCAAATGATATTAATTCAAAGCTGAATTGGTGCCTTTTCATTTCAAGGTTAGCTTTAAAAGAAAACATAAAGATGTTTGAAAAAGTATTGGTTTTAAGCTAACCAAAATAATAGTAATTGATTTTACTTACAAAGAAAAGTGTCTCTTGGAGTTTCAGATCACTAGGCTCAGATTCCTTGTACAAAAAGGAGAGTTCCGGTCACTTGTTTCTTTTCCTCGCATTAGAGAATTAACATATAGTTCCTTCTTCAACCGGTGTTGTACAGATGCTTCCCATTAATGGGTTCAAACACTAAATCCCTCTCACTAATGCATCTTGCAATGGCTCGTGCCTCTCACCTAGCACTTGCCATTCAAGGTGATCTTTAACCTTGGATTTCCCTTCACAAGCTCGCAAGAGATAATTAATGGATGTCTCCTTGGAGTCCAAAAGCTTACCAAGTGTTGGCAATTCTAGAAAATCCTACCTTCAAGTCACCTCCCAGAGGCTCGCAAGGGGTAAACTAGTGAATCTCCATGGACGGAGATCACTTGCCTTACCAAGTGTTGGCCCAGGTGATTAAAAGGAGTTTTAAGTTAACTAAAAAGATAAAAACCATTAACGGGTCATACTTTCTCTTCATTAAAAACTAAAACAACAAAACTTCCAATTTATGCATGTGGAAACTTACCCGGCTTTCTTCACTCCAAGAGATGAAGAGCCTAGCCTCTCATCCTCTGAGGAAAAATCCTCAGAGTTTGATTGGCTAGAAAGAAAAATAATGAGAAAACAAAAATATGAAGAAAAAAACAAAGCAAGTGCTCTGTTCGTCGATTACATATATGATATATCTATATGATGGATCTCCTGGAGAAAGCTCCCTGAGAGTCCTCTTTTTAAGTCTTTACAAGAGATTTTATATAGGAAGGTAATTTACCCTTCCTTGGATACTTCCTAGCTAAGGAATTACATGAGTGGTTGAATACAAGGAGAAAATGGAAATTTATACAAAAATATCTGAAGAAAAAATCTAAAAGAGTCGATTGCAAATATCGGGAAACTTCAGGAGAAATTCCACAGCATTGTGCAAAATGGTTGCGAAATCATTTCGCAGCAAAAGGGTGATTTCACAGCCGTGCAAAATTCTTCCTTCAGCTTGGAGTGATTGGATTCCAATGGCTGTAACTCCTTCATTTCAACTTTGAATCATACACCATTTGAGGAATTGGATTGTTGACTTCCTGAGCTTCGAAACGACATATAGCATGCATAAATTGGACTTCGGGAAGTACTCCAAAAGTGCAAAAGAAAACTGCAGCTGCTGTCCTCTGTTTTCTTCACTCTGTTTTTCCTCTCTTTGCTTCTCTCCTCTTTGCTTCTCTCATTTGCTTGGCTTGTCTTAATGATCCAAAAAGCTGTCAAAACACTAAAACTAGCCACAAATATGATTAGAAGTCATTGCTAGGTCCTTAACATGCCAATTGGAATAAAAATGGAGAACTACTACACAAAAGTGCTTAAAACATAATGAATTAAAGGCGCAAAATAGCACTTTTTGGGTAGTAATCACTCCCCCCAACTGACACATTGCTAGTCCCTGAGCAATGAAGGAAAGAAAAATAAAGAAAAATAGATAATATAATATTTTATAAAATCATGCTGATCACTCCAAAAAATAATCAAGTGGCATGACTGATCAAACTCTCACATGGAACATGAAAGAAATAAAACTCAAACTTCAATAGGAGCTATCAAATAGTTTGCCTAGTCACAATTCATAAAGAGTAGGCATTATGCAAATTTAAGCTTCAAAATAATTTCCACTCCCAAAGGTCCAACCCTTACTCTTCCACAAAAATCTGTGTTATTTATTAGTTTCCGGATATAGTATGTCAAACTAATCTCTCCCCTTAACCTAGTTCTTTTCAAAGCTTAGCAAACTAATCAACCTCCAATAGGCTAAGAACGCACCTCTTTTCTTTCACAATTTTTTCTTGTAGGAGTGCAAAGCTTAAAGGCATTCTTTTCTAACTTGTCCATGTAACGGGGGTCCATCGATGACTCCCAACCAATCAAGGTTTAGGACATCAAGTTTTAAGGATCTTTCAACCACTAACTCCTCGGATTTTACCCCGGACTTTGAGAATGAATTTTAATACCCAAGCACCTACAGTATGTTAAACTCTACCTATCCACCCTTGTAACGAGCATTGAGGTCAGTGACTCCCAACCAATTAAGGTTAGGGCACCAGGTTTTAAAGATTTTCACCATATACCCCTCAGACCTTGCTCTGGTTTCAAGGCAAGCAAACATTTTTTCTTTCTTTCTTTTTTTTTAAAGGCTCATTGGCCTTTTGTAAGGTGTCCCAACACTATTAAATGAGGTCAAAGGTACCAAGTCTAAAATTTCCTAAGTTAAGAGGGAAATAGTTTTTCATCTTATAATCGGAACCTAGTGTGCACAGTGTGTGGATAGCTTAAAGTGGAAGAACTGAGGTTGAATTCAATAGAAGTTTCAACAATTCATCAACTTTAGTAAGCATAATACAAACTCTAAGTCAAGTAAAAAGACAAAAATTCAATTTCTCCCTTTTCATTTTGAAAATTTTTCCTTAATAACCATGGATAGTAGAATAAAAACTTAAAAAATTTTAAAATTAAGCAAAAAACAACTAAATTACCAAAATAACTTAGCATTAATAGCAATACTTACTTCCTCAACTCTCCCCCCAACCAAGCTGAACATTGTCCTCAATGTGACAAAAGTGATTAAAAAATAGGGAGGAAGTGGTACCTCCTTAGTGACATGGAGTCTGAGTCGTATAGGAGAAACCACATGTTTCAAAGAAAACATAAGAGTTAGTGAGTAGAGGAAATAGAAAAATGCCAAGTTTAAACAAGAATTGATGTTTATATATGATGTATCATCAGTAATACATCCAATTCTAGAATATAAGACATCAAAATATGGAATTATTTATACTAATATGTAAATACAAAAAATGAAGAGATGATTAAGTAATGGTAGAGTCATGTGGAGCTGATGCATCTGTGGTGGCCTCTTGAGTGGGTTGGATCAGAACTTCAACTTCTGATTTGGTAGTCTCCTTAGGTGGCATAGTCTCCTCAGCTGGAGCTATGGGCTTTGATGGTTTAAGGAGGTAAGAAATGGAGTAAAAGGCTTCATGTGTGTAATCTCAGGGTGCGCGGGGCTTTCCTCTTCATATGCATGGTCGTGGGGCTCTGTTGGCATTTTAGCAACTTCCCTTGGCTTTACAAGGTGTTTTTGCAAACCTCCCTCCATTTTGCAAGTCAATTTCGCAATTTGAAGGCCATTTCGACCCTTGGAGGTGATTTCGTAGCCATTTAGAAGCTTAGAGATCATTTCGCAGCAAAGTGACATTTTCGCAGACCATTTCGCAGCCTAAAGGTGATTTCGCAGCCCATTTCACAGCTGCGAAATGAGTGTACGGGGCTTCCAAATGGCACTCATGTGCCAAAAAGTGGTTTCGCAGCTTCGAAATACCCTGCGAAATGGAGCTTTGGGATTTCGCAGCCATTTTCGCAACTGCGAAATGAGGGTCACTATGCTGCAAAATGGCACTCGTGTGCCAAAAGTGGTTTCGCAGCTACGAAACTCCTTGCGGAATGGGGCTTTAGCAGCGAAAATTAGATTTTTTTTTTTTTTGGATTTCGCAGCCATTTCGCAGTTGCGAATGAGGGTACTGTGTTGCGAAATGGCACTCGTGTGCCAAAAGTGGTTTCGTAGCTGCGAAACACCCTTCCAAATGGCGTCTCGGCTGCGAAATGGAGGATTTCAAGGCGTGGAGGTTTCGCAACCATTTCGCAGCTGCGAAATGAGGGGAACTGTGCTGTGAAATGACACTCGTGTGCCAAAAGTGGTTTCGCAGAGAGGGGCCTGAGGCTACGAAATGGTTTTGCAGCAAAGTGCCGATTTCGCAGAGGCTGCGAAATCTCGCAGACCCTTGTTTTCGCCCTGTTTTTGCACTTTTCTTGCTCCAAACGATTTTCCTTCAATTTCTTTGCAATTCCTCCTGATTTTGATCATCCAAAAGCCTATATTACATCAAAACAAAGTAGAATTAAAGCATTAAAATCAAAATTAAAGCATTGAAATCAAAATTAAAATAAGTAATAAGTAAAAAAAAAAAGATATGGACTAGCTAGTCTTTAAAAAGACTAAGTCCATCAAAAAATTTGATCCTGATTTAGCTTGCCCGGATCCCATATGAAGTTTGCATTTCTCACTTGATATTTGGTTTGTATGATTTTCCCATACAACGCTTGGGGGAAAAGTGGAGGCATGTGTTTCTTCATCAATTCTTCCTTAATGACTATCCTCTGTGGATCTTCATTTATATTAAGATCATAGTCATCTTTCTCTATGTTTTTCCCCATTTTTCTTTCCTTTGATTTCCTCCCTATTTTCTTTCTTTGTTTCACTCTCAACCTTATGCTCTAGCTTACATGTGGGCAGATCAACCTCTTGAAACTTCAGCCACATAACTCATGAAGTCATGGCTTCCTCTGCTATCTAGTATTCAATATGGCATGCACAACTAGCAATTTGTGAATTAAAAACAGAGAAAACAAAAGAAAACAAAAGAAAAACAATTCAAAGAAAAAAAATTTAAGGTAAACTAAAAACTAAATAAAAGGTATACTAAAATATGAACAAAGAAAAATAAACAAATAAAAAGAGTTAGTAAAAGGAAAAGAAAAGTCACCAAACTTGTGATAAAGATCACAAATACTCTAGAAAGGTGATATCACTGTAAAGTGGCACCATCCCCGGCAACGGCGCCATTTGATTCGTGCCTAATTGGTGTCTCAACTGATTCGTGTCCAACTGGTGCTCCTTGATTGAGGGAGTAATCAACAAAATTTATAACCTATTACACCATGAACTAGGGTAGCAAAGACAAAGCTACTATAGCATAGTGGCTCTAGGATCGTTCACTGGGATGGGTTTTCACTTTGCAAATGATATTAATTCAAAGCTGAATTGGTGCCTTTTCATTTCAAGGTTAGCTTTAAAAGAAAACATAAAGATGTTTGAAAAAGGATTGGTTTTAAGCTAACCAAAAATAATAGTAACTGATTTTACTTACAAAGAAAAGTGTCTCTTGGAGTTTCAGATCACTAGGCTCAGATTCCTTGTACAAAAAGGAGAGTTCCGGTCACTTGTTTCTTTTCCTCACATTAGAGAATTAACATATAGTTCCTTCTTCAACCGGTGTTGTACAGATGCTTCTCATTAATGGGTTCAAACACTAAATCCCTCTCACTGATGCATCTTGCAATGGCTCGTGCCTCTCACCTAGCACTTGCCATTCAAGGTGATCTTTAACCTTGGATTTCCCTTCACAAGCTCGCAAGAGATAACTAATGGATGTCTCCTTGGAGTCCAAAAGCTTACCAAGTGTTGGCAATTCTAGAAAATCCTACCTTCAAGTCACCTCCCAGAGGCTCGCAAGGGGTAAACTAGTGAATCTCCATGGACGGAGATCACTTGCCTTACCAAGTGTTGGCCCAGGTGATTAAAAGGAGTTTTAAGTTAACTAAAAAGATAAAAACCATTAATGGGTCATACTTTCTCTTCATTAAAAACTAAAACAACAAAACTTCCAATTTATGCATGTGGAAACTTACCCGGTTTTCTTCACTCCAAGAGACGAAGAGCCTAGCCTCTCATCCTCTGAGGAAAAATCCTCAGAGTTTGATTGGCTAGAAAGAAAAATAACGAGAAAACAAAAATATGAAGAAAAAAACAAAGCAAGTGCTCTGTTCGTCGATTACATATATGATATATCTATATGATGGATCTCTTAGAGAAAACTCCCCGAGAGTCCTCTTTTTTAGTGTTTACGAGAGAGTTTATATAGGAAGGTAATTTACCCTTCCTTGGATACTTCCTAGCTAAGGAATTACATGAGTGGCTGAATATAAGGAGAAAATGGAAATTTATACAAAAATATCTGAAGAAAAGAGCTAAAAGAGTCAGTCGCAAATATCGAGAAACTTCAGGAGAAATTTCACAGTACTGTACAAAATGGCTGCGAAATCATTTCGCAGCAAAAGAGTGATTTCGCAGCCGTGCAAAATTCTTCCTTCAGCTTGGAGTGATTGGCTTCCAATGGCTGTAACTCCTTCATTTCAACTCTGAATCATACACCATTTGAGGAATTGGATTGTTGACTTCCTGAGCTTCGAAACGACATATAGCATGCATAAATTGGACTTCGGGAAGTACTCCAAAAGTGCAAAAGAAAACTGCAGCTACTGTCCTCTGTTTTCTTCACTCTGTTTTTCCTCTCTTTGCTTCTCTCCTCTTTGCTTCTCTCATTTGCTTGGCTTGTCTTAATGATCCAAAAAGCTGTCAAAACACTAAAACTAGCCACAAATATGATTAGAAGTCATTGCTAGGTCCTTAACATGCCAATTGGAATAAAAATGGAGAACTACTACACAAAAGTGCTTAAAACATAATGAATTAAAGGCGCAAAATAGCACTTTTTGGGTAGTAATCAACAAGTACCACGATCCAAAAACAAATCATTGCTAGATCCCTCTTTCTTCATTGTTGCATCCAGAAAAGAAAGCTCACCCATCATGAAGTCTTTGGCAAGCCATGGTGTTAACACTTCAGTGGTTTCAATGGGAATGATGAAGATGGAGAGAAGGGATTTGAGAGTTGAGAGGACAAAATGCAGCCAAAAAATCCTCCAGGGTCCACTTTTGAAACCTGAGGGGACAACTCCCACCATAAAGGAATGGAAAAATAACGCTCTTGCACCACAACCTGCAACCAGAAATGAAAATGGCTTAATCTCCTCATCGCCTATGTCAAAGGTCGACTCCGAAGGGCGCTCTCTTGCTCTTCTCCTTCCTCTGTTTTTCCTTCAGCCAACAACCCCTTCAGTTCTCTATTTTTCTCCTTTTTGAGCCCTTCTTCTCTGTTTTTTTTTTTTTTTTTTTTCTTCTCCTAACCTCCTCAAAACGTCTCCTCTCTTCTTTTCTTTTCTCTCAAGACTCTCCATCTTCTTTGTTTTTTTTTCAAGACTCTCCACTGTTCTAACAACTCTCATCTTCTGCCAATTTTTTATTTTTTTATATTTTTTTTTGTGTTTCAGTTTCCCTTTTCTATCTCTTTCTCCAAACCTCCAGGCTGTTTCCAAAACCTCTCCACTCTGCCGATTTCTCTTTCCTTCTCTCAAAACTCTCCCCCCATTTTTTTTCAATTTTTTTTCCCATGAAGAAAAACCCTTTCTTGTCCTCCAGATTTCTGCAACCTTTCTCTTTTTCTTCTTCTTTCAAGACTCCCCACATGACTCCATTTTCCCACAGCCCCTCTCATTTGGAAAACCCCCCCAACCTTCATTCTCTTCCTAAAGCTCCATTTTTCCAATGTCTCATTTTTCCATATTGATTATTTCCAGAACTCCACTTTTCCATGCGGCTTTTTTGATTTCCCATAGTGCAACCTGAGTTACCTTGGTACAGTGCCCCCCTACACCTCTTAACTTGGTAGTCTTCTTGTTGTTTTTTTTAGAGTTATCGACACCCATGAAAAATAAATAAATAAATAAAAAAGAGCTACAAATTAAAAAAAACCTTATAATAGAAAATAAATAAATAAAAAATCATGCCAATTTGGAAAAGAAAAATAGAAAATATCAATACAAGCACAGATGAGAAAAAAAACCTAAAAATTAATTCATACAATAATAATAATGATAATAATGATAATGATAATAATAATAATAATAATAATAATAATAATAATAATAATAATAATAATAATAATAATAATAAAATAAGATCACTAATTACATAAAATTTTCTGAAAATAAATAAATAAAAATAAATGAATAACTAAACGAATAATAACAAATAAATAAAATAGATAAATAAATAAATATAATCAAGCACATGCAAATCATGCAAGAAAAACTTGAAATGTGACCTAAGTGGACCTAGTGAGCCTAAATGAGCCAAATGTGCCTAATGGGCCAGGTGTGTCTAAGTGAGCCTAAATTAAGCTCGAAAGGCAGCCAAAAGATGACTACGAGTCAAAAGAGAAGTATGGAAAAACACCTAGTGTCACATCTGTTAAGATGACAAAATGGAGGATCTACAAATACATGAATAAATTTAATGAAAGTGGAATCTAAAAAGAAGATGCAATATGCAAAATCAGATGGCTTGAAGCTCTATGACACGACAATTTCTTTTGGAGCTCTCAATCTTCATTTCCCTTATCCCAAACTCTTAAGTTTTTTTTTTCTCTTTCTAACTTTTCTCTCAAGTTCTCTTTCAGTCTTGGATGAAATAATGCACCCAAAGATCCTTAATAGGGTGGTTTCCTTGCTTTTATACTACATTTGGAAACCCACAGAAAATAGGTCGGTGATCACTCTTCACGTGACCTCACTTCCTCAACCCAACGCCATCGTCATGGCTCTTAAAACTGTTACCCTATATTCACGGCCAAACAAGGCCTTAGAAAACCAACTTTCCTGCTCTTTTGTATCACTTGATCATTTATCATTTTTACCTTACATGATATTCTCATAGCTTAGAGATGCAAAGTAATAAAAAGAAGTAAAAAAAAAAAAAAAAATACATAATAAATAAAGTGGATAAAAAACAACACGCATTGGCATGCATAACCTGCAAGATCAACAAGAACACCATGCTGGTTAGATTGAAGCTGTGACAGTAGTTAAAGAAGACTTGTGTGCTGGAGATAGGTGCTTTAGATAGAGGCAATAGTGACAAGCCATAAGGTAGCTCCGACAAGGCGCATGAGGACTAAATGGGATTGAATGCCACTCTAATGGCATTTTCTAAAGACACAACATTTTGAACCTTCAATGATCAATGCTCAATGCAGGTGAGAATGAGAGATGACGAGATAATATTTGGTTCAAGGGAGAAAAAAAATGGAGTTGTAGGGTAGGTGGTTTTTAGTTTGGAGAAGAAGAAGAAGAAGTTCTAGTGGAGATGTGGTGTTCAGTTTGGGAGAGAAGAAGACAAAGCTATAGTGGAGGTGTCATGCTCGGTGTAGTGTTCGGTTTAGAGGAGAAGAAAGTGGATACATGCGATAAAAAAGTAAAAGGATGGTTGTGCTTTGGTCATTTGCAGGCATGATAACTTTGAAATAAGGCTTTGACGGAGGAGAGGACCATAGGAGCAGCTGGTTCAAAGCTCCATGTCATGTAGCTTAGAGGTAGGATGCTAGAGTTGTGGGCTTTATGAAAATGAGTGACAATAGGTGAAGACAATGGAGATGGGTCATGGGTAGCCCAAAGAATGGGCTATTGTAGAGAAAAGAAATGGGTGATGAGACTCTATGCACAGTGGCTATGCGATATGACTTTAGTAGTTGATATTGGCTTTGATTGTGGTGTTCTAAAGGCTACAAAAGCGGTTAGGGATAGCTGGTGTAGGGTACCTTATAGGCTAATAGGTTAAGATTATGGCTGATGGGATTAAATTGTAGGGAAATTTATTTAACCATACACCAAGGGGAAAATTTTTGCCTTTTAGAAACTTTGCTTTTTACTTTTCAAATTCAGTTGATTTTGGGGAAAATAAATGACCTTTCATACACTATAATAGTGATGTTGAGGCCCTTCCAAAAATGCCTTCCTGCACTTTACCAACTCTACTAGTTGGATCAGCTACTTGAAAAAACCACATAAGCAAGGTCCAAATCAGTTGTCCACTTAAGCCAATGACATGGCTCATGTACATGTCACTGTCCAACTAGACACTCCACGTGGATTGATTTTTTAAAAAATATTTGCTAAAACATAACAAAATGGATAGTGACATTTACCTCAAAATCCCTTCTTCTCTCTTGAACCAAACCCTAACTCCAAAAATCCATATTCTTTCACCTTCTTTCACAACCACAATTCGCGAGGGGAGCTGGTAGTGAAAACAAAGAGAGTGGCCTGAGCTGGGAGGAGAAAAAGAAATTGAGAGAGAGAGAGTAGAGGAGGATGGTTTAGGTTGAGATGAGCTTTCCCAAGTAAGAATGTAATGGATTTATGAGTTCACTTAGGTTCTTATCGTTACTTGTTGAGATCAGATCTATCCTCCCTCATTTCTATAACTATCATGGAAGTTTTGGAAATTTCAGCTTTATTTAACTATCATGGAAGTTTTAGAAATTTCAACTTTATGTCATTTCTTTTTTTATTATCTTCAAGTGACGGGTGCAAGGAAAAACATTGTTTGAGGTTGATATAGTGCGGAATTTGTCATGAAACCAAATTCATAGAATTCAAATTGGAGTGGAATTTTCAAAAGGAAATCTATAGTTTTGACTTTTGGTTACCCTTCTTCCTTGTATAGGTTTTCCAATAGACACCATGAGTTGGAATTTAGGTGAGTTGTGGTTACCTGATTACACACCATGAAAAATTATTTGTAGTGTCAAATATGTTAATCTATAAGTTGGATGAATCACTAATTCAACCCAACCCATTCGAGTTGTAACCTTAATTAACATATGTTGTTTGGCACATCGCTCTTATTCCAGAAAGTAAAGGAAACTAGAAGGGAAAACGAGAGACAAATATGTCATTTCTTTCCCATGATTCATCCAAACAACCCCTTATTAAATAAAATCATGGGCTATATGTGAGAACCCTTTGTTCCCAAAAAATAAGTGATTTTAATTTTCCCATTGCATGAGCATCTGAAGCAATATTTATTTTTCTCTCATGTGGGGTGTTGGAATGCTTTTAGTCATCATGGGTGTGGACCCTTCTATTACTTAATGACTATTGGGAAAAAAACTTTAAAATTGCCATGCTTAAATAAGTGTTTTTTTATGTATTTTATTTCACCTTATTTTATTAAACTAAATACTTAGTGTATATCAAAAGGAAATTATTAAAACAATTATGATTTGGAGTTAAAATTAATAAGGAAAAGATATTACCAATTTGATATATCCATTGGGTTTCCTTTATGCTATATTTGGTTTGAGGTGTAAAGTCTACAACAATGTCGGTAGTCTAGAAAATAACAAGTGAAAAATAGGGTTGCAACTTGTGCGGTTCCAACCCATGTAAGTTGTACTTAATTCAGTGTTTGAATTGACATTGACAATGTTTGAATGAAAATATTAGGGTTAAAGTGTTTCTAAAGTTTTGGTTAACCTATCAAAACATGAATTGATATATTATTTATTTATTTGTTTTTAATTATCAAAAAGTGAAAATGATAAGACAAAATTTATACTTTTTAGTTTTTAATTATATTCAAGTATTAAGTTTATTGTTTTTCTATAATTGCTAAATTATTTTTTATCGTAAAAAAATTAATTTTATGAATAATTAGCTATGTTAAATTAGTAAATAATTTTTCCTTTTATGACTTTGAAATATATAATTTTTAATCTCTTATTTGATGATGTGACTTATATTTTATAGACTTTAAAATAATTATTTTATTTAATAACTCATGGAAATTCGAATTGCTAACGAGATGGGAGGTTGCCTCATCCATGGGCTAGAATATTCAGGGCATTATGGGATAGAATAAGGATTTTGTATAATATTAGAACATGATAGATGAAGGCTTAATTTTATGTAGTAGCTTAACAAAAAAGAACATTAATGAGGAGTCATAAAAACACAAGATATACTACCACATCATAAAGAGAGTCCATTATCTTCTAACATGTCTACTCTCATTAATCTAGAAATAAATCTAGTGTATCAGATCAAGGCATATGTATGTGCTATATAATGTAAATGACCTTTAATTTGTCATTTTCTATATGAGGCGAGAAGCTAATGTGGCCAAACAACATGTTTTTTTCCACTTATGAGCCATATTAATCATATACTTAAACTTCTGTATTAGCTTTGTTTGAACTCTATCATCAGCTCCTATATGATTCTACAACACAATACATTTATGACATGCCTTTCAATTTGTTCTTTTGCTGTCAATTAAAGTGAGTACAGGAATCCATCTTACCATCATCAATTATTCAACTCCAAATGTTATGACATGCCTCTCTCATTTGTCTAATTACCTTATACCTACTTTTGTAATTTTTTTTAAATGACTTTCTTTTTAATGGGACATTGATGGGAAAAGTAATTATTATATTTTTTTAAAATCCATTGGTTGAATAATTTATTTTTTAGCTAATTAACTAATAGTATTTTTTTAGAAAATAAAATAAAAGCTATGACTTGGGGGGTTTTTTTTTTATAAAGAAAATTCAGTTATTTTTCAATAATTTGTTGATTTCAAGTGTGAGAAAATTACCTAGACCCATATGAAACAAAGTCTGATAATGTGTTAGGCACTTTATTAAAATATAGTGGAAAAATTTAAAATGGTTGTTCATTAGTCATGGAAAGTGGCATCATTTTCCATATTGTGGGATTGTTTTTATAGGACAAATATGCATGAAGAGGTTTGAGGAGAAATCGGACAATGATGGGGTTCACACATCAATTATTTTTTAAATTAGTGATGAATTCTTGGATGGTGAGCTGATATGATCACCAAAAAATGACAAACTTGTGATCCATTGCTTCAAAATTGGTTACCCACATTATGGTGTGTTTGGCTTATTTGTAATATATTTTGTATCATTTTGGAGTCACAATATGAACTAAGGGGTCATTTTGAGAACATGTCTTTATTTCAAATAGTGACAAACTTAGAAAATTAGGAGTATGTTGGATTGATAAAGTCCCATCATTGGTATGGGATTATAGAAAATCAAATAGATTAGGGAAACTTTTTTCTTAAGTTAATGAAGCAATCCACAAAATCAGTGATGAAATGGGACTTAATAAAAGATAGTGGAATAAGTTATATCTTAGTGTGAAGTTTAGTCGTTCTCTTGGATTCCTTTATCTTATTTAGTCAGATTTGGGATTCCCACTATAGGAAACTAGCTACTATATTTCCTCACCTCTCCTCAAAAGAACTTCTTGGAATTTGGGGCATCCCATAACATGAACCAAAATATGGTCCTTAATTTCTATATTTGAGCTCCTAAGAAGACAACAAGCTTATAAGCTCCCAGATCATTGAGGTCGTCCTATCCTCATACATAATCTATCTGAATTTTCTTTTAAATTCATAACTGACCTTTTCTTCTTTGGTTTAAATTGAGAATTGTAACACCTAGTACTAATGAATTAAATAAGCAATAATGATTATTTTAGTACTTAACTTTAAGCTTGCTTAATTAGATGTTAAAACTAGTTTAGTGCTAATCATGTTTAATTATGAAATAAACTTTGATTAAGGTTAAGTAGGATTAGTTAATGACCTAAGCATGCTTATTAGGTTCTTAGGGACTGATTAGGGTTATGAAAACCTAAAGGACTAATGGGCAATTATGGGTTTTATTTTTGATAACTTGAAGGACTAAAGTGCAAAATTGGGAAATTGAAGTTAGTGGAATGCCACCTCCTACTTGGGTGGATTGGTGGCAGCCATGTGGCCTACCACCTCATGCTTGGCTGCATGGAGACCCCTTTAAAAGGGGCTGTAGCTCGTTTTGCACCAGTTCACCTGCAGCAACTGGGGTTAGAGAGAGAATCTAGAGAGAGAAAGTGTAGATTTGAGGTAAGCAAGTTGTTTACTTTTGTAATTTTTGTTTATTTTGGTTCCTAATGGTATGCTAAAAAGAATTAACGGTAAAATTTGAGTGTAATTAGCTATAAACCCGTTTTAGTTAAAAATCACAATTAATTAAAGATTAAAGTATTTTAGCTTAAGTATTTTATTAATGGTAAGATCAGCATGAATCTTTGTTTAATTTGGTTTGATTAAAAAAAAAAATAGATTAGTAAACATGTGATTAATTAGGTTATTTGGACACTTGGGATTTGTTAATAGGTTAGGCTTTAAGAAAATCAAAAGAATTAGTGTTTAGTAGTTAATTGGGGAATATGAGAATTGAAAAAAATTAATAACAGAAAGTTGTTAAAAATTAGTAAGAAAGGAAAATTTCATAAGTTTTAATTGAATAAATTTTAATGGTTAGGAAACCTAAATTATGTTGTTTCATTTCAGTTCCTCGTAACAGACAAAGATCGCCTACATAGAAGAAACACAAAAAAAAACTGGTGCAAGGTAGGAAATTTTATGCTATTCTATGGTGTATTTGATTTCTTTCCTTGAATCATTTATTGGAATTTCATGTTATTTTTATGATTTCATAAAATGTTTTATTGTGTCATTGCATCTCGGTTTATTGCATTAAAATGTTACCATGATATTGGAACGTATATTGGTATGAAGATTCATGGTTCTGTGTAGTTGAAATGGTTCATGGTGTGGTTACATTGCAAGAAGGATATGGAATTATCACAGATGATATTCAGATAATTGATTGATTGGGAAGTGTTTATGTGATGCTACAGGCATTATCATTTGATATATTGTTTATGTGGGATCGTGGGTCCTTGGGTGAAAGTCCCTAAAGCCCTCGAGGAAGACACTTCGATGTGGGTGTATAGGGTTGGTCCTGCCCTTGGGTTTTAGTCCCTTAAGACACGGGATTGGTCCTGCCCTTGGGTATGAGTCCCAAAAGATACAGGGTATGACTTGCCCTTGGGTGATGTCCCAAAATAGTCATTATTATATTGATCGAGTATCTTGTGGAGCATTGATATCTGATTTGGAGATTGGTGGGGGTTAGTAGTTTATCCGTTGTGAAATGATGGATGAGGAAAAGCAAAGATGAAACCAGCAAACACATGCATACATGTTTGACATGATTACACATTTGTTAATGGTTATAAAATGTTTATCATGCATGCTATTAATTGTTTAATTCAAGGTTTTTAAGGATATGCTTAGGATGGTTATAAACTTTCCTACTGAGTTGTGAACTCACCTTATCCCTTCCACCTTTAGATGCAGGTCAGAAGACCTATGCAGGAAATAATGCTTGAGCAATGCTTTATTGTGATTGAATGTTGTTTGCTCGCATTGAAAGTCTTTTGAGGCCTTGCCTTTTGTATCAAAGACTGAATCTTTTTGTAGGAATGATGTAATATATATATATATATATATTTGTCAGTTACACTTGTAGTATGGGCTACCCGTAGTGAACAATGGGGTTTTGGTATAAGTAAATTAATGTAGTACAAGTTTCTTTTGTGAAACAA
The DNA here is from genome assembly GCA_946000715.1 of Vitis cinerea var. helleri x Vitis riparia. Lineage (NCBI taxonomy): Eukaryota > Viridiplantae > Streptophyta > Magnoliopsida > Vitales > Vitaceae > Vitis > Vitis cinerea var. helleri x Vitis riparia. The sequence continues at coordinate 13,829,025 of OX254005.1, read as the reverse complement.
AACATATTTTGTTAACTAATAGTCACAAAGTTTAATACAGAATGTACTCTTTATAACAGGTTTTGCGTATCCTCTTTTTGAACAAATTCAAGCAGGAACTCAGCATTTTAATATTTGTATCCCCATATTTTTTTTAGAGCACTTATACTATATTTGAGTATCAATTGTTTAGTTTGAACAATAACAAAAACCGAGGTGTGACAAGAATTGACCTTTTAAGTTGTTCCCATTTCACGGACTTTGTTCTTAAAGCATTGTTTTAAACATTTAAAATAATATGACTTTCATTTATCAATATAAAAAAAACATTATATTTTAATTTTAAAAAAATAAAAATTTACATGAATTGTTATATATAGTGTCTTAGATATAATTTCTTAATTTTATTTCTAAATTTATAAAGTAGTACAAAATTTTGTATATATATATAACCTTTTCAATGCTATACAAAATTTAGTATTACTTTATAAATTTAGAAATAAAATTAAGAAATTATATCCAAGACACTTAATAACCATAAATAATGAATAAAAAGAATCTCTATATTGATTTGGTTTGATGAGTATATGAATTTGAGGCATACCATTTGTTTAATAAGCTGACCCACTAAAATGCACATTGTGTGTTTTTATTTGGGCAGTGGGTATCACAGTGGGTGACCCTATATATAATAAGTTGACCCTTATTGATAACCATATTATTGAGAGGTTGGGGGAAACCTATCTCAATGATTTTCATTTACATGATGTAACAAAATGTTTCCTATTTCTTTGTTAATATATGTTATATTTGTGTAATAATTATGATGAATGTATATAGGAACACTATATTCACATTCACATGTCTTTAGCATTTGATTCATTTATTAATGAATTATGGTTGTTTAATGCAATGATAATATGAACAAACGGTGTCGTTGTTCTAGCCGTAGATTCCTCTCTGGAATTCATTTGCTCTCAAAAGTGAAGAAGGATGTAATAAGAGAACTTGGTTTTGGTGGGCTATTGCAATTAGGTTGCAAGGAGGTGAATTTAGATTTATGTTTTTGGTTGATAAGAAACACAAACATTGCTTACCCAACTTGAGTTATTTGGGGGTAAGAAGGTTTCTTTGACATGTCATGATGTCGGGATCACGATGGGCATTTCACATAGTGGAAGGAAGTTAATTGTTGACAAGGGAACTGTTAAAGCCATTCCAATGCCGAGTTTGAAGGATATAGAGGCATTGATGGTTGACATTGATGATATTGAGGAATTTAAGTGGGTTTTCTTGATTTTCGCATGTGCAACCTTATTGACAGCCACATCTTGCTTGGAAGGTAGTCATGCGTTATGGTATACACCCCGAGAGCAGTTACTTGGGAGCATAAATTGGGGAGAATTTGTATTAGAGTTTTTTTATTCAAGCTATACATGAACATAGGAGGAAGGAAAGTGTTTGGATTAAAGGGTGTTTGATGTTTCTACAAGTAACTATTTGTCTTATTTATAAGTATATGTTCAAGTATTTGATATTTAATAATGGTAATACACTATGTTGGTCATGATGTTATCGCTAATTATGTCTTTATAATGTAACAGATATTCTACTTTTCAATAGCTAATTTTCCAACCATGTATGTGGAACTTACCACTCCTCGCATTGCTGCATGGAACGATTTTTTGGTGAAGCAACACATAAAGTTAGAGTTGGCAATACTTGGAGGATTTGGCAAAGTTGAGGTATAACTAGCTATTAGTTAAATTAAGATAGTTGATGAACATTGTAATTGGATTATTGGGATGACAATTTACATGTTCTGCAATGATAGTTGGTTAACACATCGGTGGAGCAAGATCAAACAAAAAGAAATGAGGCTCTTGCAATTAATGATCCAGTTGACCTAGATGAGACTGAAGACTTTGATGTAATCCTTCATACCTAATGACTATGAATAGTAGCTTATATTAAGTCTTAGTTTAAATATATGTAATTTAATGTTCCTTCATTATGTTTGACTTAGGTTATTTTTGCTCGCATGGAGGCAATGCAACGTCAAATCACCGATGCACAAAGTCATGTTAATAGCCTTATTGTTTCATACAATCGTGACATGAATGTGTTGAGGACTCATTTTACCTCTTCACATTATCGCATGGATGAAGGCCAACCATCGATTATAAAATTTGGTACATCCTTCATAAAATTTGGTACATTTGATTTTATTGCTTTCGAGACCCCCATTTGAACATAGATGGTCCATGATTTCATTTTAGAACCCATAAGGAAGTGATTGGGTGTCGATCCCTACCTCAGAATGCACTTTGGAACCCTTGGTACATCCTTCGCAAAATTTGGTACATCCTTTATAAAATTTGGTACATCCTATCCTATTGTTTCCGGGACCTCCATCTTATCACCTGGGGGCTATAATTTCCTTTAGAAACCCATAAGGAAATGATTCATGGTCGATCCCCACCTCGCAACAATCTTTGGAACCCTTGGTACATCCTTCACAAAATTTGGTACATCCTTTATAAAATTTGGTACATCTCATCCTATTACTTCCGGGACCTCCATCTTATCAGCTACGGTTAAAAAATTTGTAGGGAACCCATAAAGAAGTTATTGGTGATTGATCCCCACCTCGAAACACTTTTTGGAACCCTTGGTACATTCTTGACAAAATTTGGTACATCTGATCCAATAGTTGTCGGGACTCCCATCTTACACTTATGGTTGATAATTTCATATTGGAACCCATAAGGAAGTGATTGGGTGTGGATCCCCACCTTGGAACGAACTTTGGAACCCTTGGTACATCTTTCACAAAATCTAGTACATCTTTTACAAAATTTGGTACATCCTTTGTAAAATTTGGTACATCCCATCCTATTACTCCTGGGAGCCCCATCTAATCATCTAGATTTGTAAGAAAATTTGGTATTTCAAAGCCACATGCTACCGAGAGCCCATAGGAACTGATGGGAAGTCATTCACCACAATCTAATGGAGTTTCAAACCCTAATAACATCATCCACAATGTTTTGTATATCTTTAAGATCAATCCGTTCCTTATTAACTTTAATAAAGTATTGTACATTTTTTTAACGTCAATCCGAGACCTCATGCCCTCTTACTTTAATACATATATATATATATATAAATATATGTGTGTATGTGCGTGCGTGTTTGTTCGTTAATATGTGCAATAATACATATATTCCTTACAAAAAGACTTACATCATTTATAAAATAAGCATAAATTATTTTAATACCTTCTTTGGACCCCATTAGGTATTTAATTACTTACAACAATGTTTGTAACTAACCTTGCCAAAATTAATTAATTGTAACAATTTTCACATTCACACCTATTGTCATTATGATTAATGCCTCATTTAGATTATAAACAATACAACTCAACTTCATTAACACTAGATGGTATGACATTAATGTGCTAAACATTAGAACATATGGTATTTATCAAACATCTAATAATGCATAACTTTTGTTCATTTATTCATTTGGTGGTCGCTTATTTCATATGAACGTCAAGGGCCAACCTTTCAAGCTATCAGCATGCCTCCATTTGCCTTATTGCTTAACCCACACCTCAAATCTAGTCATCTTGAAGGCATGCCTCTGACTGAGAGTCATGCTTATCTTTTTCTTACTCCACATAGCTTAACAAAATCAAGTTTTCACCCACATTCATGCATCTTCCATGAAGGTTGCGCTCTTAGGTTTACTAATGCACATAACCTATCAATATAATGGTTTCACCAATAAGCATGCCTCTAAAATCAAGGGTGTGCCCCTAGTTTGCATACTGCATATAGTATACCAAAATAATGTTATCATACCCATGCCCATGCTTATGCAACGAAGGGTGCACCCCTACTTTTGCTTCTACATATAGCATAGTAATATAATGTCATTCACACATAGGCATGCCTTTCAAATGGAAGGTGTGCCCCTAGATTGCCTTCTGCACATAGCATGCCAAACTAATGTTATTGTATAAAATAAATTCCATTGATTCTAAGGGTACAATGTAAATGTTCGAATGCCTTCCCATGGTGTTAATGGGTTAACCTCCCTTTTACCGACTCCTCACATAACAGAAAGCCATTTTTAAATAAGAAAAACGATAGGACTACCCATGACCTAACAGGCCGACCCTTATTTTGGCTACTGCTCACTTCACACAAAACTAAATAATATGATTAAGGGTCATCAGCCAAAAAGCGACAACCCCTACATGTAAAGGTTGGCCACGATTATGCCCACTGGTTAACAATCTATTTTTTTGCTAAGGACACCATGTGAATCTATGTGACTTCAATGGCATCTTTGAACAATCATGACCAAGGTATAGATTTTGCTATTATAATTACATTATCATGTAACATGTCCCATAATATTGAAAAACAACATACAATCACAATATATGTACACTAAACACTACAAATCCAATAAATTAGTCATTACTTATAATCAAGGAAACAACAATGAAGATTACCAAACTATTACATACTAATATAAATTCGATGTTACATTATGAAGTTTAATCAAATAGTTATGACAATGGGTTGTTACATGTCGCACGATTATGCCCAGGCTCATTACAACTAGAACAATGAACCATTTTTTTTTACATGAATTAAGACTCAATTCGATGTTTCCTAGGTCTTCCAAGAGGTTGCTTTGTGGTTAGAGGATTAAGAAAGGGATAAGTATGACCTAAGAAATCACGAATGGTTCCATCTTCATCAATCATTGGCATGTCAGGCATTACCAAATTACGCATGCTTCTAGAGTATATATTCTCTTGCAAATTGTACGTATACTAGTCATCAACATAATCATATACATCAAACCCCATTCGTAGTATAGCTGGACAAGCGTGATCACATGGGATTCCAGACATTTGCCATGCTTTACATGTGCAAGTTCACTCTATTAAATCCACTTCCAGGAATGTTTTTCAATTGGATACTTTCATCGAACTACCTAAGTGCAAATAAGTGATATAATTTTCACCTTTAGTAACGTTCAATGTAATATTTTCTTTTGTTTTAGGACCAATACACCTATTCCATTTTACAAGTCCATTTTTGTGCTCGACTAAAAGAGATCTTAACTTATCCATATGCTTAATGAAGAAAACACAAATGTTATGGTGTCTTTCACGTCTTAACCAAGATTGAAAGACTCAGCCAGATTACTTGTCATCTTATCCCAATGCATCTTCTTAAATTTAGAGATTGCCCAATGTTGAGGGTTATTTTCTTAAACCCACTTCACCAAATCATGATTAAATGACCTTAAAGTATCCATTGCAACCTCATAATCACAATCTAATCTAGCATAGGCGATAAAATCAAGCATTTACAAAGCATTTTCCTTCCCTTTTCTCCCTTTAGTGTTCATCTTTGTTAGAAAGCTATTGAAGTTTTCTTTAATATGATGATAGCAATGTGCATGATTTTCACTACCAAGTGCCTCTGAAACACTACAGATAATCCCTTGGTGCCTATAAGATATTATTATAACCTCTCTTTCACCTATGACCATCTTCAATTTCTCTAAGAACCAAAACCAATCCTCGTAACTCTCGGAGCTAAATAAGCCATAAGCAAGTGGAAACATGTCATCGTCAGCATCATATGAAGAAGTTGAAAACAAAGAACCCTTGTATGGCCCACTCATGTGGGATGAATCTATTGATATAATAGGCTGACATCCCATTTTAAACCTATGTATTGGCATTGAAAAGGCAACAAACAATTGCATAAAATGACCATCATCCGAACATCTATATTCAACAATCGTCCCTGGATTTGTTTGAATAAGCCTTGTACACAACCAAAGTAACAACTTATATGAACATTGGGGCACACCATGAATTTGTTCTTTAGCCTTCTCTTTCAAGTTCCATGCTTGAAAATAATTCAATTGCATTCTGTATTGTCGATGAAAGTCTTTACATATTTGACGGGGCAAGTAATCTGGATTTGAATGAATAACATCATCAATCATAGTTGTGGCTCGATTACAACAAACTGTTGGTTCGAAAACTAACACATCTTCTAAAAAGTGGCTATGTTCATTTCTAAATGGATGTACCCAAACTATTTTTGTTCTCCCAACAGTACAAGCAGTTACTTTCCAAGGGCATCCTTCAACAACACATATTACAGTCATATGCTTAAGACAATTCCTCTTAAACTTATATCTAAGACAACCTCCTACTGACATGAGATATTGTGTATCCCAAAAGTCATTTACATTTGAGAAGGTATGCGCACTACCCAATATTGCACTCTCAAAACTACTTGACTCTAGTGGACTAACATGTGATTCAACACATCTTTGATGAAATCCTCATGATTGCATTCTAATATAAACATCTCTTGTTGAATATGGGACCAGTGAGTTAAACCCTATGATTGTTTCGTTCAATCTACATTATAACATCTAATGAATAAACATAAATATTAATAAATAAATAAATACATGAAATCATTTAAGATTAGATATTATTTTGATATAACTTACCCTTGTCCTCCATTCTCAACTATTTCATCGTCTTCAACTGTTGATGCTAAACATATATATACACGTGCAAATCGGTCACTAAATTGAAACATGTTTGTCAAGTCTTCATCATTTTTCAATGGTTAAAGTGCATATAGATAAAACAGGAGAGTATACGAAAATGTTGGTCCCATTATATCGATGTTCATTTTCCCATAAATCCTTGAAACAAAATCATTATATGTCACTAATCGTTGTAAACTTAGACCCTCTCGTCTCTCACCCATATATTCCACATTGCCATGTTCAACCCTTACTAGCCCCCCTTTAATGTGCAGATTACAATAAATTGTATTACTTGGATCCATTTAAATGGTACTCGATCATGTGCAGCCCCTATTTAGAAACATGAACCTTTAGTCAAGCTGAAACAATTAACTAATTTCTTAATAACACTGCCTAAACCAACTTATAACAAAACCGATTATCATGCCTATGACCATCATATATTAATACATCGTTTATCTTTGGAACTTTATAATCGAGCTTCATTTACATTTCATGGTCTATAATTAATGGTGTAAATATAAACCTGCATAGTGTATACTTAACATTAAGCAATTCAATTATTCTATTTTATTTTGTAGTAATTTGCTATGTTATATAAGTTGGGGAGTGAACCTCTCAATTCATGGGCCAACCATTGTTTTGGTTACTCTTCAAGCCAAATTGTGCTAATGTCACTATCTTCGGGCCAGGCCTTGAAACAATGGGTCTTCCTTTATTTTGCCCACTGCCCAGATTAAACCACAACAATGTTTACAACTAAGGGCCTACCTCCAAACAAATGGGCCAACCTTTAATTCACTTACTGCAACCTCTTAGGAAAACAATTATTTCATCCAAATGTCATTACTTGAATTATGGTCAGCCCCTTCATCTAAGGGTAGACCCTTGCTATGACCACTACACACATAAACAAAACAAATTTAATATTTGTGGCTATGACCATCAGATTTGCACCTAAGGCTCCACTACTATTTTCCCTAATTCCCACATAAATTCATGTCTGCTTTACTACATTTGTTTTATTTTCTTCTTCAATTTAACCCTCATTCATTACAAATTCAAAACTTTTATGAAGAAATTTAATCAAACTTTACTCTCAATCATTTTTAAAATTTATACTCATCTACTCATGACTAAACATGAATTCTTTTCCCATGCATTAAATTCACTAATTAACAACTATAAAAAATCACTGAACCTACTCATTTTGGAATATCATATAAACAACATTAAACAACAAAACATCTCAAATCCCATATAAATAACATTAAACAAAACAAATTGTTTGAACATTCCTAAAAGTTGTATTCCCTTCTCATGCAAAAGTCATATTTTTCTTCTCTTTTCCGTATTCTTCCCAACAACCACATACAACACAAACACAACAATTCAGAAAATAAAACAAAATCAATATATCTTACCACCATCTCATTTTCCCATCATTTATCAAATTTTAAACCATATTTCATTTCAAATAAACCCTAAATAAATTAAAATATAAAATTAGATACAAAATTAATGAACATTCAACATGTAGAAATATGCAATGTAATCAAGTTTAAATCACAAAATTACACAAATCACATAGCTATGATAGTATTCAAATCTCAAAGAATCAAAATGACAAATCAAAATAAATAGTTATTACAAAATTTAATAAAATACATATATCACCTAGAAAAACCCTTGCTTTAAAAGTTAAATGCAACTACAATATTTATATGCTTCGTTCTCTCATTCTCTTAGTTGCTTTCTTTCTCATTCTTTGATGTAAAAGCAAAAGAGAAAGCATAACAAGGAGAAAAATGACTTTATCGGTGCTGAAATGAGAAGAAGGAAATGGGTTCTTTATCTACCTATCCTTTGTTAGGGGGTTCACACTTGGACTTTTGTTTTCAGATTGATGTTTGGTGGGAAAATGATGATGTCGTCTTCCTTATGGTGATGAAGGAAAAATAAATAAGGGATCAAGTTTGGAGGTTCGTTTAGGGTTGATGGGTTAGTGTCCATCCTGTATTTTGTCATTCAAAAGAAAAGGTTTCAGAATCAAGCTTTGATACAATCAAGAAACTATAATAGAAAGAATATTGATATTTTTTTTCTTATTTGAATACAAAACCACTAGGGAAAATAAATAGAGGAGAGAACATAATTCCCTTCCTTTAATTATAGGATATAGAAAATTAAACTTCCTAAATAGATTCCTCTAAAATAGGAAAAAAAAAAAAAAAACTAGGAAAGTAAGGAATCTAGGTAACATCTTACCCAAATCCTTAATCCAAGGAAAGTCCAAACACAGTAAAATACCTTAAATCCCATGTGCCTTATCAATACACATATTCTTGACTTTCTACAACAACTTGATACCTTGAGAAAAGTATTTTAATTTTCTCAAAGTATTAATTTGTCTCTTTGTAGACCTTCCATTTTGTCCTCTTGACACATGTGACACTAGGTGCCTTCCTATACCTCTCTTTTGACTTGTAGTTATCCCTTGGTGGCTTATTAACACTTATATAGCTTCTTTTTTTAAGCCACCTTCAAGGACCCTTCATTGAGGGGCTCATTCGAACTCATATTGTGACCTTGGCCTCCTTTTTTCCTTAGGTTATATCCCACTTAGGTTCACCTAGGCCTACTCTAGTTCACATCGGCCCATTTAGGCACACTTAGCTCGTTTAGGCATACCTAGGCCCACTTAGGTTCGCTAAGCCCACTTAGGATCAGTTAGGTCACTTAGAGGTTGTCTAGGCTTAAGTTCACTCATGTTGGATCTTGGTTTTGATTGCTTGATTTCGAGTTTAAGTGAGTTATGACTTGCTTTAGAAAATTACAAGAGATTGAAGATTATATTCTTTTTAAATTGCATGAAGTAATATTTTGATTATCTTATGTGTGCATGCGATTTGTTTACTTTCATTTTAAATTGCATGATTTCTATTTTTGATTTTATTTTTATTTCATTTTTTGCATGAGATTGGTATTTTGTTTTTTATTGCATATGTGTGATTAATAATTGATTTTAAAAAATACAAGTGATTAAGGTATTAATTTTTTAATTGCATAACTTTAATTTGCAATTGCATGATTTTTACTTCGATCTTTATTTTGTTTTGCATGGGACTGGAGTGCTGTAAGTTAGAGCAGATCTCCTTGGTGTACACGACTTTCACAATAATGGGAACGAGATCATGACACTTTGAAGATATTTTTGGATGAAAGAGATTTGTTTGGATTTTGTTTTTGGAAAAGATTTTCAATAAGCACACATGTATGGATGGATTTTGATTTAGCAATGGGCATGGGCTGCCATAAAAATGGAAGGACAACCACATGTGAAGGGGAAACACCCTATTGAGAAAGAGAAGAGTCATGCATAGAGAATCGGGATGCACAACCACATCCCGGTATTCCCCTAACCATTCTTTGATTTTGATCGAACTTTCCAATTTCCTCTGATATCCTCCACAACCATGATATAAAGGATAGTCCACACGCAAGATAAAGAGGGGTGACTTTCCAAAATAGTAGCCGACAGATTTTTGGGAGGATTTATACGAAGACATCTTGGATAGAAGAGAAAAGAAGGGTAGAATAGAAGGAGAGAGGGGAACAAAAAAGGAGGGTTGTGAGAAACATAGTAGAGGGAGAGAAGAAGAGCAGAATGAAGAGAAGGTGAGAGAAACCAAAGAAACGATAAAAGCTGGAAGAAGAGAAGCATAAGAAAAGTTATACTGTGGAGGAGAAGACAGTAAAACATTGGAAATCGAGCATTAGCACTTAAGCGAATCCCACTAGGTGTAGTCGTTGTATACTTCATTTTCTTTCATTTTCGTACTATTTTATTCCATTTTTTGTTGACATTTGAGATTCATTTTGATGATTAAGGGTGGACATTAGAAATCACGTCTGTTTCTATGGAATTTGAGATCACTTGTGTATATTTTATGTTTGATTACTGTTTCTATAGAATATGAGATTATGCTCTATTTCTTTTGTTTTGTTTTGGTTCCCTTGTGAAATGCATGTAATCATACTTTTGGTTTTTGATTAAAAACCCAATCGGTTTCAATCACTTGTTTAGGCCCGTTAATTAAAGTATGAGACTAGGCTTTGTTCAATGATTTGTTACTTCATTTCATTTTCTCCATCCATGCTCTATTTTTATTGTTTACACTCTGTTCCTGGTGTTCGCTTTTCTTGATATCGTTAGACTGCAACTGGAATCCTGTTGATCAACTGTCCTAGGCTATGCATGCCCATCACAAGTTTTTTATGGGTCTAGAGACAGTGGTGGTGTTGGTGCTCTCCTTGGCCATAGTTTTGATTCTCATGACTCTAGAGGGATGCCCCTTGTTGCCTCTGGAATAATCTATTTAAGAATGCAATGAGAAATTAGAGATGTTGTCCTATTTTTTCTAGTGTCATCTGTTTGAGGTTTTCCTAACTGTGGGTAATTCAAGGAGAGACTTGAGAAATTAAATAAGCTTAGACATGGAAGGAAATAGAGTCCACATGCACTACTTGAGCGGGAATAAAAGAAAAGTAGCAGAGGAGTATTGGGAAGGACTTCCAATTTTTACTCTAGCTTATATTTCTACTTTCATTCCTCCATTTTTGGTGTGTTTGGTGCTGAATATTATGGCTGGGTTGGCCGTCTTGGTTGGGGTGGTTTTTGGAAAACATGTCTGGATATTTTTGATTTTTTATATAGTAAGCTTCATTACAAATGTCGACATTCTTGAGTCAAGCCCTGGTAAAGGGCTCCACTACAATCATATGTTGACATAGGAGGCTGAGATACCCGTATATAGGAAATCAAAGAAGTAGTTGAAGTCTTTCTAATACATTCTGAATTGTAAGAGAACATTGGTATTGAGCCTTCTAAGGGGTTACATTATATGGAGAGCTTGGAATAGGGAAGACCTTGCTTGCAAAGGCAGTTACAAACTCCACATCAACAATTTTCTCACATGTTGATTGGCAGTGAGTTAATTAAAAAATATTTTGGAAATATGCCAAAATTAGTGAGGGACTATTTAGAGTTGCTGATAATCTCTCACCTTCAATTATTTTCATTGATGAAATTGATGCAGTCAATACAAAGTGAGTGAAGCAACAATGTGGTGATCATTATAACTAAAAAAAAAATGGAGAAGTGGTATTTTGTGTCCTTTCCTAGTCATCTTGCCTACATGATGCTCGAGAAAAATTCACACATTCGAAGGCATGTTTGTATCAAACAACTGGTGCTGTAATTAAAGGGGCCGAAAGAAGCATTCCAAGTCTTTGATAAGGATCAATCCTTAGGACTCAACAGGACCACTGAAAACGCACACCGTCTCCAATGCTCACAACTTAACTGTGACTACACTTAGCTAAGATGATGATTTCGCCTTCAAGAGGAGAGACTTGACCAAATCACTGCTTAGAGGAGAGACTTGATACGGGGATGTTTTAGTTCTAGTCTTGGTCAACATGTTTATATATCTCTACCTCTCGAAACAATTATGGGTAACCATCCTTGGCCTTCGGATCCCACCTATATGAAATGTTTGCATGCATGGCCACCTTGAGAGCCATCTTAGGCTATCATGCTCTTCTCTTATTAAACGTGCAGTTCAACATCCTTATTACTCTAGTACATCATCCTCTAAGCTCCTAGTGCAGTTCTCTATTTATTACATTATTACTATTATTATTATTTATGTGTTTTGCTAGTTGATTTTATTCCTTTACTTCCTTTGATTTTTTCTTATTCTTAGAAAATTGATGTTTAGAAATCCAATTGTCAATAATTTTAATTCTTTGAGCTTTTTTTAATTTGCTCCTTAGAAATTCTTGGTTAGGTCATCAAAATCTAGTTTTAATACATCATTTGCTGTCATTTTTTCTCGACAAGCATCCTAGTAACTTTCCTTGTTTCTTTGAATAATTTTTTTTCTCAATTTTTTTTAACAAACATGAATAAATTCTATAGTTCCAAAAATAGTGGAATTCACCAAATTTCTCCAAAATCCTCCCTTGTGGTCATAAAAAATGGAAATTATAAAATCGATTCATGCAAGAATAAATTGGACATTGGTGTAGCCCGACACATGAGTTTTTTCTTTTGATTTTTGATTGTAATGCTTAGAGAATATCGATTGATCTTTGCTTTTCTCTATGACATACTCATGATTATTCTATACTTGTTATTGTGCACTAACCCTATTTCTCATGTAGTGTATAATTACTTGATGCTAAGGTACGCACTCAATCTTTCACTTTCAAAATTCCATGAATATGCATGTTATTGTGAACTATGTCCATATTTGATGTCATCTTTGATTTCCATGATGCTTGCTTGATCTTCTCTAATGAGATCTATGTTGTATATCTTGTTGTTTGAACTAACTTTGATGTTTTGTGATAGCGCTTAAGAAGTAGTTCAAGTACACATACTATCCGCTCTTTACGATTGTGTTTTGAATTCTTGCTTAGCATGCCAGAGTTAGCATAATTTTGAAATCACCTTAGTATATCTAGGTATCCATAATTAATTTATCAATTACCACATTTTTCTCAACTTTGCCACTAAAAACCTCTTTAGGGCTTAGAGGAGTGCTACCTCTTTGAGGTACCTTCCTAATAGGTAACCTGATCCCTAAACCTAGACTCAGGCTTTTCAAAGATATGCTTTTCCAAAACTATGCAATCATTTTTTTAGGGTTTTCTTTATTGTTTTGTTTTCTCTTTTAATATAAAATAAAATAAGTGGCGATTCCAACTTTTCAAAAACTTTTTTTTTCAAACCAAAGTGAGTCTTGCCAACGAGTGGGAACGCACATGAAAAATACGGGTCCACAAATTGGTGACTCCATTGGGGATTTTGAGGATCAAGCTTGAACACTAGTTGAGGAAAATATGACGTTTGATTGGTTGATTAGTGGGAACCCTCTCTTATAGGCAAGGTGATTTGATTTATGTTGATTGTGACTACCTTGCTTATTTTATGCTTGTGATTATTACCTATCTTGTTTTATCTAGCATGATTATTACTTATCTTACTTTACCGTGATCTTTGCTTTGTTAGGGAGTGACTTAAAGATTCCTTTGATTTGTATGATTGCTTATTGCATGACTACCTTTCTTTTGCTTCATGTATGATTGCTTGTCTTTGTTTCCTTTCTGTTTTAGTTGATAGGCTTGTTAGATGCACCCATACCTTTCACTATGCACATTAGATTGTCTTTGAGTGATCGAACGTTTAGAGATTCATTAACCAATAGGAGAGTCTTCACCACTAGGAACCCCCTGGGATGTGAGTTAATGCATGTGTGGAGGTGATGACCACCTTGCATGGAAACACCCAATCTTTTCAAAGGTGTGCAGAAGGTTTCATACCACCGATGAGTATGATCACTTATGCTAAAGACCCCTTCGGCCTAGCCTTTTCTCTCTTAGAGCCACTTTGACCTAGTAAGTTGAGCTTATACTCTTTTATTAGGATTTCCTTCCAACACATGGGTGCATCTATGGGCTTTTAGTGTTGCTTTTGTCACAATTTGGGTTTGATATTTCCTTATTTTGGGTCTCCTATTAGGCGTGCTTAGATTTTAATGTGAGTTTGAGCATTAATGGGACCATTCTTTTTGCATCATATAGTTTTATTTTTTTCCTTCAACCTAGTATACATTCTTCCTTTGAATTTCGTCAGTTTTTGCTTCTCCATGTGTATTATTTCATGATGTATTATCATCTTCATTGTCTTCTACTGTGTCTCTCATTATCTTGTTATGTTTTCTATTATGTCTCTTATTATCTTGTTATGTCTTCTTCCTTGTAGGGAGTCAATTTAGGCAAGTTAGTTGAGTCTAGAGTCACGATCTTAGAGGAGAGTTAGAGGTAGATTGCTCAGATTAGATTCTCATCAAAGTTTAGATAGATCAATAGAGATGTCAGACGAGTTGAATTTTACACTTGTTTTCATTTAGAAGGTCATGATAGGACTTAGTTGACGTTTAGATCAGGTAGAGAGTTCTCACCAGGAGTATCAGCCAGCTGGTATGGGTATAAATGAGATAGCTTTGCTTGCATCTCAGGCTCCACAGGTTCTCTCTCCCGGGGTTTCACATAGTACTCTATTCCACTTATCAAACCATTATGAGACTCATCCATTACCACATCACCACCTCCTATCATTCCTATTGTTGAGGATACCAGATTAGCAAAGCAGGAGGCCAGAGTAGAGAGATTTGAGTTCAGGATGAGACAGATTAGGCTATTGGAGAGGAGTTTGACTTGGGATGATAGAAATGGTATACCGATGGCTAGCTTGCTTGCCAAATTTTACATGTCAGACATCAAGCACTGATTACTACTCAAAAAGTTCTATTTTATAGCTTGTAATTAACTCTTTTAAACACTTTTGAGTAGTAGTTATTGCCTTTTAACTCAATTGGCATGTTAAGGACCCTTGCAATCAATTCTAATCAAATTGTGTAAGTTTTGGTGTTTTTGTTAGTAATTTGATCACCAAAGCAATCCAAGATTGAGGAGATTTATTTGGAATCCATGGAAAAGCAATGAAGAGCTCAGAAACATGAAGAACCAAAGCTTTGAAGTCCTTTTCCATAAGCAAATCCGGAATGCAAGGAGAGAAGCAAAGAGGAGAAAACAGAGTGAAGAAAACAGAGGACAGCATCTGCAGTCTTCTTTCACACTTTTGGAGTACTTCCTGAAGTCCATTTTCTACATGCTATATACCATTTCAAAGATTAGGAAGTCAAGAATCCAACGCTTCAAACCGTGTACGATTTGGAGCTGAAATGAGGAAGTTATAGCCTTTGTAAGACAACTGCTCCAAGCTGAAGGAAGGATTCAGCAAAGTGTTACGAAATCAGCCTTTTGTTGCGGAATGATTTCGCAGCCTTTTTGCACAGTGCTGAGGAATTCCTCCTAAAGTTTCACGACGCGATGGAAGCCAAACACCGCAAGATGAAAGCCAACTTTGCAGCGCTGCGAAATCAACCTTTTGCTGCGAAGTAATTTCGCAACCCTTTTTGTACATCTGTGAAATCTCGCAGACCTCATTTTCACCTGCGAAACGGTCCTGAAGCTTCCTGATAGTTGTGCACTGACTCTTTTAGATCTTTTCTTCTGATATTTTTGTGTCTAAATTTCCATTTTCTCCTTGTATTCAGCCACTCATGTAATTCCTTAGCTAGGAAGTATCCAAGGAAGGGTAAATTACCTTCCTATATAAACTCCCTTGCATCTATTGTAAAATAGATAATCCATCATATAATATATCATATATAGAATCAACGAACAGAGCACTTGCTCTGTTTTTCATATATATTCTTCTTTTTTCATTTTCATTTTCCTACTAGCCAAACAAACTCTGAGGATTTTTCTCAGAGGATGAGAGGCTAGGCTCTTTGTCTCTTGGAGTGAGGAAAGCCGGGTAAGTTTCCACATGCATAAATTGGAAGTTTTGTTGTTTTAGTTTTGAATGAAGAGAAAGTGTGACCCGTTAATGGTTTTTATCTTTTTAGTTAACTTAAAACGCCTTTAAATCACCTGGGCCAACACTTGGTAATGCAAGTGATCTCCGTCCATGGAGATTCACTAGTTTACCCCTTGCGAGCCTTTGGGAGGTGGCTTGAAGGTAGGATTTTCTAGAATTGCCAACACTTGGTAAGCTTTTGGACTCCAAGGAGACATCCATTAGTTATCTTTTGCGAGCTTTTGACGGGTAATCCAAGGTTAAAGATCACCTTGAATGGCAAGTGCTAGGTGAGAGGTATGAGCCATTGCAAGATGCATCAGTAAGAGGGATTTAGTGTTTGAACCCATTAATGGGAAGCATCTGTACAACACCGGTTGGAGAAGGAACTATATGTTAATTCTCTAATGAGAGGAAAAGAAACAAGTGACCGGAACTCCCTTTTTGTACAAGGAATCTGAGCCTAGTGATCTGAAACTCCAAGAAACACTTTTCTTTGTAAGTAAAATCAGTTACTATTTTTGGTTAGTTTAAAACCAAACCTTTTCCGTTCAAACATCTTTATGTTTTCTTTTAAAGCTAACCTTGAAATGAAAAGGCACCAATTCAACTTTGAATTAATATCATTTGTGAAGTGAAAACCCATCCCAGTGAACGATCCTAGAGCCACTATGCTATAGTAGCTTTGTTTTTGCTACCCTAGTATATGGTGTAATAGGTTATAAATTTTGTTGATTAATCCCTCAATCAAGGAGCACCAGCTGGACACGAATCAGCTGAGACACCAATTAGGCATGAATCAAATGGCGCCGTTGCCGGGGATGGTGCCACTTTGCAGTGATATGATCTTTTGAGAACACTTGTGATCTTCATCACAAGTTTGGTGACTTTTCTTTTCTTTTTACTAACTCTTTTTATTTGTTTCTTTTTCTTTGTTCATATGTTAGTATATCTTTTATTTAGTTTTTAGTTAATCTTAATAATTTTCTTTTTTCTTTAGAATTTTATTTTCTTTTATTTTCTTTTGTTTTCTCTGTTTTTAATTCACAAATTGCTAGTTGTGCATGCCATATTGAATACGAGATAGCAGAGGAAGCCATGAACTTCATCAGTTATGTGGCTGAATTTTCAAGAAGATGGGATGAACCAAATGGTAGAGATATGGGAAGAATGATGTCTCAACCTAAAGCTAAGGGTGAGATGTATATTTTGAATGACGGCATGGACATGAAGGCAGAGATTGCAGCTATGGAAAGGAGATTGGATGAGCTAGAAATGAAGAACATGCAAGAAGTGCAAGCCATCTCTCAGACACCATTGCAAGCTATGCCTTGTGCCATTTGTCTATCTTATGAGCACTTGGTGGAAGAGTGTCCTATCATTCCAATGGAGAGGGAAATGTTTGGTGATTGCAACACCTACAATTCCAATTGAAGGGACCATCCAAATTTCTCTTGGAAGCCACATTCACCTCAGTATCAGCAACCTGCTCAAGCACCACAACAAGCCTCAAACCTTGAACAAGCTATGATGAATCTTAACAAGGTCATGGAAGACTTTGTTGAAGCTAAAAAATCCATCAATGCTCAGCTCAGTCAAAGAATTGACAGTGTAGAGAGTTCATTGAACAAAAAGAGGGATGAAGTGCAAAATGATCTATCTCAGAAGATAGAAAATCTCCAAGATTCAATCTCAAGGTTTGCCAACCTCAACATAGTGCAAGAGAAAGAAAACTCTCCTTCTCAACCTTATCAAAATTCCATGAGTATCCATGAAATGGAGGCTAAGGAGGGAGAATCTTCACAAAAGAGGGAAGTCAAAGAAGTGATCACTCTGAGGAGTGGTAAAGAGGTTGATCTGCCCACATGCAAGCTAGAGCATAAGGTAGAGAGTGAAACAGAGAAAGAAAAGAAGGAGGAAATCAAAGGAAAGAGAAAGGGGAAAAGGATAGAGAAAGATGGCTATGATGTTAATGTACAAGGAGAACCACAGAGGATAGTCATCAAGGAAGAAATGAAGAAACACATGCATCCGCTTTTTCTCCAAGCTTTGTATGGAAAAAAGGGAATTGGTTTTGTTGCCATCATACTCAGCAAGCCTCAAGTGAGAGATGCAAACTTCATATGGGATCCAGGCAAGCTTAATCAGGATCAAATTTTTTGATGGACTTAGTGTTTCTTAAGACTAACTAGTCCATAGCTTTTTGTTTTACTTTTTACTTGTTTTAATTTTGATTTCAATGTTTTAAATTTTGATTTAAATGCTTTAATTTTGATTTCAATGCTTTAATTCTAATTTGTTTTGATGTAATATAGGTTTTTGGATGATCAAAATCAGGAGGAATTGCAAAGAAATTGAAGGAAGTCATTCGGAGCAAAAACAGAGCAAAAATAGGGGAGAAAAAGAGCTCTGCGAGATTTCGTAGCCAAAGAGGATTTCTCTGCGAAAACGGCCTTTTGTTGCGAAATCAGTTCGCAACACTTTTGAGTCCTCTGTGAAAGTTTTCGCAGCTGCGAATCCAAGAATGGCACACGAGTGCCACTCCGCAGCACAGGAGCCCCCATTTCGCAGCTGCGAAGTGGGCTGCGAAGCTCTAACTCCATTCCGCAGTAATAACTCCATTCCGCGGGGTGTTTCACAGCTGCGAAACCGATTTTTGGCACAAGAGCGCCATTCCGCGGTACAGTGACTCCAATTTCGCAGCTGCGAAGTGAGCTGCGAAAGTGGTTTTCTCTTGCGAAACTCCAATTTTTGCTGCGGAATCGGCCTTTCTTCTGCGAAACCACTTTTTGGCACACGAGAGCCATTTGGAAGCCCCGTACACTCATTTCGCAACTGCGAAATGGCTGCGAAACCTCCACACCTTAAAATCCTTCAGCGAACGCACCATGAACAGACATGTCACAGCCGCACCCCCATTTTGGCAACTATTGGACACATTTTGATCACTTTTCGAAGTTCATTTCATGCATACAATATATCGTTTGAAAGCTTGGGAAGTCAGAAGTCCATAGCTTCAAACGGTGCTCGATTTGGATTTGAAATGGAAAAGTTATGGCTGTTTGAAGATGATTGTGCAAACCATGAGTGGAAATGTCGCACCTCCATTTTTCTACAGTTGGATACATTTTTGAAGCACTTCCTGGAGCTCAAATTATGCATACCATATCTTGTTTCAAAGCTTGGGAAGTCAGGAGTCCAGTGCTTTAAATGGTGTGCAATTTGGAGGTAAAATGAAGAAGTTATGGCCGTTTGAAAACGAGCGCGCAAAGTTGAGCGGGAATTTCGTAGTCGAGACGCCATTTGGAAGGGAGTTTTGCAGCTGCGAAGCCACTTTTTGGCACACGAGTGCCATTTCGCAGCACAGTGACCCTCATTTCGCAGCTGCGAAATGGGCTGCGAATTTTTTTTTTTCCTTCTTTTCATCACTTTTGGGCTGTGAAATCACTTTTGAGCTGCGAAATGACTATGAAATGATCTCCAAGCTTCAAAATGGCTGCAAAATCACCTCCAATCTTAGAAATGACCTTCAAATTATGAAATTGACTTGCAAAATGGAGGAAAGTTTGCAAAAACACCTTGAAAAGCTAAGGGAAGTTGCTAAAATGCCAACAGAGCCCCACGCACCAGCTGAGTACCCTCTGGAACTCATGAACAGCCACCTCTCCACTTCAGCCGTGGCCAAGACTAGAAGAGAGCCTCGCGCACCCTGAGATCACACACATGAAGCCTTTCATTCCATTTCTTACCTCCTTAAAACCATCAAAGCCCATAGTTCTAGCTGAGGAGACTATGCCATCTAAGGAGACTACCAAAGCAGAGGTTGAAGTTTTGATCCAACCCACTCAAGAGGCCACCACAGATGCATCAGCTCCACAGGACCCTACCATTACTTGATCATCTCTTTACTTTTTGTCTTTACATATTATATTAGTATAGATAATTCCATGTTTTGATGTCTTATATTCTAGGATTAGATGTATTACTGATGATGCATCATACATAGACATCAATTTTTGTTTAAGCTTAGCATTTTTCTATTTTCTCTACTCACTAACTCTTTTGTTTTTTTTGAAACATGTGGTTTCTCCTATACAACTCAAACTCCATGTCACTAAGGAGGTACCACTTCCTCCCTATTTTTTTAATCGCTTTTGTCACATTGAGGACAATGTTCAGCTTGGTTAGGGGGAGAGTTGAGGAAGTAAGTATTGTTAATAATGCTAAGTTATTTTGGTAATTTAGTTGTTTTTTTGCTTAATTTTAAAATTTTTAAGTTTTTTATTCTACTCTCCATGGTTATTAAGGAAAAATTTTCAAAATGAAAAGGGAAAAATTGAATTTTTGTCTTTTTACTTGACTTAGAGTTTGTATTATGCTTACTAAAGTTGATGAATTGTTGAAACATCTATTGAATTCAACCTTATTTTTTCCACTTTAAGCTTATCACACACTGTGCACACTAGGTTCCGAGTATAAGATGAAAAACTATTTCCCTCTTAACTTAGGAAAATTTTAGACTTGGTACCTTTGACCTCATTTAATAGTGTTGGGACACCTTGTAAAAGGCCAATGAGTCTTTGAAAAAAAAAGAAAGAAGAAAGAAAAATGTTTTACTTGCCTTGAAACTCGAGCAAGGTCTGAGGGGTATATGGTGAAAATATTTGAAGCCTGGTGCCCTAAACCTTAATTGGTTGGGAGTCACCGACCTCAATGCTCGTTACATGGGTGAATAGGTGGAGTTTAACATATTGTAGGTGCTTGGGTATTAAAAATTCATTCTCAAAAGTCCGAGGTGAAATCCGAGGAGTTAGTGGTTGAAAAATCCTTAAAGCTTGATGCCCTAAACCTTGATTGGTTGGGAGTCATCGATGGACCCCCGTTATATGGACAATTTAGAAAATAATACCTTTAGCCTTGTACTCCTACAATGAAAAAAAAAAATTGTGAAAGAAAAGAGGTGAGTTCTTAGCCTATTGGAGGTTGATTAGTTTGCTAAGCTTTGAAAAAAAACTAGGTTGAGGGGAGAGATTAGTTTGACATACTATATCCGGAACCTAATAAGTAACACTTAGATTTTTGTGGAAGAGTAAGGGAAGTGGAAATGATTTTAAAGCTCAAATTTGCATAATGCCTACTCTTTATGAATTGTGACTAGGCAAATTATTTGATAGTTCCTATTGAAGTTTGAGTTTTATTTCTTTAATGTTCCATGTGAGAGTTTGATCAGTCATGCCACTTAAACATTTTTTGAAGTGATCAGCATGATGTTGTAAATTATGGTACTTTTATTTTATTTTTCTCTCCTTCATTGCTAAGGGACTAGCAATATGTCGGTTGGGGGGAGTGATTACTACTCAAAAAGTGCTATTTTATAGCTTGTAATTAACTCTTTTAAACACTTTTGAGTAGTAGTTATTGCCTTTTAACTCAATTGGCATGTTAAGGACCCTTGCAATCAATTCTAATCAAATTGTGTAAGTTTTGGTGTTTTTGTTAGTAATTTGATCACCAAAGCAATCCAAGATTGAGGAGATTTATTTGGAATCCATGGCAAAGCAATGAAGAGCTCAGAAACATGAAGAACCAAAGCTTTGAAGTCCTTTGCCATAAGCAAATCCGGAATGCAAGGAGAGAAGCAAAGAGGAGAAAACAGAGTGAAGAAAATAGAGGACAGCAGCTGCAGTCTTCTTTCACACTTTTGGAGCATTTTCTGAAGTCCATTTTCTACATGCTATATACTATTTCAAAGCTCAGGAAGTCAAGAATCCAACGCTTCAAACCGTATACGATTTGGAGCTGAAATGAGGAAGTTACAGCCTTTGTAAGACAACTGCTCCAAGCTGAAGGAAGGATTCAACAAAGTGTTGCGAAATCAGCCTTTTGTTGCAGAATGATTTCGCAGCCTTTTTGCACAGTGCTGAGGAATTCCTCCTAAAGTTTCACGACACGATGGAATCTAAACACCGCAAGATGAAAGCCAACTTCGCAGCACTGCGGAATCAACCTTTTGCTGCGAAGTAATTTCGCAACCCTTTTTGTACATCTGCGAAATCTCGCAGACCTCATTTTCACCTGCGAAACGGTCCTGAAGCTTCTCGATAGTTGTGCATCGACTCTTTTATATCTTTTCTTCTGATATTTTTGTGTCTAAATTTCCATTTTCTCCTTGTATTCAGCCACTCATGTAATTCCTTAGCTAGGAAGTATCCAAGGAAGGGTAAATTACCGTCCTATATAAACTCCCTTGCATCCATTGTAAAATAGATAATCCATCATATAATATATCATATATAGAATCAACGAATAGAGCACTTGCTCTGTTTTTCATATATATTCTTCTTTTTTCATTTTCATTTTCTTGCTAGCCAAACAAACTCTGAGGATTTTTCTCAGAGGATGAGAGGCTAGGCTCTTTGTCTCTTGGAGTGAGGAAAGCTGGGTAAGTTTCCACATGCATAAATTGGAAGTTTTGTTGTTTTAGTTTTGAATGAAGAGAAAGTGTGACCCGTTAATGGTTTTTATCTTTTTAGTTAACTTAAAACGCCTTTAAATCACCTGGGCCAACACTTGGTAATGCAAGTGATCTCCGTCCATGGAGATTCACTAGTTTACCCCTTGCGAGCCTTTGGGAGGTGGCTTGAAGGTAGGATTTTCTAGAATTGCCAATACTTGGTAAGCTTTTGGACTCCAAGGAGACATCCATTAGTTATCTTTTGCGAGCTTTTGACGGGTAATCCAAGGTTAAAGATCACCTTGAATGGCAAGTGCTAGGTGAGAGGTATGAGCCATTGCAAGATGCATCAGTGAGAGGGATTTAGTGTTTGAACCCATTAATGGGAAGCATCTGTACAACACCGATTGGAGAAGGAACTATATGTTAATTCTCTAATGCGAGGAAAAGAAACAAGTGACCGGAACTCCCTTTTTGTACAAGGAATCTGAGCCTAGTGATCTGAAACTCCAAGAAACACTTTTCTTTGTAAGTAAAATCAGTTACTATTTTTGGTTAGTTTAAAACCAAACCTTTTCCGTTCAAACATCTTTATGTTTTCTTTTAAAGCTAACCTTGAAATGAAAAGGCACCAATTCAACTTTGAATTAATATCATTTGTGAAGTGAAAACCCATCCCAGTGAACGATCCTAGAGCCACTATGCTATAGTAGCTTTGTCTTTGCTACCCTAGTATATGGTGTAATAGGTTATAAATTTTGTTGATTAATCCCTCAATCAAGGAGCACCAGCTGGACACGAATCAGCTGAGACACCAATTAGGCATGAATCAAGCACTATAGTGGAGTGGGTTGTCTAAAGATTCATTTAAGGCTCTATAGTACAGTCATGAGAGCACATGGGTTGGATGATGCACAATTAGTTGTTTTTTTCCCTATGTCACTTAGTGGGGTAGCTCAGAGATGGTTTGTATCGGTCAAGCCTTTGAGGCTTCGCACATAGGAGGACGTGACCCATGAGTTTCTAACACAGTTGGCCTTCAATGTTGATATTGATGTTTCCAGACAGGAGTTAGAGGCTACTAAGCAGAGGCCAGATGAGTTTATTTCTTCTTTTGTCAATCATTGGAGGGCAAAGGTGGTTGGTATGGTAGAGAAACCAAAATAACAAGATCAGATTGACATGGTTCTTTGGAACCTTCAACCAATATTTGTTAGACTTTTTATGGGTATTCCTTTTCAGAATCTAAAGATTTTTGTTTAGGCGACTTTTAGTGTAGGGGAGGGTATTGCTCGAGGTCTATGGACATACACTACTCTTTCCTTAGATAGTAAGGGAAATAAACCTATTAGATCATCAAGTAGATCTAGAGAGATTAGCATTATCAGTTATAAGTATCAAAGGTCTACTCACCACTTGCATCATAGGTCATCTAGAGTTAGGGCTCGCTTTTCTCATCCATAGTATCAATATCAGTTAGCTTATGCTCAATTGCCTTTCGTTGCTCATACTAGTGCGTAACCACGTTTGCCATATCCTAAAGCCATTGCTTCTCAAACACCTAGATCATATGTTCAGAGACCTATGAGACAGTTCGCTCCATTAGGCCTGATCTTTGACTAGGGCTTTTAAGAAGCTTCAAGATGCTGGTTTGATTGTCCCTCTAGCACCGCGTCCCTTGCCAACCCTATTCTTCCCTAGCTTCATCTACATGAGCATTGTCTATATCATCAAAATGAGGGGCATGATACTGAATGTTGTACAACACTTCGCCATGCCATACAAGACTTGATTAATGCTGGGAGGGTTAAATTGTCTAGACCAAATGTGACCACCAATACCTGCACATTCAACTCATGCAGTTCCTTCTCATCCGGATCTTTAGTAGATCAATATGGTTGTTGGCAGTATTGATGATCATATGGTATTTTTGAGATATTCTGGTTTAAGGCTTTGGTTCAGTTGACATGGGTACATTGCTTTACAGTAGTTCAGTTCAAAGTGCTTTCAGTTTGATTATGGTTATTTTTAGAGTCACTTTTGTTTTATCGAGTCTAGTCTTAGTCAAGTTTGCACCCTATAGTTCATGTTGAGAGTCTAATTGTTTAAGAGTCCTTTACTTTTCACATTTGATGTACTCATTGACTCATTTGGTGATACGTTCTTTTTGTTTTACCTCTTATGAGTTTGTGTTCCTTCTTATGAGTATGTGTTTCTCTTTTCTTATGGGTATGAGTATGTTTCCTTACATCTCTTATGTTGCACATGTTAGACTTTTGATATGAGATATCTTTCATTTTCATGTTGTGATTGCTTGGGCTTAACATATCATGGAGGATATTGAACCTATTGACCTAAGATTAAGAGATTGACATAGGAAGATTGAGATTGTGACACATTTTACCTCATGATCAAAGTAGTACCTTATACATGTCCACACCTATACCTTAGCTTTTTGGATTTGGTGACCTACCCATTATGAGCCTAGTATGACACTACTCCTTGATGTCACTATGTGGCCTTATCATCTTTGTATATCCTAGATTGATAAAATACCAAAACCTACTCTTTCCATTCCTCATTTGATTTGACCAAGTAAAGTTTGAGATGATTGGACTTAAGGTGAGTTTTTGCTTGATGAGAGGTGGTTTGTGATGATAGAGTGGCTTGATTACTCTGTGAGATAGTTGATTACTCTATGGATGAGAGGAGTATCTTTGTGATTGTCACAAAGGATCCAATTTGAGCTATTGCATAAGACTTTGGAGAGTTGTCATGATCAAAGAGGTTGATTACATAAGGTGATGATGGATGGTTTGTGATGAGAGAGTAAGTTGACCGATTAATGAAATTGTTGACCATTTTGCTATTGAGAGAATCATATATGAGATGGTTTGGGAGTATTCAGGATGGGATCTTTATACATGACTTCCCATGATTATGGAGATTGATTTTGTAAGAGGATTGTGAGTGTTTTTTTTTTATGAGAGAGTGGTTAGATTGCTTGATGATGTTGTTGACCATGTTATGGTTGAGATGGGTAGAGAGGTTGCATGGAGCATTCAGAGCAAGCTTTCACATGATTCTAGGAGTTGACATGGCTACATTAGATGGATACCATCCTTTAATGAGCGATGTTCGAGGTTATGGTTGCAGGATGAGTGGCCATCATTTCATGAGCTTATTTGCCTGATCACCATTACATATAGAGTTAACCTTTTCTAGCCCTTTGAGCCTCACACGAATATCATAGCCTTTTCTATCTTATCACCTTATTTACCTTTTACCCGGGTTGGGGGCCATATAATGCTTGCATGCTTTGATTAGAGATTACATGAGTTTTGGACCTAATCAGTATACTTGGGTCTTATCACCCACTTTTCATTGTTATATTTTCACTTCAGCATCATCATCATTGTTTTTTCCTACATCGCATATCATCCCTGTGATGTTTATCTTCTCTTCTTTTTTCTCATCATTGCTTATTTAGCATTACTTGTGCTTCATCTCAAGTGGTGGCTTTCTTTATATTACTACATGGAGGACAATCACACTCTTCCCCTTATTTCATCCCATGGGTAGTCATCTAGAGAATCTTAGTTTGAGAGGTTATCCTATTAGCGAGGATTCATATTACATCAATATGCGAGGGGAGTTTATTTATTTAGGTTACCTATTGGAGGTTATGCATTGATGATTTGAGCCTATGCCAAAAAAGATAAAAAAAAAAAAGGTATAAAACGAAAGTTAAAAAAAAGTACATTGTATATATGTTTATTGCATCATTCCCTTTTGAGCACATGTATAGATATGGAGACTTGTTTCATTGGGTTCATTTGTTAGTAAGAGTTTGTATGAGAGCTCTCTAAGATCTTCCTTTCTTTTTGAGGTTTCTCTTATGATACTTGTATTTATGAGTAAGAGTGTGATCCACTTATTCAACTTGTATGAGAGAGATGAGTAACATTTTCTCTAGGATCTCTGGATTCCTACCTTATTTAGCATCCTAGTCATGTATGATGTGAACGTTTTCCATGTTGTGATGTAGGTTGACCACCATTCATTCTTCTTTCTCTTCGCTTGCCTCCATATTCTTTTCATTATTTCCTTTCATTCTACCATATCTAACTTCTTTATTTTCTCATTTTTCTCTATGCTCGACTTATGTGTAGCATTCCCACATTATTCTTGCTTGCCCTATTAGTATTTGATGCTTCATCCCTCTACCATCACTGTTTCCATGTGGGAAATCCTTAGGTTCATGACTCATGAAGTTTTCTATGCATTGCATCTCACGTATGAGGGGTATAGGGATTGTTTCATTAGGATTATTAAGCCTAGTTTCCTTTCAATTTTTTTCACCTTATCACCCTAGCCTATGTTTCATCTCAAGTTTGAAGACTACCCTGAGGCTATGATGTCATGCATTATGCTGGATAGCTCACACATGAGCGATGCTTGAGATTGGTTAGAGATCACTTAGAGCATGATAAATGAGATGTGAGGTGACCTTACATTGGGACATAGCCTTTTGATTGGTGGATTATTAAGGTGACCTTACACTGAGGCATAACCTTCTGATTGATGCATTATTGAGGTAACCTTACATTGGGTGATAACCTTCTTATTGATGTATTATTGAGGTAACCTTACACTAGGGTATAACCACTTCATTCATTCTCATAGAGCATGTGGATCATGACCTGTATGGATTATGTTGAGATATTTCTATGTTTAGCAGTGAGATTTGTGATTAGTCTTGGTTTGTTGATGTGTGTTAAGGTGTATCTCCCTCATTGACGATGGAGTTTGATTTATTTGGGAGCATAGTCACTTCAAATGGTTTATACTGGAGGCATACCCATCTCTTAAAGGGTGATTAGATTTATTCTTTATGGTAGAGAATCTGATAAGCGATATGGGGATTCTGGACTGTTTCATGTTATCAGAATTTCATATTGGGGCATGACCATCTTGATGTTTTCTCGGAGATTGAGAGATATAACCACTTTACAGAGGATTTTGATGGATCATGGAGTTGTTGATGCTTTAGGTCTAGTTCTCTCAACATACTTGGTTAGATTTTTAGGTGCCCACTATTTTTTGTTTTATACCTAGATATTTCACCCTTGACAGCTTTATACCTATATCTATTCTTACCAGAGCTTGCTAAATACCTTTCTTTTTGCCTACACTTTTCACCATGATATTTAACCTTATACCTTTCTCTTGATTAGAGGAGGATGTGGACCCATCCACAATCTCCTTAATTGAGCTCATATACATCTTTTAGGAATTAGATTCAACATCTTCCATGATAATAAGGTTTGATGGATAATTGACTTGTTAGTGATGGCGTTTTCACTTTGATAGTCAACATGTTTTGTTATGACTTGCTTATATTTTACTTCCTGAGTTTTAGTCATCATTGTCTTTGTTCATCAATCAACTTTGTTTTTTTAGTTTAGTATCACAATATAGGGTTCTGCTTGTCCTTTGAGGTTAGACATTCTCATTATGTGGTTGATGAACATATTCTGGTGTTTTAGTTGCTTTCATAGTGTTCCACATCTCAGTTTGGTCATTGTTGCATAGTATGGCATACCCCTTTTGCCTAGTTTGCTTGCATCATTACTTTAGTTTTAGGCATTTAGAGCCACCCTCTTTTAGTTTAGGTGTTCAAAGCCATCCTTATTGATTCATGCCTAATTGGTGTCTCAGCTGATTTGTGTCTAGATGATGCTCCTTGATGGCGGGAGTAATCAACAAAATTTATAACCTATAACACCATGAACTAGGGTAGCAAATAAAAAGCTACTATAGCATAGTGGCTCTAGGATCGTTCCACTGGGAAGGGTACTCAAGTTGAAAATGATACCAATTCAAAGTGAATTGGTGCTGTTTCATTTCAAGATTAGCTTAAGAAATAAAACACAAACTTTGGTTGAAAAAGGGTTAAGCTTAGGTTGACAACACGACAAGTGATGAAAATTACTTAAGAAGAAAAGCATTCCTTGGAGATTCAGGTTTACAGGGGAGGTTCCTCATGCAAAAGCATAGCTCCGGTCAGTTGGTTCAATTCCTCACATTAGAGAATTAACATAAAGTCAATTCTCTAACAAGTGCTGCACAAATGCATCCCTCAATTGGATTTCAGCTTTAATTCTCTCACTGATGCAACTTGCAATGGTTCCAGCCTCTCACTTAGCCTTTACCATTCAAGGTGATCTTTAACCTTGGACTTCCTTTCACAAGCTCGCAAGAGATAACTAATGGATGCCTCCTTAGAGTCCAAAAGCTTACCAAGTGTTGGCAATTCTAGAAAATCCTACCTTTAAGTCACCTACCAGAGGCTCGCAAGGGGTAAACTAGTGCATCTCCATGGTTAGAGATCACTTGCCTTACCAAGTGTTGGCCCAGGTGACTCCAAGGTGTTTTAAGTTAACTAAAAACATTAGAAACCATTCACGGGACACACTCTCTCTTCATTCATAGCTGAAACCACAAAGCTTCTGATTCTTGCACTTGGAACCTTTCCCGGCAACCTTAACTCCAAGGAACTAAAAAGTTTAGCTACTCATTCTCTGGGGAAAACTCCTCAGAGAGTGCATAACTTAGTAAAATAAGTAAAAACACAATCAAAGTGAGAAGGTAAAGTAGAGCTCAAGCTCAAGCTCTGTGTATTTCTTCCTTTGAAACTTTTACAAAAGGTTCAACACCCTCAGAACAGGCTCCTCGGGCTCTCTTTATACCAAAATCACATTTACAGCTATTATATAGATATTTTTGCCAAATTCCTAACTTAAAAACTAAGGAATCCTATCATTGGTGACTTACAAGGAGAATTTGGGGAATTAGACCACAAAAATCTAATGAAAAATATCTCCAAGTGTCAGTTACAAATATCGGGAAGCACTAAGGACCACTTCGCAGGTGAAAAGTGATGTCTGCGAAATTTCATGGGCATACATCAAATAGTTCAACTATTAGTATAGGGTTCATGGGCATTTGATTTCTTTTTGTCAGCTTGCCAAGCCTTTGGCATCTATCACAACTTCTACACATGATGTGGGCATCTTTGAACAAAGATGGCCAAGTAAAACCTGATTGCAACACTTTCATAGTTGTTTTCTGAGAGGCAAAGTGACCTCCACATGCATTCTCATGACAATGGTTTAGAATTCCCTGTTGCTCTTCCTCAGGCACACACTTTCTTATAATCTGATCTGCACAATATTTAAAAAGGAAAGGCTCTTCCCAATAATAAGCATGAATTTTTGCAAAGAAGTGCTTCCTGTCCTGTGCATTCCACTCACTTGGAATTTCACCAGTGACTAAATAATTAGCAATGTGAGCATACCAAGGAGTTTTTACCAGAAACATAAGTGATTCCTCAGGAAATTCATCATTAATAGGCAAGGCATGAGAATTATGTCCTATAGCTAACCTTGAGAGGTGGTCAGCTACCACATTCTCCACTCCTTTCTTATCTCTAATTTGAAGATCGAATTCTTGTAACAAAAGAATCCATCTTATTAACCTTGCTTTTGCATCTTGCTTTGTCAATAAATACTTCAAGGCTGAATGGTCAGTAAAAACAATAATGAAAGACCCTACCAAATAAGCACGAAATTTGTCCAAGGCAAATACCACAGCTAACAATTCTTTCTCTGTAGTTGTGTAATTCCTTTGGGCTTCATTCAATGTTTTGCTTGCATAGTAGATCACATAGGGCTTCCCATCTTCTCTTTGACCAAGCACAGCTCCTATAGCAAAGTCACTGGCATCACACATTAGTTCAAAAGGTAGTTGCCAGTTAGGGGCCCTCACTATTGGAGTTGTTGTTAAAAATTTCTTCAGATGATCAAAGCTATTTTGACATCTTTCATCCCATATAAACTTAGCATCCTTAGCTAACAGCTCACAAAGAGGTTTTGAAAGCTTTGAAAAGTCTTTTATGAACCTCCTATAGAAGCCAGCATGGCCAAGGAACTGCCTTACTCCTTTTACAGTTGTTGGGAATGGCAATTTGGAAATAAGCTCCACCTTTGCTTTATCAACTTCAATGCCCTTTTCAGAGATGATATGACCAAGTACAATTCCTTGACGTACCATAAAATGGCATTTTTCCCAATTGAGCATTAAGTCTTTTTCAATGCATCTGTGAAGAACTGCTTCCAAATTGACTAAGCATTCCTCAAATGTACCTCCATATACGATGATGTCATCCATGAAAACCTCCATAATTCGCTCCACCATATCACTGAAGATACTCAACATACACCTTTGGAAAGTTGCAGGTGCATTACATAAACCAAAAGGCATTCTCCTATAAGCATATGTTCCAAATGGACATGTAAAAGTGGTCTTTTATTGATCTTCCACAGCAATCTCAATCTAAAAATACCCTGAATACCCGTCCAAAAAACAATAGAAAGGATGGCCAGAGACTCTCTCCAAAACTTGATCAATAAATGGCAATGGAAAATGATCTTTTCTGGTTACTACATTCAACTTTCTATAATCAATACACACCTTCCACCCTGAAGTGAGACGTGTAGTGATTTCTTCCCCTTCTTCATTCTGAACTACAGTGATCCCTGACTTCTTTGGTACCACTTGAGTAGGACTCACCCAAGAGCTGTCAGATATAGGGTAGATAATACCTGCTTGAAGTAGCTTCAGCACCTCAGCTCGCACAACTTCTTGTAAATGAGGATTCAATCTTCTTTGAAATTGACGAATTGGCTTAGCTTCCTCCTCCATATATATATGATGTGTGCAAACCAAAGGACTAATGCCTTTCAAATCAGATATTTGCCATCCTATTGCTTTCTTACACCTCTTGAGAACTTCCATTAAACACTTCTCTTGATGATTGGTCAGAGATGAAGATATTACAACAGGACATTGGTTGTTTTCTTCAAGGTATGTGTATTTCAGCTCCACAGGTAGAGGCTTCAAATTGAGTTTTGGGATCTCTTTTTCAGCATCTGCTCCCTCTTCTTTATTGAACAAAGGTAGAATCTCTTCTATCCTCCTCCAACTTTGTAAAGTAGCAAGCTCATTATGAGGTTCAGACAAACCTTCCTCACAATCCACAAAACTTTCATTCAGCTTGTCTTGCACATTCTGATTGCAGTGCTCCTCTACCAGAGTGTCAATAATACACACTTCTTCTGGACCCTCTTCTTCTTCCGGAATGATTTGCTTTTTAGACATATAAAAAATGTTGAGATCAAGTGTCATATTGCCAAAAGTGAGTTGCATGAGCCCATTCCTACAGTTGATGATTGCATTTGAGGTAGCTAGGAATGGCCTTCCCAGGATAATAGGAACTAAATTAGCTTCCTTAACAGTAGGATCTGTGTCAAGAACAATAAAATCCACTGGATAGTAGAAATTATCAACTTGAACCAAGACATCCTCAATTACTCCTCTGGGAATTTTTATTGATCTATCTGCTAGAGATAGAGTGATTGCTGTTGGCTTCAACTCACCAAGTCCCAATTGCTTATAGACAGTATATGGAAGCAAATTCACACTAGCTCCCAAGTCCAATAAAGCTTTTTCCACTACCTTTCCTCCAATCATGACTGAAATGGTAGGACTTCCTGGATCTTTGTACTTCAAAGGAGATTTACACTGTAAGATTGCACTTACTTGCTCAGTCAAGAAGGCTTTCTTATTTACAGTCAACCCTCTTTTGATAGTACATAAGTCCTTTAGGAATTTTGCATATGTTGGAACTTGCTTAATCATATCCAACAGTGGGATATTGACTTTAACTTGTCTCAATACTTCAAGAATTTCAGCTGCATTTCTAATCCCCTTCTTCCCATGCAATGCTTGAGGAAAAGGTGGAGAAGTTGATTTCTTCAGCCTTTCTTCCTTCAGAAGTTCCTTCTCTAGATTTGCATTCATTGTTAACTCAGAGTCCTCTTTCTTTTCACTAATATCTCCTTCTTTGTCTTTCATTTCCTCCTCCTTCATTGTCTCTTCTTCTTCAACAGGTGGCTTAGGTGGTGGCTGCTCAATTTTTTTACCACTCCTCAGAGTGATCAAGGCTTTGACATCTTTCATCTGTGATGATTCCCCCTCACGGCTTTCCACTTCTTGGACACCCTTGGGATTTTGATGGGGTTGGGAAGGAAATCTTCCCTTTTCTTGCACTGTATTCAAATTTGTGAGCCTTGATATTGAGTACTGGAGATTATCAATTCTTTGAGTTATATCATTTTGCATTCCATCCATCCTTTTATTCAGAATATTCTCTACTTTGTCAATTCTTTGATTAAGTTGAGTATTGATGGCTTTTTGTTCTCCAACAAAATCTCCCACTACCTTGCTGAGATTCAAAATGGCTTGTTCAAGACTTGAAGATTGCTGAGATGGTTGATCTGGCTGTTGGTACTGAGGTACTTTAGGCTTCCATGAAAAATTTGGATGATTCCTCCAACTTGAGTTGTAAGTATTTCCATAGGGTGCATTGTTATTGGGCTTAAATTGTCCAACAACATTTGCTTGCTCTCCAAACATTTCCCTTTCAGCTGAAATTGTAGGGCATTCCTCCACCAAATGTTCATAGG
Source organism: Vitis cinerea var. helleri x Vitis riparia (assembly GCA_946000715.1). Taxonomy (NCBI): domain Eukaryota; kingdom Viridiplantae; phylum Streptophyta; class Magnoliopsida; order Vitales; family Vitaceae; genus Vitis; species Vitis cinerea var. helleri x Vitis riparia. The sequence continues at coordinate 13,795,898 of OX254005.1, read as the reverse complement.
ATTGACACTTAGGACAAAGCTTCACTTGCACTGGTGATTCAGCAACAGCTTGCACTTCATGCATTTTTTTCAATTCCAGCTCCTCCAATCTTCTTGTCACAGCTACAAACTTTGCTTTTGTATCATCCTCTTCTTTCAAAGTATACATCCCAGCCTTAGCATTGAAAGCATTCAGTTGAGACTTCATCTTTCCCACTTCTCCTTTGGTTGGTTCATCCCATCCCCTTGAAACTTCAGCTACATAATTCAAGAAATCCATAGCTTCCTTCGGATTTTTGCTCATGAAATCTCCTCCACACATTGTTTCCAGGAGTTGCTTCATTGAGGATGACATCCCATCATAAAAATAGCTCACCAATAGCCAAGTATCAAAACCATGGTGAGGGCATGCATTAATAGCTTCCATATATCTTTCCCAACACTCATAGAATTTCTCATTCTCTTTAGTTGAGAAGTTCGAAATTTGCCTTTTCAAGCAATTTGTTCTATGAGTAGGAAAAAATTTCTTAAGGAATTTAGCTTGTAAATCAGTCCAAGTACGGATACTCCTTGGCCTTAAAGAATTAAGCCAAATTTTGGCTTTATCCTTTAAAGTAAAAGGAAATAACTTAAGCCTCATCAAATCAATTGAAGCTCCTCCCTCTTAGAATGTATTACAAACATCTTCAAATTCCTTAATATGTGCATAGGGATTCTCACTTTCCATTCCATGGAAAGTTGGTAGAAGTGGAACAATATATGGTCTGATCACTAGCTGCTCTGTAGGAGGTATTATACATGATGGTGCACTCATACGAGGTGGGTGCATACGGTCCCTCATTGATCTAAATTCATTGAGATTGTCTTGACGAACTTGGTGACTATGCTGATCTTCAGGTGTAGTTTCCATGATATTCAAGCTCAATTCCAATTCCTTAGTATGAGGTGATTCAATTCTAACAAGCCTTCCTCCACTGTCTCGTATCCACTTTGGCATACACAACTAGTATCTAACTGAAACTAAAATGAAAATACAGGACAACAAAAGAAAAGAGGGCTACAAAAACAATATAACACTAAGCTAAATTTAAAAGCTAACTTTAAATTATGAGTAAGTAGAAAAGAAAGAAAAAGAATTAATAAATCAAAAGAAACGTTACCAAACTTGTGATGAAAATCACCAGTACACTGAAATAGTATCACTGATTCTTGACACCTTCCCCAGCAACGGCGCCATTTGATTCATGCCTAATTGGTGTCTCAGCTGATTTGTGTCCAGATGGTGCTCCTTGATGGCGGGAGTAATCAACAAAATTTATAACCTATAACACCATGAACTAGGGTAGCAAATAAAAAGCTACTATAGCATAGTGGCTCTAGGATTGTTCCACTGGGAAGGGTACTCAAGTTGAAAATGATACCAATTCAAAGTGAATTGGTGCTGTTTCATTTCAAGATTAGCTTAAGAAATAAAACACAAACTTTGGTTGAAAAAGGGTTAAGCTTAGGTTGACAACACGGCAAGTGATGAAAATTACTTAAGAAGAAAAGCATTCCTTGGAGATTCAGGTTTACAGGGGAGGTTCCTCATGCAAAAGCATAGCTCCGGTCAGTTGGTTCAATTCCTCACATTAGAGAATTAACATAAAGTCAATTCTCTAACAGGTGCTGCACAAATGCATCCCTCAATTGGATTTCAACTTTAATTCTCTCACTGATGCAACTTGCAATGGTTCCAGCCTCTCACTTAGCCTTTACCATTCAAGGTGATCTTTAACCTTAGACTTCCCTTCACAAGCTCGCAAGAGATAACTAATGGATGCCTCCTTAGAGTCCAAAAGCTTACCAAGTGTTGGCAATTCTAGAAAATCCTACCTTTAAGTCACCTACCAGAGGCTCGCAAGGGGTAAACTAGTGCATCTCCATGGTTAGAGATCACTTGCCTTACCAAGTGTTGGCCCAGGTGACTCCAAGGTGTTTTAAGTTAACTAAAAACATTAGAAACCATTCACGGGACACACTCTCTCTTCATTCATAGCTGAAACCACAAAGCTTCTGATTCTTGCACTTGGAACCTTTCCCGGCAACCTTAACTCCAAGGAACTAAAAAGTTTAGCTACTCATTCTCTGGGGAAAACTCCTCAGAGAGTGCATAACTTAGTAAAATAAGTAAAAACACAATCAAAGTGAGAAGGTAAAGCAGAGCTCAAGCTCAAGCTCTATGTATTTCTTCCTTTGAAACTTTTACAAAAGGTTTAATACCTTCAGAACAGGCTCCTCGGGCTCTCTTTATACCAAAATCACATTTACAGCTATTACATAGATATTTTGCCAAATTCCTAACTTAAAAACTAAGGAATCCTATCATTGGTGACTTACAAGGAGAATTTGGGGAATTAGACCACAAAAATCTAATGAAAAATATCTCCAAGTGTCGGTTACAAATATCGAGAAGCACTAAGGACCACTTTGCAGGTGAAAAGTGAGGTCTGCGAAATTTCGCAGGGGTACCAGAAGGGCTGCGAAATTTCGTTGCAGCAAAAGGCTGATTCAACACCTTTGCGAAGTTGACTTCCATCTTGTGGGGTTTGGCTTCCATCACGGCATGAAGCTTCAGGGGAAATCCATAGCACTGTGCAAAAGTGTTGCGAAATATCTCGCAACAAAAGGCTAATTCCGCAGCACTTTTCTGAATCCTTCCTTCAGCTTGGAGCAGTTGCCTTCCAAAGGCTGTAACTTCCTCATTTCAGCTCCAAATTACACACGGTTTGAAGCATTGGATTTTTGACTTCCTAAGCTTTCAAATGACATATAGAATGCATAAATTGGACATCAGGAAGTGCTCCAAAAGTGGCTGCAGTGACTATCATCAAGAATGCTTCATGGCTGGATTCTCTTTGCTTCCCCTTGCATTCCAGACTCGTTTATGGCAAAAGTGCTTCAAAGCTTCGATTCTTCATGCCTCTGAGCTTCCCATTCTTTTCCAAGGATTCCATAAAACTCTCCTCAGTCTCATAATGCTTTGGTGATCAAAATACTAACAAAAACACCAAAACTTACACAATTTGATTAGAATTGATTGAAAGGGGCCTTAACATGCTAATTGGGTTAAAAGGCACTAACTACTACTCAAAAGTGTTTAAAAGGATTAATTAAAAGCTATCAAATAGCACTTTTTGAGTAGTAATCACTTATTAGTTAGGCATTCAGAGCCATAGTTTTAGGCATTTAGAGCCACTTTTGTCAGTTTAGGCGTTTAGAGCCATCCTATTTTAGTTTAGGCATTCAGAGCCATCTCTTTCAATTTAAGCGTTCGAAGCCATAGTTCTAGGCATTCAGAGCCATTCTCTTATAGTTTAAGCGCTCAAATCCACAATTTTAAGCATTAAGAGCCACCATTTTAGTTTAGGCTTTCAAATTCGACCTTTTTAGTTTAGGAGTTCAGAGCCATCTTTTTGGTTTGGCATTCAGAGCCACCCTTTTCACTTTAAGTGTTTAAAGCCACGATTTAAAGTGTTCAAAGCCACCTCTTTTTTAGTTTAGGCATTCAAAGCCACTTATTTTAGTTTAGGCATTCAGAGCCATTTTTTTCAGTTTAGGCATTCAAAGCCATAGTTTTAGGCGTTCAAAGTCACCCTTTTTTAGTTTAGGTGTTCAGAGCCAACTTTTTTTTAGTTTAGGCATTCAGAGCCACCATTTTCACTTTAGACATTTAGAGCCACTATTTTCAATTTAAGCATTTAGCACCACCGTTTTAGGCATACAGAGCCACTCTTTTTAGTTTAGGTGTTTAGAACTATAGTTTTAAGAGTTCAAAGCCACCATTTTTTTTTTTCAGTTTAGGCATTCAAACCCACCTTATTTCAGTTTAGGCGTTCAGAGCCTATTTTTTTCAATGTAGGCATTCAGAGCCACCATTTTCAATTTAGGTATTTAGAGTCATAGTTTTAGGCGTTCAGAGCCATCTCTTTTTCATTATAGGCATTCAAATCCACCCTCTTTCAGTTTAGGTGATCAAAGCCACCTTTTTCCATTTAAGCGTTGAGAGCCACCATCTTTCAGGTTAGGCGTTCAAAGCCATCTGTTCCAGTTTAGGCATTTAGAGGCACGATTTTAGGTGTTCAGAGCCACCCTATTTCAGTTTAGGCATTCAAAGGCACAATTTTAGGTGTTCAGAGCCACCCCATTTCAGTTTAGGCATTCAGATCCACACTTTTAGGCATTTGAAGCCACCATTTTGAGTTTAGGCATTCAGAATCGCAATTTTAGACATTTAAAGCCATATTTTTTTACAATTTGGGCATTTAGAGTCACCTTATTTCAATTGAGGCGTTCAGAGCCATATTTTTTTAGTTTAGGTGTTTGGAGCCACAATTTTAGGTATTCAGAGCCACCATTTTTAGTTTAGGCATTCAGAGCCACTCTTTTCAATTTAAGCTTTCAAAGCCATAGTTTTAGGCGTTCAAAGCCACATTTTTTTATGTTTAAGCATTTAGAGCCATAGTTTTAGGCGTTCAGAGCCACTATTTTCAATTTAGACATTTAGAGCCATTCTATTTCAGTTTGGGAGTTCAAAGCCACCTTTTTTTTTTTTTTTTTTTTTTTCAATTTAGGCATTTAGAGCCACAATTTTAGGTATTTAGAACCACTCTTTTTCAGTTTAGGCATTCAGAGCCCCTATTTTCAATTTAGGCATTTAGAGTTGCAATTTTAGGAGTTTAGAGCCACATTTTCTTTTTTAGTTTAGGCGTTCAGAACCACCATATTTTAGTTTAAGCGTTCAAAGCCATCTTTTTTGGCTTAGGCGTTCAGAGCCATCTTTTTTTTTTTTTTAGTTTAAGCATTCAGAGCCATAGTTTTAAGCATTCAGAGCCACCTTTCTTCCATTTAGGCATTCAGAGCCACATTTTTCAGTTTTAGGTGTCCAACATCGCAGTTTTAGGCGTTCAAAGCCATATTTTTTAGTTTAGGCGTTCAGAGCCGTAGTTTAAGCATTCAGAGTCATAGTTAGGCATTCAAAGCCACCTATTTTATATTAGGCTTTTAGAGCCATTATTTTTCCCATTCTTGGCGTTCAAAGTCATAGTTTCCTAGTGTTTAAAGGTGTTAGTTCCTTTTCTTTGCACTCTTATTGCTTCATCATATTCATCATAGGTCTGTCAATTCATTACTTGGGTTTCCTGTAACCCTTTTATAGAGGGTACTTCTTTTCCTTTGTTTGATCAATCTTGTGGCTTATCAGTTCATGTGCTAGAACAAATTTTTGGTCTTTTCTTAGTTCTTCAGTATAGTTCACTCCGTACCACTCATTACTCATGTTTCCACTCATATTCCTTGCATTCTTGATCCATACCAAAGAAGGGCATATTTATAGACCCTCCATTTTGTCTCTTAACACATATGACACTAGGTGTCTTCCTATACTTCTCTCTTGACTCATCATCATCCCTCGGTGGCCCATTGATGTCTTCATTTTTTGAGCCACATTCATGCACCCTTCATTAAGGGACTCATTTGGACCCACATTGTGACCTTGGCCACCTTTCGTTCTTAGGTTAGATCCCACTTAGGTTCGCCTAGGCCCACTCTAGTTCACATAGGCCCATTTAGGCACACTTAGCTTGTTTAGGCACACCTAGACCTACTTAAGTTTGCTAGGCCTACTTAGGATCACCCTAGGTCACTCAAGTCACTTAGAGGTTGTTTAGGCTTAAGTTCACTCAGGTTGGATCTTGGTTTTGATTGCTTGATTTTGAGTTTAAGTGAGTTATGGCATGCTTTAGAAAATTACATGAGATTGAAGATTCTACATGAAGTAATATTTTGATTTTCTTATGTGTGCATGTGATTTTGTTCCTTCTATTATATTTTAGAATTTTTAAAGCAACCTTTCGCCTTTATTGAGGAGATATAAAACAAGCTTACTTACTAATAAAGCGGAAACAAGCACCTTCTTTCTAAAAGTCAAGTTTCTCCCTTATTGCTTTAGAAAGATTGCAGCGTTAGCGCTTTACTAATAACATACTTTTATTTTAAATTGCATGATTTCTATTTTTTATTTTCTTTTTATTTCTTTTTATTTTTTTATTTTTTTGCATGAGATTGGTATTTTGTTTTTGTTTTTGTTTTTTTTTTTCATATCTGTGATTAATAATTGATTTTAAAAAATACAAGTGATTGAGTGATTACTACCAAAAAGTGCTATTTTGTAGACCTAATTATAATGGTTTTAAGCACCTTTGTGTAGTAATCATATTCATTTAACCCAATTAATTCATTAAGGTCCTTAGTAATTGGTTTTAACCATTTTGTGGCAAGTTTACATGTTTTTATCAGCTTATGAATCAATTCAAGCATGCCAAATGATGGAGGAGCTAATTGGACAAGTTAAAACAAGGATTTTGGAAGTTTACAGGCTTGAATTTCAAGTGGAAACACGAGCACAAGCAAAGAGAATGCAAAGAGGAAAAACAAGCAAAGTGAAGAGGAAAACAGAGGACAGCAGCTGCAGTCTTCTCTCGAACTTTTGGAGCACTTCCCGAAGTCCATTTTCTACATGCTATATACCATTTCAAAGCTCAGGAAGTCAAGAATCCAACGCTTCAAACCGTGTACAATTTGGAGCTGAAATGAGGAAGATATGGCCTTCGGAAGACAACTGCATCAAATCTTGTGAAAATTTCGCAAGGTGAATTTCTCCTTGCGAAATTTCGCAAGGAGAAATTCACATTGCGAAAATGCCAAATCTCCTCTGTTTCTCCACGCACGCACCACCGACTTTTGAGATATTTTTAGCTTGATATTTTCTCATGTAAATTCCTTTTGTAACCTTGTATTCAGCCATCATAAGGCTTTATCTTGTAATTTTGCTATATATAGAGGTGCACAACACCTCCAAAAACGGATTGGAAGGGAGATTGGAAATTGAGAGGATGGGGTGATCGATCCTCTGTAAATTAACTTAGAAATATATAAAGCTCCGTTTTCCTTCTTTTCTCTTTTCTTTCTCATTTTCTTAGTAGCCAAACAGCCTCTGAGGACTTTTCCTCAGAGGATGGTTGGCTAAAACCTTTAAGTTTCTCAAAGCATGGATGTTATGTGATGGCTTGGATGCAATCCCATGGAAATTTCTCGCACCCGGAAGGTAAGGTAGTCGTTTTTCATTAATGGTTCATTAATGTAAAGTTGGGTTTTTATTTCCTTTGGACAACTTCCAACGGCCAATACTTGATAAGCTTTTGGATTTCTATCCATTAGTTATCTCCTACGAGCTATTGGAAGGTGAGGTTTTCAATTCCAAGTTTTGCATTAATCCATTAGAACCAATTTCAATGGCCATTGAAAGGTGAGTTTATCACCTAGAATGACTTTGAGTTGCCAATATTTGGTAAGCTTTTGGCTTTAGACCATTAGTTATCTCTTACGAGCCATTCAAAGGAAGTCTAAGGTGAATAACCATTGATGAAATTCACTACCATCTGTTTTGTCATTTTAAAGGATTAAAACTTGATTTGCTAAATCCATACCGGTTCGGGAAGCAAGCATCACCATAGTTGCAACCCCAACGCGAGGAGCCTATCCTGAGATTTCCAATTTGCATAAGAGCCAGAGCATAGTTATCCTATCTTTGAGAAACTTGTTTTTACACCCTTTCATTTTAGTCTTTAATGTTAGCTTAAATTAGTTTAAATCTTTCTCAAACATTTTCATTTTCTTTTAAAGCTAACATCCATAAGAAAATCACCTATTTTCCTAATTTGAATATCACTTGTGTTTGCGAAAACCCTTCCCAGTGAACGATCCTAGAACCACTATGCTATAGTAGCTTGGCTACTTTAGTAATAGTATTTAAGGTATAAATTTTGTTGATACGCCTTTAAAGCTAAGCTACCATGAGTCGCATCAAATGGCGCCGTTGCCGGGGAAGGTGCCACAAGCACAGTGAAGCAACCATTAAGGGTAACTTGTGATCTTCATCACAAGTTTGGTGAGTTTTCTTCTAATTTTTTTTTTTTTTTAGTTTAGTTTTTATTTAGTTAAATTTTTTATTCTCTTTTCTTTTATTTTTGTTTTAATTTCAATTTGTGCATTCCTTGTTGGATTCGAGACCAAGAGGGAACCTTGGTACAAGTTGAAGAAAAGAGCCTTAGTTGAATATCATTTTTTAGAAATGGAAATTCCACATGAAGATCAAAGCTCTCATTATGATCATGAGAAGGACAAATTTGCCTACTTATCCATGAGGGATCGGATTGAATTAGGGAAAAGGCAGGTTCAACAAAGCCAATGGGGTAGTAAGAATGCTTTGAATGAAGACATGAGCATGAAGGCAAAGCTAGCATCTATGGCTAGAACGATAGAAGAGTTTGAATTGAGAAATGTGCATACTGAAGCACAACCACAAGCCATGCCAACTTCATTTGAGTATGTAAACCATCCCAACCTTACAAGCCAACCTCAACATCAACCGAAGGACAAATTCGCATACCTATCCATGAGGGATCAGATTGAATTGGGGAAAAGGCAAGTTCAACAAAGCCAATGGGGTAGTAAGTATGCTTTGAATGGAGATGATTCATATGAGCATACGGTAGGGGAGTGCCCTACCATTCCAACTATGAGAGAAATGCGCGGTTACCAAAGATCCTACACCTCAAGTTGGAATAAACATCCCAACCTTACAACCCAACCTCAACCTCAACCATCAATGAGTACATCTTCATTGGAGCAAGCCATTTTGAAGATAAGCAAAGTCATGGAGGACTTTGTAGGTGAGCAACAAAAGATCAACTCTCATCTTAATGAAAAGATTGATAATTTGGAGAGTTCAATAAATGTAAGAATGGAGGAGGTTTATAATGATCTATCACTAAGGATAGAAAAAATTCAAGACTCCATTGAGAAGCTCACCAATCTCGACATAGCAAGGGGGAAAAGGAAGCTTCCTCTTCAACCCCACCATAACCTTCAAGGAACCAATGCAAAAAGATCAAGGAAAGTGTTGATGATCGACATTTTGGTGGGGGATTGCTATGACAACTCTATGGACCAACCTTTCATTGAAAATCATAAGGTTCAAGATGATAAAGGGTTACTTGAACCCTTTAAAGCATCCACTTCTCCAGGGAAGAGAAGAGAAACGAATTCCCTTGGACCAAATGGGAAGGATGCCAATTTTGTTTGGGATCCAGGGGGATTTCAGCATGAAGTGGGTGTGTGAGTGAGGATGAGCTAAATAGTTCATCTTCTTTTTGGGGTACATGCTATCAGCTTCATTTAAATTCTATGTTTTTTTTAAAATTATGCATGTTTTAGTTTGAATTCTTAGCTTTAATTTAGTTTTAATATGTTTTTAAGATGAGTTTTGAAGTGTTCATGCAGGTACGAAAGCTCACAAGCTCACAAATGTGGAGAAAAAGGTGAAATAGGGGAGAAATATATCTAAGTCCAAGCTTAAAACCCCATTTCGCAACTTAACAAGTGAGTTGCAAAATTTTCGCAAGGTGAATTTCACATTGCGAAAATTTCGCAAGGTGAATTTCACATTGCGAAATGCACATTTTGGCAAGATGCAAAATGCAACCTCTCGGGATTGCACTTTCGCAAGGAGAGTAACCAGTGCGAAAATTTCGCAAGGTGAATTTCTCCTTGCGAAATTTCGCAAGGAGAGTAACCAGTGCGAAAATTTCGCAAGGTGAATTTCACCTTGCGAAATTGTTTTCAAAGCCAAAAATCTCCAATTTTAACACCCCTGCAAGCTACATTCAAATGCCATTGCAACTTATATGAGTATACCATCATGGCATGGACCCTTTGAGCCTTGTCCTCAGCTGCTCAAAGTGGGGCCCACTCATCATTTTTGTAAATATTTAGTATAAATTCCTCTCTCATTCAATTTTTGAATTTTGAAAAAGGTGGTTCAACCTTCTCAACTCCAAGTCCACATCACATGAGGTACCACTTCCTTCCTCCTTATTTTCGATTCAAACATTGAGGACAATGTTCATCTCGGTTGGGGGGAGAGATGAGGAAGTAAGTATTAGTTTAAATTTTTATTATACTTAGTTAAATTAGCTACCTTTTTAAAATTTTTAAAAATTTTTGCTTTAAACTCCATGGATATTAAGGATTAACTCTCAAAATTAAATGAGAGAAGTCGAGTTTCAACTTGATTACATGAGTCTTAGAGTTTGTATTATGCTCTTCTAAAAGTTGATGAATTGTTGAAACTCCCATTGCATGCAAACTTATCTCTTCCACCTTAAGCTATTCGCACACACATACATTAGATTCCGGTTATAAGATGTGAAACTATCTCACCCTCTAAGCTTGAGAAATCATAATTTGACACCTTTAACCTCTCTTTAATAGTGTTGGGACACCTCATAAAGACCAATGAGTCTTTGAAAAAATAGAAAAAAAGAAAAAGAAAAAGAAAAAGAAAAAAAAGAAAAGAATAAACTTCTTTGCTTGCCTTGAAACCTGAGCATGGTCCGAAGGGGTGGCGAAAGCCTTTAAAGCCTGGTGCCCTAAGCCTTTATTGGTTGGGAGTCACCGATCCTCTGCTTGTTACATGGGTGAATTGGTTAAGTTTAGTAAGTGAAAAGAATTGTGAATAAGAGGTGTGTTCCTAGCCTATCAAGAGATGGTTAATTTTGCTAAGCTTAAAGAAAGACTTAGGTTGGGGGGAGATGATAGTTATCCATACTATACTCGGAAGCTAATCACATTAACACTTAGCTTTTAGTGGAAGAATTTGATTTGGATCTTTTGAGAGTGAAAATTCTTTTGATGCTTAAACTTGCATAATATCCATTCTTTGTACTCTATGATCAAGTGAATGCTTTGACAACTCTTATTATAGGTTGAGTTTCACATCTTTATTGATCCATGGATGTCCATCATGCCACTCATATCATTTTTTGGAGTGATTTGCATGATCCCTTTTATGTATATTATTATAGTTTACTTAGTTTTTATCTCCTCCATTGCTAAGGGACTAGCAATGAGTCGGTTGGGGGGTGTGATTACTACCAAAAAGTGCTATTTTGTAGACCTAATTATAATGGTTTTAAGCACCTTTGTGTAGTAATCATATTCATTTAACCCAATTAATTCATTAAGGTCCTTAGTAATTGGTTTTAACCATTTTGTGGCAAGTTTACATGTTTTTATCAGCTTATGAATCAATTCAAGCATGCCAAATGATGGAGGAGCTAATTGGACAAGTTAAAACAAGGATTTTGGAAGTTTACAGGCTTGAATTTCAAGTGGAAACACGAGCACAAGCAAAGAGAATGCAAAGAGGAAAAACAAGCAAAGTGAAGAGGAAAACAGAGGACAGCAGCTGCAGTCTTCTCTCGAACTTTTGGAGCACTTCCCGAAGTCCATTTTCTACATGCTATATACCATTTCAAAGCTCAGGAAGTCAAGAATCCAACGCTTCAAACCGTGTACAATTTGGAGCTGAAATGAGGAAGATATGGCCTTCGGAAGACAACTGCATCAAATCTTGTGAAAATTTCGCAAGGTGAATTTCTCCTTGCGAAATTTCGCAAGGAGAAATTCACATTGCGAAAATGCCAAATCTCCTCTGTTTCTCCACGCACGCACCACCGACTTTTGAGATATTTTTAGCTTGATATTTTCTCATGTAAATTCCTTTTGTAACCTTGTATTCAGCCATCATAAGGCTTTATCTTGTAATTTTGCTATATATAGAGGTGCACAACACCTCCAAAAACGGATTGGAAGGGAGATTGGAAATTGAGAGGATGGGGTGATCGATCCTCTGTAAATTAACTTAGAAATATATAAAGCTCCGTTTTCCTTCTTTTCTCTTTTCTTTCTCATTTTCTTAGTAGCCAAACAGCCTCTGAGGACTTTTCCTCAGAGGATGGTTGGCTAAAACCTTTAAGTTTCTCAAAGCATGGATGTTATGTGATGGCTTGGATGCAATCCCATGGAAATTTCTCGCACCCGGAAGGTAAGGTAGTCGTTTTTCATTAATGGTTCATTAATGTAAAGTTGGGTTTTTATTTCCTTTGGACAACTTCCAACGGCCAATACTTGATAAGCTTTTGGATTTCTATCCATTAGTTATCTCCTACGAGCTATTGGAAGGTGAGGTTTTCAATTCCAAGTTTTGCATTAATCCATTAGAACCAATTTCAATGGCCATTGAAAGGTGAGTTTATCACCTAGAATGACTTTGAGTTGCCAATATTTGGTAAGCTTTTGGCTTTAGACCATTAGTTATCTCTTACGAGCCATTCAAAGGAAGTCTAAGGTGAATAACCATTGATGAAATTCACTACCATCTGTTTTGTCATTTTAAAGGATTAAAACTTGATTTGCTAAATCCATACCGGTTCGGGAAGCAAGCATCACCATAGTTGCAACCCCAACGCGAGGAGCCTATCCTGAGATTTCCAATTTGCATAAGAGCCAGAGCATAGTTATCCTATCTTTGAGAAACTTGTTTTTACACCCTTTCATTTTAGTCTTTAATGTTAGCTTAAATTAGTTTAAATCTTTCTCAAACATTTTCATTTTCTTTTAAAGCTAACATCCATAAGAAAATCACCTATTTTCCTAATTTGAATATCACTTGTGTTTGCGAAAACCCTTCCCAGTGAACGATCCTAGAACCACTATGCTATAGTAGCTTGGCTACTTTAGTAATAGTATTTAAGGTATAAATTTTGTTGATACGCCTTTAAAGCTAAGCTACCATGAGTCGCATCATTGAGGTATTAATTTTTTAATTGCATAACTTTGATTTTTAATTTGTAATTGCATGCTTTTTTACTTTGATCTTTATTTTGTTTTGCATGGGACTAGAATGTTGCAAGTTAGAGAGAATCCCCTTAGTGTACATGACTTCCACAATAATGGGAACAAGATCATGACAGTTTGGAAATATTTTTGGGTGAAAGAGATTTGATTGGCTTTTGTTTTTGGAAAAGATTTCCAATAAGCACGCATGTATGGAAGGATTTTGATTTAGCAATGGCCATGGGTTGCCATAAAAATGGAAAGACAACCACACGTGAAGGGGAGACACCCTATTAAAAAAGGGACGAGTCATGCATAGAGAATCGGGATGCACAACCACATCCCGATATTCCATAACCATTCTTTGATTTTGATCGGAATTTCCAGTGTCCTCCAATATCCTCCACATCCATGGTATATTCCACATGCATCATAAAGACGGGGAACTTTCTAAAATAGTAGCTAGTAGATTTTTGGGAGGATCTATACGAAGGCATCTTGGATAGAAGAGAGAAGAAGAGCATGACAAAAGAAGAAAAGGGAACAAAAAAGCGGGGTTGTGAAGAATAGAGTAGAGAGAGAGAAGAAGAGTAGAACAAAGAGAAGGTGAGAGGAACCAGAGGAACGATAAGAGCCAGAAGAGGAGAAGCAGAGGAAAAGTTATGTTGTGGAGGAAAAGACAGTGAAACACTGGAAATCGAGCATTAGCACTTAAGTAAATCCCACCAAGTGTAGTCACTGTATACTTCATTTTCTTCCATTTTTCACACAATTTCTTCCATCTCTTGTTGACATTTAAGATTCATTCTGATGATTATTAGAATTGAGAGAATAAAGAGAGAAATAAGCAAGTGAGAGAAAGGACCCAGGAGAAATATGGAAGGAGTTCTTATTAAATCCTCTATTTTTCATCTTTATAGAACAAACCTCAATATCTATACCACAATTGTTTCTACCCACTAACAAACTTGCTTACACATGTACAACACTAACAACATATTATAACAAACTAACAGCTTAACAACTTATTTTATAATCCAAACATCCCTCCTCAAACTCAGAGTACTTAAATCAAGAACTCTAAGTTTGCTTCTAAGCAAAGGAAATCTGGGATTAGGTATAGCTTTGGTAAAAGGATCTATTGTTTGGTCACTTGAAGGAACATGTCTCACATCAATAAGCGTTTGAATAACTTTCTCACGCATAAAATACAAATCAAGCGTTTGAACATGTCTCAATATGCTTGGTTCTAGCATGTAAAGCTGGATTTGCAAATAACAATACTGTGCTCAGATTATCACACCATATTATTGGAGTTCTTGGTAATGTGATCCTCAATTCACTTAGTAAGGCAATTAACCATGTGATCTTAGCAATGAGTCTAGCTAAGCTTCTATATTCTACCTCTATAGATGACCTAGAGACAATATGTTGTTTCTTTGAGCACCAAGAAACTAGATTGTTTCCAAGATAGACACAATATCCAGATGTAGATCTTTTATCATTTGGACTTGATGCCTAATCAACATCACAAAATCCCGTCAAATTTAAAGTACTTGAACAGGTCAAATGAAGTCCATACTGAATAGTGTTTTTCAAGTATCTAAGTATTCTCTTTATTGCTTGCCAGTGTTCTTCTTATGGATCCTTCAAATATTGATAAACTCGATTGACACAAAGGGAAATTTCTAGCCTAGTGATAGGGACATATTGAAGTGCACCTACAACACTCCTATAGAGTTGAACATCTTTCATGGTACAACTTCCTAATGTTGTAAGTTGTTAACCACTGATCATGGGAGTATTAATGCCATTTGCATTGTTCATTTTGGCTTTGCATAAGAGATCATGCACATACTTAGTTTGAGACAAGTGTAGACCTTCGGTAGTATGTTTCACCTGTATGCCCAAGAAATAGTCTATCTCACCAAGATCTTTAAGAGAAAAACTCTTGTTTAACTGTGAGATTAACTATTGAATTACACAAGGATTGTTGCTAGTAACTAGTATATCATCAACATATACTAGGAGAAAGGTAGTGTGATCCATAGTGAACCTTGTGAATAAAGACCGATAAGATTTAGAAGATGTAAAACCAAAACCTACAAGTGTTGCGTAGAGTTTCTCAAACCAAGCACGTGGTGTCTGTTTGAGACTATATAGAGATTTTTGGAGCTTGCATACCAAATGAGAAGTAGACTTTTCAATAAAACCTTTAGGTTGTTCCATATAAACTTCTTCTTGTAGATCTCCATTTAAAAAGACATTGTTGATATCAAGTTGTTGAATTTTTTAGTTCCTTGATAATGTTATAGTGAGAACCATCCTAATTGTAATAAGCTTCACAACAGGGCTAAATGTTTTTGTATAATCAAATCTAGTTGTTTGGTGAAACCCTTTTACAATAAGTCTAGCTTTATATTTGTTAATAGAACCATCTAAATTTTCTTTAACTTTAAAAACCCACTTGCATCATATTATTTTTCTACCAACTGGAAAGTCAACCAAAGACCATGTATTGTTTCTCAAGAGAGCAGAATATTCATCTATCATGGTTATTTTCCAGTTCTCGTTTTGCAAGGCTTCATCAGCAGACTGAGGCTCTTTGGTAACACTGTATACTTTTGGTTTAAAAATGTCCTTAGATATGGTAACCATAGAGTGTGTATTTACAACAATATTTAGGCTAGATGATGATACAATGAGAGCATTAGAGTCTTGACAGTTTTCCAAGTGAGTGGCTGTGTTGACATGAGGAATGAGAGCAAAGGGAGTAGGTGATGAGGCTATAGAAATGGAAGAAGTAGGTTGTACAGAAGAAAGAATTGGTGGTGATTGACTAAAGGTGAGAGGTTGAGAAGTGGAAGAATGATGAGGTTGAGAGGAAAGAGATTCTGAAAATGGAAATAGATGTTCATAAAAAATAACATCTCTAGATATGAAAATTCTACTGAAGGGGTCTAAACACTTGTAGCTTTTATGAGTGAGGCTATAACTTAGAAATGTACATTATACAGACCGAAAGGCAAGTTTATGGCTGTTATATGGTTTAGTGTTAGGATAGCAAGCATAACCAAATATTCTAAGAGCCTTGTAATCAAGAACATGATTAAAAAGAAGCTGTAAAGGAGACTTACATTGTGAAACTGGAGAGGGCAGCCTGTTATGCAAGAACACGACTGTTTTGAATGATTCATCCCAATATTTGAAAGGCATTGAGGCTCTAGCAAGTAAGGTAAGACCATTCTCAACAATATGTCTATGCTTTCTCTCAACAACACCGTTTTGTTGGTGAGTGTGAGGACAAGAAATTCTATGAATAATTCCATTTATAGTAAGGTAATCAGTAAAAGCATGAAATTCACCCCCCAATCAGATTGTAGGCATTTAATTTTGAACTCTAACTGTAATTCAACTTGAGCCTTGAAATTCTGAAAGGTTTGAAATGAATTTGATTTGTTTCTTAAGAGATAGATCCAAGGATACCTAAAAAAGGCATTCACAAAACAGATATAGTATTTATAGCCAGTGGATGATTGAATAGGTGATGGTCCCCATAAATTTGAGTACACTAGTTGTAGAGGTTCTTGATATTTAGATATAAAAGTAGGAAAAAGGAGCATATGTATTTTGCCAATGCAACAAGCTTTACACACATAATCAAGTGGAATTTTATTGAATTTGGAAAGTTTACAAAGACTCATAACAGTTTGTACAATCTTGAAAGATGGTTAACCAAGTTTGTCACGCCAAAGACTAACTGTAGAACTACCATTCTAAGGTTTGAAATCTGAAACATGTACTGACACTTGATAGTTTACACTAGGATCGGATTGACAGGAAGTGATACTTTGTGAAAGAGAAGCTTGAGATGGAGTAGATTTTGAAGTTGAATTTGTGATGAATCAAATGCATACAGGCCACCTTTAAGTTTGCCCTCCAGAACGACAATTTTGGAAACCTGATCTTTGACAAGAAAAAAATTAGGATGAAATTCAAAAAATACATTGTTGTCTCTAGCAAATTTAGATACACTCAACAAATTCTTTGTGATTCTAGGAACATGAAGAAGATGATTTAAGGACAGAAGCTGAGAAGTGAAAGGAGAGGAAAACTATGAAAAACCAATGTTTAATAGAGAGTCCCATACCATTGCCAACATGAACTTGCTCATTGCCATGATATGGTATGTGTTCAACCAGATTATTGGCATTTGCAGTCACATGGTTCGAGGCACCCGAGTCTGGATACCAATTGGTATCACAAATGTTTTCTAGTGTAGCCATTAGGACTTGCATGTTAGGCTTGTTGCCACCTTGAACTTGTGTTTGAGGTGACCTTTGAAAACTAGGAGCGAAACCATGAGTACGAGGAACTTGAAAACTAGGATCATATTTGTAGTAACACCTATCTGTAGAATGACCAAACTTCATGCAAATTTGACATACCAGCTTTTCAGCATTAGCAGTATCATTATTATTCCAAGTATTCTAGGATCTCTGACCAACATTGTTAAAACCACCTCTACCTTGAAAACCACCCCTTCCTTTGGAAGAAAAATTACTTCTGCCAAAATTAGGGCTAAACTGATTGTTACTAGTAAAACCTCTACCTTGAGAAAAATTGTCTCTACCAAAGTTACCCGGACCTTGTGTAATATTAATAGAAGCAGTTTCAGAGTTTAAACTCTTACTGTGTTTCTCAATCTTAGCCTCTTGTGTTAACAAAAGAGACTCAATTTCCTTTACTGAATGATCCTCACTTCGAGAATTAATTATGAGAAAGAATGTGTCGTATTCACTGGGCAATCCATATGTGATAACATCAATGTGATCTTTTACAGAGAGATTCACACCAACAAGAGCAAGCAAATCAACAAAACCACGAATTTTAAGCAGATATTCATTCATACTCAGAGATTTTTTTTTGGTGTTTTGAAGCAAGGTTTTATACTGTGAGATTTTAGCACGTGTTTGAGAAGCAAAATATTGCTCCAGTGTCTTCCAAATTTGAAAAGCAAATTCACAATTTACAGACCTCGAAAGAACTTCTTCAAACATTGATGAAAGAAGCCAAGAAACCAAGAGCTGATCTTGTTGTTTCTAATAAAGAAAATCTTAATTCACTGTTCCTTAAGATCGATCTTCTAAACTTTGAAATTTTAACAGTGGATCACAAGTTCTAGTGACAAAATGCTGAAGATTGTGACCACAAATTGTTGAGAAAATTTTTTTTCTCCAAATAAAAAAATTATGATTTTCGAGCTTAACTGAGGTAGAATGATTGAACGAAATAAAGACAAAATGACTAGAAGAAGAAGATTCTAGGGTTTGTTAAGATTTCTCCATTGATGAAGTTGAGCGCTCTGATACCATATAGAACTGAGAGAATAAAGAGATAAAGAAGCGAGACAGAGAAAGGGCCTAGAAGAAATCTGGAAGGAGTTCTTATGAAATCCTTTGTTTTTCATCTTTATAGAACAAACCTCAATATTTATACCACAATTGTTTCTAGCCACTAACAAACTTGCTTACATGTGAACAACATTAACAACATATTATAACAAACTAACAGCTTCATAACTTATTTTATAATCCTAACAATGATTAAGGTTGGACATTAGAAATCATGCCCGTTTCTATGGAATTTTTGAGATCACTTGTGTATATTTTATGTTTGATTACTTTGTTTCTATAGAATATAAGATTATGCTCTATTTCTTTTGTTTTGTTTTGGTTCCCTTATGAGATGCATGTAATCATACTTTTGGTTTTTGATTAAAAACCCAATTGGTTTCAATCACTTGTTTAGGTCAGCTAAAGTATGAAATGGGGCTTTGTTCAATGATTTGTTGCTTCATTTCGTTTTCTCCATTCATGCTTTATTTTTGTTGTTTACACTTTGTTCCTAGTGCTCGCTTTTCTTGAAAGTGTTATACTGCAATTGGAATCCCGTTGATCAACTGTCCTTGGCTATGGTTGCCCGTCATAAGTTCTTTATGGGTCTAGAAGCAGTGGTGTGTTGGTGCTCTCCTTAGCCATAGTTTTGATTCTCATTACTTTGGAGGGATGCCTCTAGTTGCTTCTAGAATCATCTATTTAAGAATGCACTAAAAAGTTAGAGATGTTGTCCTATTTTTTCTAGTGTCGTCTGTTTAGGATTTTGCTAACTGTGGGCTATTCAAGGAGAGACTAGAGAAATTAAAGAAGCTTAGATATGAGAGGAAATATAGTCCACATGCATTGCTTGAGTGGGAAGAAAAGAAAAGTAGCAGAGGAGTATTGTGAAAGACTTCCAGTTTTTACTTTAGCTTATATTTTTGCTTTCATTCCTCTGTTTCTGGTGTGTTTGGGGTGCTGAATATTATGGCTAGGTTGGGGTGTTTTTGGGAGACATGTCTGGATATTTCCGATCTTTTGTATAGTAAGCTTCATTACAAATGGCAACATTCTTGTGTCAAGCCCTGGTGAAGGGCTTCATTATAATCATATGTTGACATAGGAGGCTAAGATACCCAGATATAGGAAATCAAAGAAGCAGTTGAATTATTTCTAATACATCCGAATTGAATGGGAACATTGGTATCGAGTCTTCTAAGGGGTCACATTATATAAAGAGCTTGGAACAAGGAAGACCTTGCTTGCAAAGGCAGTTGAAAACTCCACATCGACAATTTTCTCACATATTGATTGGCAGTGAGTTAATTTAAAAATATTTGGGAAATATGCCAAAATTAGTGAGGGGCTGTTTACATCAACCATATCTCAAGACAAATTAATCTTGACAATTTCAACAACTTTGCATAAAAACAATGGAGAAATCTCACCAAACACACCACTGTTCTCGAACTAAATATAACTGTTCCAAACTCCAGATCCAATCTCCACCATTCAGAATGAAGATCAATGAGTTTTGAACGTGCTCTCCAAAAATTGGCTCAATCGAACCATGGATTAACCTTGATCGAAGTTCATGATCAACACTGTCCGGATAGAAAAGGCATCAAAATAAAGGCTCTGTTCTTGGACTGAAAGATGACTGTTCGGATCTCCAAATTTGATCTCCACAGTTCAGATTGAAGATCAATGAGTCACAAACCTCTCCTCCAAATTTCAGGTCGATCGGCCCATAGATGAAGCGGGATCGTACCTTTGATAAAATCTAGGCAGTGAAGAAAAATTGAGTTTTTCTCTCTAACTTAAAAAATGGTGGTTATCCCCTTCTCTCTCCCTTCTCTTTCTACTCTTTTTTTCTTCTACCTCTAATGGCTGCAAAAAATTGGAAGAAGAAGAAGGAAAGGGATTCTTCTTCTAACCCTTTTATATAAAGGCCTAAGAGGACTTAAATTTTGGGGTCTTAATTTTGGGCCTTCCATATGAGGAAAAACCCAACAAATCTCCCTCTTTCCGATTATGTGAAGGGACTTGCCATCCTAGTGATTGAACAACAAACTTCAAGCTTCTCCCTTGGTAAGGACTTCGTTAACATATCTAAGCCATTGTGATCGATATGTATCTTCTCAAGTTCAAACAAGTTGTCATTGAGAGCATCTCTTATCCAATGATACCTCACATCAATGTGCTTCGATCTTACATGAAAGGTAGAATTCTTACTAAGGTGAAGGGTGTTGTGGTTATCACAGTATACCACATAGCGCTGCTGCTTAAACCCGAGCTCATGTATGAAATGTTTCATCCACAACAACTCTTTACATGCTTCTGCTACTGCAATGTACTCTGCCTTTGTTGTAGAAAGTTCAACACATTTTTGTAGTTTTGATTGCCAAGACATAGCGCCTCCTAAGACATCAAATAGCCTGAAGTAGACCTTCTATTATCTACATCCCCTGCCATATCTGAATCAGTGTAGTCAGCAAGTACTGGTTTCCCACTTCCAAAAATGAGTTTAAACTTGGAAGTGCCTTGCAAATATCTTATAATACACTTGAATGCCTCCCAATGTAGTCTTCCTGGATTAGATAGAAAGCGGCTAACAACACCAACTGCATAAGCTATGTATGGTCTAGTACATACCATGGCATACATCAACCTTCCTACTGTTGAGGCATATGGAACTCTTCTCATGTCTTCCTTCTCCTTATCTATAGAAGGGTTATATCTGTTGCTTAGCTTAAAGTGATTAGCTAGAGGAGAACTAACCACTTTAGCTTTGCTCATGTTAAATCTTTCAAGCACCTTTTCAATATATTGCTCCTATGACATATACAACTTCTTGGATGCTCTATCTTTCTCAATTCTAATACCAAGAATTTTTTTTGTTGGCTCCAAATCCTTAATGGAAAAGGATTTGCTTAACTGCTTCTCCAGCTTATCAATTCTTGAAACATTTCTGCCAACAATCAAGATATCATCAACATAGAGCAACAATATAACAAAATCATCATCAGAGAATTTCTGCACTAATACACAATGGTCAGAAGTAGTTTTTGGGTAGCCTTGCTCCCCCATAATTGATTCAAACTTCTTATGCCAATGCTTCAATGCCTGCTTTAAGCCATAAAGAATTTTCTTCAGCTTACACACATAATCCTTTTTCCTTTTATTGTTAAACCCTATGGTTGTTCCATATAAATTTCTTTGTCTAAATCACCATGGAGAAATGTAGTTTTAACATCCATCTGCTCAATCTCCAAATCAAGACTAGTTGCCAAGCCCAAAACTACACGAATAGATGACATCTTAACAACAGGAGAAAAAATCTCATCAAAATCAATACCTTTCTTTTGACTGAACCCTTTGACAACCAATCTAGCTTTGTAATGTGGATATGAAGTGTGTTCTTCTTGCTTCACTCTATAAACACACCTGTTCTTCAAAGCTCTTTTTCTCTTTGGCAACTTGACAAGCTCAAAAGAATGATTCTCATGCAATGACTTCATCTCATCTTACATAGCATCAACCCATTTCATCTTATTTTCATCTCTCATGGCTTCCTCATAACTTTCAGGTTCTCCCCCGTTAGTTAGTAATACATAATCATCAACAGAATACCGTGTGGAAGGATGTTGGTACCGGTAGACTTCCTGAGTGGAATATCTAGTGATGCATTTGCTACTGGTGACTGCTCATGAACATCATCATCCATCTCAACCTGTATGGGAGTTTCAATATCACCAATGTCAGGTTGGTCATCATGTGCTTTATCTTCAACCTATGTAGGAAGATGTGTCAAAGGAACTGGATCTAAGTCAATTAGATTATCACTATACTGAAACTCTATTGCACCAATCTTCTCAATGTCCTGTCTGGTATGATCTTCCATAAACATAGCATCCCGGCTTCTTACGATCTTTTTCTACACCGGATCATAAAACCTGTAACCAAGCTCATCCTGACCATAGCCAATGAATACACAAGGTCTTGTCTTAGCATCAAGCTTAGACCTCTCATCTTTCGGAATGTGCACAAAAGCCTTGCATCCAAAGACACACAAGTGATCATAAGAGATTTCATTATCTAACCAAATTCTATCCGGAACATCAAATTCTAAAAGAACACATGGTGTAAGATTGAGAATATGTACAACAGTATTCAAAGTCTCACCCTAAAAGGATCTTGGCAATTGTGACTGTTAAATATCTCATCCTTTCAACCAGTGTCCTATTCATTCTCTCAGTCAACCCATTCAACTGAGGAGTCTTAGGAGGTGTCTTTTGATGTCGAATACCATGTTGTCTACAATACTCATTAAAAGGACCAGAACACTCAGCCCCATTATCAGTCTGGATGCATTTCAATTTTTCACCAGATTGTCTCTCAACAAGAGCATGAAACTGCTTAAACACTTCTAACACTTGGTCTTTTGTTTTCAATGTATACGCTCAAATCTTTCTTGAATGATCATCTATAAAAGTCACAAAATATAGAGATCCGCAAGTGTTTTTGTTTTCATAGGACCACACACATCAGAATACACTAAATCAAGCATACCTGGCTTCCTTGTATGGCAGTGTGTTTTGAATGCAACTCTGGTTTGCTTTCCTGCTAAGCAATGAGCACACCTTTTCAAAAATCCCTTCTTCATACTAGAAAGAAGATTCTTCTTAGCCAAAATCATCAAGCCTTTCTCACTCATGTGACCAAGTCTGTTGTGCCAAAGCTCAAGTGTGCTATCATCATCCACTGCATTGATACTAGAATCAATTACCCTTGCCTGCATCAAATACAATGATGAACACTTCTTTCCTTTTGCCACCACCATAGAATCTCCAGTGAGCTTCCACTGACTATCATGAAAGGTGTTGCAGAACCCTTTATCATCAAGCTTACCTGTGGAGATTAAATTTATGCGGATATCAAAAATGTGTTTGGCATTCTTCAAAATCAACACAGTACCATTACTAGTCTCCAAATGCACATCTCACATACCAATGGCTTTAGCTGAGCCATCATTACCCATCCTAACACTTCCAAAATCATCGGATGTGTAGGATGTAAAGAAATCTTTACGAGGTATAGCATGGATTGAGGCACCACTATCAATCACCCAACTGGTCTCTTGGCAAGCAAAATTAACAACATCACTATCATAAACAATAAGGAAATCTGAAGTGGTAGTGGCAACTCGATCATCTTCACCACCATTATCATTCTTCTTGTCCTTCACTTTCCCTTGTTTCATATCTCTCTTCAATTAGCGACAATACTTCCTTATATGCCATTTCAAATGGCAATAATGACACTCAACATTGGCAAACTTATTAGTCTTGCTTTTGCTTTTGTCTCTGTTCTTCAGACCTCTACTCTTACTCCTCCCCCTATTTTGAATAACTAGGACATCTGACTATGAAGAAGAACCCTGTGACTTTCTTCTCATCTCTTCATTCTAAATACAACTCTTAACCAAATCCATATTCATAGTACCATTTAGGGCTGAGTTAGACAAAGAAGTTCTAAACGTCTCCCACAAGTCCGACAATGTACCAAGAAGCCACAACCCTTGCACTTCTTCCTCAAACTTGATATTCATTCCAGCCAACTGATTAATAATACCTTGGAATGTATTCAAGTGATCTGTCATAGGAGTTCCATCTTGATACTTCAAGCTAATCATCTTCTTGATCAGAAACTATTTATTGTTACCAGTCTTTCGAGCATATAACTATTTGAGCTTGTTCCATAGACTTCGTGCATGTTTCTCTTCACTACATGATCGAGAACATTATCATCTACCCACTATCTGATATAACCACAAACATGACGATGAAGTAAATTCCATTCTGCATCAATTTTATTTTCTGGCTTTTCAGAAGCAAACACAAACAAATAATAATTCTTCACATACAATAAGTCTTCCATTTTTCCTTTCCAAACATGATAATTGGAGCTATTCAGAGTAATCATTCTACTTGTATTGCTTTCCATTGTTCTACACAAGGCACAAATTATCTTAAACCAATGCTCTGATACCACTCTGATGGGATAAATACAAACAATGCACAACCAGGTTTTATCCCCTCATGTGTTTCCTAATAGGAATCAATCAAATAGAGCAACAAGAATTCACCCAATCAACAAGTATATCACTATAAGAAAAGAAGCCTTCGTTGACAGTTTTTCACTGTCAATGTAAGGTATATTTGTGAAGGTAGGTTATTGTTCATATATGTTATCTATGCCAGTGACAAGAAAAGTTTAAAGGTAACTTAAAATATGCATATGTTAAGATTTCTCTATTTTTACAAATGATGAAATCTTATTAGTATATGATATGTCAATGTTTCTTTCATATATGTTAAGGTTGGATTCAACTTATATCAAGATTACTTAATCTTATGTCAATGTTAACTCACTCTTTTGTTAAGATTAGTCTAACAAATGTCAAGGTTAGGTATCATATATGTCATGATTAACCCCACATATATCAAGGCTTTTAGATACATATGTCAATGTTAGATTTTATATATATCATAATTGGCTTATTATATATGTCAATGTAGGGAATAAGTACAACTGTTAAGGTTCCCCTCGAAAAATTTTAAAATTATTTTTTAATATGAAAAATTGAACTTGTTGCCATGTATAATCAATCTGATATTATTTAAGAATGATAATGACAATCAAATTATCATGATTTTATATATAATCAAAACATATTTAATATACAGTTAATTATTAATTAAAGCACAAATCAATGAACTTGTTTAAAGTTATCCCCAATTTCTCTATATAGAAGAAACTCATATAATATACAATGAAATTAAAAACACACTGTAAGACAATATACATAAACTTAAATTAAGTTTCTCATGTATATATCTACAACCAAGTCTCTTGCCTCCATCTTGAAGCATTACTTTATAGGAAAGCCTTAAATTTCCAACACCCAAACTTTGAATTTGTAGCACAAAATATAGAGCATATTAAGAAATTAAAAAGAAAAATGTATAATGAGGAGCAATCAAATATCAAGCTTTATGAAGAATTTTAATAGCAAGCTAGCCACTACACCTTTATTATACAATAATAGTGAATCTAGAAAGCCACAAGCAGTATAAGTTTTGATTCATCTAAATCTAGAGAGGAACTGTGGCCCCCTGTTGGGGCTGAACCGACGACCAAGAATTTGCATCGATCCAATTGAAAGCAATTGGGCTCAAAAATGCGTCAGGGATGCCAAAGGAGTTGACCAAGGCAAGGGCATGTGGTCGCAATTCACTGAAGAGTATTGTTACTTCTTTCCTAATTCCAACAGCATTGTCGGGTGACAAGTAACCATATCGGAGGAAGGAAGCATCTTCTTCCAAGATAATCTAGACATGCATGGATCTTAACAGACTTAACATGCTCTGCATAGGGAAAAAAATGCAAAAACAATCAACAATTGGGTTTGCATCACTTCATCATTGTTCTACAAATGCTTGAGCTAGAAATAAGGATAGTTTTATATGTTACACAGTAGAAAAAATAGGGAAATTGTCACTCAAAATGCCATTTACACAAAAATCCCATATTATATCTAATTCTGATAAGCATATCATGGTTTTTAGCATGTTGAAGGTTCAATTGCTAAGAAAGCAACAAGACTGCTGCATCTGTATTAGTGATATGTATAAAACAAAAGCAGAAGCTACTACTTACACTCATAACTTAAGTTTCCTTAATCAACACTTTTTTGGAATGTATAAATCCTATAATCTCTTCTAGTCTTCATCCCATTTTCCCCCAAACCCAGATATGGATGGACCGTGCAATACTTATTCACATCCAGCATTTTGTACCTTCCTTAGATTGACATTTTTTTTATTGGTAGAGGTACTTATATTTATGACAAAAAGGTACTGATATTTACCTTAAGTGGACCAGAATACATAGCTGCCTCATCATCTAAAAAGGTTTGCAAAATCGCTCGATCCGAGAAAGCTCTCCCCAAGTCTTCTACAAGTTGATAACTCTAGTGCAGGAAAGGAAAAAAATTGTGAGAGTGATATACAGAGAGAAAGAGAGGAAATTCAAGTTAATGCGAAGATCCTAACCTGAAGAAGTGCATACTCTCTGCTTAGGCCCTGTGCTTGAAGTTGTGATATCTCAGTAGCAAAATGGATCGATAGATCTCGCACCCTCAGGCAAAATATATCAGTCTAATAGCCAAATCAAGGGAGTAAGAAATTTCTCTCTACTTCATTGACTAACCAAATTGCTGCTAATGAAGCTACAATTACATTACCTGGAATTGGCTACTTTTAAGGGTAGAACTTGTGCACTGAGATGGAATGATAGGGCAAGATTTGTTCATGTGTTCTAACCCTAATCCTTTAAATGGTCCATTCCTCTTCTACACTGCGATATATTCTGCAAGAAGAGCCTTGCTAACCTGATTTCACACATTTAATCCATAAATTCCACCTCCACAAGCCCAAATCTTACATAAGAAGAAATTTAGTGAAGTAATAGTTTCTCAACATCTTTCAAGTTTATTAAAAACTGGCAAGTTGTATCCCCACCGGTCAATTGGTTCATTCACATGGTAGGCAGAGTGTTGGTTCAATAATTAGAACCAACCACTATAATTCATAGGTTGTAGTCTGATCATGATTTGTAGGCAAAGGTTGTGTTTTTCAGCCTGGCTAAAAAATCGTGGATTTAGGGTTCATGAAATTTAAATCCAATGGCACAAAAGCAAAGAGACCCCTAGAACAGATCCATAAAACACTAGGAGCAAAAAAAAAAAAGCAATTTTTTTGGTTTTCCTTGGGGGTTTTGCATGGATTTTCTCGAAAATCAAACGAGGATGAATTTTCCCGAAAATCAAATGGAGGATGGATTTTCTTGGGAATAAACAGGGGTTTTGCAAAGAGAAAACACAGGGAGCAAAAAAAAAAAAAAGCAATTTTTTTTTGTTTTCCTTGAGGGTTTTGCACAGATTTTCTCGGAAATCAAACAAGGATGAATTTTCCCGGAAATCGAATGGGGGATGGATTTTCTTGGGAATCAAACGGGGGTTTTGCAAACGGAAAACACAATGAGCAAAAAAAAAACAATTTTTTTTTGTTTTCCTTGAGGGTTTTGCATGGATTTTCTCAAAAATCAAACAAGGATGAATTTTCCCGGAAATCGAATGGGGGATGGATTTTCTTGGGAATCAAACAGGGGTTGCAAAAAAAAAAAAAAAAAAAAAAACAATAATAACATGATTAGATTAGTACCTGCTAGGATTGAGAGTTGCAGAGAAGGGTGGATTCTCTCGTTTGGAGAGCAACTTCAGAAAAGGCCTTCTTGATGCCCGATGCCCTAAGTGAGAGAAGCGGTGGCCCTTTTGATTTTTATAGTTAGTAGAGATAAAAAAATAAAAAAAATAATAAAAAATGAAACAAATCATGAGAACTGTTTTCCTCTCTCTATATAAATAATTATTAATTACCCATTTTTATTTTGATTAAATCACATTGAAATTTCTGTTTTTATGGACGATATTTTATTAATTAAAATAAATTTGATAAAATAAATTATTAATAATCTTAATTATTTAAATAAATTAATATTAATAGAAAAGTTGTTACCACATATTTTTAATAAAATTTTAGAAATTAAATCTCAAATAAAATATTTTATATAAATAAATTTAATTTGTCATTCAAAATATAATAAAACGTGTTTTAATAAAAATATTTTAAATTTTTTTAAATAAATACTGTCTTCAACAAGATGGGCTCCATTCATCTAACAATATGGTGAAACTATATCAATCTTCATTTTGATACTAAGACTATTGCAATGTCATATGTATTATATTTATGTATAAATTATTTTTATTCAATAAAATCAAATATTTCTTAACTCAATTCAACTTTATACACTTCCAAAATTCATATTTATTATTCTTAAAATTCAAATATCAAATTTATTGATATATCTCTGTCTACCGATGTTTTTTTTTTTATCATATTTATATCAATTATATTTACAAAATAACTTTAAAATATGAAGTCTTACTTATTTTATCATTTTTTGGAGTTTTCCCAAGCATTCCTATAAATTTTAAATAATTTTTGCTCCACCGATATTTTTTCGATATTTCTTATATATCCGTAAAATCGAAGTACTGATATATTTATAATTACCGATATTTTCATTCTTGGTTTAAGGCAAAAAGTTTGAAACCCTAAGCTCTCAAAATGAATATCGGGTTTTGAGAAAATGAGGAGTGTTCTTTGTAAATACCATAGGGAACCTTGACAAGTAATTATAACATGATATCTTGACTTATAATCCATAGGTCATTTAAGATCATTTTACTAGAATTAAAATGGCATATATGTTTAAAATCATACCTTGACTTTTGATTTTATGTCAAGCTAGCCACATTATATAAGTACCTTGACATATGAACATACTAACTATACATTGACTTATAAATTATCTGTCAAGATTCTATTATATAAGTCATGAAAGAATTCAAATTTTTTTTATATATGTCATTATTGGTTTAAACAAGTTGTATATGTCATAGTTGTTAATTTAAATAGGCAATATTGACACATATCACCTTAAGTCAAGATAATATATGTCAACAATGACCTTTTTTCTTGTAGTGTATGAACACCAATAATTTTTAGTGTGGACCACCTTCTCTAATATGAGAAGTAAAAACCTTGGGACCCGTAGACCACTTAAAAACTCCACTAATATAATCAATGGATTACACAATTCTCTCTAGATAAAACTAGAGGCATACATCAACCATATCTCAACACAAATTAATCTTGGCAATTTCAACAACTTTGCATAAAAACAATGGAGAGATCTCATCAAACACACCACTATTCTTGGATTTAAATATAACTGTTTCGAACTCCAAATCTAATCTCCACCGTTGAGAATGAATATCAATGAGGTCTGAACATACTCTCCAAAAATCGGCTTAATCGAACCACGGATTAACCTTGATCGGAGTTCATGATCAACACTGTCTGAATAGAAAACACATCAAAACAGAGGCTTTGTTCTCGGACTAAAAGATGACCGTCCAGATCTCCAAATCTGATCTTCACCTTTCAAATTGAAGATCAATGAGTCACGAACCTCTTCTCTAAATTTCAGGTTGATTGGCCCACAGATGAAGCAAGATCGGACCTTTGATGAAACCTGGGCAGTGAAGAAAAATTGGGTTTTTCTCTCTAACTTCAAAAATGGTGGTTCTCCCCTTCTCTCTCTTTTTTCCTTCTACTCTCTTTTTCTTCTACCTCCGGTGGCTACAAAAAATTGGAAGAAGAAGAAGAAAAGGGATTCTCCTTCTAACCCTTTTACATAAAGGCCTAAGAGGCCTTAAATTTTGGGCTCTTAATTTTGGGCTTTCCACATAAGGAAAAACTCAACACAATTATCTTCATTGATGAAATTGATGCAGTCAGTACAAAGTGAATGACACAATAATGTGGTTATAATTATAACTCAAAAAGGGAGAAGTGGTATTTTATGCCATTTCCTGGTCATCTTGCATACATGATGCTTGAGGAAAATTCACGCTTTGGAAGGCATGGTTTTTAGGGGTCAGTATCAAACAACTGGTGCAGTAATTAAAGGAGCTGAAAGAAGCATTCCCAGTCTTTGACAAGGATCAGTCCTCAGGACTCAACAGGACCACTCAAAACGCACACTGTCTCCATTGCTCACAACCTAACTGTGACTACGCTTAGCTAAGATGATGATTTCGCCTTCAAGAGGAGCTATCCAAAGCCGATGCCATGGTAATTTATTCTGATAGTTGTGATGGGTTTTTCCGTTGGAGATCCAATTTTGGAAACCCTCATCTCCGCTGGTGCTTCCCATGCAAAATGGTAATTCCAATTGATAAAATGGAGGAAAATGATATGCTATTGGATATTGTGAAATTGATAAAGGGCAATCTATGAAGGGGCCCACTGTAGTTGGTGGCGGATAGAGGTCAAAGAGTCCAAGTTTTTATTCCAGTGACCAATTGTGGCTACTGGTGGGAATTTGGAACCAGTAGTACCAAAAATTACGGACACCCTGAGTTTTGAAAGACGATCGCTGCACAAGCGCCAATGCTCCAGAAATCAAGAACGCGCACTAGAAGTTGCCATTGAAGTATCACTCGGACAAAACCCAAATGCCTGAATCCAATGATCGAATCTCTCTGTCCAACCCATGCCGAAGCAGTGGATGTAGACCATGCAGTTCTGGATGGGACTAACTCTGGGATGTTGAGTGGAGAGAGCAAGACGATACCTTCCCCAGAAAATTCAGTTTCAAAATAAAGTGAAACCTGACTTTTGTTTGATGGACAGAACTGGCAAGCAGGGATGACGAATGCTATTACTTTCTTGAGAAGCCATGCTGTATCCGAAATCATGCTGCCACCGGAATCTTCCTCTGCAAGTTTTGGTTTTGATGTTCAAGGTGCCTCCAATCACTTACCTCTACATTCAGTGATGCCGAAAACAAGTAATAGGAAGAAAGTAAGACAAAATGGGCTCCACGATGGGATACATATACCTTCTTATGATCGATGGTCAGATCCACTAGTTCTCCATCATAAACTCTCTGGTGATCTTCCTCTTCCTTTCTGGTATGATGGCCATGATCATGATGAGAACTCCTTACAGAGATATCACAAACTATGATCATTTAGAAACTCAAATATGAAAGCTATAACTGATAAAAAAACAGCAGTATGGATACTAGGCAGAGGAAAGAAAAGAATATTGTCCGGGTTAGCAATCTCTCAAAGAATAATTATGAGGTTGACTTGGGTAAGATATTTAGCCATTTTGGACCACTAACCCTTGTTTATTATAGAAAACCAACTCAGGTTGATAAAAAATCTGAAGGATTAAGTTTCTATGCTATATCTGTTGTACGTATACAAGAACTTTAAATAGAAATTGAAAAGCTGTTAGCTATACTCCTAAACAAGTGGAGTTTGTTGAGGTGCTTTGAACTCCTGAGATAGAGGAGTCTTCTACGGATGAATTGGTCTCAGGTTAGTGGAGTTTGTTGAGGTGCTTTGAACTCCTGAGATAGAGGAGTCTTCTGCGGATGAATTGGTCTCATTGACCTGTTCTTCTACACGCCCCCTCAATCAAAAGGGTAAGGAATGAACCCTGAGATTGTCACGTAGAAGAAGAAATCTACTAGAGGGCAGTGGCTTCGTAAATGCATCTGCATACTGATCCTTGGTAGAAACAAATTGAACATGAAGTTGGCCACAAAGAACTTGATTACAAACATAGTGAAAGTCAATTTCAATATGTTTCGTGCGAGCATGAAATAGAGGATTACTGGTCAAATAAGTAGATCCTATGTTGTTGCACCAGAGAGTCGGGGAATGGGGAATTGGAACATGAAGATCAATTAGCAAAGACTTTATCCACTGAATTTCTGCAGCGACATTGGCAAGAGCTTTATATTCGGCTCTGTGCTACTACGAGGAATAGTTTGCTGTTGTTTGCAGCCCCATGAAATGAGATTGTTTCCCAAGTAAACACAATAAGCTCCAACTGACCTTCTGTCATCATGATCGGATGCCCAATCTGCATCGCTGAATATGTGAAGCTTAAGATCAGTAGTTGGTTGGATCAGTAAAGCATGAGAAATGGTGTTCTTCAAATAATGCAATATGTGTTTGACAGCTGCCCAATGTGGCTCCTTTGGATTTTGCATATACTTGCTAACTTTATGGACTGCAAAAGCAAGGTCAGGTCGAGTAAAAGACAGATATTGCAGCCCTCCAACTACACTTTGATACAAATGAGGGTCATGAAAAGGTATGCCAGCAGATTGTATTAAGGGCCGTGAAGTCGACATTGGAGTAACACAGGGCTTTGCTTTGTCCATTTTACTATGTATAAGGAGATCAAGAATGTAGCGACATTAAGATAAATACAAACCATGATCACTTCGGTTGGCCTCAATTCCCAGAAAGAAACTAAGTTCACCCATGTCTTTTATTGCAAAGTTGTCCTACAGCATGCTTATCACTCTATTAATGGCATGTATATTTGCACCAGTGATAATTATGTCATCGACATAAGTTAAAAAATAAATAAGAGTGGAGCCATGGTGATAAACATAAAGTGAATGATCCTGATTACTACCCAAAAAGTGCTATTTTGCGCCTTTAATTCATTATGTTTTAAGCACTTTTGTGTAGTAGTTCTCCATTTTTATTCCAATTGGCATGTTAAGGACCTAGCAATGACATCTAATCATATTTGTGGCTAGTTTTAGTGTTTTGACAGCTTTTTGGATCATTAAGACAAGCCAAGCAAAGGAGAGAAGCAAAGAGGAGAAAAGCAAAGAGGAAAACAGAGGACAGCAGTTGTAGTCTTCCTTCGCACTTTTGGAGCACTTCCCGAAGTCCATTTTCTACATATTATATACCATTTCAAAGCTTAGGAAGTCAAAAATCCAATGCTTCAAATGGTGCACAATTCGGAGCTGAAATGAAGGAGTTACAACTATTGGAAGCCGAACACTGCAAGCTGAAAGCCAACTTCACAGCGCTGCGAAATCAGCCTTTTGCTGCAAAGTGATTTCGCAGCCCTTTTTATGCGTCTGCGAAATCTCGCAGACCTCGTTTTCACCTGCGAAATGGTCCTTAGTGCTTCCCGATATTTGCGTCCGACACTTTGAGATATTTTTCTTCAGATTTTTGTGTCTAAATTTCCATTTTCTCCTTGTATTCAACCACTCATGTAATTCCTTAGCTAGGAAGTATCCAAGGAAGGGTAAATTACCTTCCTATATAAACTCTCTTGTAAACACTAAAAAAGGGACTCTCGGGGAGCTTTCTCCAGGAGACCAACTTATGTAAATTTTACACTTAGTGAAATACAGAGATCTCTTTTGCTTTCTTTTTCTCTCTACTATTTTCTTTTTGTTGGAAGCCAAACAACCTCTGAGGATGTTTTCCCTGATGATGAGAGGCTAAACTTTTGGTTTCTTGGAGTGAAGGAAGCTAGGTGAAAAGTCCAGATGCAAAGGTGGAAAACTCTCGTGCATTAACTACAGGTAGTTGGAGTTCATAAATGGCTTTTAAATCTAAAGTTTTGCTTTAAATCCCTTCGAATCACTTTGAATGGCCAATACATGGTAAGCTTCAGGTCTCTGTGGATGCTTATTGCTAGATCCATATCAGTCCATTAGTTATCATGTACGAGCCATTGGAAAGTGACTCAAGGTGAAGACCCACAGTGTCTAAAGCCATTAATGGAACTTGACTACCATTTCTATTGACTTTTTATGGATTAAATCTTCATTGTTAAACCTATACCGGTTCGGGAAACAACCATCCTTTATGTTGTTGTCCCCAATGCGAGAAAAAGAATCCGAAATTTCCACTTTGCATTCTGAACTTGATCTTAGCAACCCTTAGCTCCAAGAGACTTTCTTTCTTTCATTTCTACCTAGTTCTATATTAGTTTAGTTTCAAACATCACTTTCAAAACAAATTTTATTTTCTTTTAAACTTTAAGTTTATGACAAAGGAAATCATCAGACTCAATCTCTAATCTGTAGTTTATCACTGGTAGACTGAAAACCCATCCCTGAGTTCGACCCTAGAGCTGCTATACTATAGTAGCTTTGCTACGCTAGTATAAGGTCATAGGATTTATAAATATTTTTTATTAAAATACTCAACTAGGCATGAATCAGATCCGCCTGACTTCCTATAAAACCAAGGGCTTGTAGTTGATCAGTCAAGCGAGAAAACCATGCTCGTGGTGCTTGACAAAGACCGTAGAGCGACTTTTGCAACTTACAAACATTGTGCGATTGAGGATGAATGATCCCTGGAGGTTGAGTCATATAGACATCTTCTTGCAAGACGCTATGTAAGAAAGCATTTTGTATATCAATTTGTTAAATATGCCAACCACGAGAGACTGCTAATGATAGAACCATCCTTATAGTCGTAGGTTTCACCACTGAGTTGAATGTCTCTCCAAAATCAACACCTTCCTGTTGATGGAATCCTTTGGAGACTAGGAGTGCTTTAAATCGTTCAATACCACCATCAACTTTTCTTTTAATTTCGTACACCCATTTCTAGCCAACAAGATTGGCATGAGGAGGTTTAGGAACTAAAGTCCAAGTTCCATTAGCTAACAAGGCATCGAACTCTCTATTCATAGCCTCCCACCAATTGGGATGTTTAACTGCAGTTGAATAGTAGGTTGGTTCTTTTTTTGGTGGTTGGATGGTGGCCATAAGTGCTTTGGGAATGGGATATCGAATATGGGAGTCATATGTGAATTTTGGCTTGTGAATGTTGTTTTTGCTTCTTGTAATCATGGAGTGTATATTCTGATGCTGCGGGTAAGGTGAAGAAGGTAAGAGAGGAGGTGTTGGACGGTCTTCATGCTGAGATAGAGTAGCATCCCTAGCAGGAGAACCCGAAACAATATGAAGATCGGTGTGAGGACGAGATGTCGAGGCCATATGTAGAGGGCTTGGTGCAAAAAAGTGAACATTTGTACTTGCAGAAACAGATAAGCGAGAGATTGATAGATTGAGATTTAGTGGGAGAACAACAGGAGCAGGTTTTGGAGTAGGCTTGATAGACTCAGGAATTGTATATGGATAAAGAGATTCGTCAAAGACAACATGACGTGAGACAAAGATTTTTCCTGTGGACACATCTAAACACTTGTAACCTCAATGGCCAACACTATACCCAATAAATATGCAGGTTTTGGATCAAAAGTCCATCTTATGTCAATTATATGGACGTAAATAGCTCCAACAAAGCGCAACCAAAGGCACGTAAAAAATTATAATCGGGTTTGTGATGATGGACCATTTCATATGGTGATCGATGCTGTAAAATTGGAGTTGGTAATCTATTGATAATAAAAACGACAGTTAAAAAGGCATCTTCCCAAAATATTTTTTAGGTAAATTAGAGTGAGCAAGTAATGCCAAACCAACTTCAACAATTTGTCTGTGACGTTTTTCAATGGCACCGGCTTGCTGATGGGTATATGGACAGGTTATTCGATGACTAATTCCCTGATTTTGTAAATGGTTAGTTATGCTACGATATTCACCAGCCCAATCGAATTGGAGAGCCTTAATTTTTGTATCAAATTGGCGTTCTACAGCAACTTGAAAATGTATAAAAGTTTTACATGCATCATATTTGAGTTTCAAAGGAAAAAACCATAAGAATTTAGTATCATCATCCAGAAAACTGATGTAATAACGTGCACCAGAGGTTGATAAAATAGGAGCTAGCCCCCAAATATTTGAATATATTAACTCCAATGGTTTCAAAGCAGAAACATGCATATTTTTAAAGGGCATAGCATGGCTCTTAGCTAGCTGACAGTCAGGACAAATAGAAGTATTTTTATTTAGGATAGGTAATAAAATAGCCTTATTGAGAACAGGAAGGGAAGCATGACCGAGATGACGGTGCCAGATATTGGTAGACACATGAACACTAGATAGACCTTGTGGCTGAAAACGAGCAAGAGAAGTTGGGAAGTTATAAAGACCATTACTGAGTGGTCCTCGATGTAAGATGTTCCCCAAGTAATCCTTCACAAGGAAGAAAGAAACATGAAATTCAAAGAAAACATTATTGTCTAGACAAAAATGCTGAACAGAGAGAAGATTTTTCTGAATATCTAGGACAAGTAAAATTTGTTAAGTACAAAAGACTTAGAAGAAGAGGAGAGAGTGGAAGTTCCACTTTGGACTATTTTCAAACCTGCATCGTTAGCCACCTGGATATGATCTGGACTACCATAGTCTTCATGTTGAAGATGAATATTGTTCACATCACTGGTGAGATGATGGGTAGCTCCTGTGTCGGGATGCCACTCATTATCAGTATATTGATAGTGCGCAACAACCATGGCTTGTGGCTGATTTTTGGGAGTTTATTGATCCTGATAAGAAAGATTAAAATGATGATAGCATTTTCTGGAAGTATGTCCTGGTTTGAAGCATACCTGACATATAACGAAGTTTGGTGGACCTTGAGTATGGGAGGTGAAATGACCACCACGTTCTCTGCCACGGTAGCCACTGCGACCATGGTGAGATTGTTGAAAATTTGTAGTCGTACGAAAAATGGATTGGTTTTGCTGCTGAGGTTGCTTGGTGGCAATGTTTACGAAAGCAGTAACGTGAAGGGATTGATTATTGTGATGGATTCGTGACTCATAGATTAGAAGTAGTGAGTAAAATTCCTCCAAGGTGACACGGTCAGCTCGAGAAGTAATTGTTGAAGCCAAGGAATCATATTCCTGGCCAAGTCCTGCAAGCACATAGGTGATTATGTCATTAGGTGTAAGTGGCTGTCCAACAAAAGCAAGTTCATCAGCCATTCGCTTGATAGAAAGAAAATATGCATTAGCGAATAGAGCACCTTTTTGAGCATTTGCCAACTAAGTGCGAATCTGAATTGCTTTAGCACGAGAAATTGAAGAAAAGATTCGCTCTAGTGCAAGCCAAACCTCCCAAGAGGTTGTATAAGACATGACTTGAGTGAGAACATCTTCAATGAGCGAAGCATTAATGGTGGTGAGGATTAAAGAATCCTGACAAAGCCATTAAAGATATTGAGGATTGGGAATTTTAATAATAGCACCTGTGATGGGATGAGGAGCATCAATTTCTTGAGGTGGGGTTGAAATTGTGCCATCAAGGTAGCCGAAAACAACTTGACCTCTAAATTAGGGTAGGGCCTGAGCTTTCCATATAGGATAGTTGGAGGAGTTGAGTTTGACGTTAATAGTAAATGGAAGATTGGAGAAAGATGGGACAGAAGTAGTAGGATCAATAGAATGATTTAAGGTTGCAGAGGATGATGAGGCCATTGAGGATCAAAAGGGAGTAGACGTCGGTCTTTTGGTGGCTCTGATACCATATAGAAAACCAACTTAGGTTGATAAAAAATATGAAGGATTAAGTTTCTATGCTATATCTATTGTATGTATACAAGAACTTTAAATAGAAATTGAAAAGTTGTTCATTATACTCCTAAACAAGTGGAGTTTGTTGAGGTGCTTTGAACTCCTAAGATAGAGGACTCTTCTGCAGATGAATTGGTCTCAGGTCAGTGGAGTTTGTTGAGGTGCTTTGAACTCCTGACATAGAGGAGTCTTCTGCGGATGAATTGGCATCATTGACCTGTTCTTCTACATTTATGCTGCCATTGGACACGAGATTGGTTGAGTAAAGAACTTGGCTACGTCAATCTGGTCTACAGGGAAGATGCTAAGAGAGTTATTAAAGAATGGATAGGGGTTATGACAGTCTTATCCCACAAGTTGCGCAATCACCTAATGGATACAAGAGTTAATACCAAAAATGCGCTGCATAAGGTTCCTTGGCCAACTAAACTCTGACTTCTTGATCTCCTGATTATCAAAGAATACTTCCAGTTCAGTTCTTTCCTCTTTATGGAATACCAAATCATCCTCATCTCGCCTGGCCTCATATCATTAATAAAATATGCGATCTTCAATAACCTAGATCGAATGTGACTTTAAGATTTCTGGAAACCAAGCTATAAGTCTGGGCACATCAAGTAAAATGAAGCAAAGTGCTTTCCTCCACCAGCTTCAGGTGTGACATTTTCTATTGATGGTTCTAATTCAATTTATCAAATTAATTCCGTTGATTATACAGTTTTTGGGCAAATGACTTGAGCAGATGCAACTTGACCAAATCACTGCTTAGAAGATAGACTTGATACGTGGATGTTTTAGTTCTAGTCTTGGTTAACATGTTAATATATCTCTGCCTCTGGGAACAATTACGGGTAACCACCCTTGGCCTCCGGATCCCACCTATATGAAATGCTTGCGTGCATGGCCACCTTGCAAGCCGTCTTAAGCTGTTATGCTCCTCTCCTATTAAACGTGCAGTTCAACATCCTTATTACTCCAGTACATCATCCTCTAAGCTCTTGGTGCAGTTCTTTATTTATTATTATATTATTATTATTATTATTATTATTTGTGTTTTGCTAGTTGATTTTATTCCTTTACTTCCTTCAATTTTTGCTTATTCTTAAGAAATTGATGTTTAGAAATACAATTTTAAATAATTTTTATTCTTTGACCTTTTTTTAATTTGCTCTTTAGAAATTCTTGGTTAGGACATCAAAATCCAGTTTTAATAAATCTTTTGCTGTCATTTTCTCTCAACATGCATCCTAGTAACTTTCCTTGTTTCTTTGAATAATTTTTTTTCTCAATTTTTTTAACAAACATGAATAAATTCTATAATTCCAAAAATAGTGGAATTCATCAAATTTCTCCAAATCCTCCTTGCTAGTCTTCAAGAAAATGAAAATTATAAAATCAATTGATGCAAGAATAAATTGGACATTGGTGGAGCTCGACACACGAGTTTTTTTCTTCGATATTTGACTGTAATGCTTAAAGAATATTGATTGATCTCTGCCTTGCTCTATGACATACTCATGATTATTCTATACTTGTTATTGTATGCTAACCATATTTCTCATGTAGCGCATAATTACTCGATGATAAGGTATGCACTCAATCTTTCACTTTTGAAATTCCATGAATATGCATGTTATTGTGAACTATGTCTATGTTTGATGTCATTTCTGATTGCCATGATGCTTACTTGATTTTCTCTAATGAGATCTATGTTGTATATTTTGTTGTTTGATCTAACTCTAATGTCTTGTGATAGTACTTAAGAAGTAGTTTAGTACATATACTATCCTCTCTTTACGATTGTGTTGTGAATTCTTGCTTAGCATGCCAAAGTTAGCAGAATTTTAAAATCACCTTAGCCTATCTAGGTATCCATAATTAACTAATCAATTGCCATATTTTCCTCAACTTAGCCAGTAGAGACCTCTTTAGGGCTTTGAGGGGTGCTACCTCTTTGAGGTACCTTCCCAATAAGTAACTTGATTCCCGAACCTAGACTTGGGCTTTTCGAAGACATGCTTTTCCAAAACTATGAAGTCACTGTTTTTTTAAGGTTTTTTTTTTCCTTTTTAAAATAAAATAAAATAAAATAAGTGGCAACTCTGACTTTTACAAAACTTTTTTTTCAAACCAAAATGAGTCTCGCCGATGAGTGGGGACACACATGAAAATACAAGTGCACACTCTTATTATTCTAGAATTGGAAAAAAAATTAAATTTTTTAAAACAAAGTTTTTTTTTCATTCAAATACAATCTTTATTTTTTTTTTCTTTAAATTATACCAAGTCATGACCTCACTAAGTTGTTTCATTGTATTGTCTCTCAACCTTGAGAGAATATTAAGTTTGTGCTAAAGTTAGCAGTGGCTTTAACCTACAGGTGAGATTGTAAATTAATCATATATTCCCTATAGATTAGGTCATTGTTTATAGAAGCCAATAAAAATAGGTATTCTCAATAAAGGTGTCATGATATCTCATGGAATTGAGATAGTGTGTCCCCTTAGGTGATCCTAAGGAGGTGTGTTCATGGAAACTATGACCATAGTAGTTCCTTAAGTGGAACTTGACATAGGCTCTTTGAGAGCTAAGACATGTTAGTTGAATACACAATATGAAAATTTGTAACTCAAGGATAATAGAGGTAGTCTTGAAAGACTGATCTCTTTCAACTTGTTAGACTATGAATATAAGTTCATGGAGAGAATAAACACAATGGATAGTAGGTCATAAACCTGAGCACATAATTTATTGTTGTTATTTACATAGGATACTGGAGTTCAGTTGATTCTCTATAATGGGATGTTGAATCAACTTTAGAATTGGATTATGAGGGAGCTAGTATTCCTATAGGTCTCAGTGATCCCCACTCTGAGCTAATATACCTTGTTGACATGGGTTATGAAGGTCGGATTAGCTCTAGGTTCACCTTTGTGCATAAGGGCATTTTGGTAATTACATAATGTTGCGTAGGGGTAAGTGAACAAGATTTTTTGGGTTGGACTAATTGATTAATTAGTAAGCCCTATTGGGTTAATTAATCAATTAGGATCCGTTTTAGGTTAGATTAAGTGAACCAAGCCCATGTGGGCTCAAGTCACTTAAACCCAATTAGGATCCTTATAAATACCCTTTAGGGGTTAGGGTTTCCTTAACTTTTGGCTTTCGCCGTCCATGGAGAAAGAGAGTCATAGCCTCCACCCTCCTTTCCTCCCTATCAAAAGTGTGCCAATAACAAGATTGAGTCATCGGGTGGAAGATCATGGGTTTACGAGACTTCCAACAATTTCAAGGTCATCTTCAACACTTGGAATTTATGGTTTTAGAACATCCAAACCTAAAGGTTAGTACTTTAAACCTAAAACATCAATTTCTAAAAAATTAGTATTATTTCCGCTGCTTAGATCTAAGATGGCAACATGATGCACACTGGACATGACCTATGGTGAATCATGATGCAAGGCTATCAATTGTCATGATTCACCAAGCTACTATACTACATGAACTTTCAACCTTGAGAGGATATTGAGTCTGTGCCAAAATCAATAGGAAGCTTTGACCTATGGGTGAAACCCTAAATTGACCATATATCCCTATGGATTGGGTCACTGTTTATGGAGGTTGGTGGCAACAGGTATTCTCAATAGAGGCACCATAATATCTCATGGGATTGAGATAATATGTCTCCTTGGGTGATCCAAAGGGCATGTGATCATGAAATCAGTGGCTATAGTAATTCCTTTAGTAGAATTTGACATATGTTCCTTAGAGTTAGAGTATGTCAATTGATCACATAACAAGTGGGATCTGTAACTCAAGAATTTAAGAGGTAATCTTGATAAGTGATAGCACGACCTTGTTAGATTACTAACACCAATTCATGGGGAGACTACATGCAGTGTAGGTCATGGACCTGAGCACTTGGTGTCTCATTATAATATATATGGTACTGGAGTGCAGTTGACTCTTTATATTGGGATGTTGAATCAATTTCACTATTTGATTCTCAGGGGGCCAATACTCCTATGGGTCTCAGTGGACCTCACTATGAGCTCGTATTCCTTTATGACAAGGTTTATGAGGGTTGGATGGGTTTTTAATTCACTTTTGTGCATAAGGGTGTTTTGGTAATTACACATGGTTACACCAAGATATGTGAATGGTATCTCTAAACTGGGTTAATTGATTAATTAGGCTCGTGTATGGTTAATTAATCAATTAACAACCTTTTTAGGCTAGATTAAGTGACCCAAGCATATGGTGGGCTTAAGTGACTTAAGCCTAGTAGGAAGCCTATAAATACCCCTTTAGAGGTTTGGTTTATATGTCTTGCCATTTTCTTCCTATA
This sequence comes from Vitis cinerea var. helleri x Vitis riparia, assembly GCA_946000715.1. Taxonomy (NCBI): domain Eukaryota; kingdom Viridiplantae; phylum Streptophyta; class Magnoliopsida; order Vitales; family Vitaceae; genus Vitis; species Vitis cinerea var. helleri x Vitis riparia. The sequence goes on along the minus strand of OX254005.1, from coordinate 13,754,388 downwards.
GTCTAGAGAGAGAACCCTAGCTTCCACCATTGAGATGTCTACTATCTTAGTACCTAGACATAAGGAAGAGTCATTAGGTGGAAGATCATGGTGTTTACTAGATCCATTACTAATTTGGAGTTATTTACATTTATTGAAATCAATCTGAGAACATCTGGATCAAAGGTATGTGGCTTTATTCTTTAGATTTATGATTTCTGTGGTATCAATATTGGTTTTTAAATACCTATTTTTCCATTGTGATAGATTAAGAAAGCCTAGGATAGATTTTCATGCACCCTATGAGATCCAGGATATGAGAACAAAGTGATATGAGGTTCCCAACAAATAGTTGTAGTGCTTAGCTGGGGAGGGATTCATTGATATTCTGATAGACTTTATCATAAACACCCTCCCTTCCCCCCAATTTTGCATACATTATTATAATAAAGTAAGAAACATTTTTTTAGGTGATTTCCATGTTATGCTGATACATGAATATAAAGGAAGGGAATACTTATTATAGACACTTTTTATCTCTGTACTTTGAAGCGAGGTTTCTTTTTCTATTACACCAAATATTGTCCTTAGTATAAGATACATCTATAACTTTACTCATACATTATGTTGATTCACTCCCAATGACATTTTGTAGGAAATATGTGGTTCCATGAGTATATCAACTTCGAAATCAATACTGAAGAAAATACAAGATGACTATTGTGTTGATTTGATGTACACACTTGTGGTATCATATCTTCTAGGTACTCTACGTAGGGAATATATTCTCCTGATATGTCATGTATAATATATGGAATATATTGCTTTATACATGTGATGTATTGTTAGAGGAATATATTCCAACCATCATTAATAAATTATTGTATACATTTGATGATTTGTCAGAGGAATATCTTGCCACCATCATTCCTCATAAAATGTAATGCACTCTTTTCTTATGTGTAACCATTCACACTATAAATCTAAATCATAATGTAATTCTGAATATTATAATCACACATAGGCTTGCATGAGTGTTGGATAATGACACAATAATGTTGTTAGGATTGAGTCTGAAAAAGCATGACATGATGTAATAAAATGAGATACATCTGTAAACTTATTTATTTATGTTTCTTGGTTTCCCATTTGCATTAATGAATTATTTGAGCATACAAGCCCCACATCACTTCATTGTACATGACTTGGGTATATTAGAAGTTTCATAGAAGATCTAAGTCATAATAGGTTTCTTATAAAATGATGAGTTGTTCATAGTCGGTTTATGGATTTGGGTAATGTATTTGAGACTATAGTATACTACCTCCTAATAGGAGGGATGACTTATCTTGGTCATTGGGATGGTTTCCCATGGTGAGTGCATTAGTGTATGTGATACACACTGGATAGGACCTATGGTGAATCGTAATGTAAGGCTATCGATTATCATGATTCACCAAGCTACTATACTATATGGACCCTTAACCTTGAAAGGATATTGAGTCTATGGCAAAGTCAACAGGAGGCTTTTGTTAGGTTTGAGCCCTAAAAAGCAAGACATGATATAACAAAGTTAGACTTAACAATCCCCTTACTATCCCTTTGGTATATTTTCATTGATTCGAACATTCAACTTATGTCTTTTATATTGTATATGACTTAGGTGCATTAGGAGTTTAATAGAAGATACAAGTCATAGGTTCCTTGTAATTAGATAAGTTGTCCATAGTTGGTTCATGGATTTGGGAAATCTAGTAGAGACTGTAGTACACCACCTCCTAATTGGAATGATGGCTTGTCTTAGTCATTGGGATGGGTTTCCCATGGTGAGTTCACTAGTGTATGTGATGCATATTGGCTAAGACCTATAGAGAATCATGACACAAGGCTATCAATCATTATGATTTACCAAGCCACTATACTACATGGGCAATCAACCTTGAGAGGATATTAAGCTTATGCTAAAATCAAAAGGAGACTTTGACCATGGGTGAAACCCTAAAGTGGTCATATATCCCTATGGATTGGGTCACTGTTGATGGAGGCTGGTGGCAAGAAGTATCTTCAATAAAGGCACCATGATATCTCATGGGATTGAAATAATTTATCCCCTTGGGTGATCTACAGGACATGTGATCATGAAATCTATTGTCATAGTAATTCCTTTAGTGGAATTTGACATATGTTCCTTGGAACTAGAGTATGTCAAGTGATCACATAATAAGTGGGATCTATAACTTAAGGATTGAAGAGGTAATCTTGATAGGTGATAGCACTACCTTGTTAGATTACAAACACTAGTTCATAGGGAATCTGCATGCAGTGGATTATAAGTCACGGACTCAAGCTTCATCTTGTTGTTATTTACATAGGGTATTGGAGTGTAGTTGATTCTCATTATTGGAATGTAGTTGATTCTCTTTATTGGAATATTGAATCAACTTAAGAATTGGATTCTAAAGGAACCAATACTCCTATGGGTCCCAATGGTCCCTGCTCTAAGCTCATATACCATGATGACACAGTTTTTTACAGTTGGATTAGCTCTAGGTTCATTCTTGTGCATAAGGGTGTTTTGGTGATTTCATAAGATTACATAGGGGATAATGAACAAGGTCTTTGGTTTGGGCTAATTGATTAATTAGATGGCCCTACGTGGTTAATTAATCATTTGGGACTTGTTTTAGGCTAGATTAAGTGACCTAAGGCTTGATGGGCTTAAGTCACTAAAACCCAATGGACAACCTATAAATACTCCTTTAGAGCTTAGGGTTTCCCAATGACTTTTAGTGAGAGTTGTCTTCCATCTCCAGAGAGAGAGAGAGAGTTATAGTCTCCTCCCTTCCAAAGGCCACACTTTAGAGCACCAAGATCGTGATTCGAGTATCAGGCTAAAGATCTTGGGTATACGAGACTTCCTTGGGTACAGGGCTATAACTCACAGGATGCGCATAGGGCATATGCACGGGCATTACATGGGAGACACACAAGTTGTGTGCATGGAATTCACATGGTATGTGCATGTGGGCAACAGTATGAGGAGAGAGACTCTCCAGTTTTTCTAAGCATGTTCTTTAATGGATGGGTTTTGATATGGGAATATCCATATCACAGGTATGAGTTTCAAATCTCTATATTTTTATTCTATAATGCTTTTTGAAGCCATTATTTTCCACTTTATTAGGTTTAGAGAGCCTTAGAGATAGATGCATACAACCTACGAGATCCAATGCATGAGAACAAAGTAATCCAGGGTTCCCAACAATTGGTATCAAAGCCCAAGAGTGGGTTCTAGCATGTTAAATCTGTTATAGGATGTGCCAACTTTGTTTTGCAGAGTTGTTTTATTCATCCCATGATGTAAAGGAATGAATGAGCATGATTTGATTATTATTGAATCTTATTTATTTAATATGATATCCTTTTTTCTTATTCTCTAGATTGGGTTGTACACCTCATAAGGAGTATAGGATTTTTATTTGGATGTAAATGATTTTTTTTTTTTTAAATAAATAGGTTGTAAGCTCCTTTATAGGAGCATAAGAATTATTTCTTATTATAAAAAATGTCAATTTTTTGTATCCATCGATGGTGACCCAAGAGAAAAGAAAGAATCTTAAAGGTTCTTTTTGAGATTCTATGGTGGTTAAAGAAAAAATGAGCATACTTGGAAGTTTTTAGTTTGAGATCCATGATAGCATAATAACGTTAACTTTGAGCCATAATTGAGACTACCTCCTAGTAGTTTCTTTTGGCAAGCCACATATGGTTTTGAAGCTTAGGAAGTCAGGAATCCATGCTTTAAATGAATCACAATTCAAAGTTGAAATGAGGGAGATATGGCTGATTGAAGCAAGGCTACGCAAAGTGCATGGAAACACAGTGATATCAATTTTGAGCCAAAACTAGGGCTATTTTTAATGAGTTTCTTTAGGAAAATCACTTATGGTTTTGAAGCTTAGGAAGTCAGAATTCTAGTGTTTCAAACATGTTGCAATTTGGAGTTGAAACAAGGAAGATATGGCCAATTGAAGCACGGTTATGCAAAAGGTATGCTATTACAAAATTGCATACGGGTCAAATCAGCTTTGGCTGTTTGGGCTGAATTTTAGGCCTTGCCCTTTGGGCTCATTTTGGTGGCAATTGGTCATTTTGGGTTTTCTATTTTTAATAACCCTATTTTTTATTACAAGACTATTTTTGGTAATTTGGATTTTATCCAATTTTAATTACCAAATATGCAACAAGATCCCTAAAGATCATGGGAAATAAATTTGATGGAAATAAATTATCATTAAAATATTATTACTAAAAGGCTTAGTAATTTGATGGAAATAAATTTCTTTGAAACATTTCCTAGATAAAATATTTATTAATTGGAATTGTGTATATAGAAGGAGAATTTTATGAAAGTAGATTTTAAAATTTTGAGTGGATATTTTATTAAAAATTCTTTTTGAAAATTACTCTCATGGAAATTTTAAAATTTTCATGATCATATTCTCCTATTACACTAGGTATCTAATTGAGAAATAAGTATTTTTGAAAATTTTCAAAGTTGATAATTTATTCATCAAGGGAAATTACTAATAGTTTTAAAATGCTCTTATTTATCTCAAAAGATTAAGTGGGAGAGGGTTTTAGGCAAGCCCACAACTTCCATTGTCAAGTTCATCTTGATTTGGGTTCATCACCACCCCATCAGCATGTTGGGCCCTAGAAATCAAGAGATATGGACTTCCATTAGGACGAGACTAGACATGTCTATAGTGAGAGCAACCACCCCACCAGAGGGGTTCCTTGCTTAGTGACATTGATAGTTCAAGAACAATGGTTATACTCTTATCATTGGATATGAAGTGGTCAAATTGCCAACCATAGTCCCACTTGCATAGTCCATGAGCCAAATAAAAGGTTGTTGATCTTGCATTTAGATACCTTTCATGGTTAAAATAGGGAAATTAATCTGAGAGGGTCTCTGACTACTAATAAGGTCATGACCTGCACATCGTAGACTTGATTCTTATGATACTTTTTTGCTAAATTAATTACTAAATGCCTTGAATGCTCAATTATGTCATATGCTTGGTTATATTCTTTGTTACAAATATAATGTTGGTTTTTTTAACACTCTCTTTCTCAAAATAGACCAAGCCTAACTAATCAATTGGATCAATTTGATTATGGATATAGTAACTAATTGCATAGAAGCTAGTTTAAGAAGAACTAGCTATTCCTTATTAACTAACCTCGCAAAAGGAAAAAGTGGTATATCAAGGTGGTATTACATGGATCAGAAAACCAAGTGTCTAGTACTTGGATCTTTGGATAATTTATTACAATAGCAACACATGTTTATTACTAGAGACTTTGATATTTAATTTCTAGTTTGCAATGGTTATTTGGTGATGATAATAGGTCAACTTTGACAAGCTACTCTTAGGACTAGTATGAATACCGATATTCATATGATCTTAGACCTTGACATTTTCCTTTAGGATGGTAAAAGGGATTCTAAAAAATTATAGGGAATTCATATGGAAGTCAAATGTTCTTTAGGTTCTTCTATTAAGAAGAAGAACAACACCAAATAAGGAAAGTTTAAGAGAAGGAATAAGAGAGTAAGCTTAAGGGCAAGTGATTCCTTTGTGACCTTTTAGGATATTAGAAAATGAATGTCTAATTTACCTAAAGGAAAAAAAGGAAAGTATACATTATTTTTTCATTGTTGAATATTTAGTGTTGGATTTCACCATTTATGGTGGATAGATTCTAAACCCACTGTCTATAATTCGTTATAGGATATTCAACAAGTGAGTAGGTTAGATGATAGGATTATACTTACCTTACCTTAAAATGCAAGGTTAGTTATGTAGGTTAGTAGGAGGTAATATCATTTTTTTTTATATGTATTCCATTATCACTATGCCAAGTGATGAGAATAGTCAAATCTAAGGATTGAACCTAGTATCTTGACCTAGGTCACATTGATCTAAATAGGATCCCAATACTGGTAAAGTCTAGACTCTTTGATTTTAGAAGATCTTCCAGTCTACAAATCTTATATAGATGGTAAAATGACCAAGAGGACTACAAGCAAGGGATGTTTGGAGTTAGTTCATACAAACATGCATAGAACTTTTAATGTCCATGCATGGGGAGGGTATGGGTATTTCATCACTTTTAGTGATGATTATTCTAGGTTTGGATATGCACATAGGAAATTCGATGCCTTTGATACATTCATTGAATTTAAGACGGGATCAAATAACCTGTTAGGTATACATACATAGTCATTTCAATTAGATCAATGTGATATGTCTAGTAAGTTTGATTTTTTTCATTGGAGCATGAGATTATTTCTCAGTTATGTGCACCTGGTCTCTATTGCAAAATAGAAAGGTGGAAAAAAGATATCAAACTCATACGAACATAGTGAAATCGTGGATAGGTTTCTCATTTTTCTCAAATTCTTTTGGGGATATGTCTTATAGACTGTGTAATACCTCTTTTTTTTTTTTTGTAAAGAGGAATATTAGTTTATAAGATATATAAGAGGATTTTTGGGTTATTACCTCTATAGTCAGGATCATTAGAAGACATTTGTAAACACAAATGTTTTGTGGCTAAGATTGTAACTAAAAGTTATGGTTTGAAACTTTCTTTCAACCATGGAAACCTTTTCAATAGTGGTCATAGTCAAATCCATCAAATTACTCATATCTATTGTAGTGTATCTCATTTGTAAGATACAACAACCAAATATTTTCATAGCAAATGACCTTTATGTGTACAAGAAGGCATAAGGAAGCGTGGTGATGCTCTAAGATACTTATAGGTAGATGAAAATCTACTCATTGGATATGATGTAAGGATATTTTCATCAGTTAAGATCTAGTAGTTTACTCACTATTAGATGAAAATCTAGAGGAAGATGCAATATATTATTGGGGTTAAGGTCTTTTAGGATTATAAGAATAGGAAAATTGCACTATGTCACCTATATTGATGAACATTTGGTTAATTACATGATGCAAAACTCTAAGAAGGCTTTGTTTCCCTTTGGGTTTAGGGTTGTCTTTCTCAAGATCAATGTCCTTGGACATCCATGGAGAGAGATTACATTAAAGCGGTATCCTATGCCTCTACAATGGATACTCTTAAGTATTTGATGCTATGTACTAAACTAAATATTTGCTTTGTTAAAGGAATAATGAGTGGATATTAGTCCATTTCCTTAGAAGAGCTTTGGGTGGGTGTCAAGCATATACTCAAGTATCTTTGGAGAGCGATGGATTATATGCTTACGAATCTTTGCAAGGAGTTAGTGTAGACCCTTCATTTTGTCCCCTTGGCACATACCTTGATTGAGTAGTCTTTCAATACCTTATAGCAGTTATTGGAAGCCTATTGTTACTCGCATATCTTACCTCTTTGAGTCATTTTGGATTCATTTATGACAATTTTTTTGGACTTATTTAGGACCATTAGGCACACCTGGCCCATTTAGGTACGCCTAGTCCTTTTGAGGCTTGCTCCGACACCCTTAAGTCACTTGTATGGCTTGCATGGTTACATGGCTCATGTAGCTTACATGAATATGCGTTACGTACACTACTACAAAAAACTAAATTAATGGCACTTGAATTCTTGACACTTGTAAAAAATGTCATTATTTATTACTAAAAATGTTTATTATTGACGTTCATATATCCTTGGCGCTTTATAGGGAGAAACAATGGCATTTTGAAACAATGGCGTTTTTGGAAGCATCATTGTAAGATGAACAGCAAATAATGGCGCTTTGAAAGTGTCATTGTAAGACCAACTTAACAGGAATAGTAAATAATGACACTCTTGGAAGTGTCATTGCAGGATGAGCTTAACGTTGGTACTCTTTAAAAGTGACATCTTTTATTTGATATATAATTTACCTTTATTTTCTTAATAAAATGATACACTGAACTCCGCAGTCGCAACACTCCTTACCCGATGCCCCTTCTCAATTAACACAGATTTTCCCCACTCACCACTCCAATCGCTAAAGGTTGCTGTCGGTAAGCTATTGCTAGGAATTCTCAGGAACTTGGTCGAAAACTACATCAAGCTCTCACTACTATCTTCTTCAGATAGTCACCCTCAAAAAGCTCTGTAACCCTCACTTTTTGAAACCTATCCAAGAGAAGGTAGTTTGATGGGTTTGGATCCAAATTCTCAGTATCTCTCTTGTTCTTCAAATGGTAACCTTCTTTTTTCTTTATTCTTTCATTTTCAACCTAGGGTTAGGGTTTTTTTTGTCTTCGATTTTTTCAAGATCGATCTGGGCGACTGCTACTTTTTATTTCTTGGTTTGGTTTAAGAGATTTTGAGTCAACAAATTATTGATTACCTGAGCTTCAATAATTTTTCAGATTTGGGCGACCACCACTGTTAGTGATTGTGAAATAGGTATTTCTGTTTTCTCCAAAAATTTGGATTTTTTAGGAATGTTATGCTTTGTTTGCTTGTCCACAAAGTGTTAGAAAACTATGGTTTTTAATAATGGATTTTTCACACTATTCAGGATTCGAGTAATAGGAAAAATCTCTACTTTTTTACTAGATTTTTTGGCTTATAGGGAAAGGAAGTTGTTCTCCCGTAGGGTTCATGTTTTGATCTTATCTTGTTAAGAAAACTACATAGATGAGTTAAAGTGATGGTTCAGAGTGACAGAAGAGCAGAAATTGAAGCCCACACTTCAATGGATATATATCATTTCTTGGGTAAGTACATAGCAAAGGAAATAGTACAACTCAATGATATCTAGTAAAAGTAATGCAATTTTCTCCTCAAAAAAAATAAAAAAAATAAAAATAAAAACTGGGTGGAAACAAGATTCTTGAGTTTAATGAACATATTATCTTGAAGCCATGATTGAACTGGATTTTTTTGTGGTTCACATTGTTCATAGCTCATTAGAAATGCTTTTATGCTAGATATGGATGGTGGATCTATTTAGCAATCAAAAGTAGAGAGTCTTTATCTTCGAGGACTTCATTTAGTCAAACACGCAGAAGGTAAACATATAGTTTTTAAAATGCTTGTGAGAAGGTTTCAGTCGATTTAGATTTCCATGGTTTCTCCAATTTCTCATCTTAGTTTTTGGCCAATAAATAGGCAAAGCATTGGTTGTTGTCTTGTCTCCAATGATATCAGGTTAAAATGTTGGTGATCAACTGTAAACTCTAGTACCATTGTGGGTGGTACGAGTCAACTGTGATCTTCATGATAATTAGTTTCATTTGAAAATATTTTTATTTTAAAAATTGTTAAAAATTTCAAGAAAGAAAGCTGCCATATTTATTGCTCCAAGCTTTTACAAAGGACCCATTTTTTTAGAATGGGTTAGTGTCTTTGAAATAGATTTATAGAAAAAAAACCATGAAAAATGACAAAAAAAAATGATAAAAAAAACCTTTGTAACTAACCATTTTGTAATGCCTTCTATATTTTTTGTTGTTCATGTTTGTGTGGTTTTTTTTCATCAGATATCTCAATATAAACATTTGGAATTAGCTATATTGGAATCCTTCTACATTTTTAACTAATTTGGATGTTATTGACTTGTAGAAATAAGGTGATTGAACTTGCATCAGAATGTGGACTGATTAACCCAATAAATATATCAAGTCTAGATTAAGTAGAATACTAGTTCTATTGCATATCTTACTTCATCTATGTGTGCAAGTCTCTGACCATTCTAATTTGTCCATGCCTATTAGCAGTGATAAAACAGTCAAGGTCTCTTTTGTTAATTACCTTAGGTATTATAGTTAGATACTCCTTGATTACCTCACTTTCTAAAAGAAAAAAATTAAAAAATTGGTGAAAAAAAAACTTTAAATTTTTTTCCTTACATATATGTGCTCTTGAAATGTCCATTGTTTTCCTTTTTGTCATAACAATTTAAGGAATTCTTTTAACTTGTCATAAAACACATTTTCTTATTCATTGTAGAAATAAGAATATATACTTGGAACCCAACAATGTGACTAGCCAATGCTTCATTTATTTTTTGGTACTTGGTAATGCCATTAAAAAAATTAAGTCAGTCAAATCATGTTTTTGCTTATCCAAAATAGGTACCTATTTACTTGTTTTTATGCATTGAACTACGTATATTGAAGCACTAGATTGAAGAAAATTTGGGAATTGGGCATTTTTTGGATTTATATAATTGGGTTGTGATGAAGTTATTGTTTTAATGGGTTGTTGTTCTTGTTAAAATCTACAGATAGGTTGATAATGGTATTATTATTTCATATTCCAAGTGATTTCTAGAGTGTTTTTTATGGTTGGTGCCTTTATTGATTTTTCCTTGGAATAGACACTCACATTTGCCGAGTGTTGTTGCCATTGGTGCATTGTTGACTCCACCCCCTTTAAAGCCCTCATTTACTTTACCACCTCCTAGTAGCAAATGTCCTACAGCCCACCAACATAACTGCCTCCCTTGTTATGATGACACTTCTCATTGATTTGATGTAGTTCATTGCCATGTCTTTTTCTTGCATAAATATTTTACAAAATCATCAATAGTTTAGGGTTCAGCTCAATGCAAGACATTCCCTTTTATAACCCACTTCCAATAAAATTTATTGGAATGAATGCATGGGTTTTCTCATACGCAGGGTATACACTTTTTTCTTCCTTTGTTAGTATCTTTAAATTTATTATAGAATGCTAGTGGTATTTTAAATAATTTTTAAAAATCACTACCTTTTTAATGTAATTCTTTAGGAATTTTTGTATTTTATGTATTATTTTCTATTTTAAAAATAGAAAACAAAAAGTGTAGCCCAAATTCATAACAAAAGGTTAACAATATGAATGAAAAATCTAATGGAAACTCTTATAAAGCTTTAGAAGATTTTGAGATTACAATCTCTCTTAAAAAATTGTATCAATGAATTTATTTATTTATTTACAAATACGATTGCATCAAGTGGGAACTCTTAAAAAATTTGTATTTTGTAGAACTTTTCAACATGGTTTGTGAAGCCAATGAAGCTGCTATAAATATAAGCATTCTTGTTGTCATGCTCCCATAAGATGTTGAGATATTGTTTGAAAAAAAAAAAGTTTAAAGAATTAATTCTTTAGGTGTTTTTCATTATTTTGCATACTTTCAAGATTTAAAAATATTTAAATATATTCTTGAATTGACTATGCCTCTCCATTTCAATGCTATCATATATATATATATATATATATATATATATATTAAATTTAATTTATTGTTTTTCCTTTTTTTTTTTGGGATCTTATTTAAAAAAATTGCTTCTTTAATTTCTTGTGTTCTCTTTCTTTGTGGTATGTTGGAAATTGTTTTCAACTGTTCCAAAGAATAGAAAATAGAATTCTAAGATGGAAACACATATGATAAATATTTTTATTGAAAATTTTATGGCTTTGTTAGAACAATTTGATTGTTTGTAAAGGTTTTTTTTTTTAGTAATTGGAAAAGCAATGAAAAACATGAAGAATATTTTAGATTTGGTTTTCACATAAAATTTTATTTCTAAAACTACTTCTAAGAATTGTTTTTATAATTTATTATTTAGAGTTATTTATTTTTTGAAAATGTTGTAAGATTGACTTATTTTTTGTTCTTATGTTTCAGTTCTGCTAGTTCTTGCAAATGGAAACATAAATGATGTCTCTATACCATCATAATTAGAAGATAAAGTGTATACGGAGAATTTAGAAACTAAAACAAGGAATGGAAAGCCATCACCTACAGTTGTGCATGAGGTAAATGTTGGTTGATTTGAAAAATAACCAAAACCTTTGTTCCTTATCAGAGTATTAATAGAAGTTGCAAGTGTTCAGTTAGTTATCACAATAGGTAACCAAATTACAAAGGTGGCCCCAAAACCACATTGGTGAAACTAGATATAGCTAGATAAATTTCATCCATGTTTGTTATCATTGCTAAAAATTTCATCATGCTCTAATGATTTTACACATAAAAAATGAAGTATAGAAAAATTATGATATACATTAATGATTTGGAGAAATGGATATCCAAGGTTTGATCTTTTATTTAACTAGCCCTAAAAGAATAAGTCACAGTAACCATGATTTAGAAAATAAGAATTAAACATAGCAAATTATTTCTAGCCATAGTAATTTTTATTTTTCTTTCAACACAATGATAGAAAAATTATATTTAAAACCAAATCATGGATATTGTTAAAAAAAATGTCAGAATAGAATTTTCAAATATTAGAAATCCATAATGGCATCATCCATTAGTCATGGGAATAACTTCTTAAAGTCTAGCTTTTCAATGAAAGAAATATCCTATCTAAAGTTAACCTATCATGATTTCAAGATTTAAAATGTTATAAGAAAATACAGCATGAAAATTAATGATAAGGAAAATTGTTTACAAGTGGGATTGAGATATAACTAATTAGTATGTTTGTTTTATTGCTTTACTTGAATAAAAGCTAATTAACATGCTGGATTATTTTCTATTCTTAGATTTTTTTTTTTTTCAATTATATTGGTTGTTACATGTATAATTTAAAAGTTTTATATATATATTATAGCTTGCAAAGGAAATTGGCTTACAAGAAGATGAGAAATCATTACAATGAAGCGATGTTGAAAATCATGAAGATGATATCATTTAAATCATTAGGAGGTTGAATTAGGCTTTTGTTGATGATGGTTTCTTTTTGTAGTCATTGCACTGATATTTGTTCTTATATTGGATTTAAAAATTCTCTTTGAAATATTTTGATCTAATGAGCAAATTTATAATTTGTATACAAGCAATTATACTAATTATTCAAACTAAGCCATTGTATATTAATATTTGGAGATGTTTTAATTTGTAAAATTCAATTTAATTTTATGATTTATAATTGCTTTTGTTTTTATTTAATTATATAGGAAATTCATTATTTTAAAAACATAATAGCAATATTATTATTAAAATAAAATACTTAAAGATGACGCTTCTATTACTTGTCATTATTAACATAACCAAAGATGGTGCTTTTAAAAGTGTCATTGAAAAAATAATCCAAAGATGACGCTCGTATGAGTGTCAACAATGACAATTTTATAAAAATTATTTTAGTAAAAAAAGCTCAAAGATGACACATTTATAAGTGTCATCATTAACCTTATTCAAAGATGGCACTTCTTTAAGTGTCATTGCAAGTATAAATCAAAGATGGCACTTCCTATAAGCGTTAATATTGAATAAAACATATAATGACAGGGGAGAAGAGGATGCTTTAGAGAAGCACCATCTTATACTTTTCTTGACGCTTAAAAAGCATCATTGATTCCCTTTTTTCTTGTAGTGGTACTTATATCTATTTATCTTCTTATTTCTTTATTTATTTATTGATTCATTTCTTATTTAATTTTTTTTATATATATGGTCATTGTATATTTTTGTTATCATTATCTTTATTGTTATCATTCTTACCAATATATTTTATTTTGATTACTTTCTTATTGTTATTATTATTATTATTATTATTATTATTATTTTATTATTATTATTATTTATTTACTTTATGTTTTTACTTTTTTATTTGTTTATATTTTTTATTTTATTCATTTATTTTATTTTATTTTATTTTCATTTCTTTTTTTAAAATGCTTATTTTATTTACTTAAAAAAAAAGTTTCTTGAAGAAAAACGAAAGAATTATTTTTGATAAGAAAAGAAAAGAAAAGTCCATTAGAAACTACATGACTACCATGCATGGTTTAATTAGCAATGCCACTTTTGATGCATCATCTTGTACATATCTGATTACTACTCAAAAAGTGCTCTTTGATAGCTTGTAATTAACTCTTTTAAACAATTTTGAGTAGTAGTTATTACCTTTTAACTCAATTAACATATTAAGGACCTTTGCAATCATTTCTAATCAAATTGTGTAAGTTTTGGTGTTTTTGTTAGTAATTTGATCACCAAAGAAATCCAAGATTGAGGAGAGTTCTTTGGAATCCATGGCAAAGCAATGGAAAGCTCAGAAACATGAAGAACCAAAGTTTTGAAGCTTTATAGTCCTTTGCCATAAGCAAATCCGGAATGCAAGGAGGGGAAGCAAAGAGAAATCTAACATGAAGCATTCAAGAGGACAGCAACTGTCAGCCACTTTTGGAGCACTTTCTGGAGCTCAATTTATGCATACTATATGTCGTTTCGAAGCTCAGGAAGTCAGCAATCTAACGCTTTAAACATTGTACGATTCGGAGTTGAAATGAAGGAGTTAGAGCCTTTGGAAGCCAATCACACCAAGCTGATCGCGACCTGCGAAATTAGCCTTTAGCTACGAAATCACAAGAGGATGGCTGCGAAATTGTGTCCTTCATGTTGCGAAATTTCATAGCCATCTTGCACGGCTGCAAAATTCTCCTGAGTGCTTCCCGATATTTGCGACCAACATTTTTAGATTTTTTGCTTCAGATATTTGATGTCTAAATCCCCAAACTCTCCTTGTAATCCACCTATCATGGGATTCCTTAGTATTTAAGCAAGAACAAAGGGTAAATAGCCTCATATATATTGTTTGTAATTTCCATTACAGTGGGAGGTGGGGGAGCTTGTTCTCAGGACATCCTTTGTATAGTTTTGAAAGGAAGTAAAATACAGAGCCTTTGCTCTACCTTACCTTCTCATTTTGATTGTATTATATTTAATTTTTCTTACTAGCCAAACAAGCTCTGAGGATGTTTCCTCAAAGAATGAGTGGCTAGGCTTTTAGTTCCTTGGAATTAAGGTTGCCGGGTAAGGCCCCAAATGCAAGAATTGGTAGTTTTATTGTTTCAGCCATTAATGAAGAGAAAGTGTGACCCATTAATGCTTTCTATGTTTTTAGTTAACTTAAAACACCTTCAATTCACCTGAGCCAACACTTGGTAAGGCAAGAGATCTCCGTCCATGGAAATGCACTAGTTTATCTCTTGTGAGCTTTTGGGAGGTGACTTGAAGGTAGGATTTTCTAGAATTGCCAACACTTGGTAAGTTTTTGGACTCCAAGGAGACATCTATTAGTTATCTCTTACGAGCTTGAGAAAGGAATTCCAAGGTTAATGATCACCTTGAATGGAAAATGCTAGGTGAGAGGCACGAGCCATTGCAAGTTGCATCAGTGAGAGGGAATTAGTGCTGAAATCCATTAAAGGGAAACATCTGTACAACACCGGTTAGAGAATTAACTATATGTTAATTCTCTAATGCGAGGAAAAGATTCAAGTGACCGAAGCTCTGTTTTTGCATGAGGAGCCTCCCCTGTGAACCTAAAACTCCAAGGAATGCTTTTCTTCATAAGTAATTTCCATTACTTTCTTTTTAGTTAGCTTAAAACAAATCCTTTTTCAACCAAAGTTTATGTTTTCTTCTTAAGCTAACCTTGAAATGAAAAAGCACCAATTTAACTTTGAAGTAGTATCAGTTGTAAGTTGAAAATCCTTCCCAGTGAACGATCCTAGAGCCACTATGCTATATTAGCTAAGGCTATCCTAGTGCATAGTGATATAGGTTATAAATTTTGTTGATTACTCCTGTCTGAGGACCAAACTCATGATACACCATTGGAACACAAATCAGTATTGGTATCAGGCCCATTCTTTTCTTCCTCCTATTACTAGACTCATCACAACCTTGAAAATTCAAATGGCCGCCCAATGAGGCTACATCAGAAGCTGTGGAAGCAATGGAGAGGCACGGAAAAAGAGAGGAGATTAGGAAGGAGAAAAATGAAGGGCTACATGGGAACCCATAGACTGCATAGGAAAGGAGGCCAATTTTTGAAAAACTAAGGGTGGAAAAAAAGGATGCTTTGAAAAAATGAGAGGAGGCCAAGTTTCAAAAGGTTTTTCAGCATGGAAAAAAGAGGGGACTTTTAGGGGGGGAAAAAAAAAAGAAAAAACAAAGCATGGAGGGGCCATGAAGAAGCAAGGAAGTACTCATATTGAAGATGTGAGGAGGAATCCAAAAAGAAAAAGGCATTCAGGAAGGAAGGAGTTGTAGAAAAAAGGATCTTGAAAGAAAAACAGAGGAAATGATCGAGAATGGAAAAACATAGGTATGATTTCTATAAGCTACTAGGTTATTTCATTTTCATACAGTTCCATCAAGTTTTCTATGTATACTGGGATTGCATTTTGATGTCTGAATGCGAGCATTGGGCACTTTTGCATATTCTTATAGAATCCGAGTTTGTTTACATGTATTTTATGTTTGATTTCGCACCTATTTCCTTGGCTTTATTTTGGGATTCCGTATTAGATGCTTACAATCATGTTTTGATTTTCATTTGAAATCCATTTTCTTTCATTCACATACATCTCAACCCGTTGATAACTCATGAAATGTGGCTTTGCTTAGTAAATCTTCGGATCTCCCACTCTTGCTTTGTTTTTTTAGCAACTTTTCTTCTCTATATTCCTTTGTTCCTATGTATTAAGTTGTGGAATGTTTTGGTTTGTGTATCGCCATCTAAGAGTATAATCCTAGATGATGAAAACATTCTTCGAGCTTAGATTCTAAAGGTGGGTAATGGTTGTGGTGTGTTCGATTGTGTTGCCACCTATGTCTACCGGCGACAACGGAGGATTGGTGAATAAAGTGGGAATGGAATGGAGACGAATGCGAGCATCAAGAAGCTAGCTCCCGTTGGGGCATTTTTGATGTGACATGGAAGGTTTGAGATACTTTCGTTATCTGGATCCTTCTTGTCGCCGTTTGCACTGTCTGGTGCAACTGGTTTAACCATTTCTTGGCCAGAGGGCATGGCTAAGTCAACAGGGTAGCTTGGTGGGTGAGCCGATTGTGGCGAGGCCAGTTATCATGATCGCATCATCGTTTACTAATGTGACCTATAAGCGATTGTTGTTAGATGAGGAGGAGCCGCTCTAGATGCAACTATAGGTACCATAGTCTCCAGGTGTCAGAGATGGTGGTGGTAGCAGTGGTGGCAATAACCCATTTCTCGATTCATCGGCAAGGCTTTTGTTCTTCAATTTGCCCCTGAAAATGTCGAATTATCAATTACCTATGGACGACTGAGAGGGGAACTCAAGAGTTGGGCCACTGTTCTGATGAGAAATGGATGTTAATTGTGTAAAATTAGATTTGGCACTACTCGAGTAAGATGGGGTTCTTGAGTCACAAGGAAAGTCTTTAGAACAATCATAGCAGCTCCAAATATGTCTTCACTAGTGACATCTCACATGCTCATCACTGTTGGAATCGAAGATGTTCAAGTTCGCCTTTGTGTTATTGTTTCAGGAGCTTTCGGTCACGCTTCATTAGGTCATCGTGATGGTGTAATAACATTTATTGGTTTACTTCTAGTGAGTGGGTTTTGGTAACTGGGGGGATGTGATAATGCAATATGATTTTGAGACATCATACGTGTTGGATGTTTTCTTGTTTTAGATCAGTCCCAATCAAGCTTGGTTGACACCCACCCAACCAAAGCTCTCTTCTTCCACATCCCAATGGCCTAGTTCAGCTGCATTCTAGAGCTATCACAACTACTCCTCCGACGCCCATAGTTAGGGCTACTACCCATCGGCGGCTGCTATGGCTCCCTTTTCTGCAACGACATGGGCGGCGCACCTTCGACCACCCTAGGTTCGGAGTAGGATTTTTATAACGTGAACCTCACCGATGGTGGCAATCTGGACACCCTCCAGTGCACCATGCAGCAGCCATATGCAATCCTCTTGATTTTTTCTTCTTTTAATGTTAAAAATTTATTTATTTATTCTTTGTTTTTTTTTTATTTTTTTATTTCTCCATTCTCAAATAATTCTTTAAAATTCCATTTTTTAAAAAAAAAAAAAATTCTAATTTTCAAGATTTCAATTTTCAAGTGATTTCCAAAACTACCATTCTCCAAAAATTTCCAAAATTTCAAAATTTCAAATTTAATTTTTAAAATACCATTTCCAAAATTTCCAAAATTCCAATTTTTCAAATTTAACTTTTTAAAATACCATTTCCAAATAATTTTCCAAAATTCCAAAATTTAAATTTTAAAATACCATTCTCAAATAATCTTCCAAAATTCCAATTTCCAAATTTAATTTTTAAAATGTCATCTTCAAATATTTTTTTCAAAATTCCCAAATTTCAAATTTAATTTTCAAAACTCCTATTTTAAATATTTTTTTAATATAAAAAATGAATAAATTTTCATAATTCCAAAATAATGGAATTTATGAAAATTAATTCATAGCAAAAATAAATTGGGCTTTGTTGGGGGTCCAACATTCATAACATTTCTTTCGAAAATAATTCAAGTGAATTTTATGGTTGATATTGTTTGATTTTGATTGGTTTTGTGTGAGATGTTTTATACTTATCATTGTACACTAACTTTGTTTCATGATAACACTTTATTACCTGCTGCCAAGGTACGCTCTCACTCTCACTTTGTTTATTTATTCGTTATCATGACCTGCTTTTAATCTATGATCATTTTGGTATTCATTGATCTCCTATTTAATTGTCATGCTTGTCTCACTTTATTTTATTGGAGACCCGTTTCTAGGGACTTAGAGGGGTGCTATGGCCTTTTTTTTCGTACCTTCCCAATAAGTAACCTGACCCACAGACCTGACTTTGGTTTTCCACAGATTGTTTTTTCCAAATAAGGAGTCACACTTAGAGTTTTCTTTCTTATTTTGTTTTCCCTTAAAAATAAAAATAAAATAAGTGGCGACTCCAAGTCTTTTTTAAAAATCATATTTTTCACCAAATAAACAAAAAGCGAGTCATGCAATCGAGTGGGAATGCATCAAGCTAAAATGCGGGGTCCACAAAATGGTGACTCCACTGGGGATTTTTGAGGGTCAAGCGTGAACTTAAGTTGAGGCAAATATGGCGTTTGATTAGTTAGTTAATGGATACCTTCCCTTTGTGCTTCTTTATGCTTCAGTGATCATAACACATTGAGGATTTTGATGTGACAATTTTCTATGCTTGATTGCTATATCCATTTAAGATGTTGACATGCTAATGATATTAATTGATTCTCTTATTTGTCTTACATATTGATTCTACTATTGCCATGATCATCCTGCTTGCTTTGACATGTATGTTCATATTGTTGTATATCTTGTCTTAGTATTGATTCTCTTGCTTGTATATTATCTTGATTATTTCGAGTATGTTATCCTTGCTATTTATTTTGATTTTCATATTCTCATTTAGCTTGTGTGTGGACATGAATGATATATTTGCACCCTGCTTGATTGTTTGTTGCATGACTGCTCTTTTCTTGTGTGTTTGAATGTTGCTTGTCTGTGTGGGTTGCACATCTATCCTTTTACCTCCAACCCGCTGGTTTCGGTCATTTCCTTCATTTCGGCTCACTTTTGCAAGTGTGAGGCCTTTGTGTGTTTTTTTCTCTGACCGAGCTAGTGGTTAGGAGTAGGGTCTAGTGACGGGCTATATCGATGTTTGGAAGCATTCTGGAGGAGATTGACACATTGGTGTTGATTGGAGTCAAATCTTTGAAGACTTGTATAGCCCGGAGTTAGGTTTCATGGATATTTGTGTGATCAATGTGTTTCTTTTTTTTTTCAATTTTACCTTCATATGATTTTTTGATGCACTCACACCACTCACTGCACACTTTAGTTGACTATTAAGTGCTGAGAGTTACGAGAGCTTTCGCCATAGGAAACCCCCTATGATGTCAAGGTAGTGCATGTGTGGAGGTGATGACCACCTTGCATGGAAGTGCCTCATCTCTTCGGAGCCATGCAAAGGGTTGCGTACCTCTAGAGGGTATGATTGCTTCTACTAAGGATCCTTTAAAGTCCACCCTTCCCCTTTTAGAGCCACTTTAGCCTCGTAGGTTGAGCCTTAAATCCTCCTATTAGGATTATTTTCCTACACGTGGGTGCATCTATGGGCCTTCAAAGCCGAGTTAATGGCGATAGGTCTAGTTACCTTCATAGTAGTCTCTTATATCCCTTACACTATCTCTTATCTAGTATTTCCACTATTGTAGGAGTATTGATACCTTTGATCTGGGTTCAGCTTCTTGGATCAGAATTTGAGGTAGATTGATCAGAGTGTCAGACCAGTCAGATTAGGCAAATATGGATTTGCAGGTGGTTACAGTTGATCAGTTCACTGTTGTTATGGCTTCGATCCAGGAAACCATAACTAGTCTTGGTCAGATGATGGATGGGCGACAGGTCCAACAGGTTCCAATTTAGGAGTGTGTGCAGTATGATCCCACTATTCCGCCACCTTTCCCACGTAGTTAGACAACTCCACAGGACACTCATAAACTACCACCTCCCCCACTTGGTCAGATAGTTCCACACCCTACACCATTTACTTTACAGAGTCAAACTAAGGTTGCCCCACTGCTTGCCATGGTGGTTGTTCCCACCTTGGAGAATGCCCATGCACGCATGGATAGGCTTGAGTAGAGGATGAGACAGTTGAGAGTATCAGATGGAGGGATGGTATGGGATGATTTTGATGGACTACCAGTGGCCAGTCTGTTGGCCAAGTTCAGGATGCTAGAGATCGAGCAATACACAGGGATTGGATGCCCCCGCATTCATTTGAGACTATATAGTACTGTGATGAGAGCCCATGATTTGGATGAGGCTCAAATGATTATGTTATTCCCCATGTCCTTGAGTGGGGCGGCCCAACGTTGGTTTGCTTCTTTGGATGTGTCACACCGTCGTACATGGGATGATTTAGCTTAAGAGTTTCTACGACAGTTTGCATTTAACACTATCATAGATGTCTCATGGAGAGAGTTAGAGGCCTTAAGGCAGAGGCCTGATTAGACAGTCACATCATTCATTTCCCGTTGGAGGGAGAAGATTGCCCAGATCATTTATAGGCCATCTGAGGGGGATCAAATCAGCATGATTATGAGGAGCTTGCAACCTTGATTTACTAGGCATTTGATGGGATTCCCACACGTGGACTTTGGATCTTTGGTGCAGGCATTATATGGTATTGAGGGTATTACTAGAGGATTGTGGCCTGATTCTTCCCATTCAGACTCGAAGGAGAAGAAACCAGCTATTGGACAGAGATCAGGGGACGTCAGTGCCATCAGTGCCATCAGACCAAGTCCCCCCATATATTATCAGAAAGTTGGGTAGACTTTCGAATTTTATTACCCGCCATCACCCCATGTACAGTATAAGCCACCTGTTCATTCTAGACCTATGTCTCCCACATATCTACACCCAGCTCTACAACTAGTTTATGCTACTCAGGCCACACAAAGGCCACCCGCCCATTATCCCCAACCTAGGGCTCCACCTGCACAGAGACAGATGTAACAGTTTTCCTAGTTGGGAATGTCTTTGAGTCAAGCTTTCCAGAAGCTCGTAGAGGGAGGATTGTTGACTGCATTGGCACCGAAACCACCACCTCGGCCTATGCCACCTCAATTCAGGTTAAACCTTCACTATGCTTACCATCAGGGTCTAGGACATGACACCGATCACTGCTCTACTATGAGACATGCTATTCAGGAGTTGATAGATTAGGGTTTGGTTAACATTCAGTGTCTCCGCCTACTGGTGGTATTCATCACATGGATTTTGTTTAGGATGACATCATACACATGCTGAGTTGGGATAATGGATTGTCTAAGACGATTGTTCCAAATGATGGCTATGAGATTGTAGGAGTTACATCAAATTTTTTTATCCCTGCACCATTTAGTTTGATCCCAAATAGAGCACCATTTTAGTTGATTCCTTCTACGCCATCAGATGTTGGGCATGGGGACATGTTTGCTCCATTTATTCTATGGCATGAGGATGTTGATGTGGATGTAAAGGTTATGAATTGTAGTGGGAGGATAGCTAAGGCTGCAACTCCAATTACTAGACCAATTGGTGGTACAGACTCTCGCGAGGAGGTCAGGAGGGAGGATGATGAGATCTTGAGACAGTTGCAGAGCACTTAGGCTCGAATATCCATTTAGAGTTTGTTGGACACTTTTAGTACTCATAGAGATGCACTTATTTGAGCCTTAACTTAGATACGTGTTGAGACCTCTACTACCTTAGAGGGATTGATTCATATGATGACAGCCGATAGGGCCACCTGCATTATGTTTTATGTTGATGATTTACCACCAGAGGGTACCGACCACACCCGTCTTCTTTAGATTTTAGTTGTTTGTTCAGGCCATAGAGTCTCGTCTGTTCTATTAGACAATGGCTCTGCCTTAAATGTTTGTCCATTAGCCACAGTTGTAGCCCTTGACTTTGCACCCTCAGATTTTGGTCCCTCTACATAGACAGTGAGAGCTTATGACAGCACTCAAAGGAAGGTCATGGGCACTTTGACTATAGATTTTCTAATTGACCTAACCACATTCTCTATACTATTCCAGGTTTTGAGGATTCTTACATCCTTTAACCTACTTTTGGGTTGACCTTGTATTCACCAGGTTGGAGCTATTCCACCTTCCCTTCATCAGAAAGTGAAGTTTATCGATAATGGGCAGGTTATTACAATACAGTCTACCAGAGACATGATTTCATCATTTGAGCCAATATTGCATATCAGTCATAGTGAATATGATTTTTTTATGATAGGATTCACATTTGATGAGGTACAGACCCTTGAGATTCAAGATTTTTATAGAGATTTCATGGCCATGTCATTTGACCAGCATAGTAGTATTCTTGTTCTTAATATTATGAAAGGCATGTCCTTTCTACCTAGTTTTAGGTTAGGACGACACCAACATGGATCTAGTGAGTTTGTGACTACTATTGATCACGATACCCTTTTTGGACTTGGATTCACCCCTTCAGAGAATGATGTTCGCTATATAGCACAACTACGTAGGGATAGGGTGAGGGCTCGATTGTCTGGCATCCCATTTGATTATCCTATTTACCCTTACACTTTCAGTTTGGCTGATTACTTTGTTAGGGGATCAAAGGTTCAGCCTCGTGTTGAGGAAATGGGTGTTAAGGATAGTACAGTGGATGAGCTTTAGCATATGCTTCATCAGATGCAGATGGGTGATGAGATCCTTGGCGTGTTAGTTTCTATGATGATCACTCCACCATCTCTGGATCGAGCCAACTTATTCTCCTTGTGTTTCCCAAATGAGACTACTAATTATAGGGTAGTCATTGAGCTTGTAGATATGATTGATGGAGTAGTTCCTCATGATGAGTATTGTGATGAGATGGACATGTTGGGTATCAGTCAGTTCCTTGATGTAGTTCAACACGAGCCTTTCTCGCCATTAGAGTTTTTTGGAGTATTTGTCATCAAGATTACTAAGAAAGATAAGACTGCTCTTGCTCTTAAGCTTCCTACTTTTGTTATTCCTACTATTGATATGTATGAGGGCACGTTCTCTTAATTGAGGAAGCGTTCGACTCTGTGGACCCACCTTTTTCATTTGACATTCTATCGGGATTTGTCACCCGCTTTGACTATGTTTCTGATGATTCAGTTATGGATTTGAGCATTTACAAGTATTTGTTTGTCTTTTGTGATGATGTTTCGTTACTTGCACCTTATTCACCCACTTCACAAATACTTGATATAGATGATGAGACTGCACAACATGATTTAGACGGGAGGGCTACCCCTATAGTAGGAGATGTTGAGATTATTAATTTTAGTACAGTCGACCAGCCTAGAGAGTTGAAAATTAGATCACCCGTATCCATTGATGAAAGGGACAACCTCATCCATTTACTTAAATCATACTTGGATGTCTTTGCATGGTCATATGAGGACATGCCAGGCCTTGATCCCTTTATAGTTCAACATCATATGCCCATCCTGCCACATGCCAAGCCAGTTAAGTAGAAATTGAGGCGATTACACCCACATTGGAGTCTACAGGTGAAAGAGGAGATTCAGAAACAACTCAGTGTAGGATTTCTATCAATAGTTGAGTACCCTAAGTGGTTGGCTAATGTCGTTCCTATTCCCAAAAAGGACGATAAGGTTAAGGCTTGTGTTGATTTCAGAGACCTTAATAAGGCTACTCCTAAGGATGATTTCCCTCTACCCCACATTGATTTATTAGTGGACAACATTGCAAGCCACTCGATGTTATCTTTTATGGATTGATTTTCTGGATATAATCAGATTATGATGGCTCTAGAGGATAGAGAAAAGACTGCTTTCATCATTGAGTAGGGTACCTATTGTTATAAAGTCATGGCATTTGGATTGAAAAACGCAGGAGCCACTTATCAACGAGTCGCCACTACTTTATTTCATGACATGATGCATAGGGATGTTGAGGTGTATGTTGACAACATGATAGTAAAGTCCCATGATATGACAAACCATTTGACAGCTCTAGAGAGATTATTTCAAAAGATCAAGAAATTCAAGCTTAGACTGAATCCCAAAAAGTGCATATTCGATGTGTCTTCTGGGAAATTACTAGGATATATGGTCAGTGAGCGAGGCATAGAGGTTGATCCTGATAAGATTAGAGCCATACTTGACATGCCTGCGCCCAAGACTGAGAAAAAGGTCAGAAGTTTTCTAGGAAGATTGTAGTATATCAATCGTTTCATTACCAGATTGATAGATATATGTGAGCCTCTCTTCCATCTTTTAAGAAAGAATCAGCCTATAGTCTGGAATGATGATTGTCAGCCTGCTTTCGAAAGAATTAAGGAATATCTCATTTTCCCTCTAGTTTTAGTGCCTCCTACACCGAGACGTCCACTGATCTTGTACTTGTTAGTTTCGGATATAGCTTTAGGATGCATGTTGGCTTAACTTGATGATTCAGGGAAGAAACAAGCTATCTACCATTTGAGTAAGAGGATGCTAGAGTATGAGATGAAATATGTTGTGATTGAGCGCTTCTGCTTGGCATTGGTTTGGGTCATCGGGAGATTGAGGCATTACATGACAGAGTATTAAGTGCACTTGATTTCTTGTCTTGATCTATTGAGATACTAGTTTGATAGGCCTACTTTGGCTGGTAGACTGATGAGATGGCTATTGCTTCTTACAGAATTTGATATTTAGTATGTCTCTCAAAAATCCATTAAAGGGAGCATTGTTACAAATCATTTAGCATCCTTACCAACAATCGAGAGTAGGCCAGTTGATGATGATTTTCCAAATGAAGAGTTTATCACTATGACTAGGTTATTAGGTTGGCGCATATACTTCGATGAAGCAACTAATCATTCCAGATATGGGATAGGTGTTTTGTTGGTGTCCCCCTAGGGTGATCACATTTCGAGATCTGTTCGTTTAACATTTTCTGATTACCATCCCACCACAAATAATATTGTTGAGTATGAGGCATGTATCCTTGGTTTAGAGATTGCATTAGAGCTTGGCATCACACAAATGGATGTACTTGGTGATTCTAATCTAGTACTCATATAGGCTCGAGGTGATTGGAAGACTAGAGACGCGAAGTTAAAGCCATACCACACCTATCTGGAGTTATTGATTGAAAATTTTGAGGAGTTGAAATACATTCATCTCCCTAGAGCATAGAATCAGTTTACTGATGTTGTGGCTACCCTATCTTCTACAATTGACATTCCAACTAATGTGATAGTTCGTCCCTTTCTGATTGAGACTAGATCTGCGCCCACTTATTGTCACTTGATTGATGAGACAGAGGTCCAGGATGACCTACCATGTTTTCATGACATTTATTAATTTCTTAGATCTGGCACATACCTTGAGGCTGCAATAGCTAAGGATCGGAGAGCATTGAGATAGTTAGCCACTAGATTTGTGATATGTGGAGAGACTTTATACAGGCGATCGAAAGATGGTATGCTTCTCTTATGTTTGGATCGAGCCTCTGCAGATCGAGTGATGAGAAAGGTTCATACAGGAGTTTGTGGTCCGCATATGGGTGGAGGCATGTTAACTCGTAAGATTATGAGATTGGGATACTTCTAGTTGATTATGGAGATTGATTGTTGTCAGTTTGTTCAAAAATGCCCAGAGTGTCACCCTCAGAGTTATAGGCTTTGACATCATCATGGCAATTCTTAGTATGGGGTATTAATATCATTGGAAAGATCTCGGCGAAATCTTCCAATGGCCATAAGTCCATCTTAGTAGCCATATATTATTTTACTAAGTGGGTAGAGGCTGCATCATATGCAAAGTTGACATCTGCTAAAGTTTCCAATTTCATTAGGTCACATATTATCTACCGTTATGGAGTTCCTCATGAGTTGATTTCAAATAGGGGAGCACACTTTAGAGCCAAAGTTGAAACTTTGTTGTAGAAATATGGTATTCAACATCATAAATCATTTGCATACAAGCCGCAAACTAATGGAGCGGTAGAGGCTGCAAGTAAGAATATAAAAAAGATTTTGAGAAAGATGGTTGAGACTTCTCAAGATTGGTCAGAGAAGCTTCCTTTTGCTTTATGGGCATACTATACTTCTTTTCGCACTTCTACAAGAGCTACACCTTACTCCTTGGTGTATGGTCTGGAGGTTGTTTTGCCCATTGAGATAGAAATGGGTTCATCGAGAGTGGCCCTTGAGCAACAGGTTTTTGAGGCAGAGTAGGCTCAAGCCCGATTTGATCAGCTTAACCTTTTGGACGAAAGAAGGTTGAGATTTGTAGACCATATTCAAGCTTACTAGAGGAAGATGGCTCAAGATTTCAAGAAACGAGTCAGGCCTAGGCCATTACAAAAAAGAGATTTGGTTTTGAGGATTCTTAGAGGTCTGATTGGAGACCCTGGGAGGAAGTTTAGACCTTCTTGGAGTGGACCTTATGTTATTTGAGACCTGACTCCAGAAGAAGCTGCATGGTTGACTGACCTAGATGTAAACTAATTTTTAAAGCCAACCAACGTGGATCAACTAAAGAAGTCTTATGTTTAATATCATGGTCAAAGGATAATTGGCCATCGTTTTAGTTAGCCTTATATCTTATTGCACCCATTTCACATACAATCTGTTGCTAGCCCCTTGAGCCTCATGAGTACATTATAGTCTTTCTTTCTTATAGCTCTACTTACCTTTCATCACCTAGGTAGGGGCCCTTGGTTGTGTATGCATATTTTACTTGGATAGTCTCATGAGTTTTAACTCTTTGATCTATTTTATTTTTCTTGTTACCGTCCTCTTAGTATTCAACTTCTATTATGTTTTATTATTGTTCCTTTTTCATTTATTTTCATGTTTATCTTCTCTTGTTTCATCTCACTCTCTTTATTTTCTCTAATCGATGACTTTTCACATTTTTAGTGCATCAAGGTAGTCATGTCACACCCTTCATTCCACATGTTGACTTTGATTTGGATACCTTAGCTTGAGAGGTGACCTCATGGTTGGGGCTTTATATACGTATCAATGATTGGAGTCGGCATACTTCTAGGGTTTATGTATGATTCATATTTTCATCTAGGGTTAAGGAAAGTTTATTCATTTCTATTCTTTGCTCAGTGGAGTTTTGGTTTGTTGATACTAGTGTTCTCATAAAAAAAGAGAAAAAAAAAGTGCGATGATAAGTTTGTTTATAGTAGTGTATTCCACTGAGCATTCGTTGATATTTGAGGGTTGTTCATTAGGTTATCTATCATTGAGCTCGTATGTGAGCCTTTTGAGAGCATCCCACTCCTTGTGATACTTATGTTTTCAGAGTGACAACATTTTGGTGAGAGTTTCATGAGATCCTTCGCTTCATGGATTAGGGTTGATATACATTGGGTGTGAAGATTGAGTAACCTATCACTAGGGTCTCTGAATCACTATCTTCACTACCATTCCATCTTTGGTGATATGATTTCTTTGCTAGCACTAATATGAGTTGGTCATCATTCTTTGCACCTTCTCGTTTCTCCCATTTGTTTCCCATCATCTCTTTTCATGTTATTCCATATTTATTTCTTTCTTACATTGATACACGTCTTTGATTTATTAGTCTCCCCATATCCTCTGCATACTGCATTGACAACCTGACTATTTCTTCTTTCTCTTATATTTCATCATTGACACTTCCATTGTTTTTTATCGAGTTCGTTGGCTCACGAGATTATTTTTGCACATTACATCTTATACATGGGGGTATTAGGTTTGATCATTGGGTACTTGAGCTTAGTTTCCTTTCATTTCTTTCACCATATTTACCTAAAGCCTACATTACGGTCTGTGTCGTAAGACCGCCCTGAGGCCATGAGATTAGATGTTATCTTTGATAGTCTTCAATTGGGCAGGTTTTAGTGATTGGTTGAAATATGGGTATTGATGTGCTTTCCCTTATGGAAGATGCTTTGAGTGACATTTGGTTCTTCTTCTCCTTAGTTTGATGGTGTTTGGCAAAACCTGAGTATGAAGATAGTATTTAGTTGACGATACCAACTCTGTCTCTTTGACACACCAGATGCCTATACTGGGGCATATTACCCTCATCATGGGATTTTCCTAGTTGTCATCGGTTTGTATGACTCCCACATCCATGATTTCTGGGGATGCTTGATTGGTAATGATAGACCTTTGTCATATGCTATGCATTTACTTTGTTACACCTTGGCCCAGTACTTTGGGCATCATTATATGATTGTTTTATCTTTTCCTTGGCTTGCTAAGATTTGTGTGATTGTTGGATGCACAAATGGATAATCGATGTTGTTCATTCCTCCTGAGATTCGACATCAGGTGCCATACTGGGGCATATCCCTTTCTCATTGAGGAGATTTGATTGGGGCAGTAGTGCATGGGCGGATGGTCAGTATTGATTACTTGCTTCATGAGAGAATCATCTGTTACACTTGGGCATATTCCTCACTTTGATGAGATGGATAGTTTTATGCCTTGTATTTATGATTCCCTATTCTACATAAGGGATTAGTATCTCCATGATCAGTTATTACTTTCATAGCTAGTTACCTCCTGATTTGAGCACATTCTTCAGCTTTTTCATAATTTGTGATATTGTGGTTGGCTACATATGACTTTGTTTGAGACTGAGATGGATCACATCCAATTTCACCCAAAGAGCATTGATGGACTCCCTAGTGAAGAGTTTATGAGATGATTTGTTTTCGCTATAGTCGTTTTTTAGTTGAACTATGATGTACGTCTATTGAGCTTTATGTTTGAGATTAGTTGACAAGGAATTTATTTGAGATATAAAGATATTTATGTTTATACTTCTTGAGATGTGTTGCTTCTTTCTCATTACGATATTTGCAACTACTTGTTTCATTTGACATTTTAGTAGCTTGATGCAACCTTAATACTGGGGCATACCCCCTTCTTTGAGATTATTAAGCTTAGGTTAGAATATGTTATTACCTAGTTTAGGTTTTGATTTTTACAGGTTGTCATACTGGGGCATATCCCTAGTGTAGAGATTATCAAATTTTTCATTACAATTTTCATAGGCGTTCAAAGCGACCATTTTCATAGGCATTTAAAGCCATCACTATTTTCATAGGCATTCAGAGCCACCATTTTCATAGGCGTTCAGAGCCACCATTTTCATAGGCATTCAGAGCCATAATTTCCATAGGTGTTCAAAGCCACCACCATTTTCATAAGCATTTAGAGCCATCATTTCCATAGGTGTTCAACGCCACCATTTTCATAGGCGTTGAGAGCCACCATTTTCATAGGCGTTTAGAGCCATCATTTCCATAGGCGTTCAGAGCCGTCATTTTCATAAGCGTTCAAAGCCACGATTTTCATAGGTGTTTAGAGCCATCATTTTCATAGGATTTCAAAGCCACGATTTTCATAGGCGTTCAGAGCCAACATTTTCGTTGGCGTTCAGAGTTATGACTATTTTCATAGGCGTTCAAAGCCATATTTTCCATTGGTGTTCAGAGCCATCATTATTTTCATAGGCGTTTAAAGCCATCACTATTTCCATAGATGTTCAAAGCCACAATTTTCATAAGCGTTTAGAGTCATCACTATTTTCATAGGCGTTCAGAGCCATCATTTCCATAGGCATTCAGAGGCACCATTTCCATAGGCGTTCAGAGCCATCATTATTTTTGTATGCGTTCAAAGCCACCATTGTCACTGGTGTTCAGAGCCATCACTTTCATAAGCTTTCAGAGCCATCACTTTCATAGGCGTTCAGTGCCACCACTCCTATAGGCATTCAGAGCCACCATTTTCATAGGCGTTCAAAGCCACCACTCCCCTAGGTGTTTAGAGCCACGATTTTGATAGGCATTTAGAGCCATCATTTCCATAGGCATTCAGAGCCACCATTTTTGTAAGCATTCAAAGCCATCACTTTCTCCCATCGACTTTCAAAGCCATCACTCTCATAGGCGTTCAGAGCCACTTTCTTTGTTATATATGCATAGACATTCCTTTTCCCATTCTTAGCATTTAGAGTCGTAGTTTCCTAGTGTTTAGAGATGATAGTCTCCATTCTTTGTCCTCATCTTTCTAAAGTATTTGCCATGTCTATTAGCCCATTGCTTTGGTTTCCTATAACCTTTTATTTAGGGTATTTATTCTCTTGTGACTTATCAAGTCACGTGCTAAGACAAAATTTCTGGTCTTTTCTTAGTTCTTCAGTATATTTCACTTCATTTCACGCATTACTTGTATTTCGACTCGCATTCCTTACAATCATGATATCTACCGAAGAGGGGCATATTTGTAGACCCTCCATTTTGTCCTCTTGGCACATACCTTGATTGAGTACTCTTTCAATACCTTATAGCAGTTCTTGGAAGCCTATTGTTACTCACATATCTTACCTCTTTGGGTCATTTTAGATACTAGATACACATTTATGACAATTTTTTTGGACTTTTTTAGGTCCATTAGGCACACCTAGCCCATTTAGGTATGCCTAGTCCTTTTGGGGCTTGCTCCAGCACCCCTAAGTAACTTGTATGGCTTGCATGGCTTACATGGCTCACGTAGCTTGCATGAATATGCCTTACGTACTTATATCTATTTATCTTCTTATTTATTTATTTATTTTTTGATCCATTTCTTATTTAATTTTTTTTTATATATATGGTCATTATATATTTTTGTTATCATTATTATTCTTACCATTATATTTTATTTTGATTACTTTATTATTGTTATTATTATTATTATTACTATTATTATTATTATTATTATTATTATTATTATTATTATTTATTTACTTTATGTATTTACTTTTTTTATTCATTTTATTTTATTTTAATTTTTTTTATAAAAAGCTTATTTTATTTTATTTTATTTACTTTTAAAAAAAAAGTTTCTTGAAGAAAAATGAAAGAATTATTTTTTATAAGAAAAGAAAAGTCCATTAGAAACTACATGACTACCATGCATGGTTTAATTAGCAATGCCACTTTTGATGCATCATCTTGTACGTATCGGTATCAGGCCCATTCTTTTCTTCCTCCTATTACTAGACTCATCACAACCTTGAAAATTCCAATGACCGCCTAATGGGGCTACATCAGAAGTTGTGGAAGCAAGAGAGAGGCACGGAAAAAGAGAGGAAATTGGGAAGGAGAAAAATGAAAGGCTACATGGGAACCCATAGACTGCATAGGAAAGGAGGCCGGTTTTTGAAAAACTAAGGGTGGAAAAAAAATGCTTTGAAAAAAGGAGAGGAGGCCAAGTTTCAAAAGGTTTTTCAGCATGGAAAAAAGAGGGGATTTTTAGGAGAAAAAAAAAATAGAGCATGGGAGGGCTATGAAGAAGCAAGGAAGTATTCAGATTGAAAGTGTGAGAAAGGGGTCCAAAAAGGAAAAGACATTTGGGAAGGAAAGAGTTGCAGAAAAAAGGAGGTTGGAAGAAAAACAAAGGAAAGGAGTCGGGAATGGAAGAACACAGGTATGATTTCTATAAACTACTAGGTTATTTCATTTTCATACAATTCCATCAAGTTTTCTACGTATACTATGATTCCATTTTGATGTCTGAATGCGAGCATTGGGCACTTTTGCATATTCTTATAGAATCCGAGTTTGTTTGCATGTATTTTATGTTTGATTTCGCACCTATTGCCTTGGCTTTGTTTTGGGATTCCATATGAGATGCTTACAACCATGTTTTGATTTCCATTTGAAATCCATTTGCTTTCATTCACATAGATCTCAGCACGTTGATAACTCATGAAACATGGATTTTCTTAATAAATCTTCGGATCTTCCACTCTTACTCTTTTTTTTTAGCAACTTTTCTTCTCTATATTCCTCTATTTCTATGTATCAAGTTGTGGAATGTTTTGGTTTGTGTATTGCCATCTGAGAGTACAATCCTAGAGGATGCAAGCACACTTCGAGCTTAGATTCTAAAGGTAGGTAATGGCTATGATGTGTTCGATTATGTTGCCACCTATGTTTACCGGCGGCAACGGGGGATTGGTGTTCTAAGTGGGAGTGGAATGGAGACAAATGTGAGCATCAAGCAGTCGGGGCCCGTTGGGGCATTTCTGATGCGACATGGAACGTTTGAGATACTTTCTTTATTTGGCTTCTTCTTGTCGCCTCTTGTGCCACCTAGTGCAATTGGTTTAACCATTTTCTTGGTCGGAGGGCATAGCCAAATCGTCGAGGTAGCGTGGTGGTTGAGCTGAATGCAACGAGGCCAGTTATCGTGAATGCAACATTGTTTACTGATGTGGCCTAGAAGCGATTGTTGTTAGATGAAAAGGAGCTACTCTAGATGCAACTGTAGGTACCATAGTCTTCAGGTGGCGAAGGCAGTGGTCTTAATAGCCCATTTCCCGATTCATCGGCAGGGCTTCTATTCTTTAATTTGGCCTTGAATATGCTGAATCATCAATTACCTATAGATAGCTGAGCGGGGAACTCAAGAGTTGGGCTACTGTACTGATGAGAAATGGATGTTAATTGTGTGAAATTGGATTTGGCACCACTCAGGTAAGATGGGGTTCTTGGGTCACAAGGAAAGTCTTCAGAACAATCATGGCAACTCCAAATATGCCTTCACTAGTGATAGCTCACATGCTCATTGCTATTGGAATCGAAGATGTTCAAGTTCACCTTTATGTTATTGCTTAAAGAGCTTTTTCTCATGCTTCATCTGGTCATCGTGATGGTGTGATAACATTTGATTGGTTTACTTCTAGTGAGTGGGTTTTGGTAACTGGAGGGATGTGATTATGCAATACAATTTTGAGACATCATACGTGCTGGATGTTTTCTTGTTTTAGATCAGTCCCAATCATAGCTTGGTTGACACCCACCTAACCAAAGCTCTCTTCTTCCACATCCTAGTGGCCTGGTTCAACCGCATTTTGGAGTTGTCAAGACTACTCATTCGACGCCCACGACCGAGGTTGTTGCCCCATTGGTGGCTACGGTGACCCCCTTTTCTGCAACAGCATGGGCGGCACACCTTCGACCACCCTCACCGAGATCACCCTAGGTTTAGAGTAGGATTTTTACGATGTGAACCTCGTTGACGGTGGCAATCTAGCCACCCTCCAGCGCACCATGCAATAGTCATATGCAATCCTCCTTATTTTTTCTCCTTTTGATGTTAAAATTCTATTTATTTACTTATTTATTCTTTATTCTTTTTTTTATTTCTCCATTCTCAAATAACTCTTTAAAATTCCAATTTTTTTAAAAATCTAATTTTCAAGATTTCAATTTTTAAATGATTTCCAAAATTACCATTCTAAAAAAAATTTCAAATTTCCAAAATTTCATATTTAATTTTTAAAATACCATTCTCAAAATATTTCCATAATTCCAATTTTTCAAATTTAATTTTTTAAAATACCATTTCCAAAATTCCAAAATTTCAAATTTAATATTTAAAATACCATTTTCAAAATTCCAAATTTTCAAATTTAATATTTAAAATACCGTTTCCAAAATTCCAAATTTGATTTTTAAAATACCTTTTCCAAAATTTCAAATTTAACTTTTTAAAATACCATTTCTAAATAATTTTCCAAAATTCCAAAATTCCAAAATTAATTTTTAAAACTCCCATTTTCAATATTTTTTTTAATATAAAACATGAACAAGTTTTCATAATTCCAAAATAATGGAATTTATGAGAATTAATTCATAACAAAAATAAATTGGGCTTTGTTGGGGGTCCAACATTCATAACATTTCTTTTGGAAATAATTTAGGTGAATTTTATGGTTAATATTGTTTGATTTTGATTGGTTTTGTGTGAGATGTTTTATACTTATCATTGTACACTAACTTTGTTTCATGATAACGCTTTATTACCTGCTGCTAAGGTACGCTCTCACTCTCACTTTGTTTATTTATTCGTTATCATGACCTGCTTTTAATCTATGATCATTTTGGTATCCATTGATCTCCTATTTAACTGTCATGCTTGTCTCACTTTATTTTACTAGAGACCCATTTCTAGGGACTTAAAGGGGTGTTATGGCCTTTTTTTTCGTACCTTCCCAACAAGTAACCTAATCCCCGGACCTGACTTTGGTTTTCCATAGATTGTCTTTTCCAAATAATGAGTCACACTTAGGGTTTTCTTTCTTATTTTGTTTTCCCTTAAAAATAAAACAAAAATAAGTGGCAACTCCAAGTCTTTTCTAAAAATCATATTTTTCACCAAAAAAAAAAAAGAGTCATGCCATCGAGTAGAAACGCATTAAGCTAAAATGCGAGCTCCACAGTTGGTATTCTTTTCGTGCTAGGAATTGGATTTTTAGTCTAATGAGGACTCTTGCAGGTCTACCTCCAATTATGTATACACTCTAAGTGATTTTTGTTTCTTCTATAACAAATAAGAAAGCCTTTTGGCTTATGGATAGGTCTCTTTGCTATATCATCTAAGATATTGTTATGTAATAATAGTGGGACTGTGGCATAGTCTAAAAAACTAAAGTACCACTAGAAGAGGAAACACAGAGATGAAGTCATACCTTGTTGTGAGATAGTATAAAAAGGTGATGTGACTATGAAGCAGAATCTTTTTGTACTACCTAGTTTGCTTTTGAGGCTAGTGGGAGTTTGTTGGGATTGAGCCCTTTAAAGCAAGACATGATATAACAAAGTTAGACTTAACTATCCCCTTGCTATCCCTTTGGTGTATTGATATTGAATTGAGCATTCAACCCTTATTTCTTACATTGTACATGAATTGGGTGCATTAGGAGTTGCATACAAGTCATCGGTTCCTTATAAGTAGATAAGTTGTCCACAATCAATTCATAGATTTGGGCAATCTAGTAAAGATTGTAGTGCATCACCTCCTAATTGGAGGGATCACTTGTCTTAGCTGTCGAGATAGGTTTCCCATGGTGAATGCACTAGTGTATGGGATGCACACTAGATAGGACCTATGGAAAATCATGATGCAAGGAAATTAATTGTCATAATTCACCAAGCTACTATACTGCATGGACTCTTAACCTTGAGAGGATATTGAGCCTATGCCAAAATCAACAGGTGGCTTTGATCTATGGGTGAGACCCTAAAGTGGTCATATATCCTAATGGATTGGGTCACTGTTGATAGAGGCTAGTGACAATAAGTATTCTCAATAGAGGCACCATGATATCTCCTAGGATTGAGACGGTGTGTCCCCTTAGGTGATCTAAAGGACATGTGATCATGAAATCTATGACCATAATAATTCCTTTAGTGGAATTTGACATATGTTCCTTGGAGTTAAAGTATGTCAATTGATCAAATAATAAGTGGGATTTGTAACTCAAGGATTGGAGAAGTAATCTTGATAGATGATAACACTACCTTATTAAATTACAAACACTAGTTCATAGGGAGTCTACATACAATGGATAGTAGGTCGCGGACCCGAGCTTTGTCTCATTGTTATTTCATAGGGTATTAGAGTGCAATTGATTTTCTTTAGTGGAATGTTGAATCAACTTCAGAATTGAATTATGAGAGAGCTAATACTCGTACGTGTCCTAATGGTCCTCGTTTTGAGCTCAAATACCATGATGGCACGATTTATGAGGGTTGGATTTTCTCTAAGTTCATTGTTATGCATAAGGACATTTTGGTAATTTCATAAGTTTTCACAGGGGATAATGAACAAGGTCTTTGGTTTGAGCTAATTGATTAATTAGATGACCTTATGTGGTTAATTAATCAATTAAGACCTATTTTGGGCTAGATTAAGTGACCCAAGCATTGATGGCTTAAGTCACTTAAGCCCAATGGGCAAC
Source organism: Vitis cinerea var. helleri x Vitis riparia (assembly GCA_946000715.1). Taxonomy (NCBI): domain Eukaryota; kingdom Viridiplantae; phylum Streptophyta; class Magnoliopsida; order Vitales; family Vitaceae; genus Vitis; species Vitis cinerea var. helleri x Vitis riparia. The sequence continues at coordinate 13,718,261 of OX254005.1, read as the reverse complement.
CCTATAAATACCTCTTTGGGGTTTAGGGCTTCCTAGTGACCTTTGGTGAGAGTGGTATTCCACCTCCAAAGAGAGAGAGAGTCATAGCCTCTTTCCTTCCAAAGCTTACACTTTGGAGTGCCAAGATCATGATTCGAGTCATTAGGCGGAAAACCTTGGGTGTACGACACCTCCTTGGATGTTGGGCTTTAGCATATGGGACGCGCATAATGTTAGGATAAAGCCCTTAAAAGCATAACATGATGTAATAAATTTGGAATTCGTTATTTATTTAATGATGTTCTACTTATACTTTTGTCTATTCTTATTCTACGTGTTATACTTCATGAACATTCTTGTCTACATCTTTTGCATTTTACGTGACTTAGGTGCATTGGGAGTTGCACAAAAGATCTAAGTAATGACTTCCTTGCAAATAGATGACTTGTTCACAACTAGTTCATGGTTCTAGGCAACCCATTAGATGTTGTAATGCACCACCTCCTAATTGGAGGAATGGTTGGTCTTGGCTATCGGGAAGGGTTTCCCATGGTGAGTGCACTAGTGTGTATTGTTACACATTAGACAGGACCTATGGTGAGTCATGACTTAAGGTTGTCAAGTAGTCATGACCTTACCAAGCTACTTCATTGTGTTGTCTCTCAATCTTGAGAGAATATTGAACTTATGTAAAGTTAACAATGGCTTTGACCTACGGGTGAGATCATAAACTAATCATATATTCCCTATGGATTAAGTCACTGTTGATGGAAGCCGGTAGCAATAGGTATGCTCAATAGAGGGACCATGATAGCTCATAAGATTGAGATAGTGTGTCCCATTGAGGAATCCTAAGGAGGTGTGTTCATGGAAACTATGGCCATAGTAGTTCCTTAAGTGGAAATTGACATAGGTTCTTTGAGAGCTAAGACATGTTAGTTAAATACACAATAGGAAGATTTGTAACTCAAGGATAGTAGAAGTAGTCTTAAAAGGCTAATAAATTTCACCTTGTTAGACTATGAACACAAGTTCATAGGGAGACTGAACACAATGGATAGCAGGTCATAGACCTAAGCATGTAGTGTCTCGTTGTTATTTACATAAGATACTGGAGTTAAGTTGATTATTTGTAGTGGGATGTTGAATCAACTTCAAAATTGGATTATGAGGGAGCCAATAATCCTATGGGTCCCAATGGTCCCCAGTCTGAGCTCATATACCTTGTTGGCATGGATTATGAGTGTCAAAAATGCTCTAGGTTCACTTTTGTGCCTAAGGGTGTTTTGGTAATTATGCAACGTTGCAAAAGGGTAAGTGAACAAGGTCTTTGGATTGGGCTAATTGATTAATTAGTAGGCCTTATTAGGTTAATTAATCAATTAGGACCCATTTTGGGCTATATTAAGTGACCCAAGCCCATGTGTGCTAAAGTCACTTAAGCATAGTTAGAAATCTTATAAATACCCCCTAGAGGATAAGGTTTCTATACTTTTGTCTTCCACTATCTAGAGAGAAAGAGAACCATAGTCTCCACCCTCCTTTCCTCTCTACCTGAAGTATGCCAAGAACAAGGTTGAGCCATCAGGTGGAAGATCGTGGGTTTATGATACTTCCAACAACTTCAAGGTCCTCTTCAACACGTGGAATTTAAGGTTTGGGAACATCCAAGCCTAAAGGTTACTACTTTAACCCTAAAAGATCAATTTTTTAAAAATTGGTATTACTTTCATTGCTTAGATCTAAGATGCCAACAATTGATATCAAAGCTTAATGTTATATGCATGCTTAGATCTTTATTTAGGGTGTGTTAACATTTTTTTTGCAGCCTTGATATTATCCCATGACTAAAGGATGCATGTATGTTCCTTTTTGTTATTGTTTATGATGATTGAATGGGATAATTTGTTTGTTTTCTTTGTTTCTTCATAGATTTGGTTGTAAGCTTCATTAAATGAGCATAGGTTTTCTTTTTCTCTTGTAAAGTTTTAATCTTTTCCATAGATTCGGTTGTAAGCTCCATTATAGGGAGCATAGGATTTTATTTTTTGATGTCTTGTTTTTTATCATCTATGAGGACTACAAGAGAAGATTTCCTTATTGATGCCAATAAAGATTGGGTCTTTATTGGAGCATCATTTATGAAGATTCAAAGATTTTAAAGGTTGTAGAAGAAAGGTTGAATCCTTCCTTTGTTTGAATTAGAAGAAAAAAAGGAAGAAATGAGAAAGTTTTTTTGAGATCCATAGTTGCACATAAACGTTCTCTTTTATTTAAAATCGGGGCTGCTTCTTGTGATTTTTTTTTTTTGGGAAGTTGCATATGGTTTTGAAGCTTAGGAAGTTAGAAATCCAACACCATAACCAGTTCGTGATTTGGAGTTGAAACAAGAGAGATATGGTCATTTGAAGCAAAACTATGCAGAGGGTATGCTGTTACAAGATTGCATACGGGTTCAATTCTTTTTGCTTGTTTGGGCCCATATTTTGGTCCATTAGTTAAGCTTGAAAGTTGCCTAATTGTGGCAGCTATACAAGAGTTTCTTTTGGTAAGTTTTGATGCCAAATATTGGTGTCAAGTTGAAGACAATGGGCTTTGGTTCACAATTGGAAAATTTCGAAAAATATCCCTTGACCATGGGATCTCTTTTTGAATATTTTTTTTAATGCATATTGTTATATTGCATGTGATGAGAAGTGCTTTCAAAGTTACTAATTTTGGAATTTCTTATGGAAAATAAATTTTCATGAGAAGGTTATTTCCAAATTAAGTTTTATTCAAAATTAGAATGGTGCTACTATTAAGGAATTTTTATATGGAAAGATTTTTTAAATTTGTGAGAGAATCTAGTTTCCTTTTCTAAAAATCCTTAGAAGATCCCTTTTTCAAAGTTTCTAATTTTGAAATCTTCAAGCACTTGAGTTTCCATATTAAGGGAAGATTCTCTTATTTTAAAATCTTTATAAAATTGGATATTCCTTATAAGCACAAGTATTCCAATTTAGTGAATAAATAAAGCTTTTAGAAATTCTCATGATGGATAATTTATTTTAAGGTCACCAAAATTATTGAAGTTTCTTATAAAAATTGTATGAAACTCTTAGTAATTTTAATGGATATAAATTTTCTTGAAAATTAGATTCCAAAGCATGTTATTTACTTAATTTTGGAATAGTGTAGATTAAGAAAATAAAATTTGTGAAAATAAATTAAAAAACAAAGTTTCCTTTTTTTAAATTATTCCAAATGATTCTAAATGATTTTCTTTAAAATTATTTTGATAAGAATCCTTATAGAATAAAAGTTTCCCTTTTGGATATAGTACTCTCTAGTTTTTATTTTTCAAGTTTTTGGAAACTTTTTTATCACACTAATTCTTAATTTGGGAGTAAATATTTGTTTTTATGAAATTTTCAAGATGTATAATTTATAATTAAGGGAATTACCAAAATTTTTATTTTTGGACATTTTAATGGAATAGATTATTATGAAAATTAAATTCCATATTTCAAAATATTTATTAAATTGGAAAGGTGTAGGGATAAGGAAATTAAATTTATGAGGAATTTTGAATATAAGAGCTAAAGTTCATTTCTACATTTATTCTTAAGGATTTAAAATATTTTTCTTAAATTTATTTTTGAGAATCCTTGAAGAATTAAATGTTTCCTAATTGAATAAGGTACTCTCAAGTTTTCAAAATTTTATAAATTGGAAGTTTCATTATTACGCTTAGTTTCCAATTTGGATAATAAATATCTTATGGAAATTTTCATTAGAAATAATTTATCATTAAAGGTTATTACCAAAAGGATATTTACTAATTTGATGGAAATAAATCTCTTTGAAAATATTTCCTGGACAAAATATTTATTAATTGAAATTGTATGAAGAAAGAGAATTTTTATGAAAATAGATTTTAAAATTTGAGAATGGAAATTTTATCAAAATTCATGTTTGGATAAAATACTCTCATAGAAATTTTCAATTTTGCATATGGACATTCTCTTGTAACATTGGGTTTCCAATTAAGAAATAAATATTTTTGGAAATTCTCAAAGATGATAATTTATTCGTCAAGGTAATTACCAATGTTTTAAAAGCTCTAATTTCAAAAGATTAAGTGGGAGAGGGCCATAGGCAAGACTATAGCCTCCAAGATCGAGCCCATCTTGATTTTGGGTGCATCACCATCCTAAAGATGGGGTGGCCCAAGGAATCAAGGGATATGGACTATCCTTTATGGACGACACTATATATGTTTGTAGTGGGAGTAGCCAATCCTAAAGATGGAACCCTTCACTTAGTAACATTGATGTCAAGGATCTTGGTTACACACTTAACTTAGACATGAAATGGTAGAATCACCTAAAGTGGTCCCACTTACATGGGTTAAGGGGTAAACAAGAAGGGTATATTGGTCAATGCCTTAGGATAACTTTTAAAGTTTAAGACAAGTTGATCAATTAGAGAGGGTCCTTACCCTAGTAATAAGAGTCATGACCTGCCTAAAGTAGGCTTGATTCTTATAATACTATAATACCTTGCAAAAGGACATGTAGTTTCAGAGCACTACATTTTTGCTAAATTAATTACCAACTTGCCTTGAATGCCCAATTCCTTTTATTAATGCATTAAATTATTATATTTATTACATATATCATTTCTTTAACCCGTCCCCTCTTATCTTATGTTTAAATTTGACCTAGTTATAGACTAGAAATAATCTGGATATAGTATTAATTGCATAGAAGCTGACTTAGGTAAAGCTTGTTATTTCCTTTTAACAAACCTATCATAAAGTAAAGGAAGCATATCAAAGGTAGCATAAGACAAATCAGAAGACTAAGTGTCTCATATTTGGGTCTTTTAGATAATGTGTTGCGAAAGCAATACATGTCTATTACCATGGTCTATGATATTCTCTTTAAAGTTGTAATGGGTATTTGGTGATAAGGGTAAGTCAACTAGACAAGTTTCCCTTAAGACTATTATGAACATTGGTAATCATGTTATCTTAGAGATCTTACCAGATTCCTTTGGAATGGGTAAGAAGATTCTTAAAGAGTGGAAGGGTCTTCATATGGAAGTCAAGGTTCTTTAGGTTATTCTACCAAGAACAACAATAACAACAAATAAGGAAAATTGAAGAAAAGGAATGAGAGAACAAACTCATGGGCAGTAATTCCATTATGACCATTTAGGACACTAGAAAATGAATTCTTGAAGTGCCTAAGGATAGTCAAGTGCACAACATGTTCTCATTGTTGAATACATAGTGGTGGATTTCACCAATTTTGGTGGATAGATTCCAGGTCTATTATCAACAAGTGAGAAGGTCACATGATGGGATTTTACTTACCTTAGTTTTAGTTGCAAGGTTAGTTGTGTAAGTTAGTGGGAGGTATTACCTCTTTTCTGTGAGACTTCATCATCACTTTGCCAAGTAATGAGAGTAATCAGGTCTCACTAAAAGAAAGAACCTAGCACTAATCAAACATTTGGCTTATAATGCTTAGGTCATATTAATCTAAACAAGATCCAAATATTGATCAAGTCTGAACACTTTTATTTAAGAGGATCTTTCAGTTTATGGAGCTTTTATAGATAATAAGATGACTAGAAAGCCCGTTTATTTCTAAAAGGACGCGGAATTAAGGAATGTTTGGAGTTAGTACATACTGGCGTGTGTGAACCTTTTTATGTTTATGCATGGAAAGTATGGATATTTGATCTTTTTACTGATAAATAATCTAGGTTTGGATGTGTAGATAGAAATTTGATGCCTTGGATAAATTCATTGAATTTAAGGCAGAATTGATAACCTATTGGGTAAACATATCAAGGCACTTGATTAGATTGAAGTGATGTGTCTAGCATGTTCGATCATTTCCATAGGGAGCATGAGATGATATCCTAATTGTGTACACCAAAGACTCCATTATAAACTGGAGTAATAAAAATAAGATATTGAACTTTAATAGACTTAGTGAGATTGATGATTGGTCTCTCATTACTTCCCATATTCTTTTGGGATATATCTTTAAGACTGTGTAATACCTCTATTTCTAAAGAGGTGCATCTGTTTATAAAATATCTAAAGGGATTTCAAGATTATTACTTTATAGTCAAGATTATCAGAAGGTGTTTGTTGCTACAAATACCAGATTTCTGATGAAGACCATATGATATGTAATAAGGCAAACAATATGATAGATTGGAGGATACTAGAAGATAGTCCCACTATACACAAGATACTATGGATCCAATACCAACCACTCCCATTTCTAGTACACTAATGCTTCGTCATAATGGGAGTATTGTTAAACAAATAGACCAATTCATGTATTTAGGAGAGTCTTTCGAGGCCATTCTAGAGAAACATGAGATCGATCCCATAGGTTACAATGAAGTCGTGAGAGATGTGGATATCTTTGGCAATAGGCTATGGAGGTAGAGTTAGAATTCTTATGATTCTAATGTTGTTTGGGTTCCTATAGAAGCACCTAAAAAGATAAAATCCATGGGTGTAAGTTACTCTATAAGAGGAACAAAGGAGTAGATGGAAAAGTTGAGATTTATGTGGCTAGGTTGTAGCTAAAGGTTATAGTTTGAAACATTATTTTAACTATAGGAAACCTTTTCACCAGTGGCCATACTCAAATCCATTAGAGTACTCCTATCCATTGTGGAGTATTTCATTTATGAGATATTGTAATAGGATGTCAAGATAGTGTTCTTAAATGATTATCTTGATAATAGCATCTATGTGATGTAACTAGATATTTTCATAGAAAATGGCCTTGTGTGTATAAGAAACTGTAGAGAAGCATGGTAGTATTCTAGGATCTTGTAGGTAGATGACAAACTACTCATTAAAAATGATGTAGGGATATTCTCATCAATCAAGTTCTGGTTGTCTACTTGGTTCTTTATGGAAATCTAGAAATGACACAATATATTCTTAGGTTTAAAGTCCTTAGGGATAACAAGAATAAGAAAATTTTGCTATGTTAAGCATATACTCAAGTATCTTTTGAGAACAAGGGATTATATGCTTTTATTCCAAATTGTTGAGATAGTAGTTTAGAGGGTGTCGTGATGGTTGACAAGATAATATCTATGAAGAACCTAGTGGATCCCATGACCAAGACATTGACAAGGAGAGTGTGTTAGTGATAGGGATAGCATGGGTTTTAAATGAGTATTTGGCATGCTTTATAGGCATGATGCTTTGAGGGCTAAAGCATATCATGATGTAATAAATTTGGAATTCGTTATTTATTTAATGATGTTCCAGTTATACTTTTATCTATCCTTATTCTGTGTATTCTACTTTATGAGCATCCTTGCCTACATATTTTGCATTATACATGACTTAGGTGCATTAAGAGTTGCATAGAAGATCTCTAAGTCATGGGTTCCTTGCAAATAGATGACTTGTTCACAACCAGTTCATGGGTCTAGGCAACCCATTAGAGGTTATAGTACACCACCTCCTAATTGGAGGGATGGTTGGTCTTGGCTATCGAGATGGGTTTCCTATTATGAGTGCACTAGTGTGTATGGTTACACATTGGACAAAACCTATGGTGAGTCATGACTTAAGGCTATCAAGTAGTCATGACCTCACCAAGCTACTTCATTGTGCTATCTCTCAACCTTGAGAAAATATTGAGCTTGTGCTAAAGTTAACAATGGCTTTGACCTACCGATGAAATTGTAAGCTGATCAAATATTCCCTATGGATTATGTCACTGTTGGTGCAAGCTGATAGCAATAGGTATTCTCAATAGAGGCACCATGATATCTCATGGGATTGAGACAGTGTGTCCTCTTAGGTGATCCTAAAGAGGTGTGTTCATGGAAATTATGGTCATAGTAGTTCCTTAAGTGGAAATTGACATAGGCTCTTTAAGAGCTAAGACATGTTAGTTGAATACACAATGGGAGGATTTGTTACTCAAGAATAGTAGAGGTAATCTTAAAAGGTCGATAGCTCTCACTTTGTTAGATTATGGACACCATTTCAAAGGGAGACTGAACACAATAGATAGTAGGCCATGGACCCGAGCACGTAGTGTCTCATTGTTATTTACATAAGATATTGAAGTTCAATTGATTCTTTGTAATGGGATATTGAATCAACTTCAGAATTGGATTCTTATGGAGCCAGTACTCCTATGGGTCTCAATGGTTTGCGTATTGAGCTCATATACCTTGTTGGCATGGATTATGAGGGTCAGATTGACTTTAGGTTCACTTTTGTGCATAAAGGCATTTTGGTAACTATGCAAGGTTGCACAGGGGTAAGTGAACAGGGTCTCTAGATTGGGTTAATTAATCAATTAGGACCATTTTGGGCTAGATTAAGTGACCAAAGCCCATATGGGTTCAAGTCACTTAATCCTAGTTAGGAACCCTATAAATACCCCATATGGGTTAGGGTTTCTATACTTTTGTCTTCCACCATCTAGAGAAAAAGAGAGACATAGCCTCTACTTTTCTTTTCTCTCCATCGAAAGTGTGCCAAGAACAAGGTCGGATCATCGGGAGGAAGATCGTGGGTTTACAAGACTTTCAACAACTTCAAGGTCACCTTCAACACTTGGAATTTAAGGTTTGGGAACATCCAAACCTGAAGGTTAGTACTTTAACCCTAAAAGATCAATTTTTAAAAAATTGGTATTGCTTCTGTTGCTTAAATCTAAGATGCCAACACATAGGGCATGTGCATAGGAATTGCAAAGGACATGCATAGGCTACATGTAGGGAAATCACATAGGATGTGCACTTGGGTAGCAGCATGAGGAGAGAAACTCTTCAGTTTTTCCAACCAAATCACAAGTATGAGTTTCAAATTTCTAGATCTTTATTCTATAATGGTTTTTGAAGCCATTATTTTCTAGATTTAGAGAGCCCTAGGGGTAGATGCATGCACCTTACGAGATCTAGGGCATGGGAACAGAACAATCCAAGGTTCCTAATAGCTTTGACTTATGAGTGAGACCTTAAGGTGGTCATATATCCCTATGAATTAGGTCATTATTGATGGAGGATAACGGCAATAGGTATTCTCAAAAGAAGCGTCATGATATGTCATAGGATTGAGACAGTTTGTCCTATTGGGTGATCTAAATGATTTGTAATCTAGAAGACCATGACCATATGATTACTACTCAAAAAGTGCTATTTTATAGCTTTTAATTAGCTCTTGTAAACACTTTTGAGTAGTAGTTATTGCCTTTTAACCCAATTAACATATTAAGGACCTTTGCAAGCATTTCTAATCAAAGTGTGTAAGTTTTGGTGCTTTTGTTAGTAATTTGATCACCAAAGCAATTAGAGATTAAGGAGAGTTATTCAGAATGCATGGCAAAGCAATGGAAAGCTTAGAAACACGAAGAACCAAAGCTTTGAAGCTTTAAAGTCCTTTGCCATAAGCAAATCCGGAATGCAAGGAGAGGAAGCAAAGAAGAACTAGCCATGAAGCATTCTTGATGACAGTCATTTCAGCCACTTTTGGAGCACTTCCTAGAGTTCAATTTATGCATTCTGTATGTCGTTTCAAATCTCAGGAAGTCAACAATCCAATGCTTCAAACAGTGCACGATTCAGAGTTGAAATGAAGGAGTTACAGCCATTGCAAGCAGATCACTCCAAGCTGAAGGAAATTTTTGCACGGCTGTGAAATCAGCCTTGGGAATAGAAAATGTTGTCCTTTTGCTGCGAAAATTTTGCAGCCATTATGCACATTGCAACGGAATTTCTCCTAAAGCTTCCCGAAATTTTGAGATTTTTTTGCTTTAAATATTTGATGTCTAAATCCCCAAACTCTCCTTGTAACCCACCTATCATAGGATTCCTTAGTCTTTAAGCAAGAACAAAGGGTAAATAAACCCATATTTAATGGTTGTAAGTTTCCTCAGAGAGAGGACGGACGGACGGGAAGAAAGGCTTGTACACAGACGCTTTGTATAGTTTTTGAAAGAAGTAAAATTGAGAGTTTTTGCTCTGCCTTACCTACTTGTTTTGATTGTTTATATTCATCTAATTTTTCTTACTAGCCAAACAAGCTCTAAGGAAGTTTCCTCAGAGAATGAGTGGCTAGGCTTTTAGTTCCTTGGAGCTAAGGTTGCCGGGAAAGGTTCCAAATGCAAGAATTAGTAGCTTTGTGGTTTCAACCATTAATGAAGAGAAAGTGTGACCCATTAATGATTTCTATGTTTTTAGTTAACTTAAAACACCTTCAATTCACTTGAGCCAACACTTGGTAAGGCAAGTGATCTCCGTCCATGGAGATGCACTAGTTTACCTCTTGCGAGCTTTTGGGAAGTGACTTGAAGGTAGGATTTTTTAGAATTGCCAACACTTGGTAAGCTTTTGGACTCCAAGGAGCCATCCATTAGTTATTTCTTACGAGCTTGAGAAGGGAAGTCCAAAGTTAATGATCACCTTGAATGGAAAATGCTAGGTGAGAGGCACGAGCCATTGCAAGTTGCATCAATGAGAAGGAATTAGAGCTGAAATCCATTTAAGGGATGCATCTGTACAACACCGGTTAGAGAATTGACTATATGTTAATTCTCTAATGCGAGGAAATGAACCAAGTGACAAGAGCTCTGTTTTTGCATGAGGAGCCTCCCCTGTGAACCTAAACCTCCAAGGAATGTTTTTCTTCATAAGTAATTTCCATTACTTTCTTTTTAGTTAGCTTGAAACAAAACCATTTTCAACCAAAGTTTGTGTTTTATTTCTTAAGCCAACCTTGAAATGAAAAATCATTAATTTAACTTTGAATTGGTATCAGTTGTGAGTTGAAAACCCTTCCCAGTGAACGATCCTAGAGCCACTATGTTATACTAGCTAAAGCTATCCTAATGCATGGTGATATAGGTTATAAATTTTGTTGATTACTCCCTCAATCAAGGAGCACCAGCTGGACATGAATCAGCTAAGACACCAATTGATTGGGGTTGGTGGCAATAAAGTATTCTTAATAGGGGCATCATGATATCTCATAGGATTGAGACAGTGTGTCCCCCTGGGTGATCTAAATGATATGTAATCTAGAAGACTGGCTATAACATTTCCTTTAATAGAAATTTAACATATACTTCTTGGAGGTAGAGTATGTCAATTGATAACATAATAAGTGGGATTCATAACTCAAGGATTGGAGAGGTAATCTTGATAGGTGGTAGCACTACCTTGTTAGGTTATGAACACCAGTTCATGGGGAGTCTGGATGCAATGGATGGTAGGTCACGGACCCGAGCACTTGGTTTCTCGTTGTAATATACATGGGGTACTGGAGTGCAATTGACTCTCTATAGTGGGATGTTGAGTCAATTTTAGAATTTGATTATGAGGGAGTCAGTACTCCTATGGGTCCTTGTGGTCCCTACTCTAAGCTCATATACCATGATGACATGGTTTATGAGGCTATGATTGGCTATAGGTTCACTCTTGTACATTAGGGTGTTTTTATAATTATCCAAGGTTGCACAAGGGATAGAGAACACATTCTTTAGAGTGGGCTAATTGATTAATTAGATGATCCTATGTGGTTAATTAATCAATTTGGACATGTTTTGGGTTAGCTTAAGTGACCCAAGCCTTGGTGGGCTCAAGTCACTTAAGCCTAGTAGGGAAATCCTATAAATTTGATTCGTCCACAATTGGTGTGCTCTTTGATTCAGTCCTCAGACGGGAGTTATCAACAAAATTAGAAAACCTAATTCACCTTACACAAGGTAGCATAGCTAGCATAGTATATTGGTTCTAGGATCGTCCATAAGGATGGGTTTTCATATCACACGTGATATTAGTTAAAGTACTGAAATGGTGCTTTTTCTTTTATGAGTTAGCTTTAAAAGAAAACATAATTTTTGGTTGAAAAAGGTTGGTTTTAAGTTAACCAAAAATAGTAACTGAGATTAATTACAAAGAAAAGGTTTCTTGGAGTTTTAGGTCACTAGGTTCAGGTTTCTTAGACAAAGGGAGGAGATTCTGGACCTTTTCCTCGCATTGGGGATAATAACATAAAGAATGGTTATCTCCCGAACCAGTGTGTATTTAGCAATCAAGATTTGATCCCACTGGTCCATGAAAAACTGTAGTTGCTTCCCATTAATGGTTTCAACCACTAAAGACCTCTCATTGTGAATCATCTTTCAATGGCTCGTAAGAGATAACTAATAGACATCCATGGAGCCCGAAAAGCTTACCAAGTATTGGCCATTCAAGGTGCTCCTAACCTTGGATTACCCTTCGAAGGCTCATAAGAGATAACTAATGGATCTCTAGGGAGTCCGAAAAGCTTACCAAGTATTGGCCATTCTAGGTAATCCTACCTTTAAACCACCTCCCAGAGGCTCGTAAGAGATAACTAATGGATCTTCAGGGAGTCCGAAAAGCTTACCAAGTATTGGCCTAGGTGATTTTAAGGGATTTTAAGTTAAACCTTAAAAATAAAAACCATTAACAGGTAACAACTCTCCTCATTTAAATCAAGGAAAAGCCTAGCCACTCATCCTCTAGAAAAACATCCTTAAAGATTGTTTGGCTAGAAAGAAAATAAAAACAAAATGAATAGGTAAGGCAGAGCAACGCTCTATGTATTTCTACTAGAATTTACAAGTGTTCTCTAGAATTTCTTCCGAGATTCTGAGATATTACAAAAGAGATATTTTAAGACATATATAGAGAGATTTTTAACCTCTCATTTAGATATCCTAAATATTTAAAAATATCTTTAGTTGATTACAAGGAGAAAATAGGTAATTACACAAAATATCTTGAGATAAAAATCTAACGGAGTCGGTGCCAAAAATATCTGAAAATTACACAGGAGGAATTTCGCAAGGTTTGAGAAATTTCGGACAGGGTGCAAAATTCATTTTCCTCAGCTTTGGTTTCGCAAGGCTTGTGAAATTTCGCATAGGGTGCAAAATTCATTTTTCACAATCTTGCTCTCTGTCCTATAGCTTGTACTCCTATTGGGCATTTCGCATGGTATGCAAAAATTTCGCATAGCCATGCGAAATTACTGGATGTTAGATCTTTTCTCTAATTCTCTTCCTTGCATGCTTGATTGATTTGGCAAAGGCTACGAGGCTCTCCAAAACTTGGATTCTTCATGTGTTTGAGCTTCAACTTCCTTTGCCATGGACTATACAAAATTCTCCCTCATTCTTGGCTCGTTTTAATGATAAAAAAGCTATCAAAAACCCTAAAACTTGCCAAAAACTGATTAGAAACATTTGAAAGGGTCTTTAATGTGCCAATTAAGTTAAAAGGTAATAAATACTACTAAAAAATGTTTAAAAGAGTTTATAACAAGCTACAAAAGAGCACCTTTTGAGTAGTAATCACTCCTCCCAACCGACATATTGCTAGTCCCTTAGCAATGAAGGAGAGAAAAACAAAAATAAGACAGTAATATAATTTACAAAATCATGTTGGCCACTCTAAAAAATCATAAGTGGCATGATGTAGAGCATACTCTCTCATGGGACATTAAAGAAGCAAAACTCAACCTTCAACAAGAGTTTATCAAATATTTTGCTTGATCACAATTCATAAAGAGTAGGCATTATGTATATTTGAGTATTAAAAGGATTTCCACTCTCATAGGCTCAGTCCTTACTCTTCCACAAAAACCTATGTGTTAAGCTTATTAGTTTCCGAATATATTATGCTGAACTAATCTCTCCCCCCAACCTAGTTCTTTCTCAAACTTTAGCAAACTGACCAACCTCCAAAAGGCTAAGAACGCACCTATTTTATTTCACAATTTTTTGCATTGTAGGTGTGTAATGCTTAAGGTATTGTTTTCTAAAGTGTCCATGTAATGAGGATCCATTGATGACTCTCAACCAATCAAGGTTTAGGGCATCAAGCTTTAAGGATCTTTCGACCACTAACTCTTCAGATTTTACCCCAGACTTTTGAGATTGAAATTTAATACCCAAGCACCTACAATATGTTAAACTCCACCTATTCACCCTTGTAACGAGCATTGAGGTCGGTGGTTCCCAACCAATCAAGGCTTAGGGCACCGAGTTTTAAAGATTTTCACCATATACCCCTCAGACCTTGCTCGGGTTTCAAGGTAAGTGCAACACTTTGTTCTTTCTCTTTTTTTTTTTCGAGGCTCATTGGCCTTTTATAAGGTGTCCTAACACTATTAAAACAAGGTCAAAGGTACCAAGTCAAAATTTTCCTAAGTTCAGGGGGTGAGATAGTTTTTCATATTATAAACGGAACCTAATGTGCACAGTGTGTAGTAAGATTAAAGTGGAAGAAATAAGGTTGAATTCAATAAGAGTTTCAATAATTCATCAACTTCAATAAGCATAATACAAAGATTCAAGTAAAAATGCAAGAATTCAATTTCTCTCATTTCATTTTGAGAATTTTTCCTTAATAATCATGGAGAGTAGAGTAAAAACTTTTAAGATTAAGCAAAAAGTACTAAATTAACAAAATAACCTAGCAATATTAACAAAACTTCCTTCCTCAACTCTTCCCCCGACCAAGATCAACATTACCCTCAATGTGGCAAGAGCGATTGCATATAAAGGAAGGAAGTGGTACCTCCTAAGTGACATGGAGTCTGAGTCGTATAGGAGAAACCACATGATTCAAAAAACAAAATATTAATGAGTAAAGAAAATAGAAAAAATGCTAAGTATAAACAAAAATGATGTGTATATATTACTCTAAGAAAGTACAATGTGAGATATGATCAGGTAATACATCCAATCCCAGAATATAAAACATCAAACCATGTAATTATGTTTACTAATATAATAAGTAAATACAAGATAAAGAGATGATCAAGTAGCGGGGGTCTCTGGTGGAGATGATGGATCTGTGGTGGCCCCCTGAGTGGGCTGGATCGGGACATCGGCTCTAGTGGCCTCCTCAGCTGGAGCTATGGGCTCTGATGGTCCAAGAATGTTAGGTTGAGGTGGTGGCAGAAGTCCCAAATGCTGCTGAATTTGACGAAGGATAGCAATATGCTGGTCCTGCTGAGCACGTATGTCAACCATCTGCCAGAATAAAGCATTGTGTGTAGTGGTCAGTGTCTAGAATAAATGTACCATGGCACAAAACTCTGGTAGATATGGTGATGAAGGCCTCAGATGTAGAAGGTGCAACTGGTGGAATAGTTGGAGTGGTAGGAAGAGCAGTAGAAGTGGCCTCAAGCATAGGTGGTGCAGGGACAGGTGGCATAGACTCCGTGGGAAGCTCATCCTGCTCAGCCTGTGGTGGCACTAGAGGTGCTGGCTTAGGTGGGGCTTTTAGAGGCGTTGAATAACCCGCCAATTGTGTTCACTTTTTGAGAGTGAATTGCTCTCAACAATAGTGGCGGTGCTCAAGGTGGGGCTCTATAGGATAGCCCATATGCTCCAATATATGACAGAGCAACCACGGAAACAATAGTGGAATAGTGTCGGCTCTTTGTAGCTTCTTCCTGTGAACCTTCTCCTCAAAGTGGAGGAGAGCAACCATAATCAAGTGATGTGGCCCAAAATAGAAGCCCTCATATATCCTGAATAAAGCGTCCAGGATGGTTCCTCGCCTCTACACTAGATGCTGAAGAGGAAAAAGGTTGGACCACAACAACACATCTACTAAGAGCATCCCAGGTGGAAGCTCCTTACGTAGAAGGACTGAATCTCCAGAAGTCCCCCTGGATAAGATGTGGACCATGTCCCGCTGAGATACAGGGGACCACTCTCAAAAATCTGCTAGATTCACTGGCTCGTATGGAATATGTAAAGCCTCCGCAACATGTTTAACCTGAAGGATACCCTGGCGCCCATCAATGCTGAAGTGAATGGTAGTAGGACTATGGGCACCCTAAGTAGTTATAGACTGATAGAAGTCCATTTCCACTCTAGGGTAAAAGAAGTCCCTAGGAGTCATAAGGTGCTCGAGATGGTACATCTGGAGCATTCCAAATGAATCCCGAAGCTCCGGCTGCTGTCGCATGATCACGAGGTTAAAATATAGCTCAGAATGAAATGGTCTGACTCTACAATTTGAATTGCCCTCAATGGGCGGCATGGTGACCATAGGCCTCTTAATAATGGCTTCTGGTGATATGCCGGAAGGACACTAAGAATCGATAGGGCCTGAGGATCAGGCTGTGAGGGTCTAGAGGATTCTCCAAGGCCTGAAGTCCTGGCCCTCTTAGTTGAGGTGCGACGTACTGATGGCTCAGGGGGTGGAGAAGTCGGCGGTCTCCGCATCTCGTATCGGCGCTGAGGAGGGTTAGAGGGCCTCCACTCTCAGAAGATGGAACGGTCGGGGCCTCGAGGGCTTGAGATGTCGAATCCCGCAAATGGGAGGCTCTTGGTCTCGGCTCGCGAGACAATGAAGGGTCGATATGGCCTCCTCTAATGCGCGCCATGTCCGAAATAGGGTGAGAGGTGTAGGTCGCCTCTTCGAATGGTTGGCCGTGGGGCGTCCAATGGAGAGAAAGCCGATGGAAGCTTGGGTGTCGCAAGGTGATGGAGGGTTTCACAATGGGGAATGGGGTGTGCGGACTAAAAACAAGGCTTGGAGGCCTTTAAATAGAGTTTTAAGTGACTGTTGGAATTCGCAAAGGCTTTTGGACTTCGCAAGAGCTTGCGAAATGGATTTTAGGGTTGCGAAATGGGTTCGTACACCATTTTTAATTTCACACAGGTTTTCGCAAAGTAAAGTTGGGTTTACGAAATTTTCACAGGGTGTGCGAATTTTTCACATCCCTTGCAAAATGAGATTTTTTATTTTCGCAAGCCCTACGAAATGCTTTGTTTTTCTGATTTTCCCATCCTCCAGAAAATTTTTAAAGCTTTTCCCCATCTATTTTGAAATCCACCTGTAATTGATCATCAAAAATTAAATTAAATCACAACAAAATCAATTAAAACAAGAAATCACAATTAAACCAGTATTAAATCAATAAAACTTTAAATCAACATTAAAACAAAAAAAAATGTGGACTTAATGTCTTCTAACAGACTAAGTCTATCTAACCACTTGTTTTGTTAAGCTTGATGTTGCTCAAGGAGGATGATTTCCTCCTTGTCTAGAGAAAAAGGCTCCACGAATGGCTTGAGACGATGGCCATTGACTTTAAAACTCCCAGTGCTGTTGGAATTGAGTAGTTCCACTACTTCATTTGAATGCACTTGTTGGATAGTAAACAGACCTATCCACCTTGACTTCAGCTTTCCCAGGAAGATGTGGAGCTTAGAGTCATACAACAACACTCTTTGTCCATTTTGGAATTCTTTGCGGGAGACTAACTGATCATGCCACCTCTTCAATTTTTGTTTTACAATGTTTGAATTATTGTAGGCGTCATTTCTCAGTTCCTCCATCTCATTAAGGTCTAAGAACCTCTTCATGCCAGCTCTGCTCAAATCCATGTTGAGCTTTTTTATTGCCCACCAAGCTTTGTATTCCACTTCCACGAGGAGATGGCACGCTTTTTTGTAGACTAGGCGATAAGGAGACATTCCAAGAATGGTCTTATGAGTTATTCTGTACGCCCATAGTGAATCATGAAGCTTAACAGACCAATCTCTTCTACTCGTATTCACTACCTTCATCAGTATGTTTTTGATCTCCCGATTTGCTAACTCAACTTGCCTAGAAGTCTAAGAGTGGTAAGGTGTAGCTACCTTATGCTTCACCCCGTACTTGGCTAAGAGAGTTTCGAACGACTTGTTACAAAAATGAGTACCCCCATCACTGATTATGGCCTTGGGTACTCCGAATCTAGAGAAGATGTTCTCTTTGAGAAATTTGAGAACAACTCTGTGATCATTGTGTTTGCACGGGATCGCTTCAACCCATTTAGAAACATAATCTACTCCCACCAAAATGTAGGAGTAGCCAAAGGACATAGGAAAAGGTCTCATGAAGTCAATGCCCCAGACATAAAAAAGATCAACTATTAAAATGGGGTTCAAAGGCATCGTGTTCCTGCGTGTTAACTTCTCAAGCCTCTGGCATCTATCACAGCTCCTGCACATGGTGTGGGCATCTTTGAAAAGTGATGGCCAGCAAAAACCCGATTGTAATACCTTCATAGCTGTCTTCTGAGAAGCAAAGTGGCCTCCACATGCACTTTCGTGGCAAATACTGAGGATCCTCTATTGCTCTTGTTCTGGGACGCACTTCCGTATTATTTGATCTGCACAATATTTGAATAGAAATGGCTCTTCCTAATAGTAGGCATGAATTTTTGCAAAGAAATGCTTCTTATCTTATGTTTTCCACTCACTTGGAACTTCTCTGGTAACTAGATAGTTAGCAATATGAGCATACCAAGGAGCGACTTCTATCAACATGAGTGAATCCTCTGGAAAATCATCATTAATGGGCAAACTATGAGAATTATGTGCAATGGCTAGCCTTGACAGATGGTCAGTTACCACATTCTCCACACCTTTATTGTTTTTTATCTGAAGATTGAACTCTTGAAGCAAGAGAATCCATCTAATCAGCCTCGCTTTTGCATCCTGCTTAGTCAGCAAATATTTCAAGGCCAAGTGATCAGTGAAAACTACAATGAAATACCCCACCAAGTAAGCGCGGAATTTTTCTAAGGCAAAAACTACTGCCAACAATTCTTTCTTTGTGGTTGTGTAGTTTCTTTGCGCTTCATTCAATGTTTTGCTTGCATAGTAGATCACAGAGGGCTTTCCATCTTCTCTTTGCCCAAGAATAGCTCCTATAGCAAAGTCACTGGCATCGCACATCACTTCAAAGGGCAATTGCCAATTAGGAGCTCTCACTATTGGAGCGTTCATCAGAAATAGCTTCAGTTCTTCAAAACTCCGTTGACATCGATCATCCCATACGAATTTAGCTTCCTTTACCAATAGTTCACAAAGAGGTCTTGCAAGTTTAGAGAAATCTTTGATAAACCTCCTATAAAACCCAGCATGGCCAAGCAATTGCCTTACTCCTTTGACAGTTGTTGGCGATGGCAACTTGACAATAAGTTCAACCTTTGCTTTGTCCACTTCAATGCCTTGCTTTGAGATAATATGCCCAAGGACAATCCCTTGGTGTACCATGAAATGGCATTTCTCCCAGTTAAGCACCAAGTCTTTCTCAATGCATCGGTTCAGAACAATTTCCAAGTTGATTAAGCATTCATCAAACGTACTTCCATATATGGTGATATCATCTATAAAGACTTCCATAATACGCTCCACCATATCACTAAAAATGCTTAACATGCATCTTTGGAATGTTGCAGGTGCATTGCATAAGCTAAAAGGCATTCTTCTATATGTGTAGGTTCTGAATGGACATGTGAAAGTGGTCTTCTCCTGGTCTTCAACATCAATTTCTATTTGAAAATACCCGGAGTAGTCATCCAAGAAACAATAGAATGGATGGCCAAACACCCTCTCAAGCACTTGATCAATAAACTGCAACGAGAAGTGGTCCTTCCTTGTTATAGCATTCAACTTTCTATAATTAATACACACCCTCCAACCTGAAGTGAGACGTGTAGAAACTTCTTCTCCCTTATTATTTTGCACCACCGTGATCCCTGATTTCTTTGGCACGACTTGCGTAGGACTCACCCATAGGCTATCTGATATGGGTAGATAACACCAGCTTGAAGTAGTTTAAGCACTTTAGCTCGCACCACCTCTTACATGTGAGGGTTCAACCTTCTCTGAGGTTGACGAACTAGCTTAGCTTCTTCTTCCATGTATATATGATGGGTACAAACTAAAGGGCTGATCCCTTTCAAATCAGAAATTTTCCACTCTATCGCCTTCTTACATCTCCTGAGGACTTCAACTAGACAATCCTCCTGAGTAGTGGTAAGAGATGAAGAAATAACAACAGGGCTCTGCTTGTTTTCTTCCAGGTATGCATACTTCAACTCTGTGGGTAATGGCTTCAGAATAAGCTTTGGGGGCTCCTCCTTAACAGCTTCTTGTGTCTCTTCCCTATTGAATAAAGGTAGAATTTCTTCCCGCCCCTTCCAAGGGGGTAGAGTAGCAAGCAAATTTAAGGGTTCAGGTAACCCTTCATCAAGATCCCCAAGACTCTCGTTCAAATCTTTGAGCATTTTCTGATCACAATGCTCCTCCACTAAGTTGTCTATCATGCACACCTCTTCTGGTTCTTCTTCTTCTTCTGAATGGAATTGTTTCTGGCACAAATAAAAGATGTTGAGCTCTAGCATCATGTTAGCAAATGTAAGTTGCATGACTCCATTCCTACAATTGAAGATGACATTTGATGTAGCTATGAATGGTCTTCCAAGTATGATAGGAACGCAGTTAGTTCCTTTAGCAACCGGGTCCGTATCAAGAACAACAAAATCCACTGGGTAGTAGAATTTGTCAACTTGAACAAGGACATCTTCAATCATGCCTCTTGGAATTTTCACAGAACTATCTGCTAGAGATAGAGTGATTGATGTTGGCTTCAACTCTCCAAGTCCCAATTGCTTGTAGACAAAGTAGGGTAGCAAATTCACACTTGCCCCTAAATCCAACAAAGATTTCTTCACACACGTCTCTCCAATCATCACTGAGATGGTAGGATAGCCCGGATCTTTGTATTTCACTAGAGACTTGCATTGTATAATGGAACTTACTTGCTCAGTTAAGAAGCTGGAGACTTGCACTGTATAATGGAACTTACTTACTCAGTTAAAAAGGCTTTCTTACTCATATTCAGCCCTCTTTTTATAGTGCATAAGTCCTTCAGGAATTTTGTATAAGTCGGAACTTGTTTGATCATGTCTAGCAAAGGGATGTTAACTGATTCGCGGAAAACAATCCAGTTGGGTCATTTAATCAAAAACATTTATAAAACCTATGACCTCATACTAGTGTAGCAAAGCTACTATAGTATAGTGGCTCTAGGGTCGAACTCTGGGATGGGTTTTCATTCTACCAGTGATATACTCATGATTAGAAATTGAATTTAATGATTTCCTTTATCAAAAACTTAAAGTTAAAAAGAAAATAAAATTTGTTTTGAAAGTGTTTGAAACTAAATTAACATAAACTAATTAAAAATGGAAGAAAGAAAGTTTCTCGGAGCTAAGGATTGCTAGGATCAAGTTTAGAATGCAAAGTGGAAAATTCCAGATTTTTCTCCTCGCATTGGGGATTTAACCTATAGTTATTTCCCGAACTGGTATAGGTTTAACAATGAAGATTTAATCCATAAAAATCAATAGAAATGGTAGTCAAGGTCCATTAATGGCTTTAGACACTATGGGTCTTCACCTTGAACCACTTTCCAATGGCTCGTACATGATAACTAATGGACTAATATGGATCTAGCAATAAGCATCCACAGAGACCTGAAGCTTACCATGTATTGGCCATTCAAAGTGATTCTAAGGGATTTAAAGCAAAACTTTGGATTTAAAAGCCATTTATGAACTTCAACTACCTGTATTTAAGGCACGAGCGTTTTCCACCTTTGCATCTGGACTTTTCACCTAGCTTCCTGCACTCCAAGAAACCAAGAGTTTAGCCTCTCATCCTCTGAGAAAACATCCTCAGAGGTTGTTTGGCTTCCAAGAAAAAGAAAATAGTAAAGAGAAAATAGAAAACGAGAGAGCTCTGTATATTTCTAAGTGTTAAGCATAACACGCGTGATACATGTCTTCAAGAGGTGATTTCCACCCCTTATATAGTTTTTACAAAAGCAAAGCTTGTGATTGGCTTGTTACAAGGAGAAGAAAGGAAATTACATCAAAAAATACTTAAGAAAATATCTAAAGTGGAGTCGGCAAAAACAGAGGAGAATTCGCACCACGCATGGGGTGTGCGAATTTGGAAGGGGGTGTGCGAGTTTCGCACACCATTCGCACAGCTAAGGGGGTGTGCGAATTTCGCACACCATTCGCACACCTAGAGCAGTTGTCTTCCGAAGGCCATATCTTCCTCGTTTCAGCTCCAAATCATACACGGTTTGAAGCATTGGATTCTTGAATTCCTGAGCTTTGAAATGGTATATAGCATGTAGAAAATGGACTTCATGAAGTGCTCCAAAAGTGCCAAAGAAGACTGAAGCTGCTGTCCTCTGTTTTCCTCCTTGCTTCTCTTTGCTTTTCTTCTTTGGTTGGCTTGTCTTAATGATCCAAAAAGATGTCAAAACACTAAAACTAGCCATAAATATGATTAGAAGTCATTGCTAGGTCCTTAACATGCCAATTGGAATAAAGATGAAGAATTACTACACAAAAGTGCTTAAAACATAATGACTTAAAGGTATAAAATAACACTTTTTGGGTAGTAATCACTCCCCCCAACTGACACATTGCTAGTCCCTGAGCAATGAAGGAGAGAAAAAGAAAGAAAGAAAAATAGATAATATAATAATTTACAAAATCATGCTGATCACTCCAAAAAATAATCAAGTGGCATGATTGGATCAAACTCTCACATGGCAAGTCAAGGATATAAAACTCAATCATCACTAAGAGTCATCAAATAACTTACCTATCACAACATACAAAGAGTGGGCAATATGCAAATTTGAGTATCAAAATAATTTCCACTCCCAAAGGATCAACTCTTAATCTTCCACAAAAATCTAAGTGTTAAGGTGCTTAGTTTCCAGTTATAGTATGTCAAACTATATTCTCCCCCCAACTAAGGTTTTTCTCTAACTTTAGCAACACTAACTCATATATAAAAGGCTAAGAACGCACTTTTTTTTTTTTTTTAATAAGTACTCCACCCATCCACCCATGTAACGAGCAGTGAGGTCGATGAACTCCCAACCAGTAAAGGCTTAGGGCACCAGGCTTTAAAGATTTTCACCATATACCCCTTGGACCTTGCTCGGGTTTCAAAGCAAGTGAAGCAAAAATTATTTTCATAAGAAACATTGGCCTTTTATAAGGTGTCCCAACACTAATAGAATGAGGTCAATGGCACCAAGTCGAAAATTTCCTAAGTTTAGGGGGTTAGAAAGTTTTCCATCTTATAACTGGAATCTAATGTGTTCAGTGTGTGAAAAGATTGGAGTGGAAAAAAAATTTAAGATTGAAATCAAAAAGAGCTTCAACAATTTATCAACTTTAATAAGCATAATACAAACTCTGAGACTATGGCAATAAGATAAGAATTTAATTTCTCCCATTTACTTTTGAGAATTTATCTTTGAGAAAACAAAGAGAGTTTGCAAAAAATTTGTTAGCAAAATAACTTAACAAAAAAAAAAAAAATTCAACAAATTACTTCCTCAATTCTCCTCCCAACTAGGATGAACATTGTCCTCAATGTTCCAAAAGCAAGAGATAATAAAAGGGAGGAAGTGATACCTCCTGATAGTAAGGGAGTCTGAATGAACAGGAGAAACCACATGTTGCAAAAGAAAAATCATAAGAGTGATGAATAGAGGAAATAAAATGGAATAGTTAAAATACACAAAAAGAGAAGATGTTTATATAAACTGAGAGAGTACAATATACAAGATAAACATGAAATACATCCAATCCCAGTATAAAAGTGGTCCAAAATATATAAGACATCCAAAAACGTAGCATATAGATACAAAAAAAAAAAAAAAAAGACGAGTGATCATATGATCAAGTAGTAGGCTCCTCTGGTGGATAGGAGGGGTCCTCCTCTGCAACTGTGGAAGGAACCGCTACAGGTGGAGCTGGTGGTGAAAGACCGACGTGCTGCTGAATCTCACGGAGAATGAGAGTCTGCTAGTCCTGCTGAAGCTGGAAGTGGTCCATCCACTCCATAATGGCCATCTGAGTAGTGGTCAAAGTCTGGAAAGAAGTGAGCAAGGCACGATACTCTGCACTAGGGATAGTAATGGGCGGCTCTGATGTAGGAGGAACAGTAGGTGGGGCATCAGATGATGCTGCCTCTGGTACTAGCTGTGGAAGAGCTGAAGTAGACGGAGCAGGAGGGACTTCCCTTGGCTCGGGAAGTTCTGGGGACTGGCGATGGAGCCATATCTGAGTCCATTGGTCAAGAGAGAAGCTCTCTCGATAATGGCGGTGAGTCTCAGAATGAGGGTCTGCAGGAAAACCCATATGCGCCAAAACATGGCATAGCAGCCAAGGGAAAAGTAAAGGAATGGAGTCTGCCCTCGCAAGACGCCGCGTATGCACCTTCTCCTCAAAATGGAGGAGAGCGGCCATAATCAAATGATGAGGGCCAAAGTAGTAGCCCTCAGAGATACGGAATAATGCCTCCAGAATGGCCCCTCGTCTCTGCACTTTATGCTGAAGAGGAAAAAGATTGGCGCGAAGCACCACATCAACTAGGAGCATCTCTAGGGGAAGCTCTCTCCTCAAAATGGTCCTCTGGGAAGATGTCCCTCGGGATAGGATACGAACCATGTCCCACTCAGAAAGTGGGGCCCAACGTCTAAATGTAGCGGGATCTGCTGGTGGAAAAGGGATATGGAAGGCATCGGCAATCTGTGCAGCCCCCAAAATACCCTAGAGTCCATCAATGGTAAAAAGGATCGAGGCTGGTATCGGGACGCCACGAGTAGTCATAGACTGGTAAAAGTCTAAAGCTACTCGAGGATAAAAGAACTGGGGCAGAGTCATAAAGGGTATAAGATGGTACCTCTCAAGTAGGCGATATGAATCCCGCAACTCAGGCTGCTGTCGCATAAGAGAGTGATCGAAATATGCCTCGACATGAAAGTCTCTCGATCGACAATCGGAGTTGCCCTCAATGGGCAAGCTGGGTCTAGGGCGCCTGGCGGAAGAAGGCTGAGACTGTGAATCCCGAGGTGCTCTGGAGGACTCTCCTGGCTCTATAGTCTTGGCTTTCTTTGAAGGAGGACTCCGAGGTGGAATTTGTGTAGGGGCCACAGACGTGGCAGATGCTCTCCTCGTATGGTATCTGCTCGGAGGGCCAGAATCAGGTGAATGTGAGGGTGCATCTAGCGGGGCCCGCATAGGGGCGGCTCTCTGACTGTTCTGAGGAGCTGAGGTAGATCCTCCTCGGGTCTTAGGCATGATGAAGTGATGAAATGAGGCTCAGAGGCTCGGGATTAGGGAAGGTAGGGATGGAGAAGGTGAAATTTTCTCACAGGGGGGGTGGGTGTGCGAAATTTTTGCACAGGGGAGGAGGGTGTGCGAGTTTCGCACACCTCAAGGGGGTGTGCGAAATTTTCGCACAGGGTACTATTCACCCGCGCGCTTGAAGATTTGTGGCTTGGTTGAGATGGTGAAAATTTGTGGTCTTTGAGGGTGGGGAAAGCTGGCTTATGTATGAAAAAGATTTGTCATGGTGAAAAGGCTTGGAAATTGGAGCTTTTCAAGAGGAAAATTGAGGATTGGGAGCTCCCATGGCCGGCGGCAATGGGTTTCTTTTGAAGAAACGGTGGCTTGATTGCTTATGGTTTAGGCTTTGGTTTGGTAAGAACAAGGTTGGAATGGGATTATGGAGGGCTTTAGAGTGTTGGGTGAAGATTTGAAAGGATTTTGATGGTGGAAGGAGGTGGAATTGCCGAAAATGGAAGGTGATGAATAGTGGATGTCGCGGCTATGGAGTGGAGCTATGGATAATGGCTGCCATGGTGGTGTTGATGATGATGGATGATGAAGGAAAGAAGATTTATGGATGGAAGTGGGTGATCGGAAGAGAGATTTTGAGAGAATTGAAGAAGAAGCTAAGACTTTGGAGTGGAGAACATAGCTTTTAAAGAGAAAATGGAAATTTCGCACAGGGTAGGGGGTGTGCGAAATTTTCGCATACCTGTGATTCTCCAAGACAGAGAGCATGGTTTCGAAAATTGGCGCAAAAAACGAATTCGCACAGGGTTCGCACCAAGTTTGCATACCTATGAAATTCGCACTGGGCTTTTAGGAAGGGACCGAGAGCATGCAATTTTGAAAGTTGGTGGAAAAGCAAATTCGTTCAGGGTAGGGGGGTGTGCGAAATTTTCGCACACCACAAGGGGGTGTGCGAATTTTGCTGAATCTTGATTTTTCTCCCCTGTTTTCCCCTGTTTCCACCAAGACTTCATTCTTTTCAACAAGACTTCATTCTTCAACCTTTCCTATCTACATGTTAACACAAAAAAAACAACTCAAAACACATTAGAATGAATTTAACGTCAAAAATAGAAATCAAAACATGCATAAATACAAGAAAACACTAGATTAAACTAAAATCAACTTAAAAGAAAACAAAAAGAGGATGAACTTTCTAGTCTTTGGAGAGACTAAGTTCAACCATGAACCAAGTGTTTTCATGTTGGAGGTGGATCAAGGAGGACGAATTCCTCCTTGTCTCGGGAAAAAGATTCGATAAAGGGCTTGAGACGATGCCCATTCACTTTGAAAGTTCGAGTGCTATTGAAGTTGAGTAGTTCCACTACTCCATTTGGTTGCACCTTATGAATTATGAAAGGACCCGTCCATCTTGATTTCAATTTTCCCGGAAAAAAATGAAGCTTAGAGTCATAAAGCAAGACTCTTTGCCCCTTGGTAAAATTCTTCTGATTTACCAATTGATCATGCCATTTCTTCAACCTCTCCTTTGCAATTTTTGAATTGAGGTAAGCATCATTCCTCATTTCCTCTAATTCATTCAAATCCAAACATCTTTTCAACCCGGCTCTTGTCAAATCCATGTTGAGCTTCTTGATTGCCCACCATGCTTTATATTCAATCTCCACTGGAAGATGGCACGCTTTGCCATAAACAAGGCGATAAGGAGACATTCCAAGAATGGTCTTGTAAGCGGTCCTATACGCCCATAAGGAATCTAGGAGCTTAATAGACCAATCCTTCCTATTCACATTCACCACCTTCATCAATATATTCTTGATCTCCCGGTTGGCTAACTCAACTTGGCCACTTGTTTGAGGGTGATAAGGTGTAGCTACCTTGTGCTTAACCCCATATTTGGCTAGAAGAGTCTTGATTACTACCAAAAAGTGCTATTTTTTAGACCTAATTATAATGGTTTTAAGCACCTTTGTGTAGTAATCATATTCATTTAACCCAATTAATTCATTAAGGTCCTTAGTAATTGGTTTTAACCATTTTGTGGCAAGTTTACATGTTTATATCAGCTTATGAATCAATTCAAGCATGCCAAATGATGGAGGAGCTACTTGGACAAGTTAAAGCAAGCTTTTAGCTACACCAAAGCAAGCCAACAAAAGAGAAGCAAAGAGAAGCAAAGAGAAGCAAAGAAAAGCAAAAGAAAAGCAAAGAGAAGCAAGGAGGAAAACAGAGCACAGCAGCTGCAGTGTTCTTGGGTACTTTTGGAGCACTTTCCGAAGTCCATTTTTTACATGCTATATATCATTTTAAAGATCAAGAAGTCAAGAATCCAATGCTTCAAACCGTGCACGATTTGGAGCTGAAACGAGGAATTTATGACCTTCGGAAGAAAACTGCTCCAGGTGTGCGAAAATTTCGCACACCTTCTGAATGGTGTGCGAAATTCGCACACCACCTGTGCGAATTTCGCACCCCTGTGCGAAACCTCCCCTATTTTGCCGACTCCACACGAGATCTTTTCTTTTAGATATTTTTGTATAAATTTCCATTCTTCTCCTTGTAATCCACCAATCATAAGATTTCTTAGATAGGAAGGATGGAAAAGCTTCTCTATTTATACTCCTTTGCATCCGTTGAAACATATGGAGAAAAATATGTAATATACCCATATATATTGAAATATACCACAGAGCCTTGCTCTGTTTCTCCTTCTCTTTTTATTTTCTATTTTCTTAGTAGCCAAACATCCTTGGTGGATGAAATCCCCAAGGATGAGAGGCTAACCTTTTTAGTTTCTCAAAGTATGGATGTTATGTGATGGCTTGGATGCATTCCCATGGAAATTTCTCGCACCCGGAAGGTAAGGTAGTCGTTTTTCATTAATGGTTCATTAATGCAAAGTTTAGTTTTTATTTCCATTGGACAACTTCCAACGGCCAATACTTGATAAGCTTTTGGATTTCTATCCATTAGTTATCTCCTACGAGCTATTGGAAGGTGAGGTTTTCAATTCCAAGTTTTGCATTAATCCATTAGAACCAATTTCAATGGCCATTGAAAGGTGAGTTTATCACTTGGAATGACTTTGAGTTGCCAATATTTGGTAAGCTTTTGGCTTTAGACCATTAGTTATCTCTTACGAGCCATTCAAAGGAAGTCTAAGGTGACTAACCATTGATGAAATTCACTACCATCTGTTTTGCCATTTTAAAGGATTAAAACTTGATTTGCTAAATCCATACCGGTTCGGGAAGCAAGCATCACCATAGTTGCAACCCCAACGCGAGGAGCCTATCCTGAGATTTCCAATTTGCATAAGAGCCAGAGCATAGCTATCCTATCTTTGAGAAACTTGTTTTTACACCCTTTCATTTTAGTTTTTAATGTTAGCTTAGATTAGTTTAAATCTCCCTAAAACATTTACATTTTCTTTTAAAGCTAACATCCATAAGAAAATCACCTATTTTCCTAATTTGAATATCACTTGTGTTTGCGAAAACCCTTCCCAGTGAACGATCCTAGAACCACTATGCTATAGTAGCTTGGCTACTTTAGTAATAGTATCTAAGGTATAAATTTTGTTGATACGCCTTTAAAGCTAAGCTACCATGAGTCGAATCAAATGGCGCCGTTGCCGGGGATGAATCAAATGGCGCCGTTGCTTGAGTCGCATCAAGTCTCAAAAGGTTTATTGCAAAAGTGGGTTCCTCCATCACTTATAATGGCCTTAGGCACTCCAAATCTTGCAAAGATGTTGTCCTTGAGGAATTTAAGAACCACCTTGTGATCATTGCTCCTACATGGGATTGCTTCCACCCACTTAGAGACATAATCCACTCCCACCAAAATGTAGGAATGTCCAAATGACATTGGAAATGGTCCCATGAAGTCTATCCCCCAAACATCAAAGACATCCACTATCAAGATGGGGTTCAAGGGCATCATATTTCGGCGTGTAAGCTTACCAAGCCTTTGACACCGATCACATCCCTTGCACATAGAGTGGGCATCCTTGAAAAGAGAGGGCCACCAAAACCCTGATTGGATCACTTTCATAGCTGTTTTCTGGGAGGCAAAATGACCTCCACATGCACTATCATGGCAATGGGAAAGAATTCCTGATTGCTCTTGTTTAGGAACACATTTCCTTATGATTTGATCCGCACAATATTTGAAGAGAAAAGGCTCCTCCCAATAATAGGCATGGATCTTAGCAAAGAAATGCCTCTTGTCTTGGGCACTCCACTCGCTTGGAACTTCCCCAGTAACCAAGTAATTTGCAATGTGAGAATACCAAAGAGCTACATCTATTGACATGAGAGACTCCTCAAGGAAGTCATCATTGATAGGCAGACCATGTGAGTCATGTGCTATCACCAGTCTTGACAAGTGGTCAGCTACCACATTTTCTACTCCCTTTTTATCCCGGATTTGGATATTGAATTCTTGGAGCAAAAAGATCCATCTTATCAATCTTGCCTTGGCATCTTGCTTGGTTAGCAAGTACTTCAAAGCGGAATGGTCAGTGAACACCACTATAGAGGACCCTACTAAATAGGCACGAAACTTATCCAAGGCAAAAACTACTGCCAACAACTCCTTCTCAGTAGTTGTGTAGTTCCTTTGAGCCTCGTTCAAAGTTTTGCTCGCGTAATAAATCACATAGGGCTTTCCATCCTCTCTTTGCCCCAAAACAGCCCCCATAGCAAGATCACTTGCATCACACATTACCTCAAAAGGTAATTTCCAATTTGGGGCTCTCACTATTGGTGCAGTTGTGAGGAATTGCTTCAGTTCCTCAAAACTCTTCTGACACTTCTCATCCCACACAAACTTGGCATCCTTTACCAAAAGTTCACAAAGAGGCTTTGAGATTTTTGAGAAATCCTTAATGAACCTCCTATAGAACCCGGCATGTCCTAGGAATTGCCTAATTCCTTTAACATTAGTGGGAGGTGGCAACTTAACAATTAGCTCCACCTTTGCCTTATCTACCTCAATGCCATTTTTGGAGATTACATGTCCTAAGACAATGCCTTGTTGTACCATAAAATGGCACTTCTCCCAATTTAGCACTAGGTCTTTCTCAATACATCTATGGAGAACTGCTTCTAAGTGCAACAAACACTCCTCAAAAGAACTTCCATAAACAGTGATGTCATCCATGAAGACTTCCATGATGCGTTCTACCATATCACTGAAGATGCTTAGCATACATCTTTGGAAAGTTGCAGGAGCATTACATAAACCAAAGGGCATTCTCCTATACGCAAAAGTACCAAAGGGGCATGTGAAGGTTGTCTTTTCTTGATCTTCTAAATCAATCTCTATTTGGAAGTACCCCGAGTAACCATCTAGAAAACAGTAGAAAGGGTGTCCTGAGACTCTCTCAAGGACTTGGTCCATGAAAGGCAATGGGAAATGGTCCTTCCTAGTCACTGAATTCAACCTCCTGTAGTCTATACACACCCTCCATCCTGAGGTAGGACGTGTAAAGACTTCCTCCCCTTTCTCATTCTGGATCACAGTGATTCCAGATTTCTTTGGAACTACTTGGGTGGGGCTCACCCACAAGCTATCTGAAATGGGATATATGATCCCTGCTTGTAGTAGCTTCAGAACTTCACCCCTCACCACCTCTTGCATGTGAGGATTCAACCTCCTCTGGGGCTGTCTCACTGGTTTTGCATCTTCCTCCATGTAGATATGGTGGGTGCACACCAAAAGACTAATCCCTTTCAGATCAGAAATTTGCCATCCAATGGCTTTCTTGCATTTTCTGAGGACTCCCAAAAGATTATCCTCTTGATCACTTGTGAGATTTGAAGAGACCACAACTGGACATTTCTCATCTTCCTCCAAATATGCATACTTCAAATTAACAGGAAGTGGCTTCAAAACAAGCTTTGGAGGGTCCTCCATAGCTGCTCCTTATGAGTCCTCCTTATTGAACAGTGGTAAGATCTCCCGTCTCCTCCAAGGAGACATGGTAGCTAGCACATCAGAGGGTTCAGGTAACCCTTCTTCAAGCACTTCAAGGCTTTCATTCAAGCTCTCTTCTAAGCTCTTGTCACAATGCTCTTCGACCAAGGTGTTGATCAGGCACACCTCCTCCAATCCTTCATCCTCTTCTGGGTGAAGATGCCTCTTGCAAAGATGGAATATGTTTAATTCCAAGGTCATGTTTCCAAATGTGAGCTGCATCACCCCATTTCTACAGTTGATGACGGCATTGGAGGTAGCCAGGAAAGGTCTCCCAAGGATGATTGGCACGTAATTGGCTTCCATAACAGTGGGATCGGTATCAAGCACAACAAAATCCACGGGATAGTAGAATTTGTCCACTTGAACTAGAACATCTTCTATCACCCCCCTTGGGATTTTGACTGACCTATCAGCTAAGGAGAGAGTGATGGCTGTGGGCTTCAATCCTCCAAGTCCCAGTTGCTTGTACACAGAGTATGGGAGCAAATTCACACTTTCCCCCAAGTCTAGTAAAGCTTTCTCCACAAGTGTCCCTCCAATGTTGACTGCAATGGTGGGGCAACCCGGATCTTTATACTTGACTGGAGACTTACTCTGAATGATAGCACTTACTTGCTCAGTGAGGAATGCATTCTTTGTCACATGTAGCCCTCTCTTGACCGTGCACAAGTCCTTTAGAAACTTTGCATATGTGGGGACTTGCTTGATCATATCAAGTAAGGGTATATTCACCTTCACTTGTCTCAAGACTTCAAGAATTTCTGATGAATTCTTGATTTCCTTCTTTCCATGTAAAGCTTGAGGAAAAGGGGGAGGCATATGTTTCTTCATCATATCCTCTTTAATCACTATCCTTGGCTCTTCTTCAAAGCTTGATTTGGATGCACTTTTCTTCCCACTCTCCTCTTCTTGGTTATTGCTCTCTTTAACCAAGGTTTTCTTTGACAAGAGTTCTTCATCTTGCCTCACCTTAGGCAAGGGTTGATCAACCTCCTTTCCACTCCTCAAGGTGATCACAGCTTTGACCTCCTTCAACTTTGAAGACTCCTCCTCTTGGGTTTCAACTTCATGAACACCCTTTGGATTTTGGCTTGGTTGAGAGGGGAACTTTCCTTTTTCATTCACTATGTTGAGGTTGGTAAGCCTAGAGATGGAGTATTGAATATTATCTATCTTCTGATATAGATCATTTTGCATCCCATCCATTCTCTTATTTAGAGAACTCTCAACATTCTCAATCTTTTGGTGCAATTGGGAGTTGATTGCCCTTTGTTCACCCACAAAGTCATTCATGACTTTACTTAGGTTTGCAATGGCTTGCTCCACTGAAGAGGTTTGTTGAGGTGCTTGAGTTTGGGCTTGTGGTTGGTATGGAGGTGGTCTTGGTTTCCAAGAAAAATTTGGATGGTTTCTCCAGCTTGAATTATAGGTGTTTCCATAAGGTGCATTGTTGTTAGGCCTAAATTGCCCCACAACATTGGCTTGATCACCTAACATCTCCCTCACAGCTGGCATGGTTAGGCACTCATCTACCACATGGTCACATGATTGGCAAATGGTGCATGGCATGGCATAGGCTTGAGTCTCGGAAATGGCTTGGACTTCATTCATCTTTTTCAACTCAAGTTCTTCCAACCTCCTTGCTATTGTTGCCACCTTAGCTTTCATGTCCATGTCTTCACTTAACATGTACATTCCACCCTTTGGATTTACAGGAGCTTTCATCCTTCCCAATTCCTTTGAGTTGGGCTCATCCCATCCTCTTGTTACCTCAGATACATAATTTAAAAAATCCATGGCTTCTTCTGGATTCTTACTCATAAAATCTCCCCTACACATGGTTTCAAGAATTTGCTTCATGGATGAAGATATTCCATCATAGAAATAGCTCACCAAGAGCCATGTATCAAAGCCATGATGAGGACAAGCATTGATGGCCTCCATATACCTTTCCCAACATTCATGGAACTTCTCATTTTCTTTTGCAGAAAAGTTTGAGATTTGCCTTTTCAACCCATTGGTCCTATGGGTGGGAAAAAATTTCTTCAAAAAATCGGCCTGAAGATCAACCCAATTCCTTATGCTCCTTGGCCTTAAAGAATTAAGCCATATTTTTGCCTTGTCCTTCAAAGTGAAAGGGAATAGCTTGAGTCTCATCAAGCCTATTGAAGCTCCTCCCTCTCTAAAGGTATTGCACACCTCCTCAAACTCCTTGATGTGGGCATATGGATTCTCACTCTCCATTCCATGAAAATTTGGTAGAAGGGGCACAATATGGGGCCTTATAATCAGCTGCTCAAGAGGAGGTATGATGCATGAGGGTGCACTCATCCTTGGTGGGTGCATTCTATCCCTCATGGATAGATATGCATTTGGATTACCCCCTTGACCTTGTTGAGAATTCTGATCCTCTTGTGGAGGGTCTATGATGTTTACACAGATATTCAACTCTGTGTCTTGAGGATTCTCAATCCTTACTAATCTTCCCTCTTGGTCCCGAATCCAATAGGGCATGCACAAATCACTACTTGCCTGAAAACAAAACAAAGACAACAAGAACAAAAGAAAACTAAAAGAAAGTTAAAGTTAGAAAGAAAACAAAAGAAATTCTACAATTAAAAGAAAGGAAATAAAGTTAACGAAAAAGGAATTCACCAAACTTGTGACAAAAATCACAAGTAGCCTCTAAAAGGTTGTATCACTGTATCGTGGCACCATCCTCGGCAACGGCGCCATTTTGATTCACGGAAAACAATCCAATTGGGTCATTTAATCAAAAACATTTATAAAACCTATGACCTCATACTAGTGTAGCAAAGCTACTATAGTATAGTGGCTCTAGGGTCAAACTCTGGGATGGGTTTTCATTCTACCAGTGATATACTCATGATTAGAAATTGAATTTAATGATTTCCTTTATCAAAAACTTAAAGTTAAAAAGAAAATAAAATTTGTTTTGAAAGTGTTTGAAACTAAATTAACATAAACTAATTAAAAATGGAAGAAAGAAAGTTTCTCGGAGCTAAGGATTGCTAGGATCAAGTTTAGAATGCAAAGTGGAAATTTCCGGATTTTTCTCCTCGCATTAGGGATTTAACCTATAGTTATTTCCCGAACCGGTATAGGTTTAACAATGAAGATTTAATCCATAAAAATCAATAGAAGTGGTAGTCAAGGTCCATTAATGGCTTTAGACACTATGGGTCTTCACCTTGAACCACTTTCCAATGGCTCGTACATGATAACTAATGGACTAATATGGATCTAGCAATAAGCATCCACAGAGACCTGAAGCTTACCATGTATTGGTCATTCAAAGTGATTCTAAGGGATTTAAAGCAAAACTTTGGATTTAAAAGCCATTTATGAACTTCAACTACTTGTATTTAAGGCACGAGCGTTTTCCACCTTTGCATCTGGACTTTTCACCTAGCTTCCTTCACTCCAAGAAACCAAGAGTTTAGCCTCTCATCCTCTGAGAAAACATCCTCAGAGGTTGTTTGGCTTCCAAGAAAAAGAAAATAGTAAAGAGAAAATAGAAAACGAGAGAGCTCTGTATATTTCTAAGTGTTAAGCATAACACGCGTAATACATGTCTTCAAGAGGTGATTTCCACCCCTTATATAGTTTTTACAAAAGCAAAGCTTGTGATTGGCTTGTTACAAGGAGAAAAAAGGAAATTACATCAAAAAATACTTAAGAAAATATCTAAAGTGGAGTCGGCAAAAACAGAGGAGAATTCGCACCATGCATGGGGTGTGCGAATTTGGAAGGGGGTGTGCGAGTTTCGCACACCATTTGCACATCTGAGGGGGTGTGCGAGTTTCGCACACCATTCGCACACCATTCGCACAGCTAAGGGGGTGTGCGAATTTCGCACACCATTCGCATACCTGGAGCAGTTGTCTTCCGAAGGCCATATCTTCCTCGTTTCAGCTCCAAATCGTACACGGTTTGAAGCATTGGATTCTTGACTTCCTGAGCTTTGAAATGGTATATAGAATGTAGAAAATGGACTTCGGGAAGTGCTCCAAAAGTGCCAAAGAAGAATAAAGCTGCTATCCTCTGTTTTCCTCCTTGCTTCTCTTTGCTTTTCTTCTTTGGTTGGCTTGTCTTAATGATCCAAAAAGATGTCAGAACACTAAAACTAGCCACAAATATGATTAGAAGTCATTGCTAGGTCCTTAACATGCCAATTGAAATAAAGATGAAGAATTACTACACAAAAGTGCTTAAAACATAATGACTTAAAGGTATAAAATAACACTTTTTGGGTAGTAATCATTAACTTTCACTTACCTCAACACTTCAAAAAATTTTGATGCATTATTGATTCCCTTTTTGTCATGCAAAACTTGGGAGAAAGGTGGAGGAATGTGTTTCTTCATCATATCTTCCTGGTTGATGGTCCTCTCCAGTTCTTCATTCACAGTAGATTCAAAGTCCTCCTTCCTTGCACTGTTCCATTTTCTCTTTCCTTTGATTTCCTCGCTTTTCTCATTCTCTGCTTCACTTTCTAGTTCATGCTCTTGTTTGGATGTAGGTAGATCAACCTCTTTACCACTCCTTAGAGTGATCACTGCTTTTACTTCCCTCACCTGTGAAGATTCTCCCTCCTGAGCCTCCACTTCATGGATACCCTTGGGATTCTGATGAGGTTGAGAAGGAAACTTTCCTTTCTCTTGCACTGTGTTGAGATTGGTGAGCCTTAAGATCGAGTACTAGAGATTATCTATCTTCTGAGATAGATCATTTTGCATCCCATCCATCCTTTTGTTTACACTGTCAATTTATTGTCTGAGCTAAGCATTGATGGATTTCTAGTCTCCAACAAAGTCTCCCACAACTTTGCTAAGATTCACAATGTCTTGTTCAAAATTTGAGGCTTGCGGAGGTGCTTGGCCAGGTTGCATGTACTGAGGTGCCCTTGACGTCCATGAGAAATTCGGATGGTTCCTCCAATTTGAATTGTAGGTGTTACCATATGAAGCGTTGTTATTAGGCTTAAATTGTCCAATAACATTTGCTTGATCCCCAAACATTTCTCTCACAGCTAGAATTGTAGGACACTCCTCCACCAAGTGCTTTGACAAATGGAACACGACATAGCTTGCATTGGTGTTTCAGAAATGGCTTGCACTTCTCATATCTTCTTCATTTCTAACTCCTCCAATCTTCTTGCTATAGTTCCAAATTTTGTTTTCATATCGATGTCTTAGTTCACAGTATACATCCCAGCCTTAGCATTAGGAGCATTAGGTTGAGACTTCATTCTTCCCACTTCTCTGGCATTCGGTTCATCCTATCCTCTTGAAATTTCAGCCACATAACTCAAAAATCCATGGCTTCCTCTGGATTCTTACTCATGAAGTCTCCTCCGCACATCATTTCTAAGAGTTGTTTCATTGAGGAAGACATACCGTCATAAAAATAGCTCACCAATAGCCATGTATCAAAGCCATAGTGAGGACAAGCATTGATAGCTTCCATGTATCTCTCCCAACACTCATAGAATTTCTCATTTTCTTTAGCTGAGAAGTTTGAAATTTTCCTTTTCAAGCCATTGGTCCTATAAGTCGGGAAAATTTTCTTGAGAAATTCAGCTTGCAAATCCGTCTAAGTTTGGATACTCCTTGGCCTTAAAGAATTAAGCCAGACCTTGGCCTTATCCTTCAAAGTGAAGGAAAATAGCTTGAGCCTCATCAAGTCGATCGAAGCTCCTTCTTCTTGGAAAGTATTACAAACCTCCTCATATTCCTTGATATACACGTAGGGATTCTCACTTTCCATCCCATGGAAAGTAGGTAGAAATGGCACAATATGTGGTCAGATCACTAGTTGCTTTGTAGGTGGCACTATACATGATGGTGCACTCATACGAGATGGATGCATGCAGTCCCTCATGGATCGGTATGCGTTGAAATTCTCCTCTTGAGCATGTTGACTATGTTGATCTTCAGGTGTAGCTTCCATAACATTCACACACAACTCCAACTCTGTTTCGTGAGGAGTTTCAATTTTCACCAGTCTTCCCTCACTGTCTCGTATCCAATATGGCATGCACAACTAGCAATAATTGAAACAAAAACAAAGAAAAATAATTCTAGAAAAAAAAAATAAGGCTAACTAAAAGCTAAGTAAAAAATAAACTAAAAACAGAAACAAATAAAAAAAGTTAGAAAAAGAAAAGAAAAATCACAAAACTTATGATGAAGATCATAAGTGTTCTGGAAAGGTTATATCACTGTGAAGTGGCACCATCCCTAACAGTGGTGCCATTTGATTCGTCCCCAAATGGTGTTCTACTTAATTCAGTCCTTAAACGGGAGTTATCAACAAAATTTATAAACCTAATTCACCATATACTAGGGTAGCATAGCTAGCATAGTATAGTGGTTCTAGGATCGTCCACAGGAATGGGTTTTCATTTCACATGTGACATTATTTAAAGTATTGAAATGGTGTTTTTTCTTTTATGAGTTAGCTTTAAAAGAAAACATAATTTTGGTTGAAAATGGGTGGTTTTAAGCTAACCAAAAATAGTAACTAAGATTGATTACAAAGAAAAGGTTTCTTGGAGTTTTAGGTCACTAGGCTTAGGTTCCTTATACAAAAGGGTAGATTTCGGATCTTTTCCTTGCATTGGGAATAACAACATAAAGAATAGTTATTTCCCAAACCGGTGTGTTACAGCTGCTTCCCATTAATGGTTTCAAACACTAAAGTCCTTTCACTATGAATCATCTTTCAATGGCTCGTACCTCTCACCTAGTATTGGCCATTTAAGGTGATCCTAAACTTGGATTACCCTTCAAAAGCTCGCAAGTGATAACTAATGGATGTCTCTAGGGAGTCCAAAAAGCTTACCAAGTGTTGGCTATTCTAGGTAATCCTACCTTTAAACCACCTCCTAGAGGCTCGCAAGAGATAACTAATGGATCTCATCTAGGGATTCCAAAAAGCTTACCAAGTGTTGGCCCAAGTGATTTTAAGGGATTTTAAGTTACTACAAAAATAAAAACCATTAACAAGGTAACAACTTTTCCTCATTTAAAATAAGGAAAACTCTCACTTTTGTATCTGGATCCTTTACCTAGCTTCCTTCATTCCAAGAAACAAAAAGCTTAGCCACTCATCCTCTAGAAAAATATCCTCAGATATTGCTTGGCTAGAAAGAAAATAAAAACAAAATGAGTAGGTAAGATAGAGCAACGCTCTGTATATTTCTTACTAAAAATGTACAAGTGTTCTCAGGAATTTCTTCCGAGATTCCGAGATACTACAAAAAGAGATATCTTAAGACATATATAGAGAGATATTTTTAACCCCTCAATTAGATATCCTAAATATCTAAAAATATCTTTAGCTGATTACAAGGAGGAGAGAATAGGTAATTTACACAAAATATCTTGAGATAAAAATCTAACAGAGTCGATGCAAAAATATCTGAATATTACACAGGAAGATTTTGCAATGCTTGCGAAATTGATTTTCCTTAGCTTTGGTTTCGCAAGGCTTGCAAAAAATTTGCAAGGGGTTGCAAAATTCATTTTCCTTAGTTTCATAAGGCTTGCGAAATTTCGCAAGGGTGGGAAATTCATTCTTCACAGCCTTGCTCTCTGTCCTGCAGCTTGTACTCATCTTGGGCATTTCACAAGCTTGTGAAAATTTCACATAACCATGCGAAATTGTTGGATGTTAGATTCATTCTCTGATTCTTTTCCTTGCATACTTGATTGATTTGGCAAAGGCTATGAAGCTCTCCAAAACTTGGATTCTTCATGTAATTGGGCTTCAACTTGCTTTACCATGGACTACACAAAGTTCTCCCTCATTCTTGGCTCATTTTAATTATCAAAAAGCTATCAAAAACACCAAAACTTGCCAAAAAATGATCAGTAACCCTTGCAAGGGTCCTTAATGTGCCAATTGAGTTAAAAGGTAATAAATACTACACAAAAGTGTTTAAAAGAGTTTATAAGAAGCTATAAAAGAGCACTTTTTAAGTAGTAATCAGTTTAGATGTAGATAGATCAACCTCTTTACCACTCCTTAGAGTGAACACTGCTTTGACTTTCCTCACCTGTGAAGATTCTCCCTCCTGAGCCTCCACTTCATGGATACCCTTGGGATTCTGATGAGGTTGAGAAGGAAACTTTCCTTTCTCTTGCACTGTGTTGAGATTGGTGAGCCTTGAGATTGAGTACTGGAGATCATCTATCTTCTAAGATAGATCATTTTGCATCTCATCCATCATTTTGTTCAATGTACTCTCTACACTGTCAATTCTTTAACTGAACTGAGCATTGATGGATTTCTGGTCTCCATCAAAGTCTCCCATGGCCTTGCTAAGATTCACAATGGCTTGTTCAAGATTCAAGGCTTGCGGAGGTGCTTGGCCAGGTTGCGTGTACTAGGGTGCCCTTGGCTTCCAAGAGAAATTCGGATGGTTCCTCGAATTTGAATTGTAAGTGTTGTCATATGACGCATTGTTATTAAGCTTAAATTGTCCAATAACATTTTCATGATCCCAAAACATTTTTCTCATAGCTGGAATCGTAGGGCACTCCTCCAGCAAGTGCTCAAAAGATTGACAAATGGAACACAGCATAGCTTGCACTGGTGTTTCAGAAATGACCTACACTTCTCGTATCTTCTTGATTTCTAGCTTCTCCAATCTTCTTGCCATAGCTGCAACTTTTGCTTTCATATCGATGTCTTCGTTCACAGTATACATCCCAACCTTAGCATTAGGAGCATTAGGTTGAGACTTCATTCTTCCCATTTCTCTAGCATTCGGCTCATCCCATCCTCTTGAAACTTCAGCCACATAACTCAAGAAATCCATGGCTTCCTCCAGATTCTTACTCATGAAGTTCCTCCGCACATAGTTTCTAAGAGTTGCTTCATTGAGGAAGACATACCATCGTAAAAATAGCTCACCAATATCCATGTATCAAAGTCATGGTAAGGACAAGCATTAATAGTT
This sequence comes from Vitis cinerea var. helleri x Vitis riparia, assembly GCA_946000715.1. Taxonomy (NCBI): domain Eukaryota; kingdom Viridiplantae; phylum Streptophyta; class Magnoliopsida; order Vitales; family Vitaceae; genus Vitis; species Vitis cinerea var. helleri x Vitis riparia. The sequence continues at coordinate 13,678,305 of OX254005.1, read as the reverse complement.
TCCATGTATCTCTCCCAATACTCATAGAATTTCTCATTCTCTTTAGATGAGAAGTTTGAAATTTGCCTTTTCAAGCCATTGGTCCTATGAGTCAGGAAAAATTTCTTGAGAAATTCAGCTTGCAAATCAGTCCAAGTTCGGATACTCCTTGGCCTTAAAGAATTAAGCCAGACCTTGGCCTTATCCTTCAAAGTGAAAGGAAATAGCTTGAGCCTCATCAAGTCGATTGAAGCTCCCCCTTCTTGGAAAATATTACAAACCTCCTCAAATTCCTTTATATACGCATAGGGATTCTCACTTTCCATCCCATGGAAAGTAGGTAGAAGTGGCACAATATGTGGTTGGAACACTAGCTACTCTATAGGTGGCACTATACATGATGGTGCACTCATACGAGGTGGATGCATGTGGTCCCTCATGGATCGGTATCCGTTGAAATTCTCCTCCTGAGCATGTTGACTATGCTGATCTTCAGGTGTAGCTTCCATGACTTTCACACACAATTCCAACTCTGTTTTGTGAGGAGTTTCGATTTTCACAAGTCTACCCTCACTGTCTCGTATCCAATAGGGCATGCACAACTAGCAATAACTGAAACAAAAACAATTCTAGAGAAAAAAATTAAGGTTAACTAAAAACTAAATAAAAAATAAACTAAAATAAACCTAATTAAAAAGAGTTAGTAAAAGAAAAGAAAAATCACCAAACTTGTGATGAAGATCACAAGTGTTCTGTAAAGGTTATATCACTGTGAAGTGGCACCGTTCCCGGCAGAGGCACCATTTGATTTGTCTCCAATTGGTGTGCTCTTTGATTCAATCCTCAAACGAGAGTTATCAAAAAAATTTATAAACCTAATTCACCTTACACTAGCATAGCTAGCATAGTATAGTGGTTCTAGGATTGTCCATAGGGATGGGTTTTCATATCACACGTGATATTAGTTAAAGTACTGAAATGGTGCTTTTTCTTTTATGAGTTAGTTTTAAAAGAAAACATAATTTTTGGTTGAGAAAGGTTGGTTTTAAGTTAACCAAAAATAGTAACTGAGATTAATTACAAAGAAAAGGTTTCTTAGAGTTTAGGTCACTTGGTTCAAGTTCCTTAGACAAAAGGGAGAGATTCCGGATCTTTTCCTCGCGTAGGGGATAATAACATAAAGAATAGTTATCTCCCGAACCGGTGTGTATTTAGCAATCAAGATATGATCCCACTGGTCCATGAAAAACTGTAGTTGCTTCCCATTAATGGTTTCAACCGCTAAAAACCTCTCGTTGTGAATCATCTTTTAATGGCTCGTAAGAGATAACTAATAGATATCCATGGATTCCATGGAGCCTGAAAAGCTTACCAAGTATTGGCCATTCAAGGTGATCCTAACCTTGGATTACCCTTCAAAGGCTCGTAAGAGATAACTAATGGATCTCCAAGGAGTCTGAAAAGCTTACCAAGTATTGGCCATTCTAGGTAATCCTACCTTTAAACCACTTCCTAGAGGCTCGTAAGAGATAACTAATGGATCTCCAAGGAGTCCAAAAAGCTTACCAAGTATTGGCCTAGGTGATTTTAATGGATTTTAAGTTAAACCTTAAAAATAAAAACCATTAACAGGTAACAACACTCCTCATTTAAATCAAGGAAAACTCCCACTTTTGTATCTGGTTCCCTTACCTAGCTTCCTTTAGTCCAAGAAAAGAATCCTAGCCACTCATCCTCTGAGAAAACATCCTCAGAGGTTGTTTGGCTAGAAAGAAAATAAAAACAAAATGAATAGGTAAGGTAGAGCAACGCTCTGTGTATTTCTACCAGAATTTACAAGTGTTCTTTGGAATTTCTTCCGAGATTCCGAGATATTACAAAAGAGATATTTTAAGACATATAGAGAGAGATATTTTTAACCCCTCATTTAGATATCCTAAATATCTAAAAATATCTTTAGTTGATTACAAGGAGAAAATAGGTAATTACACAAAATATCTTGGGATAAAAATCTAACGAAGTCGGTGCAAAAATATCTAAAAATCACACAGGGGAAATTTCGTAAGGTTTGCGAAATTTAGCACAGGGTGCGAAATTCATTTTCCTCAGCTTTGGTTTCGCAAGGCTTGGGAAATTTTGCACAGGGTACGAAATTCATTTTTCACAGTCTTGCTCTCTATCCTGCAGCTTGTACTCCTTTTGGGCATTTCACATGGTATGCAAAAATTTCGCATAGCCATGAGAAATTGTTGGATGTTAGATCTCTTCTCTGATTCTCTTCCTTGCATGCTTGATTGATTTGGCAAAGGCTACGAGGCTGTCCAAAACTTGGATTCTTCATGTGTTTGAGCTTCAACTTGTTTTGCCATGGACTATACAAAATTCTCCCTCATTCTTGGCTCGTTTTAATGATAAAAAAGCTATCAAAAACCCCAAAACTTGCCAAAATTTGATTAGAAACATTTGCAAGGGTCTTTAATGTGCCAATTGAGTTAAAAGGTAATAAATACTACTCAAAAGTGTTTAAAAGAGTTTATAACAAGCTATAAAAGAGCACCTTTTGAGTACTAATCAATATCCCTTAAGGTTAGGGATTCCAACAATCTCGAGAGACAATTATCTTCTACCTCTAGAAATAAAGAAAGCCTAGGATTCCTCCATTCAAAAGCCCACACTTTGGAGTGCCAAAATCATGGTTTAAGTCATTCGGTAGAAGATCTTAGGTGTACAATGTTGGGATTGAGGCCCTAAAAGCATGACATGATGTAACAAAGTTGGACATAATTGTCCCCTAACTATCCTTTTAGTGTATTGACATTGATTTGAGCATTCAACCCATGTCTTTTACATTGCACATGACTTGGGTGCATTAAGAGTTGCACAAAAGACACAAGTCATGGGTTTCTTGTAAGTAGATAAGTTGTCCATAATCAATTCATAGATTTAGGTAATTTAGTAGAGACTGCAGTTCGCCACCTCCTAATTGGAGGGATGACTTGTCTCGACCATTGGAATGAGTTTCTCATGGTGAGTGCAGTATTGTATGTGATGTACATTGGACATGAACTATGGTGAATCATAATGCAAGGTTATCAATTATCATGATTCACCAAGCTACTATATTGCATGGACTCTCAACCTTGAGAGGATATTGAGTTTGTTCCAAAATCAACAAGAAGCTTTGACTTATGGGTGAAACCCTAAAGTGGTCATATATCCCTATGGATTGGGTCACTTTTGATGAAGGTTGGTGGCAATAGGTATTCTCAATAGAGGCATCATGATAACTCATGGGATTGAGATAGTGTGTCCCCTTAGGTGATCTAAAGGACATGTGATCATGAATTTTATGGCCACAATAATTCCTTTATTAGAATTTGACATATGCTCCTTGGAGCTAGAGTAGGTCAGTTGATCATATAATAAGCGGGATCTGTAATTCAAGGATTTAAGAGGTAATCTTGATAGGTGATAATACTAATTTGCTATATTATGGACACCAATTCATGGAGAGTCTACTTGCGGTGGATAGTAGGTCGTAGACCTGAGCTTCATTTTGTTGTTATTTACATAGGGTATTGGAGTACAGTTGATTTTCTATAATGGAATGTTGAATCAACTTCAGAATTGCATTATAAAGGTGTTGGTACTCCTATGGGTCCTTGTGGTCCTTACTTTGAGCTCATATACCATGATGGCACAGTTTATGAGGGTTGGATTGGCTTTAGGTTCATTGTTGTGCATAAGAGCGCTTTTGTAATTTGGTAAGTTTGTATAAGGGATAATGAACAAGATCTTTGAATTGGGTTAATTGATTAATTAGATGACCCTATGTGGTTAATTAATCAATTAGGACCCATTTTGGACTAAATTGAGTAACCCAAGCCTTGATGGGCTTAAGTCACTTAAGCCCAATGGGGAACCTTATACATACCTTCTTATAGGTTAGGGTTTCTTAATGACTTTCAATAATTGTCTTCCACTTTTAAAGAGAGAGAGAGAAAAAAAAAAAAAAAAAAGCTAAATCTTTCTTTTTTCCATTGCTCACACTTTGGAGTTCTAAGATAGTGGTTCGAGTCATTGGGCGGAAGATCTAGGGTGTACAAGACCTTTAGTTTTTTCAGGCATGTTCTTCATTGGATGGATTTTGATTTGGGAACATCTAGATCGCATGTATGAGTTTCAATTCTCTATATCTTTATTCAAAATGGTTTTGAAGCCATTACTTTTCGTTGCATTAGATTTAGAGATCCCTAGGAATAGATGCATGTACCCTACGAGATCCAAGGCATGGAAACAGAGTAATCTAGGGTTCCCAACAACTAGCATGAGAGTCCTACCCTAGGTTCTAGCATGTTAGATCCATTCTAAGGTGTGCTAACTCTATTTTGTAAGGTATGTTTATTCATTTCATGACCCAAAGGGATGAATGAATGTGAATATGATGATCATAATTGTTATATCTCTTTTTCTCTTTCTCTAGATTGGGTTTACACCCCATAAGGGGTATCAGATTTTTATTTCATTGTAAAAAATCTTTTCTTTCAATAAATGGGTTGTAAGCTCCATTATAGGAACATAGGAATTTTAATAATTATAAAACTTTCAATTTTTTATATCCATCTATGCTGACCCAATAGAAGAAAAGGAATCTTGAAGTTTCTTTTTGAGATTCTATGATGACCTAAGAGAAAAAAAAAAAAAGGTTTCATGGAAGTTCCTGTTTTAAGATCCAGGACAACACAATGACGTAAATTTTGAATCAAAATCAGGGTTGGTTCTAATAAGTCAAGAATCCAACACTTCAATTGGATCATAATTCAGAGTTGAAGCAAGAGAGATATGTCCAATTAAAGCAAAGTTTTGTAAAGTGTATGGCAGCACAGTGATGTCCACTTTGAGTCAAAATCAAGGCTATTTCTAGCGAGTTTCTTTGGCAAATCACATATGGTTTTGAAGCTTAGAAAATATGGAATTAATGCTTTAAACAAAATGTAATTTGGAGTTGAAAAGTGGGAGACATGACCAATTGAAACAATGTTGCACAAAGAGCATGCTATTATGGGATCGCTTTTGGTTGTTTGGGCTCATTTTTTGGTAGGAATTGGGTCTTTTAGGGTTTTTCAATTTTACTAACCCTAATCTTTGGTCATAAGGCTATTTTGGTAATTTGGATTTAATCCATTTTTAATTACCAAATATGAAACAGGATTCTTAAACCCATGAGAAATATTCTTTTTAATTATTCTCTTGCTTTTGTTATTTGTTATCTTGATTAATTGCATATATGGCCTTAAAATATTTTGGTTTTCTTAATTGGAAATAATTTTTATGCATTTTTCAAAATTGAAAAACTTATTTAAGTTGGAATATGCATGGTTAGGGAATTTTATTTTAAGAAAAGATAAGTTGGAAAATGATTAAGAACTTTCTTTTCTTTTTAAAATCATTTTTTAGAGATTGTAATTTTATTTAAAATCTTCTAAAATCTCTGAGATCTTTAAGAATAAAATATTTCTTTTAAGAAAAAACTCTCGTTTTTTCAAATCTTTATAAAATAATATTTTTCCTATTTTGTACAAGATTCCAATTTAAAGAAAATAAGTTAATTTTGGAAATTCATGATAGATAATTTATAATTAAGAAAGTTATTAAAATAAGTGCTAAAACCTAAAAAAAAAAAAAAGTATTTTGGTATTCTTAGTAAATTTTTATGAGAAGATTTTTCCAAGATTATGTATTTAAATTGGTTGTTACTAATAAGAATATTATTCCTTTTGGAACTATCTCTTTGTTTTTGTTTTTGTTTTTGTTTTTTTTTTTTTATAGGTGGTTCTCCAATATTTGCTACCCTAGAGAAGAGGAAACCGTTCTGTTTGAATAGTTCAATGAATAAGGGAGTAATTCTTTTAGCACAAGAATTCATTCTTTCTTTCATAGAGAAATAACAAGAAAGCCACCTAAAGTTTAATAAATGGATAGTTCTAAAGAAATAGCAGTAGATTTTAACAACAACCAATTTTGGAAAAATCTTCTCATAAAATTTTACCAAGAATATCAAAAATATTTTTCTTTAGGTTTTAACACTTATTTTGGTAACTCTCTTAATTATAAATTATCTATCATGAACTTCCAAAATTAACTTATTTTCTTTAAATCGGAATCTTATGCAAAATAGGGAAAGTATTATTCTATAAAGATTTGGAAAAACAAGAGCTTTTCCTTAAAAGAAATATTTTATTCTTAGAGATCTCAAAGATTTTATTCTTAGAGATCTCAAAGATTTGAGAAGATTTTAAAATTAAAATCTCTATAAATTAATTTTAAAAGGAATGAAAGTTCTTAATCCTTTTCCAACTTATCTTTCCTTAAAAATAAAATTTCCTAACTATGCACATTCCAATTTAAATAATTTTTCTAATTTTGAAAAATACATGAAAATTTATTTCCAATTAAGAATACCAAAATATCTTAAGGCCATATATGCAATTAATCAAGAGCATATAATAAAAACAAGGGAGTAATTAACAAGAAATATTTCCCATGGTCTTTAGGGATCCTATTGCATATTTGGTAATTAAAATTTGGATAAAATCCAAATTACCAAAATAGTCCTACAACCAAAGATTAAGGTTAATAAAATTGATATTGAAATATTTTGGGATTGTGCCCCTAAAAACAAGACACGATGTAACAAAGTCAAACTTAACTGTCCCCTTACTATCTTTTTGGTGTATTGACATTGATTTGAGAATTCAAACCATGTCTCTTATATTGTTCATGGCTTGGGTGCTTTTGAAGTTGCATAGAAGATACAAGTCATGGGTTCCTTGTAAGTAGATAAATTGTCCACAATCGATCATGGATTTGAGCAATCCAATAGAGATTGTAGTGCACCACCTTCTAATTGGAAGAATGATTTGTCTTAACTGTCAAGATGAGTTTTTCATGGTGAATAATACACTAGTGTATGTGACGCACATTGGACATGATCTATGATGAATCATGATGGAAGACTATAAATTGTCATGATTCACCAAGCTACTATACTACATGGACTTTCAACCTTAAAAGGATATTGACCCTGTGCTAAAATCAACATAAGACTTTAACATATAGGTGAGACCCTAAAGTGGTCATATATCCTTATGGATTGAGTCATTATTGATGGAGACTTATGGCAATAGGTATTCTTAATAGAGGCGTTATGACATCTCATATGATTGAGACAATGTGTTCTCTTGGGTGATCCAAATGACATGTGATCATGAAATCTGTGGTCATACCAATTCCTTCAGTGGAATTTAACATATGCTCATTGGAGTTAGAATATTTCAATTGATCATATAATAAGTGGGATTTGTAACTCAAGGATTTGAGAGGTAATCTTGATAAGTAATAGCACCACCTTGTTAAATTATAGACACCATCCATGGGGAGTCTACATGTAGTGTATAGTAGGTTATAGACTCAAGCTTCATCTTGTTGTTATTTATATAGGGTACTAGAGTGTAGTTGATTCCCTTTAGTGGAATGTTGAATCCATTTCAGAATTGGATTTTGAGGGAGCCAATACTCCTACGGGTCCCAATGGTCCCGACACTGAGATCATATACCGTGATGATAGGGTTTATGATGGCTAGATTGACTCTAGGTTCATTCTTGTGCATAAGAGCATTTTGGTAATTACGTAAGGTTGTATAGGGGATGATGAACAAGGTCTTTGGATGCTAATTGATTAATTAGTAGGTCCTCTATGGTTAGTTAATCAATTAGGCCACATTTTAGGCTAGATTAAATGACCTAAGCCTTGATGAACTCAATTCACTTAAGCCTAGTGGACAACCTTATAAATACCCCCTTAAAGGGATAAGGTTTCCTAATGACTTTAGTTAGTCTTATTCTACCTCTAAAGAGAAAGAGAGTGAGATAGCCAAGGTTTTCACCCTTGCAAAACCGACACCTTGGAGTGCCAAGATCATGGTTTGAGTCATTAGGTGGAGAATCTTGGGTGTACAAAACCCCCAAACTATTCAGACATGTTCTTCACCACAAGAAATTGATTTAGGAACATCTAGATCCAAGTATGGGGTTCTTATCTCTAGATATATAATGAATAATGGTTCTTATTGTCATTTTATTTCACTATGATAGATTTAGAGATGCTTAGGGAGGGATGCATGCACCCGACGAGATCCAGGGCATGGGAACAAAGTAATCAAGGGTTCCCATCATTTTTCAGGTGGACTCTTGAAGAGATCATGATTCTCTCCTCCTCCAAAGGTGGTTGGATATCTCAAGTGTCTCTTCTATGGTCAACTGTTGATGATGCCCCCCAATGCTGCCCATTCCTTTTTTTAAAAAACAAAAAATCCCTGTTTGTCGTGTCAAGGTCCTCCACTTTCCTTCATGATGCCCTTTAAATCTTCTCCTTAAAGGCATACTTTATATTCATTTTGGCAAGTCAATGAGCAGCCATTTTACCTTCTTTAATGATGTTTTCTCAATCTTCTCTTCAAAGGCATGCTTTGTATTCACTTTGGAAAGTCAATGGATAACTACCTCACATTTCCCAGTCCATATTGGTAACCTTGGTTTTCTTTCTTAAAACAAAGGCAATTTCAAATTTCCTCCAAGGATGGTTGTGTACACCTAGGAGAAAGTCAAATAGGCAACGTAACCTTGGTATTCCTTCTTAAAACAAATTCAATTTCAAATTTCTTCCAAGAATGGTTGTGTGTTATATGTCATGGTAGGATCTTTTCCTTTTCAAATCAATGGGTACTCGAATATACCATAGGAGGAGTCCTAAAAAAATCAAAAGAGTCTAATTAGTCAATCTTCCAAGTTTTTCAAAATAAAGTCATGCACATGTCATGCAACATACTGTGTAAGGTGGTACAAATTAAACATCCCTCATGAACATGATCATGCAATATGCTATGGACTAGATAATCTCATACACATGCTATGCAATATACCATGAACCAAATCAGCCCCATGCATATGATGTTCAAGTGACATAAAATATTACCCTAAAGTGCTATTAAAAAAATAAAAAATTAAAAAATTAAAAAAAATTAAAAAAACTTAAAATGAAACTGGATGACCTAAGCTAAAGTGAGCTTAAGTGAATTTAAGTGCAAGTTACCTAAAATGTAACTCAGTAAGCTAAAGTGAGTTAAAGTAAGCTTAAGTGAGCTAAAGTGAAACTAGGTGAACTTGCCAAAAAGGTGCCTAAGTGATTGAAAGTGCACCTGGAGGGAACTTACCTAAAAGGCGCCTTAGCATGCTAAAGTGAGTTAAAAGTGCCTAAATGAGTTGTCTCAAAATGCACCTAGAAATGAGATAAGCTAAAATGCACTTATATGAGTTAAAAATGCACTTAGGATTCGATGAACTTCTAATGCATCGAAGTTAACTATCCTAAAATTCACCTAAGTGATGAATCCTAAACTAAGGGCTACTGAGGTCACAGTAAGGGTTTAGATAAATCCTTAACAAAGGATCCCCAAAGGTGGCTCAGAAAGAGTAAGTCATATGAATGATAATAAGCCACAAAGGGATGGCTATAAGGCAAATGGGAAGAACAAGAAACACCTAGTATTGCATATGCTATCAGGACAAAATGGAGGGTTTACAAATATGTCCCTCCTTGATAAAAATCATGAGTGTAAGGAATACTAGTGGAAACACGAGTAATGAATGGGACAAAATGAACTATACCGAAGAACTAGGAAAAACCAAAAATTTTATCCTAGCACATGACATAATGAGAACATAATGTAAAACATAATGGATATGATGAAATAATGAGAACAAGGAGTGGAAAATTGTCATCATTGACCACTAGAAACTATAACTTTAAATACCAAAACTAGGAAAAGAATGGGTCTGAACACCAAATTGAAACGAATAGCTCCAAATGCCAAAATGAAAAAGAAAGCTCTAAACATCAATAAATCAACTAAAAAAGAGAATGCAATATGCAAACTCCGAATCAAATGTAGGCTCTGAATGCTTGACTAAGGATAAAAAGAATATAACTTAATACAACGTCGTGATGACGAGAATCCAAAGAAATTGTAGATAAAAGGAATAAAACCTAGGATGGTATTGTGATGATGAAAATATAAAGGAACTATGGGTAAAAGGAATAGAACCTTGGATGGTGTCACAATGATGAGAATCCAAAGAAACTACAAATATAAGGAATAGATTCTAAGATGGTGTTGTGATGATCGGAATTCAAAGGAACTATGGATAAAAGATATCCTACGATGACATCATGATGACAGGAATCTAAAGGAACTATAAATAATAGGAATAGAACCTAGGATTCTTGGGATTGTGCCATTAAAAGCAAGACATGATGTAACAAAGTTCGACTTAATTGTCCATTGCTATTCCTTTGGTGTATTGACATTGATTTGAGCATCCAACTCATATCTCTTACATTGTACATGATTTGGGTGAATTAGAAGTTGCATAGAAGATATAAGTCATGGGTTTCTTGTAAGTAGACAATTTATTCATAGTTAGTTCATGGATATGGGCAATCTAAAAGAGATTGTAGTGCACCACCTCCTAATTTGAGGGATGGCATGTCTTGGGCATCAAGATGGGTTTCCCATGTTGAGTGCACTACTATATGTAATGCACACTGGACAGGATCTACAGTGAATATGATGCAAGGCTACAAATTGTCATGATTCACCAAGCTACTATATTGCATGGACTTTCAACCTTAAAAGGATATCGAGCTTGTACTGAAATTAGCATAAGGATTTAACCTATAGGTGAGATCCCAAAGTGGTCATATATCCCTATGGATTGGGTTATTATTGATAGAGACTTGTAGAAATAGGTATTCTCAATAGAGGAACTATGATATCTCATGGGATTGAGACATGTGTCCCCTTGGGTGATCTAAAAGACATGTGATCATAAAATCCGTGGCCACAATAAATTCTTTAGTGGAATTTGATATATGCTCCTTAGAGCTAAAGTATGTTAGTTGATCATATAACAAGTGGGATCTATAACTTAAGGATTGGAGATATAACCTTGATAGATGATAATTAACACTACCTTGTTAGATTACAAATACCTGTTCATGGGGAGTCTATATGCAATGGATAGTAAGTCACAAACTCAAGTTTTGTCTCGTTGTTATTTACATAAGGTATTGGACCACAGTTAATTCTTTGTAGTGGAATATTGAATCAACTCTAAAATTGGATTTTGAGGGAGCTAGTACTCCTATGGATCTTACTGGTCCCCACCCTAAACTCATATACCATGATGACACAATTTATAAGAGTTAGATGGACTCTAGGTTCATTCTTGTGCATAAGAGCATTTGGTAATTACGCAAGTTTGCACATGAGATAATGAACAAGGTATTTGAATTAGGCTAATTGATTAATTAGATAGACTTATGTGGTTAATTGATCAATTAGGAATTGTTTTGTGCTAGATTAAGTGACCTAAGTCTTGATGGACTCAAGTCACTTAAGCCTAATGGGCAACCCTATAAATACCCTCTTAGGGGTTAAGGTTTCCTAATAACTTTAGTTAGTTGTCTTCCACCTCTAGAAAGAGATAGAGACAAGGTTTCCACTCTTCTAAAGTCCACACTTTGGATTTCCATGATCATGTTTCGAGTTATTGAGTAGAAGATCTTAGGTGCACAAGACATCCAAACCATTGAGACATGTTCTTCACCACTAGGAATTTATCTAGGAACATTCAGATTTAGCTATGAGAACTATATCTCTATATCTTTATTCTAATATGGTTTTTATAGCCATATGTTTTCGTTTTGATAGATTTAGAGAAGCCCAAGATAGTTTGCATGTACCATTTGAGATTCATGGATAGGGAATGGAGAAATATGAATGTTTCTAACAATTTCTATCAAAGCCTTAAGTTATGTTCTTGCATGCTAGATATTTTAGGGTGTTAGTTGTTTTTTTTTTTTTTTTTTTTTTTTTACTTACAGGGTTGATTATTCATCTCATGGCCTAAAGAAATGAATGAATTTCTTTATTATGTTTGGATTTGCTAATGATTTAAGCCTTACAAAGGTCTCTACTAATCAAGTAGAGGTAATTATGGTAATTGATTAGTAAGTCAATGCATACCAAAAGATAAGTGCAAGCACATCAATAAGGCAAGGGTGATAATAAATGAAAGCATGTTTAGGATAGAGCCCTTAAAAGCATAACATAAGGTAAAGACTTTGAAATTCGTTATTTATTTAATGATATTCTAGTTTCACTTTTATCTATCCTTGTTCCATGTATATAATTTATAAGTATTCTTGCTTGCATATTCTGCATTGTATGTGGCTTGGTTGCATTAGGAGTTACATGGAAGATCCAAGTCATAGGTTCCTTGTAATTAAATGACTTGTTCATAGCCCATTTTTGGATCTAGGCAACCCATTAGAGGCTGTAGTGCATCACCTCCTAATTGAAGGGGTGGTTGGTCTTAGCTATTGGAATGGGTTTCCCATGGTGAGTGCACTCGTGTGTATGGTTACACCTTGGATAGGACCTACGGTGAGTCATGAATCTATCAAGTAGTTATAGCCTTACCAAGTTACTTCATTGTGTTGTCTCTCAACCTTGAGATAATATTGAGCTTATGCTAAAATTAGTAATGACTTTTACTTATAGGTGCGATCGTAAGCTGATCATATATTCCCATTGGATTAGGTTACAGTTGATGGAATTCAGTGGCAATAGGTATTCTTAATAGAGGTACCATGATTTCTCATGAAATTGAGACAATATGTTCCCTTGGGTGATCCTAAAGACGTGTGTTCATGGAAACTATGGCCATAGTAGCTTCTTAAGTGGAACTTGACATAGGCTCTTTAAGAGCTAAGACATGTCAATTGAACACATAATAGGAAGATTTGTTATTCAAGGATAGTATAGGTAGCCTTGAAAGGCTAATAGCTTTTATCTTGTTAGACTAAGGACACCAATTCATAGGGAGACTGAACGCAATGGATAGGAAGTCATGGATCTACACATTGTCTTGTTGTTGTTTACATAGGATACTAAAATTCAGTTGATTCTCTATAGTAGGATATTAAATTAACTTCAAAATTGAATTATGAGGGAACCAGTACTCCTCTGTGTCCCAATGGTCCCCTCTTTGAGCTCATATACCTTGTTGGCACGAGTTATTAAGGTTGAATTGACTCTAATTTCACTTTTGTGCATAAGGGCATTTTTTGTAATTATGCAAGGTTTGCATGGGGGTGAGTGAATAAAGTCTCTGGATTGGGCTAATTGATTAATTAGTAGGCTCTATTGGGTTAATTAATCAATTAGGATCTAATTTAAGCTAGATTAAGTGATCTAAGCCCATGTGGGCTCAAGTCACTTAAGCCTAGTTAGGAACCATATAAATATCCCTTAGGGGTTAGGATTTCCATCACTTTTTGTTTTCCAATATCCAAAAAGAAAGAGAGTCAAAGCCTCTACTCTCCTTTCCTTCCCACCGAAAGGGTGCTAAGAACAAGATTGAGTTATCGGGCGAAAGATCGTGAGTTTACGAGACTTCTAACAATTTCAAGGTCGTCATTTTCAACACTTGGAATTTAAGGTTTGGGAGCATCCAAACCTAAAAGTTAGTATTGTAACCTTAAAAGATCAAGTTTTAAAAAATCTCTATTGCTTCCATTTCTTAGATCTAAGATGCCAACAAGCATAGTGAGAGAATACTCAAAGCAAGGCCTGCATATCAATAGAATTAAATAAATAAGAAATAGAGGAAACATGCCTCAATAGCAGACAACGTGCTTTTATAGGAAAAAAAAAAAAAAGTTAGCTCATAAGCAAAATCATGGACACAAAATCATGAAAAAACTTCATAATCTATGCACCATGTGCAAGACTCAAATCAAGAAGCAGAGAAGTGGTAATATAGGGACAATATAAAACAAGATGCAACAAACATGTTCAAAGATTCAAAATAAGTTAGTAGGTATATGCTCAAAAGATAAATTCAAGTAAAATATCAAAACCAAAGGTATGATATAAGATAAAATTAATCTATCATGTAAAACATGTCTACAATGTATATCAAAGGTAAAAAAAAGAGTTCAAAATCTTGCAGAAGGAGTTTGAATTAACAAAAATATACTAGACACACAACAACAGGAACAAACATAGGCATGTAAAAATAAATCTGGAATAAGTAGTTAGAAATGAGATAACATCAAGACAAAAATTCTAAAATACCCTTAATATGTCTATAATTTAACCCAAAAGCTCAAGAAGTCTAATTATGTACCATGTATCCCAGAATTAATCAAACTCGCTATCACTCATAAACAAAGCATAATATCATTACACACAAATATTAAATTATTTCATTATCTTAGGAGTTTGATAAAATAAATAAATAATAATAATAATAATAGCAATAATAAATTATAACCTATTTGAAATGTCTAGAATACATAAAAAATATTTGCAAGGCACAAAAAAACATGAATCATATCAGAATTTAACTAAACATTCCCTAAGTATAGAATAGGATTAGCACAAGCATAACAAGATGAAATTATTTCTTACATAAGGATTTTTTTTGTTTTTTTTTTTTTTTTTTGAGTGAAAGAAATGCCTAAAACCTTATTCGAGAAGTCTATAATATGTGAAAAATGTTAAAACAGTTTAAAAATCCCACAAGCATATTTAATTTTACAAAACTTTTCAAGTATTGAAAACATGGCTGAATTTGGACGTTTTGAAAAACCTGTGTAATTCATTAGCTTAGATGTGGATTTTTATTCAAAATAAAATTTCTTTAGTATATTTAGGAAGTTTAGAATGTCATAAAAACATATTTTATAATTTTTAAATAATCCAAATTCAATTAAACATTTAAGGAGTAAAAAATGTGGCAACGGGGTGTTTTGGTTGAAGACGAGGATGTAAGGCTTTACCAAGGCCCAGTTTAATGTCCATGGATTCATCCACATCCCCGAACACCCAATGATCATGATGAAGTTCATAAGAGTTAGAAATTATTCCATTATTTTCAACTTGTGATATTTTATTCATGTGGATAAAACCATGAGAATAGGAAGAAAAAAAAAACACTAAGATGAATAGAGGAAAAATTGCATACTGGAAGAAAGTGACATCACTTGATATTGAAAATGGAATTTTCCCAAACTAAGATGATTAAGAAAAGAATTTAAAAATTTTGGAATCAAATCTTGTGAAAAATAGCATTGAACCCATTTACAATCATGTATACTTATTTAGAATCTCAAAAATAAGAATCAAGTGCACTTAAAGGAGGAACAAAATAGAAATCAAACTAGGGAAAGCCTCATTTCATGCAATATCTATAGGCTTGAATCAAGTGAAGAACGTGAGATCCGAACAAAGATTAATAGAAAACAAAATTGCTAATACATTCATAGAATCGATAATTAAAGAAAGCACATCATAAGCAAATATCAACAATCTATGTAGCCTCCAATATCCACACCCAATCAACATGTAATCTTTATATCCATAAATTAGAAAAAAAAAAAAAAAAGAAGAAGAAGAAGAAAAAGAAGAAAAAAAAAAAAAAGGAAGAAGAAGAAGATAACTAGAATTTAAAGAAAATTAAGTAAAATTACTTAGAATTACGTCTCTTAAAGGAAAATTTTGATGATGCTTTCTTCAAAGAAAATTCTGGTGGTGTGTTCTTCCATCAGAAAAATTCTAATGGTGCGTTTACTTCTCAAGAAGAATTATGGTTATGTGTTCTTCCAAGAGAAAAATTCTAGTGGTGTTCTCTCAAACAAAAGAAAATTCTAGTGGTGTGTTCTTCTTTGAGAAAAGTTTTGGTTATGTTCTTCTTTCAAAGAAAAATCTGATGGTGCTCTTATTTCTCCAAAGAAAAATCTGATGTTGTTCTTCTTCCTCCAAGAAAAATATGATGGTGTTCTCTTCCTCCGAAGAAAAATATGATGGTGTTCTTTTCCTCCAAAGAAAATCTGATGCTGTTCTTCTTCCTCCAAAGAAATATCTGATGGTGTTCTTACTCCCAAGAAAAATCTAATGGAGTTCTCTTCAAGGAAGTTCCCTCTATGTCCAACTGTGTTCTCCCCAAAGAGAGCTTTCTTCTTGAAAATTCTCATCTCTTATAATCTTCCCTCAATGCCAAAAATGACTCTTAATGAGATTCATCTTCTAGAAAATTTTCAACAGCCCTTAATCTTCCCTCAATGCCAAAAATGTTTCTCAATGAGATTCCTCTTCTAGAAAATTCTCAACAGCGACCTCTCTCGATGCCCCTCACACATACAAAACGTCTCCCCCCAAACAATGCCAAAAACCTCTGCTAAGCTTCTAGAAAATTGTCTCAAATGCTAAGAAGCTTCTATCTCTCAAAATTCCTTATGAAACTCCTTGTTTGCTCCAAAATTACTTATAACCTCTCCTAAAAAAAAAAGAAAAAAAAAGAAAAAAAAACACCAAAGAAACTGAAAAAGGCACATTAAAAAAAATACAAAAATTATGAACCAAGCATAAGGGCTACTAAAAATCACACCAAGGATTCAAAAAAATCCCTCCAAAATGTCTCCAAAAGGGGCCCGAAAGAATAGTGACAAGTTGAGTAATAGTAGACCACCATAGGTGTGATCAACGGCTAAACGGAAAGGGATCCTATGTGTGTACCACAGGAAAGTATAAGGTGAGGGAAAACAATCATGAAATAGCATGTGTTATGGACAAAATATGGGGTTTACACTTAGGTCATTTAATTTAGCCCAAAATGGGTCCTAGTTGATTAATTAACCACATAGAGTCCTTTCATTAATCAATTAGCCCAATCCAAAGACCTTGTTCACTATCCCTTGTGCCACCTTGTGTAATAACCAAGATGCCCTTATGTACAAGAGTGAACCTAAAGCCAATCCAACCTTCATAACTAATGTCATCATGGTATATGAGCTTAGAGTAGGCACCATTGGGACCCATAGGAGTATTGGCCCCCTCGAAATCTGATTTTGAAATTGATTCAACATCCCACTACAAAGAATTAACTATAGTCAAGTACCTTAAGTAAATAACAATGAAACGAAGCTCAAGTCAATGACCTACTATCTGCTACATTCAAACTCCCTATAAATTAGTGTTTGTAATCTAACAAAGTAATGTTATCACCTATTAAGATTACTTCTCCAATCCTTAAGTTATAAGTCTTGCTTATTATACTATCAATTGACATACTCTAACTCTAAGGAGCATATGTCAAATTTCCACTAAAGGAAATGTTATGGTCACAATCTTCTAGATCTCATGTCCTTTGGATACCCAATGGAACACACTATCTCAATCCCATGAGAATCATGGTGCCTTTATTAAGAGTTCCTATTGCCACCAACATTCATTAATAGTGACCTTATCCATAGCGATATGTGACCACTTTAGAGTTTCACCCATAGTTCAAAGCCTTATGTTGACTTTGTCATAAACTCAATATCCTCTCAAGTTTTAGAGTCCATGTAGTATAGTAGCTTAATGAATCAGGATAATTGATAGCTTTATGTCATGATTCTCATAAGCCTTGTCTAGTGTGCATCACATCTATGAGTGCACACACCATGTGAAAAACCATCCCGATAACCGAGACAAGTCATCCCTCCAATTATGAGGTAATGTATTGTAGTCTTAGCTAAATGGATTTCCCATATCCATGAATCAACTATGAACTACTCATCATTCTACTAGGAACCTTTGACTTTGATTTTCTATGCAACTCCTAATGCACTTAAGTCATGTAAAATGCAAGTGACGTGGGTGTGTATGCTCAGCCAATTAATGTATATGAAATAATATAGGGAAACCAAGAAACATAAATAAATAAATTTATAAATGATTCTCCATCTATTACATCATGTCATGCTTTCTAAGGCTCAATCCCAATAGTAAATATCATTGCTTGTAAAATTTGGAAACACCCCTAGTGGAAAAGGCTACCCATGCATGAAAGTATGATTTTTGTATTTATGGTAAAATTCCTCCACTATGAAAAATAAAATAAAATGAAATAAATAAATAAATAAAGATGAAAAAGGGAGAGAAGAAAAATAATCAATTCAATGGGTGTAAATAAAGTTATGTTTTACAGATCAATGTTTTGCCATGTTGAATTGAAATCCGACAAATTATTTTCAAATTGAATGTGTTGAATTGATTTAAAGCCATGTATGATCTAAGGAATAAATTAGATTTGTAAGTCGAACAATTTTATTTAAACGAGTTGAATACCTTGAAATTAGATTCTTTAGACGATTTTATTCTTGTAATAACTTGTATACTCTTGAAAAAATTTAAGAGTTTAATTATGATTAATTAATTTGACTCTTTTACTAATTTTTATAAAGAATCTGCATGATTTAAGTCTTTTTTTAGATGACTCAGAATACTTATGGTTACTCTATATTAAGTTCCAATGTTATTTTAAAGATATTGGCAAGTGAATTAACATCCTTGACTAAATTTATTCTTGGAATTTTTGGGTGATGTTTTGAGTCTCAAAAGGGTGCTAGAGGTACCCCAAAAAAAATAATAATAATAATAAACTATCCAACATTATATAAGTTGTATCAAGCACTCTATCAAGTGTCCATCAAACACTGAGAAAAGCTTGAGAGCTCTAGCATTGCTTTAAGCGTTGGTGTGTGACGCAAAGGGGCAAGGATTCATATAATTGTTTTGGTTTGGGGTTGATATTTATGATCATATTTCATTGCTTTTTTTAGATGAATTAGATTTATCTATTTTTTCAATCAAGATAGATTGTGATTATATTATACCATTTTATTTATTTATTTTTCGCCACATTACTTTCACGGGCATTATTGTTTAAGTGTGTGCAAAATAATAGTTTCCAAAATTCAAGAGTAAAACTTAGCATTATCAATGCATTACACTATTTAAATTAAGTTAGCAAATTTGCTCTATTCATCCTAGTTTAAGCTCTACAAGTTTTCTTGTAATTTATATTACTTTGAATATTCAAGATTATTGCATAATCAACTTAGGATTAAACGGGTAAATATGATTGAGTTAAGTGAGAATAACAATATAAAAGACATAAAATGGACTTATGAAAATTAGGAATAAAATTAATTTGAAAAGAATTTTAAATTAAGAATTTTAAAAAAAAATATTTCCAAATCTTTCCAATTTTTTTTTCAAGATTTGAAAGGGGAATTAAATTAAGAATTTTAAAAGGAAAATATTTCTAAATCAGTTTTAACTTAAGAAAATGATCTTTCCAAATATTTTTAAAATTCTTACATTTCCTAAATTATTTTTTGCTATAATATAATTTCTAAATTGATTCCAAATCCACTAAGTTTTTTCTAATATATATTTGTCTATTGGGAGAGTTCTCTCAAGAACTCATCCATCCCTAGTTTAAGTATGATTCTAGTGGATTAACTTTGTGATCTTTGATCCCATAGGTTTTACATCTACAAAGTCTTTAAAGACTTTGTGGATAGTTTTCCATGTAAAATTCGATCTCTTATTCAATTGATTTCTCTTCTTTTTCTATAATTCATTAAGAAAAATTAAAAAATAAAAATTTTGACTAAAAAAGAATCACTACTTAACCGCTCTATTATCCCATAAGGAAGATCATAAATTTTCAAGCATATATTCAATTTTTCTTTTTTTCCTTTTTAAAAAAATCCCGATTAACACTTGAAAAGTCATGAAAACTCCCATGTTTTAAACATGAAAATGATAAAACTTTCAGTATTAATCAATCGATTGCTTTCAAGAGATCAAATGAAGAGTGTTGGTTAGCGAGATTGGTCTTTGAACTCGAGTTTGGTAAGACGACTTGTGTAATTTAAGTTTGGAGTTTTACATATAAACGATCTTGTCTCATGGTTGTTTGATTTTGTTTAGAGGTATCTCTGTACTTGCACTAACGATGATCAATTAACGTAAATGCAATTGAACATTTTGGGATTAAAATGAAATATTGAACCTGCAATCACATTTGTATGGGGTAAATACAAGATCTGGAGTTTGTGGTTGATCCCAAGAAGACGTTGATTTGGTAGTCAGCCAGTCAAAATATTTTGTGGCTGATCCCAAGAAGACGCAATTAGATAGATAGACTGGAGTTTTGTCCCATTTCAACTTTTTGCCATTTTTTCCAATCACTTTCCCACACTCTGCATGGCTTGGCTGTATGTGGGTTTACTTTGATTCCATTTCCCTTGGGTTCTTCGTTCTCAACAAAAGCAGCTCAACCTCCAAGTCTTCCCGCTAACTACAAATTCCACTTGGTGATGAATATTATGCCGTCTCTATTAAATCATAGCAGACCATTGACTCCAAGTGTGTTTCTTCCTTTTGTCCTTGTTATTAATTCTCTCTAGAACTCTGAGGTCACTCCAAACGTATGCATGCCGAAATAAATAGTGGATGTATAGGTTGTCTTTAGACTGAAGGAAATTGACTCATTGCCTTACTGACAAGTGAGTAAGCAAACCGCGTGATTGTCTTGCACATGGGGTTCCACACGAGAATGCCGCAAAGGAAGATGTAGAATTATGCAACGGAGTTCACACATCAGTCTCTTCAGAATATCCTGTTTCACAGAAAATTGATTTGCCCAGCCCAGGGATATTCTCCTTCTGACCAAAATACTTTTAATTTCAAAAAACAAGTTGTAATATGCATGTCCTTCTCCATGTTTGGATCAATATTGATATCAGCTCCTGCCCCCTCCTGCTGCATTCCGCAACTTGCGGACGACATTTATTTCTATTATATTTTTGTCTTTTATTTAGACAAAGTTTTTCCACCAGGTTTGATATGACAGCTGTGGTATTCACGAAGCAACTAAAACAAATAATTTATCAACTTGGTGATTTTATTACAGAAGTCCACAATTTGTTCCATTCTTCCACTCTCACTGGTTCACTTAATTATTGGATTTCTGAAGACTTGCTTTTTTATTTAATTCCTAATAAAATTTAATTAAACTTAACATTAATGTTTAATAGTGTAAGTATTAAATTATTTATTTTTATATGTTGTAAAAATCAACATCTTAATGTATTAAGAAAAATAATTTTTATATTAATTCTTATTTAATCAAGAAGTAATTTAACATATTTCAAAAAAAATTAAAATAGTAATAATTATTATAATGAATAATTTGTCATTATCATCGTTGCAAAAAATAATTATTATATTTATTTTTATTTTATATATATAAAACAAATATTTAAAATTAATAATTTAAAAAGTAATAGATCGAATGATAAAATCTAAATCAAATTAAAGAAGAAAAAAAAAAGAACAATTCAATTATATCTTTTCAAATACATACATCACATTTTATGTTAATATCTAGACATCATATTTCTTATCATGGTAAAAGCTAAAAATGACAAATTAATTAAATACTTAAAAGAGTTCATTTTCAATTTGATATCGAAATTGTTGCATGTATATTTTTGGTCACATCTTAAAAAAAAAAAAAAAAAAAAAAAAAATTGCCTATAGTTCACATTTGATTTTGATTTGTATTGTCACTTTCCAATTCCACTTCATTGTCATTTCAAAAAATAATCTATGAACAACTAGGATTTATTAAAGAAAATTGTGAATAGAGAAACAAGTCATGACAATTTTTATTTGAATAGTAAACAAATAAGGTGTCATTCTCTTTAATATTGGGAAAAGTGCCTTAATAACACCAAAAAACACATTCAATGACATTTCTTAATATTGCATGACACTTGTTGAACGTCTCATCTTTTCCTACAACTCTACCACCACTACAATAATCACTTAACCAATTGTATACATTAGAATATGGTGTCATAAAACCTCAAGTATGTATATGTTGCATCTATTAAACAATATTTTTCTAGAAAAAAACACTGATTTGAGTATTATTATGACTAAATATAAATCATATTAAATAAAATGAATTTAGAAAATTTACCTAACACTACTACTACTACTACTACAAAAATAATGATGTTTCCTTTCTTGACGCTTTTAAAAAAGTGTCTTCATTTACTTATTATTGTCGTAATCTTGGCCCTTATTTACTATGGTGCTTCTGCAAGTGTCATGGATGGGTAAAGGTTAAAAAATCGGAGTTCTTATTTTAAGTGTCATCGTCTCTATAAGAAAATGTACTTTCGTGACAAAAATTTAGGGGCGAATTCTACTTTTGTCGCTAAAAGTAACTTTTATCAATGAAATTTTAAATATTGTCAATAATGCCTACAAACTTGTCCTAATGAATTTGAAATTTTTGTCGTTGAAAGATGTGGTAAAAAAATTTGGCACTTTTTTTTTTGGTGCAAACACTTTTGTGACGAAAATAAACTATTTCCCTACGAAAATATTTATCACTAATTATAATTTTTGGTGATGAAAATCATTTCCTCACTAAAAATTACAACTTTTTATCTATTTTTGCTTACAAAATGGTTTCGTCGGTAATTATATTATTTCTTGACAAATTGAGTAATTTTGTCATCAAATAATGTTATTAAATTGTGATATTAATAAAGAATATTAATAAATAAGTAGATGATTTATACTATGAAATAATATAATATATATTTGTTGACACTTAATATTTATACTATAATATTTTATTTATATAAATAATAATAAAAATTAAATACTAGAATGTAGATTTATTTAAATTTAAATGTTCTATTATGTAATAATAGTATTGTTATGAAATAACAAAAATGTAAATTATTTAAGCAATTAATATTTATAGTGTAATATGTTATTTATATTTTTATATATAAAAATAATAACAATAGATAATCCAAGATATGTAAGATTACATCCTATGATATAAATTTATTTAAATTTCAATATTATTATATGGTGCTACACATACATAAATACTACTAAATGTTTTTTATTATATTAGGTAAAAGTTATCCATACAAGTCCAATGTAGTATTAAATTTATGTTAGCTATGAATAAGTTATAGTCCTCTAATTCTAATTTGTTTTCATTCAAAATCATACCTTATCCACTCAAGAAGTAAATTTATACTAACATTTAGTTACCTAGTTTAAATTAATAGATTTTTTTTTTTTAATTATTACTTGGTTTTTAAATAATTGGTTAGAATTAAATTTCTCAAATAAATTGTCTAGTGTCTATAAAAACATTCTACCTACATAAAATTCCAAATATTATTTATGTGCACGAAGATATCATATATTATTAATAAATAAATAAGTATAAGTCAAATATTATATGATATAATATATTGCAAGCACTATATGCCTAGCTCTATTTTCATATTTACAAAATAAAAAATGTTTAATATATATAGCACATGTGAAATTCTATATAAATATAAAGTTTTTTTAAAAGTTTTCAACCACATCTTTATTAATAATTGGTTATTTTATTTTTTATTGATCAATTATATATTTATTTTTTTAATTATTAATTACTAATTTATCAAAATTGATTAGTTATTAAGAATAAAATCTTAAATTATACCGCAAAATAGTAACTTCTATGGCTACTAACTTGTAAAGGAGTTTTTTTACTTGTTTGCATTTTTAATCAAATATTTAAAACAAATATAGTTATAAAAATAATTGAAATATATCATAAATTATTATATGATTTATATTTATAGTGTTTCATTATGTTTGATATTTTTGTTTGGAATAGATGAGAAAGGGAAAGAAAAAAAAATGATGTAGAATCCTAATTTCATTTTGATCATTATTTTATTAATGTCTATGAGTATTACACTTTGGCATTCTCCTAACAATGTCTTTCAATTGTAACTTTATTTTATATTTCAAATTTATCACTTTAATCCATAATGAATTGAATTTATTCTAGGTATTAATAAACTATAGTCCTCTAATTGGTTCTCATTCAACATTAGGTTTGTTTAGAGGTGACAAAATTTGATATGACTTGTTAATATGACTTGAATTTAACACCCTTTCATGATTTTGGGTTGAGTATAATTGAGTTCAAGTCAAATTCATGTCGACTTGCATACCTTATTTAATAAATAAATAATGTTGGCCTTATGTGGGGGGGGCTAATGGACTATGGAGAGTAAACTTAAATAATATAAGGTCCTTGTTCTAATCACTAATTGGTTTTCAGAACAAATGGGGGCCTTGTCATAAAATACTCCGTGATTAAGCGTGCTGCAGCCAAAGAAATCTTAGGATGGGTGACCCATTGGAAAGTGCAGAGCACCTCGATCAACAAATGGTATCAGAGCCTGATCACATGTTTGATAAGTGAGCTAGCACTGTGGGTGAATGGCGAAGGCCTGGGGCATGTCCAAGTCAACTAACAGAGACGGTAAGCTATCATCAATGAAATTAATTTGTTACCAAAAATATTTGGCAACAAAAATAAAATTCGTCGGCATTAAATATTGATGACTTTTGGAACAAATTTTATTTTTTTCGTGACAAAAATTCTTACTTTTGTCAATGAAATATTTTGTTAGAAAACACCTTCAGTGACAAAATTTTATTTCATCAAGGAAAACTTTGGGCGATGAAATAAGATTTTTGTCATGAAACTTTTAGCGACGGGCCTAGGGCGACGAACAAGGCATGAAGGAATTTTCGTTGGGGAATGTTTTTGTAGACGAAATTTAGACTTTCAGTGACAAAATATTTTATCGCTGAAAGTCAATTTTCTTATAGTGCGTATGCATGCATTTTTTGCATCCTTGTCACTTTCGAAAAGCGTCATTGATATACATACATTTTTTTTCATCTTTAGCGCTTCTTAAAAGCACCATTATGCAACATAGTAAATATATTTACCTAAATTTTCATTCCTTCCACACCATTTCCCATCCGCTAGAACACAATTTCCCTCCAACAACCTTGGAATCACACAATGGTAAGCATTGAGAGTGTAAAAAAACCCTAAGCCTTCACACACCAATAATGCACTACTGGTCCATGGTTGGAGCTATTAAGCCTTCTTCCCCATGAAGTAACCAAAAGAAAACTAAGATATAAAGCTTCTCATTTCAAAAGCCAAAGATTCAGTCGATGTAGTCGAGATTAGAGGACTAGCTGAAGAGAAAAGTCTACCAATTAAAAGGAGGGTAAGATTTGCATGTGTTAGGATTCCAATGGGTTCTTTTTTTCTTGTAATTTAAATCCTAATTTTTTTTATTTCATCTGCCTTGTTTTTTGGTCTAAACCTATTTTCTCTAAATGAGCAAGGAAAACCTTTAATCCATATTTATTGAAGGACTGTTTTTTAGATAAGGTAATGATCTTTCAATATCCCAAGCAAAAACGTGTGAAACGTTGTAGATTTTCATTGGTATGTAAGATGTGATGGATTTCTCTTTTACTTAATTTTTTTGAAGTGGTTTTTTTTTTTTTTTTAGGTTTTGTGAAGTGCTGGGAATATAGTGTTTTTCATTTCAATATCCCAAACATGATCATGTGAAATCATGTTTTTTCCATTATTTTTCATTTTTTTTCTTTTTTTTATAAGAATTCTAATCATGATCTGTTTTGCTTTCAACATTCATAGTTATTTATAATATTGCAATGACCCATTTTAAATTAAGGTTCCATGATTTTATTTTGGTTATTTTAGGTATTTAGGAATAAGCCAAGTTTGGCAATTACTTGATTTTTTTGATTCCGTGATTTATGCTTTCCATTATCTATGCTTTCCTTTTCTTTTCATTGAGTCTTAGGTATAAAAAGGGACTGGTTTCTAGGTAAAGACAGCAAAAAATTTATTCAATAAAAAAATTCTATTTTTTCGTAGTCTACACTATGTCTTCTTCTTCCTAGTTGTTTCATTGGTATCAAAGCCATGACCTAGCACCAAATGGTGGATGGGACTAGAACACAAGAAGTTTGTCATTTGGAGGATTCCATAAAGAAATTAAAGGAGGGCTTAGATCAGCAATCGATAGAGCTGAAGGAGCTAACTCGTATGATATAGTGATGAACCTCAAAATTGATCAACTAATGGAAAAATCGTTGGTTCCAACAGTTTCCATGGAGGTTAGTAGTTTAGTTCCAACCAAGCCAAGAATAGGTTCCATTTCTGGCATGAATCATTCATAAACCAAATTTTCTAACTTGTATTTTCCAACTTTTGAGGGGGAAATCCTATAAGTTGGGTGTATAAGTGTGAGAGGTTTTTCGAATACAATGAAGTGTTGGAACAGGAAAAGGTTGGGATTGTTTCTATTCATTTAGAGGGTAAGGCTCTAGAATGGTTTCAGGGTTATGAAACTTATGTTAAGGAATTGAATTGGAAGACATTCGTTGTAAATGTTATTGTGTAATTTGGACGAGGAATGTATGACAATTCGATAGGCTAGATTACTAAATTGAGGCAAACCACATCAATACGAATTTATCAAGAGCAATTTGAAGCCTTAATGGCAAGAAATAGAGGCTTAACCGAGGATTTTTTTGTGCAATCTTCATAAGTGGTTTGAGAGATACAATTAAGAATCAAGCCATGATGTTTCAACCTACTACACTGATTCAAGCCTTAGGGTTGGGTTTACTATAAGAGAATACCATGGAGGCAATGATTAAGGAAGCCAAGTTCTCATCAAGGATCACTACTAGCCTGTTACCATGCACACAAGAAATAGGAAGAGGAACCCTTGGACAAATTCCCCAAATCAAAAAAATATCTCAAGTCGAGATGCAGGACAGGAAGGAAAAAAAGCTATGTTACTATTGTGACGAAAAATATGAACCTAGGCATAAGTGTGAAAGGAGACAAATTTATTTATTAGAAGGGAAGGAGGATGGTGAAATAATTGGTGAGAATGATGAGCCCGAAGGACAGGAGGAGGAGCCTCTAGTGTTAGTCCATGCTATTTTAGGAGCCACCTCTCATCAGACCATGCCAATTAGAGGTAATATCAAGAAAAAAGTTATCATCATTTTGATTGACTCTAGAAGTACCCATAATTTTCTTGATGTCATTGTGGTTAAGAGCATGGGTTGTGTAGTACAACAAAACAAGCCTCTAACGGTAGCTATGGCGAATGAAACCAAGATTGCTAGTATGGTTACTTGCAAGCAATTAGTTTGGAGCATGCAAGACAAAGAGTTTAAAGCATATATGAGGTTGATTCCTTTAGGGGGATGTGACATGGTGTTTGGAATACAATGGCTAGCTCAATTAAGGCCAATCTTATGGGATTTCAAAAAATTTATGGATGGAGTTTAAGTAGGATGTAAGGAGAGTGGTGTTACTCGGAACTACAGTGGGTCCCTTGAAGTTAGTTTCGGCCACTCACATAAAGAAGGATCTTAAACATACACCAATAGTGGTTGCTTCCCATATTTTTTCAATGCAATTGGAGTTGATTACCTATGAATCACTTAAGGAGGTTGTAGTACAAGAGATGTCAAAAGAGTTGCAAGGGTTACTGAAAAAATATGAAGGTATATTCCTCGAACCCAAAGGCTTGCCTCCAACAAGACCTCAAGATCATCACATTCCACTGTTGCCTGGAAGTGTTTCCCCAAATATTATACCATATTGGTATCCTTATGTGTTGAAAAGAGAGATTGAGAAAGTAGTTAATGAGTTGCTCACAGTTGGAAGCATCCAAAAGAGCGTTAGCCCTTCTTATTTGCTCGTTTTACTTGCAAGAAAAAAAAGACATGAGTTGGCGAATGTGTGCAGATTATCAGGCACTGAACAACATCACAATCAAGGACAAGTTTCCCATTCCAGTGATCGACAAGCTATTGGATGAATTACATGGGGTTAAGTTCTTTTCCAAGTTGGATTTGAGATTAGCTTACCACCATATTTGAGTACACCCTAATGATATCCACAAAACAACTTTCTGAACTCGTGAAAGGCACTATGAGTTTTTAGTCATACCCTTTGGTTTGACAAATGCTCCATCAACATTCCAGGGTATCATGAATGAGATTTTTTGGCCTTATTTGAGAAATTTTGTGTTATTTTTTTATGACATTTTGGTATTTAGTAAGGGTTGGGTTGAGCATTTGGAGCATTTGGAACATTTGGAGATGGTGTTGAAGGTCTTACTTCAAAACCAATTATATGCTAAGAAATCAAAGTGTTCATTCAGTAAGGAACAATTAGAATATTTGGGACACTTGATTTCTATGCAAATGGTGGAAACTGATCCAACCAAGATTGAATGTATGACACAATGGCTTATACCCAACTCCTTGAAGTCTTTATGAGGATGTTTTGGACTCATAAGTTACTATAGAATATTTATAAAAGATTATTGTAAGATTAGTCAACCCTTAACAGATTTACATAAGAAGGATAGCTTCTTGTTTGAATGAGAAGGTAGAAAATACATTCAACAACCTAAACACAACCATGTGTATGGCTGCTATCTTAGCAACACCTAATTTTCAAAAGGAATTCAAGATCGAATGCAATGCAATAGGTGGGGGAATTGGAATAGTACTATCACAAGAAGGATGACCTATGGCTTACTTGAGTAAAAGGTTGTCACCCAAACATCTTGGCATGTCAGTTTATGAAAAAGATATGATAGCAGTTGTGTATGCAGTTCAAAAATTATGTTCTTATCTTATAGGAAGGCATTTCAAGATATACACTGATCATTTAAGCTTAAAGTACATGTTGGAACAACACATCTCTATCCCAATGCAACAAAATTGGCTCTCTAAGTTCATTGGTTATGATTTTGAAATATGTTTTAGAAGTGAGAAGAAGAATAAGGCCATTGATTCGCTTTCAATAATGAATGAGCCCTCTGAAAAGGCTATAGGGATGGCTATTTCATTTCCATTGACTGACTGGGTGGAACAACTTAAGCAAGAATTGTAGCAAGATGTGGAAATTTAGAAATTAATCCAGGAATTACAAGTAAACTCAACTTCTCACTCTAAGTTTAATTGAGAACATAACTTACTCAAGTATAAGTTAATATTATGGTTAGGCAGGAATTCAAACTTGAAACCCGTTATACTTAAAGAGGCTCACATGGGTGTAGAATGAGGACATTTTGGTATAAAAAAGACTTTGACAAGAATCCAACAAGCTTTTTATTAGAAGAAGATGCACAAAGAAATAGTCGCATTTGTGGCAGAATGCGATGTAGGTCAGAGGAACAAACATGAGAATGTTTCTTACCCTAGGCTACTACAACTGTTACCCATTATGGAGCAAGTTTAGACAAACATATCCATGGATTTTATAGAAGGATTACCCAAGCCACATGGTAAGCAAGTCATATTCATGGTGGTAGATCGATTAAGTATGCTCATTTTATGCCTATGAGCCATTCTTATATTGTTCTCTGGATGTTGCTCAATCGTTCATGGATAATATCTACAAATTACATGGCCTATCAAAGTCAATTGTAAGTGATCGAGATATTTACTTTACTAGTAACTTCTGGCAAGGCTTATTTTCTCAGTTGAATGTTGGTTTAATGAGGAGCACTACTTATCACCCCCAAACTGACAATCAAACAAAAGTGGTTAATAAGTGCTTGGAGCAGTACTTAAGGTGTATGACAGGTGACATACCAAAAGAGTGGACTAAATGGCTTCCTTTGGCCGAGTGGTGGTATAACACTTCCTATCATTTATCTACTCAACTAACACATTTTGAAGTTGTTTATGGCCGACCACCACCCACATGCGCTACTTATATACCTGGCGAGTCTAGTCTGGTTGTTGTTGATCAAAGTCTAAGGGATCGGGATGCCATGATACGACTACTCAAGGCTAACCTTATTCAAGCCCAAGTTAGGATGAAGATGTATGCAGACCAAAAAAGAAGTGAAAGGAGATTTGAAGTAGGAGATATGGTTTTCCTTCGCCTACAACCTTATAAACAAACTACTATGTCATTCAAGGAAATAGGAAGTTGTCACCTCTATTCTTTGGGCCATATAAGGTTATTCAACAGGTTGGACAAGTCGCTTACAAGTTAGAGTTACCAATTGGGTAAAAAATTCTCCTTGTGTTTCATGTTTCTTGCCTAAAGAAAAAAATCGGGTAGTCAATCACTCCTTTCATAAAGTTACCAACAAAACGAGAAGATTGATAGTTGCAACTTGAGCCCACTTTTGTCTTGGATAGGAAAGTGGATAAGCGAAACAATCATCCAATGACACAATGGTTGGTTCAGTGGTCAAATTCCTTTCTGAAAGATGAAATGTGGGAGGATGCATCTAAGTTACAACAAAAGTTTCCTCTATTTCAACCTTAAGGACAAGACTTTTCTGAAATGGCAAGGAATGTAATGACCCATTTTAAATTAGGGTTCCATGATTTTATTTTGATTTTATTTTGGTTATTTTAGGTATTTAGGAATAAGCCAAGTTTGGCAATTGCTTGATATTTTTTATTCCGTGATTTATGCTTTCCATTATCTATGTTTTTCTTTTATTTTCATTGAGTCTTAGGTATAAAAAAGGACTGGTTCCTAGGTAGAAATAGTAGAAAATTTATTCAATAAGAAAATTCTTTTTTTTCATAGTCTACACTATGTCTTTTTCTTCCTGGTTGTTTCAAATATTATTCTAATATAGTTGCAATAAATCCATAATGAGCCCAAAATTTTAGGGCTTCTTGTTTTTTGTTCAATCTTTTATCCAATATACTTAGTATCAAAACACAAGAATGCAAGAAAATATGACAACTTATGTCGGGTAGAATCAATAAAGACATGAAAAGGAAAGGGTTAGCTTTTTTTTTTTTTTTTTTAACAAAAAAAAAAAAAAAAAAAAAGATATAGGTCATAGAAAGAATCTTTTTGGTACACCCACTAATGGTGAATTATTGATATGGGACATAAAGGCATATTGAAACCTATTTGAAAACCATAATGTGAATGCTAAATGGAAAGATGTTTTATTTCTTTGTAATGGTGACCTTGATCAAATGGTCCACACACTTTTGAAACCAATAGAAATTTCGAAGGAAGACACAAGTTCATCACATATAGAAAAACTTTTCCCCTTCTAAGAATTGATTGAAAATATCATTATTATTATTATTATTATTATTATTATTATTATTATTATTATTATTATTATTATTATTAAGAGTAACTCTACTTTTCCTAAAAACCAAACACAAACTTCTTAGGATAAATGCAAACCAATAGAAATTTCTAAGGAAGACACAAGTTCATCACATATAGAAAAACTTTTCCCCTTCTAAGAATTTGATTGAAAATAATTAGGTATAATTTAATCCACCTATATCTATTCATGTCCTTACCAAGGAGAAAGAGAACCAAAATATGAGCTAACTACCTTAAACAAAAAAAATAAAATAAAATAAAAATTCAAGTTTTGGATAATAACTTACCTGACTAAGTTGACCTTGGAAATCATGGACAATTACTTCTTTAATTGAGAATGCATGGCTTGTGATGACAATCAACGTAGATAATAGTAAGAATACTATTGGGAACCTCAAATTACTTTGTTTCCATGCCTTGAATCTCCTAAGGTGCATGCATCTATCCCTAGGGATCTCTTGATTTAACATAACGAAAAAAAATGGTTTCAAAAACTATATTAGGATAAAGATATAGAGAAAAAGTGCTCATACCTATGATTCGGATTTTCTTAGATCAAAATCCATTACATGAAGAAGTCTAAAGAGTTTAGAGGTCTCGTACACCCAAGATCTTCCACTCGATGACTCGAACTACGATCTTGGCACTCTAAAGTATGGGCTTTGGAAATGAGGAGACTATGGCTCTATCTCTCTTTGTGGAGGTGGAAGACAACTCTCACCAAAAGTAATTAGGAAACTCTAACCTACAAAGGGATATTTATAGGGTTACCCATTGGGCTTAAGTGACTTAAGCCCATCAAGTTTTGATTACTTAATCTAGCTTAAAACGGGTTCTAATTAATTAATTAACTATATAGGACCATCTAATTAATCAATTAGCCTAAACCAAAGACCTTTTTTACTATCCCTTGCGCAACCTTGTGTAATTACCAAAATACCCTTACACATAAGAATGAACCTAGAGCTAATTCAACCCTCATAAATCATGTCATCATTGTATATGAGCTCAAAGTAGAGACAATTAGGACCCATAGTAGTATTGGCTCCTTCAAAATCCAATTATAAAGTTGATTCAACATTCCACTAAAGATAATCAATTGCACTCCAATACCCTATGTAAATAACAATGAGACGAAGTTTAGGTTCGTGATCTACTATCCACTGCATGCAAACTCCCTATGAATTGTTGTTTGTAATATAACAAGCTAGTGCTATCACCTATAAAGATCACCTCTCAAATCTTAGAGTTACAGATGTCACTTATTATGTGAGCAACTGACATACTCTAGCTCTAAGGAGCATATGTCAAATTCTAT
Organism: Vitis cinerea var. helleri x Vitis riparia; assembly: GCA_946000715.1. NCBI lineage: Eukaryota > Viridiplantae > Streptophyta > Magnoliopsida > Vitales > Vitaceae > Vitis > Vitis cinerea var. helleri x Vitis riparia. The sequence goes on along the minus strand of OX254005.1, from coordinate 13,645,904 downwards.
TAAAGGAATTACTATGACCACATATTTCATGATCACATGTCTTTTGGATCATTCAAAGAGACACATTGTCTCAATCCCTTGAGATATCATGGTGCCTCTATTAAGAATACCTATTGCCACCAACCTTCATCAACAGTGACCCATGATAGCTTGGTAAATCATGATAATTGATAACCTTGCGTTATGATTCACTGTAAGTCCCGTCCAATGTACATCACATACACTAGTGCACCCACCATGGGAAACTCATCTAGATAGCCAAGACAAGTCATCCCTCTAATTAGGAGGTGGTGTACTTTAGTTTCTACTGGATTGCCTAAATCCATGAATCGATTGTGGACAACTTATCTACTTATGAGGAACCCATGACTCGTATTTTCTATACAACTCCTAATGTACACAAGTCATGTATAGTGTAAGAGACATGGGTTGAATGCTCAAATCAATGTCAATACTATTAAGATAAACCCTCAAAAGCATAACATGATGTAATAAATTTGCAATTTGTTATTTAATTTATGATGCTCCAGTTTCACTTTTATCTATCCTTATTCCATGTATTATACCTTATAAGCATTCTTACCTGCATCTTTTGCATTGTACATGAATTAGGTGTATTAGGAATTGCATAGAATATCTAAGTTATGGGTTCCTTACAAATACATGACTCGTTCACAATCGATTCATAAGTCTAGGTCATCCATTAGAGGTTGTAGTGCACTACCTCCTAATTAGAGGATGGTTGATCTTTGGCCATCGGGATGGGTTTCCCATGGTGAGTGCACTAGTGTGTATGGTTACACATTGGACAAGACCTATAGTGAGTCATGACTTAAGGTTGTCAAGCAGTCATGACCTCACCAAGTTGCTTCATTGTGTTGTCTCTCAACCTTGAGAGAATATTGAGTTTTTGCTAAAGTTAGTAATGTCTTTAACCCACGGGTGAGATCATAAGTTGATCATATATTCCCTATGGATTTGGTCACTATTGATGGAAGTCGGTAGAAATAGTATTCTCAATAGAGGTACCATGATATCTCATGGGATTGAGACAGTGTATCCTATTGGATGATCCTAAGGCTGTGTGGTCATGGAAATTATGGTCATAGTAGTTCCTTAACTGAACTTGACATAGTCTTTTTAAGAGTTAAGACATGTTAGTTAAATACACAATAGAAAGATTTGTAACTCAAGGATAGTAAAGGTAGTCTTGAAAGGTCAGATAGCTTTCACTTTTTTAGATTATGGACATCGGTTCATGGGGAGTTTGAACACAATGGATAGTAGGTCACGTACCCGAGCACGTAGTATCTCATTGTTATTTACATAAGATATTGGAGTTGAATTGATTATCTATGGTGGGATTTTGAATAAACTGCAAAATTGGATTCCAAGGGAGCCAATACTCTTATGGGTCCTAACGATCCCCACTCTGAGCTCATATACCTTGTTGACATGGATTATGAAGGTCGGATTGGCTCTAAGTTCACTTTTAGGCATATGGGTGTTTTGGTAATTACACAAGGTTGCATAAGGATAAGTGAACAAGGTCTCTGGATTAGGCTAATTGATTAATTAGTAAGTCCTATTGGATTACTTAATTAATTAGGACTCATTTTGGGCTAGATTAAGTGACCAAAGCCTATGTAGGATTAAGTCACTTAATCCCAATTAGGAACCCCCCCCCCCCATAGGGGTTGAGTCATCAAGCGAAAGATCGTGGGTTCACAAGACTTCCAACAACTTCAATATTAATAATTTATTATTTATCTAATCAAATAAATTTAAAAGGATAAATATAAAAAAATTAAAAGTGAAGTGATAGAAAATTTTTAAAATAGAATTAATAAGATAATGATAATACATTTAATATTAAAACTATAATTTATTTAATTCAAATGAATTCAATAATGTAAAATAAATTATGTTGCATACATGAATTTTTAATATTTATATTTTTTGTATTTAATTATCATATAAATGATATTAAAAAAATACTTGTTAAGAAAATTGTAATGGTTTCTTTTATATATTTGTTAATTACTTAATTAAATTTTAAAATAACATAATTAGAATTTATTTATTTATTTATTAATAATGAACTTTAACATATTTATTATGTATATAAATTAACAAAAGAGAAGATGTTCCAGTGGTAACTAAGCTTAAACCTAAGTCCTTTGGTCGGAGTTCAAATCTTGGTAGTAGCAGGGAAAAAATGTGCGTATTTAAAATTGAGATGGAGGGCGGGTGGGCGTTGCAGGCGTGTTGACTGGAGGCGTTGACTTCCCAAAATTCCAAAAAAATCGCTGAAAAATCATTTCAAACCTTGGTCCTATTAGGAATAATGAGTGGATATTAATCCATTTCCTGATTATTGCTTTGGTCTAATGTCAAACATATACTCAACTATCCTTGGGATTATATGTTTGTGAGTCTTTGTGATGAGTGGTTACTCCTTTCGTATTGGGAAGTTGGACTTTCAATCTAATGAGGACTTTCACAGGTTTACCTATCTGGGTATGTGTACTCTTTAAGTGGTTTTTGTTGCTTCTATGGAAACAAAGATAACCTTTTGACATATGGGTAGTTCCCTTGGCTATATTGTCAAAAATCCTATCATATGATAATAGTGAGATGGTGGCATGATCTAAAAAATAGAAATACTACTAGAAAAGGAAACATATAAAGAGGAAGTGTTACCTTATTGTGAGATAATACAGGAAGGGGATATGACTATGGAGTAGAATCTTTTTGCCATGCCTAATCTACTTTTGGGGCTGGTGGGAGTTTTCTAGGATTGAGCTCCTAAAAGAAAGACATGACATAACAAAGTTAGACTTAACTATGCTCTTACTATCCTTTTGGTGTATTGACATTGATTTGAGCATTCAACCCATGTCTCTTACATTGTACATTACTTAGGTGCATTAGGAGTTTTATGAAAGATACAAGTCATGAGTTCCTTGTAAGTAGGTAAATTGTCCACAATCGGTTCATGGATTTGGGCAATCCAGTAGAAACTGTAGGGCATCACCTTCTAATTAGAGGGAGGATGACTTATCTTGGCTCATCAAGATAGTTCCCATGGTGAGAGCACTAGTGTATGTGATGTATCACATACACACTAGTGCACTCATCATGGAAAAATCCAAATGGCTAAGACAAGTCATCTCTCCAATTAAGAGGTGCTGCACTACAGTTTCTCTTAGATTGCCCAAATCTATGAACTGTGAACTAACTATGGATAACTTATCTACTTACAAGGAACCCATGATTGATATCTTCTATGCAAATCCCAATGCACCTAAGTCATGAACAATATAAGAGATATAGGTTGAATGCTCAAATCAATGTCAATGCATGAAAGGGATAGCAAGAGGATAGTCAAACCTGACTTTGTTACATCATATCTTACTTTTAGGGGCTCAATCCTAATAAGTAAATGTCTCTTGACCTACATCTAAGAGGGAAAAAGGATAAGGTGTGTTCACAACTTAGTAGGAGAGTTTATATTCATCCTGTGTATATTCTTAAAAACTTGAATCCAATTGGAACAAACATACAACAACATGCACTGGAAACTTTTTATTTTTATATATAATCCTAAGAAAATATGCATTAATGACAAATATGCATTAATGACAAATATGCGTAAGTGTTGCAGATGGTTCATCTTTGCATTGCCTCATCCATTCTCTCACTTATAATGAGTCTCCCACCAATGTATATATATTTGTCCATACTCCAAAAGAATGACTATTTTTTGGGTACCACCCAAGGATAGGCCATATCTCATGTCTTTTAAGACTAATCCCCAAAGGTAGGGCCAACCTCGTGTCTTTTGGGACTAAAACCCAAGGGCAGGACCAACCTCATATCTTTAAGGACTAAAACCTAAGGACATGACCAACCCCATACACACGTATTAGAGTGTCTTCCTTAATGGCTTTAGGGATTTTCACCTAAGGACCAACGATCCCACATAAACAATATATCCAAATATAATGCTACAACTTTTCATAGATACTTTTCATAGTCAATCTATTCACTAAATATTATCTTTCATTGCTCCATGCCATTCTTGAAATGTAACCAAATTATGAACCATCTCAAAATACTAAATTAGTAATTCCTCATACAAATTCATAACCAAACCATATCACAACAATTTAAAACAATTATGCAAATACACTAAAAACACCATGGCACTTTGAAATGCTTCATAAAATTATATAAAAATATATGAATTTTCAACAAATACTTTAAGAAAAGAAAATAAGGATACACAATAGAATGATATAAATTTTCCTACCTTACAGTCATGGACTTAGTCGTTTACTAAGCTCGTGCGGCACTTAGACAAGTCAAGACGCTTGATCTTGCTAAGTCAGCCTTACTCCCAATGCTTAGCTTGCTAGGCTAAGACACTTGTGACTCGAAAGTTATAGAAGGCGTAGTAGGCAACTCTTAGAGAATAGAAGCTCTTATTACTCAAGGAAGCCTTTACAAGTGCTTTGAGGACTCACTTGCTTGGTTAGGAAGTGATTTGGGTAGTGCCTTGGCCAAATGAGGCCCTTACCTATTTATAGGCACCAATGGAACTCTCTGGAACCTTAGAGGGTTCCTTACAAATCAAGAAGATTCTAGAATACCCAACACAATTCTATGTACAACCCTATGTACAAGAGATCTCTAGAATTCTCTAGAAAGCCTTGGACTCCTCTCATGCCTTCCACCATAATGTAGAAATGTGTGGACATCTCTAGGCATCTCTAGAACCTTCCACACTCTTCCCTCCAATGGCTTAGTGTAGATGGCTCTAGGAGTCTCCAGAAGCTTCCTAGGCTCTATATAAACCCATGAGGAGGCTCATTTGAAGCATCCTGTGACACTCTCCCCTACCTATGCCGTCGACGTCCTCGTCGTTGCCTCTTTCTGAAACCTCTCGATGTGTTTCTAGAACCTTCTCAAGGCATCTGCATGTTCCCAGCTTACCTGTCTCCTAGGTAGTCCTTTCCATCAGACTAGATACTCTATCACAGGAAGGACCCCTTGTCTCTTGGTGACCCATTTAGCCAGGATATTTTTCACCTCTTTTTCTCGTGAGGCCTCGGATGGATGCAGATCCCTGCACTTTTGATGCTTGGAGTGCTGCTTCCTCTTATCCATCAAGTCCAACTTTCCTTTGGTGACTTTGTCGATGTGTGTGCGAGCTACCTCAATTCGCTTCCCTTTTGCCTCATTTACTTACACCCTTGAAAGTAAGGAAGTCTTAGGCGTACTAGGCTTTGGGTTGAATTGGAAGGCACCTAGTAGCTGCATCGAGCCCATATGTGCTTCATCCTCCTGTTCCCTCTCCTCGATCATGGCATTAAGTGCCTTCCTCTTTGGACAATCTCGTGCCCAATGTGGACCGTCACATAGGAAGCATTTGATTTTAAGCGTAAACTCCTTCCTTTCTGCCTTACCCCTTCCTTCTCGGACGTTAGGCGTCTTGCCTGATCCCATTCTAAGAGCATTGTGGTCCTTTGAGACCTCGTCTCCCCCACTCGAGGCAAGGCTATCCTCCAAAGACTCAATCTTGGAGGAGTCTCCCCTCTTGTAGTCCGTTAAAGACTCTACTAATGCCATAGCAGTGGTTAAGTCTTGAATGCCTCGACGCCTTAATTCCTGCTTGGCCCACCCTTGTAGGTTATCCATGAAGTTGAATAGCAACTCCTCCTCAATCATGTTAGGAATCTCAAGCATGAGTGAAGAGAATTCCTTGACATAGTTATCTATCGAGCCTATGTGCTTGAGACACCTCATGTTTTTCCTAGCCAGGTAAGCCACGTCCTCAGGGTAGAACTGCCTCTTAATCTCCCTCTTGAAGTCCTCCCACGTCTCTATGGTGCAAATGTCTTTCTCCATATCGGCAAACCTCTGACACCACCATAGAGTAGTTGTGTCAGTAAGGTAGAGGGTTGCAGTTCTTACCTTAGTCACCTCATCAGTCAATGCGATAACCTCGAAGTATCGCTCCATATGCCATAAGAAGTTATCCAACTCCTTGGCATCCTGCTTGCCACTAAGCCCATGTGGCTTCGGCACCTCCACTCTAGATGCCTCCTGTGTAGCCATGACCTGTGCCGACACAACAGCCTTGTAAATGGCCTACTCCTGCCTAACCTCCTGGTCTCGAGACTCCATTCGAGTGGCCAAGGCCTCTATCCTTAACTCCATGCTAGCAAGCATGCTCAAGACCTTTTCTTAGAAGGACACAAACTCCTCGTGCGACACTGGATGAACCTATGAGAGTAGCACCCTCTCACGAAGGTCTTGGATCTGCTCCCTTAGATCCTCTAAGCCCTTCTCCATGCCTTGCTCGATCAAGTCCAACTCCTCCCAAGTGTCCACCATGGCTAGCTTCACCTTAGCTAACCTTGCCTCCATGTTGGCAACAACATCATGAGATTTATCCTTCTTGCCCCTGTCCCATGCAGTAGTCTCAGTCTCCCTCCCACGGGTTTGCTCGCTAGTCTCCTCCACGTTAGAGCCCGACATGCTTCCTTTACTATGCCCACTACGTTGCCACGCTCTGATACCACTTGTCATGGACTTAGTCGTTTACTAAGCTCGTACGACACTTACACAAGTCAAGACGCTTGATCTTGCTAAGTCAACCTTACTCCTAATGCTTAACTTACTAGGCTAAGACACTTGTGACTCGGAAGTTGTAGAAGGCGTAGTAGGCAACTCTTAGAGAATAGAAGCTCTTATTTCTCAAGGAAGCCTTTACAAGTGCTTTAAGGACTCACTTGCTTGGTTAGAAAGTGATTTGGGTTGTGCCTTGGCCAAATGAGGCTCTCACCTATTTATAGGTACCAATGGAACTCTCTGGAACCTTAGAGGGTTCTTTACAAATCAAGAAGATTCTAGAATACCCTACACAATTCTATGTACAACCCTATGTACAAGAGATCTCTAGAATTCTCTAGAAAGCCTTAGACTCCTCTCATGTCTTCCACCATAGTGTAGAGATGTGTGGACATCTCTAGGCATCTCTAGAACCTTCCACACTCTTCCCTCCAATGGCTTAGTGTAGATGGCTCTAGAAGTCTATAGAAGCTTCCTGGGCTCTATATAAACCCATGAGGAGGCTCATTTGAAGCATCCTGTGACATTACGCCAATTTCTCCTTTAGAACTCTTCTATGTAGACTATCACCCTTAGTTATCACAAGTATGGTTTGAAGTTTTCCCTTTTTGCTAATTTCAACAATTTAACATTAATAATTTTGTCTCCACTTTCTCTATTCTACATGCCTGCAAGTTTTAAGTAAAAATTAAGGTAAGTAAATGACCTTCCTTATGCATACTAATATACCTCAATCAATTAGCATGCTCAAATTATTCTGATTATTCCTAAGCCTAATCAATTAACATGCTCCAAATGTACAAAGAAACCCAAATAAATCACATAAATCATCAACCTATTTATTATTATTTCAACCAACTTTTGATTTTATTAATTGAAGCAAACTACACCAATAAGCATATTGCTTCTTCCTTTAAAAAGATACTTAAACTAAAATACTTAAAACCCTAGTTAACTTTAATCAAAACATGATTATAACTTATTAAATTTAGTTTTTAAATAAACTTTATCATCTATTTATTGTAGGGGAATGTTTGGAATTCAGATATATTACCAAAACACTAACCTTTGTCTCCTTTTCCCCATATTTTTTTTTCACTTTCTCTCTAATTTCTCTCTCTAAGCCCAACAGTTTTCTGTAGAGATTAGGGCTACAAATGAAACCTAATAGCCCTATATATGGTCTAAAGCAAGCATGAAGTGGTAAGTTCTAAGGGTGGAAGTTTTAAGATTGACACAAATCATTATTTTCTAAATTGCACTTTAGTCCCTCCACTTATAGTTTTTATGCTTTTACAATCCTTCAAGTCCCCTTAGTTAAAATTAGCCCCATTGAGTTACTACACGAGCTTTAAGTTACAAATTAATTGTACTTTACCTTAATCAAATTTTAACTCATAATTAAATATGATCAACGTTAAACTGGTTTTAACCTCTAATTAAATATATTCAAGGTTATTATTAAAATAATCATTATTATTTATTTATTTAATTACTACTAGGTATCATTGGAGCAATAAGCTCAAAAGACTTGACAAGAAGTTAATTAAGTTTTGAATTGCTAATTTTCATTACACTCAGGTGGTGTTTGTTTTTTTACTTAATTCTAAATGAAACCTTAATGCTTAATAGTGTTAAATATTAAGTTGTTTGTTTTTTGTAGTATTTTATTTCTATTAAGTATTAAAAAGTAAAGAAAAATCAATATGTTATTTTTTCTATTTAGAAAAAGCTAAATATTTTGGATTTTTTTATTCAGTAAAAAGTTTATAATAAGTCATGAAAAAATAGAAAAACAAACAATCTAAATTATGAAAATAAAATTGTTTTCAACAAAAAACCAAAAAAAACAAACACCTTCTTAGTGAAATGATTTAAAAAGAGAATTCAGCTCATAATAAGATTGTTACAAAAGTTACTGAACAATACAGACTTATAACAACACCAAACGCCTCTAACTCATAACGAAAAAATCAGATTCTGGTCTTACTACAACTTTTCCTTAACACAGTTGATCGTTAGACAAATCATAACTAGAAAACTTGCCAGATTATGCTTAGTTAATACCTCACTTGATCTTAGTGAAGCGTCGTAAAGTTGAAATCTGGTATTAGAATTAGGAGCTCTCACCCTCGGTTCTCTCTTTCGTACTCGCCCATCCATTCTTCGAATTAATTATTCCTTTGTTTCGGAATCAAATCATTCCTTTTTTTCTTTTTCTTCTATATACTGGTCTGCACATGTATGCTCTAAACAATTTATCACTTCTCAAGCATCCAAATGCTTAAGATATATAATTAAAAACAACCATTATATACATATCCACGTTCTTTACAACTAAAATAATTACTAGTATTTGAAATGTCTTGCTTTTAAGGCATGCGGCTCTCAGACCATCAAGCTTTCTATTTCAAACTGAAGATGACTTTATTAGCTACCCATACAAGGCAAAGTAATGAAAATTAATTGGGTGACAGGAGCAAAGCTCAAAAGTTCAACTTAATACAAAACAAGCCAACAATATATTATCACTTATGTTCCTATCAACCTTCAAGTATATAACTTATTTAAGATACTCATTTGGAACAAATAATATTATTCAATTGCTGATGAACATATAGCAAAAAGAAAGAAAAAAGAAAATAGAAAAACTGCCATTTCTGAGTTTATTCCTTATGGCTGAAGCAGCTTGACCTTTGGGGGCATGCCAAATACAGCTAGTGCTTTTAATAATAATCATAATAATAAATCTCAATCATAAGTAAATGACCCCATTAGATTTGAGTGCTCTCGAATGAAAATTCAGCCCTATTAATGTACCGGTTGGACCATCATGGGCGTCAAGTTGATTAATCAAAATTGCCATATTTAATTAGATGGACTTTGGGGGGAGGGGGTGTGGAAAAATGGAAAATCTTCTGGACCCAGAAAAACGATTTAATTTTTTTGTTGGTTTTAAATTAGAAATTTTCCCCTTTTTTTTTTTTTTTTTTTTCTGTTAATCATTTCTATTGAAGTCGTTATCGTTTTACATATTAAAAAAGGATATGGGTGTGGCTTACTTTTACTCTCTATCTCACGCTTGAAACTGAAGCAAAGGAGGTGGATGAGGTGGGCTTTTCTGAAGAAGACATGGCACGTGTGGGACGCGTCAGCCTTGGTGATCAACACGTGTAAGACGTAGAAAATTTGCCCAGACAAGACAAAGAAAAATATAAAACACAGGAAAATTGAGAGAAGTCGGAGCCGTGTACTTCTAGAGGGGGTTGATTATAATATAAATAAGAGGGCGTGGTGGTGGTAATGGTGGTGGTGGTGGTGGTGGTGATGTTTATTCTTTTAAGTTAGTAGCTATATATCCCTGAAAACCCCTCTCCCTCACTGATTGTTGTTCAAAGTTTTGATTGGAGATGGGAAGGCAACCTTGCTGTGACAAAGTTGGGTTGAAGAAGGGACCATGGACGGCTGAAGAGGACAAGAAGCTCATCAACTTCATTCTCACCAATGGCCAATGCTGTTGGAGAGCTGTTCCTAAGCTTGCAGGTCTCCCACATTATTCTTATTTCTCTTTTGCTACCAGCAAATCTCTACCACATGGAAATACAATTTCTAAAGCTGCTTTTCCTCCTGATTTTTTTGGGTGGAAGCAAACCCAATCTGCCGAAAAGCTTGCAGTCATATTAATTTAAAATTTACCAGATGAATGAACCGAAATTTCAAAGTACAAAGAAGGAGATAATCACCTTTTCAAATGCCTTTATTTTTCTCTCATAAACTAATTGCGATTATGGTGGGTATCATTGCAGGCCTGTTAAGGTGTGGGAAGAGTTGCAGGCTAAGATGGACAAACTATCTGAGGCCAGACTTGAAAAGAGGTCTGTTGTCAGATTTTGAAGAGCAGATGGTTATTGATCTCCATGCTCAACTCGGCAACAGGTTTATATTTCCCTTTTCTTTAGGCTATGAACCCCTCCTTTTTCTTTATCTATTCTGCCCTTTCCCTCTCTGTCTACCCACTGGGATCATCTGGGATCATCTGTAATCAACTCATTTCAATGCTGAATTTGGGAAAGGCTACCAAGTTTATCTGTGGGTGTGTTGGGAAAAAAATGAAAGGCAGGTCTCATTTCCCCTCACCATCTCTGAAAATATTGCTACTTCTGATTGTGCGTCTGAAATGAATACTTTCTTCTCCTTTTTGCTAGTTGGGTTCAAATGAGGGAGTTTTGTTATGGTGAAATTTGTTTTATTTATTTTAGTATCACGGGGAAGATCAAATGAATGGCTGGGGTTTTTATTTTATTCTTGTGTCCTTTTGGATGAGCCACGGAATCCCACATCACTCCGAGACTGATATTAGTCCAAAGGTGCTTGCCCAGTGCGGTTCGGCTGTTACAAAATTTTCCTTTTAAAAAAAATATAAAAATAAAACCAATACCAAACCTTTATCTATTTATCTTGTGGGAAAAATCAGTAGTATTTTTCTTTTTTGTCCCTGAAATTAATTCCAAAACATATCCATGTGAAATCCTTCTTCAATTTTAATTTATATGTTTGTCTTTTCAACGTGGATTTGCAGATGGTCCAAGATTGCTTCTCATCTACCAGGAAGAACCGATAACGAAATCAAGAACCATTGGAATACCCACATCAAGAAAAAGCTTAAAAAGATGGGTATTGATCCTCTGACCCACAAGCCATTAATCCCCGCTGCAACTGCCCAACCTCAACAACAGCAATGCCAACAAAAAGAAGAAGAACGTTCTGTGACTAGCAGTACTGATCCTGAAATGGAAAAAACCAAGGAATCTGAGACACCATTAGAATCATCAATTGTTGAGAGCAAAGAAGAAGACAAGAGCATGTCAAGCCCGCTTGAGAACTCCATGGAAATCATGAATGGCTTCTGTACAGATGAAGTTCCATTGATTCAACCCCATGAGATTCTGGTTCCATGTGATCCCACTTCATCAACTTCTTCATCCTCATCTTCTTCTTCATCTGCTTCGTCCATGATCCTTGAAGACTTGCAGTTTTTCGATTTTGACTGGCATTGCGACTACAACAACGATTTGGGCTTCTGGGATGATGCCTTCACTAGTTGGGATTTGTTCATTGAGGATGATGGTGACAGAAAGCTTACTCTTGACCCTCCCGTCCCCCACTATCAAAGACTGCCTGTGGATCCAGAATCTCGTTATTCTGAGCAGCTCTTGTGATTTCAAAATTTTTGTCCTTGTAATTTGCTTGGTAGTTGTTAAAAGAGAAACAATAAAGAAAAAAAAAAATCAGGACCGTGGAAAAAAAAAAAAAACCATCTTTGATTTTTTCTCCTTCTCTTTTTTGTCTTTTTTTTTTTTTTTTTTTTTTTTTTCTTTTCCTCTCTTTTGAAAAAAAAAATAATAATAATAAAACTTTTGTATATGAATGAATGCAATTATTTTGGCTTTATAATTTATGTACTTTGTGCCTCATTTTCTCCATTTAATAATAATAAGAAAAATAAGAGAATTCTATAAATAATCTTCTTTCCTCTTCAGTTTCATGCAGAGGGCAATTGCTTCTCTTTTCAATTTTATCCATTGACTTGGATTTTGTCCGGCAATTATAATGTTTATCAGAGGGATATTTTAATTTTTAACTATTTTTTTCATTGAATATTTTTCATTTTAATTTTAATAAAAAATTAAGGTGTGGTTTACATAAATTTTTATTTTATTTAACAATATTAACCATTTTTTAACATTTATAAATAATAAAGATGTTTTTTTATATTTTTTAATTTTAAAATAAAAATAAATATATATTTTATTATTATACATCAACAAATAGAAAAAAAATTATGATTTAGTGACGGTTAGTGGAAGAGTTTTGATGATTGATCAATGTTCGGCACCAATGTTGTTCGTGCCTACTTGTGAACATTGTGAGTGCTAATTTTTTATTTTTTATTTTTGTTTAAAAAGTTGAAAATCAAACCATTTTTTGTCTCTATTTTTCTAATTCTTATTATCAAATTTTAAAAGCACAAGATGGCTTAACAAACATTATTTATGTATGCTAGCTCTAAGGCGGTGTTTGGATACATTTTTTATTTTCTATGTTTAAAAAATAAAAATTAAAGATAACATGCTAACACTATTGACTAAATATAATATGGAAGAAAATAGAAGATGAAATAAGGTATTTCATATTTGATTGGATGCGATGAAGTAACTTATTTCATTACTTATCATATCTAATGCTTAATCAAATATGAAATTCGATAAAGAGTGAAATATATCACTCAACCTCTCTTTCATATCCCCTATATATAATAACAATAAATTTATTATTTTGTTAATTTCTAAATTTTATATTACTTATTTATAAATATATGTATGTATGTATATACGAAATGTATTAAAAAATAATAATAATATATATTATTAATATTTAGTATATACTTTTTTTTACATGTTTAGTGGCCTAAGATAATTTTTTTTTTTTTATAAATTTTAAACATTTTAATTATGGATATTATTAACAAGAATTTTTTTTGTTTACTAAATTTTAAATTAAAAATATAAATAATATTCAACATTAGAGAAATTTCATACTTGTTTTATAACAATTATTTGGCAAGCAATATAATTTATTTTAAATAAATATCAAACTTTCAAATATAAATATGATGTAACATATCTCATTTACAATTTTTTTTTCATTAAATATAACATACATATATTATCCAATGGAACATAACATCTCATCATATACTTATCTTTTTCTCATTAAACAAATATAACAAAAGCTTTTGCATTTTATGAAAAAGAAAAATTACTACCATTATATTTTGCTTATAAAAACACAATATATATATATATATATATATATATATATATATATATATATATATATTAATTTTAATAAATAAAAAAATAGATGTTCAAATTTTTTAGAAGTGTAAGATGTCAAGCCTCTTTGAAACAATGGTAAAGTTTTTAACAAAACTTAAATATAAAGGCTCTAACTAAAGTTAACAAACCCCAAGGTTATGTTTGGTTGGCCTAAAATTTGAGGAAAAATGCGAAGAAAGGATAACAAAGAAGAAAAGTCAAAGGAAGGAAAATGTGATAGAAACTAAAAAATATATTTAAAGCTAATAATTTTTTTTTTATATATGTTTCTTCAAATTCATTTCACTTATTTTGACCTCTTGATATAAAGATTAAGACTATGTTTGGTTATTGAAAGGTATTAAGAAAAGAAGAAAAGTATTAAGGAAAATGATTTTCTCATATTTGGTTTCATCATTAAAAAGTATAAAATAAAATAAAATATAATTAAAATTGATTAAAAATGTATATATTTTAAAATTATTTAATTTTTATATAATAACAAGAAATGTAGAAAATGAGTTTGAAGAAGTATATAAATTTTAACCTTTTTTTTCTTCCTTTTTGCTTTTCTTCTACTTTTCCTCTCTATTTTTTTTTCTTCATATTTTCCTTTAAATTTTTCAAGAACCAAACATAGCATAAATAATTTGAAAATATATAAACTTAATTAGTTTAAATTATATTTTATTTTTTATTTTTTTTATGGAATATATAACTAAATATAAGAAAATCATTTTCCTTAACTACTTTTTTTATAATACTTTCTCGAAACAAACACAAGCTTAAGATTGAAAAAATTCAACTAATAATAATTTGGAGTTGGCTCAAATAATATGATTGTTTTTCAATTGGTGCACCTTCTCTAAAGTATAGCCATGGAAATATGGTGGATTCTTAGACTTTAGGAAAAATGTTTACAAGTCAATGAAATAGAAGACAAAAGGGAATTCAGAAATGGGAAAAAGGAGTGGTCCCGAAAAAGCCAAAAAAAAAGTTTGGAATTATATGTTAGATTCTAAGGTTTTCAACTATTAATAAATAGTCAAAAAGATGTTATACTTATAATAACTAAGATAGTGTTTGTTTTTTTTACTTTTTGCTCAAAATAAATATATTTTCAGAATTTAGGTTGTTTGTTTTTCTACTTTTTCATAACTTATTATAAACTTTTTAGTAAAAGAAAAAACCAAAATATGTAATTTTTTCTAAATAGAAAAAATAACATATTGGTTTTTCTTTACTTTTTAATACTTAATATGAATAAAATACTATAAAAACAAACAACCTAATATTTAACACTATTAAGAATTAAGGTTATATTTAGAATTAAGTAAAAAAACAAACACCATCTAACACTTATTTTTTTTAAAAAAAATATCCGGAAGAAGTGGTTAGACTTACATGTTTGATTTTGGAATTTTCAATTATTAACAGGGAACTGTCTTTTATTATCAAATAAGCAATTCAGAGTGACAAAATTAAGTAGGATAATAACAACTTGGGCAGGAATAAGTGGGGAGACTTGGTCAATTGAAAGCACTTTTGTGTCAATTCTGGTGGGGCAGGATCTAAAAGAATTTTGGGTGTATTAACACTTCAACCCCCAAGAAGAGTGAATTCCCAAATTGGGAAGCTTTAAAATCGGCTTTTGCTTAGTGAAGACTGGAGACTGAAGATTTGCACAAGACAGCTTTGTCGTGAAAGCTAAAACCGTAAGCTACGAGCAACAGTGACAATGGTCCAACCGTATTAATATTAATTAACTAATTACAAAACTATTCACTTAAAAGAAATATATTCAAAGTAAGATAATACTCATGTTCAAGGCAGTATTAAATTGTCCCTTACTTTTTCTCTACGAAATCAATGAGATGGTATGAGTGTAGGTACAATACTTTTCCTTTTTTGCCCTTTTACTCTCTCATATCTAAACGGCACATTATACAACGAGGGATTATGCATGCAAGGAGTGTCACCAGGACCTAATTGGATTGGATTGAATTGAATCCTGACGCATCCTTTGCCAGGTCAATGATTGAAATGAACTATAATTAGAGCTCATAATTGTGTTAGATGGTCCATTAAAAATTATACTTTAATTAGAGCACAAAGTCCTTACCTGACAACCCTCGAACAAATTAGAATATCTTCATATTTTTCCATTAATCATTGGATTTGTTGGTATGCATGTTTGGATGGCTTCTCCCATGTCTCTTTCCATTCCTCTTCTCGGATATTTGTTTTTTTAGTTTTTTACTGAAAGTAATTTGTTTTTAGACTTTACATTGTTTAATTTTTTATTTTTTCGTAATTTATTATAAATTTTCAACTGAATAGAAAAAAAATCAAAATATTTGATTTTTTCACATATTGGTTTTTCTTTTTTTAAATATTTAATAAAAATAAACAACTTAAACTTAACGGGACAAAGTACTATTTAGTTTTAAGTTCTATATTGAATTAAGTAAAAAAAAAAAAAACCATCTAAATCATGAGATAGTCCCCTTCATAATATCTATCAAATCTTTGGTTGCAAGCAATAGGTCTTGCAACGGGTCTCAATTACATTCCCAATGGTCAACAGTAGTATAACAACACTATGCTTTAGTTAGAAGCCGTAATTTAAGCCAACTTGAGCTTTCTGTTTTGGTCTTACAACTTAGCCACGCTTGAAATTTTCAAGCAATAATCTTTGGCCTGACTTCTTTTGAAAAAAAAAAAAAGGTTTAATACATTCATAATATACATACACAATTATCTTTGTATATATAATTTTTATTTTAGTCCCTTTAGACTTACTATAGCTTTGAAATTCTTAATTGTAGAATGTTTGAAACCAATTTGAGTATTGATTTTCAACTAAGATTCTTTTAGAATATTCTAAGGGGAAAAATAAATAATATGATGTATCCTTGTCATTTGCTAGTTGTTCTTGGTATGGTATGGCTAAACTTATTATGGTTAAATCGAGTTTTGATTTTTTCCTAGGGTAGTATGATGTGCATTTACTAGGCTCTAGATGGGTCAATGCAATTCTAAAAAACATTCATTGTCGATTCTATTGGTGATGAGTGACTAACAAAAAAAATCTCTATTATAATTAAAATATTAAAGTTTAAATACATGATAATCTTGATGAAAGAAAAACCAAAGATAGAGTTATTATGACTTTATAAAATTCTATATTATCGTACTTTAGGATCAAATCTAATGTGTTTAATTGTTTTTAGGTTAGAGAGATTAATTATTTACTAAAAGTAATAAGACCTAATTTTAATAAATGAGAATAAAATATGGATACGAATTTCTTCAAATATTAAAAATAAATAAATAATACAAAATAAAAATCTCTCACAAAGTTTAACAATGTAGTGTTGAATCCTTAGACAAAGAGGATTTATGATTAAATTCCATTTGAGATCAAATTGAATAACAATATTACACCCAGAACTTATATTTTTATAATTTTTTAAAGTAGATCTCTTAAGCTAATTAAATATGATAGTTACTTTTGATTTTCAATTTTATTCAATCAAAAACTTATATATATATCTTATAGAGTCGACCCTTAGATTTGTTAACAATTGGATTAAACTAAGGTAACTAATAATTAAGGTTTTTCCAAGAATCACTAGGACCTTGATAAGAATCCTCTACATCTTATTTGGGGTGAACTAACATAGAGGATTTATTCCTACCAATTCAAACTTGAAAACATAAAGACAATCATAACTTTACCATATTCTTGTTACTCTTCTTATGAATTTTTCGCCTTTATGTTAACATCTCTAGATCATATTAAGTTAGCTAAATATGGTGGTGGATTTCTACTCATAACACATCCTTGGTTTCCAAGAACATAAAATAGAAAAAAAAGGAAAGAAAACTTAAAGATTTATTAAAGAAGATCAACCTCTCTCCCTTCGTTTTATATCCTCCTAAACTCTAAAACCAAAACTCTCTCTCTCTCTCTAGATACAAACACACACACACACACACCTACCTTGAAAAAATATGTGATGTCTTCTAATTAGCTACGTCTTCCAAAATAGTTTTCTAAAAATAAATAGAAGATAATGAAATTGAAATTTTCAATTGTTTGGGACCAACTTCAAGTTAGCAGAGCACCAAAAGTGCAATTTTTGAGGTGAAAGAGTCTTAGCATTGAAGTGGTAGCGGGTAAATTCGAAATTAGGCCTAATTTGAAATGGATTTTGACTTGGTAAGTTGGCTTTCTTAATTTGGTAGAGGATGAATTCAAAATTGGAATGATTTTGAATTTATTTCAAATTCATAAGTTGCATTTTTTTTTTAATTCAAAAGTAGTACCCATTTTGCCCAATTGACTTCAAACAACCATAACTTCCACTATTTGGTTTAACTTTTGACTTCCTAAGCTTTGCAATGATATATAGCTTATTTCAAAATAATCTTAGGAAGAGCTCCATAATTCACCTCAAAATTAATGTATGTGTTGTTAGATTTTGAATTCCTAATTCCATGTTGATTTTCAAGCTATGGCCTTCAACTTTTCTTTTCATATTTGTTTGGACTCTAATTCTCTCTAGAACATTTATTGCTCATCTTTCATGCCCATGACTTGCTTGTTTTGCCCTTGATTATGTCTTCTTATGCTTTACAAGTTCCTAGTTTCTTATTTAGGAATATCTAATCCCTTACTCTACTATGGGTGAAAATAACTCTTGTAACTTGCATTCTTTTCATCTCTTAATCCTGGGATTAAACTCAAAGTAAAAGTTAAATCCATATCTAGGTCCTTAACATTAATTTGTGTCAAATTAGATGATTTGAGCTTTTTTATATTGCATAAATTGTAGTCATTTTATGTCATTAAAGCATATATTTGAGCTCCAATCAATGACTATCAAACTTTTTTGGCAAGTTAAGAGGTTAATGTTAGGATAGAGCCCTTAAAAATATGACATAATGTAACAGATTTGGGATACATTATTCATTTAATGATATTCCAGGTTCACTTTTATCTATCCTTATTCCATGCATTATACTATTTGAGTATTTTGACATAGCATCTCCTACATTGTATATGACATAGGTGCATTAAGAGTTGCACAGAAGATCCAAATCATGAGTTCCTTGCAAATAGAATTTTTGTCCATGGCTAGTTCATAGACTTAGTAAATCCATTTGAGGTTATAGTGCACTACCTCCTAATTGGAGGGATGGTTGGTCTTGGCTGTCGAGATGGAGTTCCCATGGTGAGTGCACTAGTGTGTATGGTTACACATTAGACAGAACCTATGGTGAGTCATGATATAAGGTTATTAGATAGTCATGACTTAACCAAGTTGTTATACTATATAGTCTCTCAACCTTAAGAGAATATTGAGCTTATACAAAAGTTAAAAGTAGCTTTGACCTACGAGTGAGATCCTAAGCTGGTCATATGTTCTCTATGGATTGGGTCATTGCTAATGGCAGCCTGTAGTAATAGATATTCTCAATAGAGGCACCATGATATCTCATGGACTTTGAGACAATGTGTCCCCTAAAGTGATCTTAAGGACATGCGAGCATGAAATCTGTGGGCCCGTAGTAATGCCTTTAATGGAATTTGACATATATTCTTAGTGAGCTAAAGTATGTCATTTGATCACATAATAAGAGGATATGTAACTCAAGGATTGTATAGGTAGTCTTGAAAAACTGATATCTTTCACCTTGTTAGACTACAAATGACCAACTCATGGGGAGATTGTATACACGGACCCAAGCAATTACTGTCTCATTCTAATATACATAGGATATTGAAGTTTAGTTGATTCTCAATAGTGGGATGTCGAATCAACTTCATAATTAGATTATAAGGGAGCTAATACTCCTATGGGTCCCAATGGTCCTCACTCTAAGCTCTTATTCCTTGATGACATGATTTATGATGGTTTGATGGGTTTTTAGTTACTTTTGTGCATAAAGGCCTTTTGGTAATTACACAAGGTTACATAGGGATAAGTGACTGGTATCTCTAGATTAGTCTAATTGATTATTTGGGGCTCCATGTGGTTAATTAATCAATTAGCAACCATTTTAGATTAGATTAAGTGACCCAAGCCCATGGCGGGCTCATGTCACTTAAGCCCGGTAAGAAACCTATAAATACCCCTTTAGGGATTAGGGTTTCAAAGTCTTGTCATTCTATCCCTACAATCCAGAAAGTGAACCCTAGCCTCCAACCTTAAGATCTCCACCATCTTAATGCCTAAATACATGGAAAAGTCATCAAATGGGAGATCATGGTGTTTACAAGATCCACTACAACTTTAGAGTAATTTACATCGATTGGAATCGATCCAGGAACATTCGGATTAAAGGTATGTGGCTTTATTATTTAGATCTATGTTTTCTATGGCATCAATTTTGTTTTTAAATACCTGGTTTTTTGCTACGATAGATTTAGAGAGCCTATAATAGATTTTCATGCACCTTATGAGATTTAGGGCATGGGAACAGAGTAATCTAAGGTTTCCCTACTGTTAGGAGCTAGTAAACTAAAGTGAGACAAACTTTTTGTTCAATTGGTCCATACAAGCAAGTAGAACAACCTCAACAAATGAGAGAGAAGATAGAACAACCAAATGATAAGTGATAATAGTTTGAGCATGACTTAGGTCTATCAAGGGGTTGAATTAGGTCCATTTTTCTATGCCTTGGCCATGTGTTGTAGTAATGTGGCGTTGTCAATTTAGTGCACCTTTTTTCCAATCATGCAAGCATTCAAGCATTCAAGCATCCATAAGAGGGAAAGTTTTGAATCTAAGTTGGACACATGGAAAAAAATTGTGAAATGGTGATGTTTGGTAATCTTTAACAAACACACACACACACACACACACACACACACACACACACACACACACACATATATATATATATATAATACATCCTTTGTTTTGAAAATCACTTTATCAATTAGCTTTCTTGCTATTAATTTTATAGGTTGCCTTCACAAATATCATAGTTACTAGTAGCTTACCTTTCCTTTTCCATAATTTTACTTCAAGTGGTTAAGCAACATTTAATTGTTTCTCTAAGGGTAACAAGGGTTTAAGTAGAAAATGTGTTCACTATTAATTGAAGTATGCTATCAATAAGAAAAGACCAACGAACGCTGAATCGCCAAATGATGTTTTTCTACACAAATTCTTCATGGTAAATCCTTCATAGGCATATAAGCTTCTGACTTAATCCATTTGGAAAAATAATTGGTAACAACTAATAGGAATCTCTTTTGCACTTACTATTAGGATTAAACCCTAAAAGAAAGACATGATGTAGCAAAGTCAGACTTTACTATCCCATTGTTATCCCTTTTATACATTGACATTGATTTGAACATTCAACCCATATCTCTTACATTGTACATGACTTGGGTGCATTAGGAGTTGCAGAAAGGACACAAGTTATGAGCAATTGGACCCAAAAAAAATGAACTCAACAACCAAAAGCAATTGGACCCATATGCAATCCCGTACTAGCATGCTCTTTGCGCAACATTATTTCAATTGGTCATATCTCCCTCATTTCAACTCCAAATTGTGATCTGTTTGAAACATTGGATTCCTAACTTCTTAAGCTTCAAAATATAAGTTATTTTCTAAAATAAAATCACTAAAATTAGCCCTGATTTTTACTCAAAGTTGATGTCACTATGCAACCATTCACTTTGCATTGCCTTGCTTTTATCGGCTATATCTCCTTTGTTTTAACTCCAAATTCCAATCTATTTGAAGGGTTGGGTTCTTCAATTCCTAAGATCCAAAATGATAGGTGGTTTACCCCAAGAAACTTACTAAAAGTAGCCCCTAATTTGACCTAAAGTTCACATGACTATGCTGCCATGGATCTCAAAATAAGAACTTCCAAGAATCCTTAAGAATTCTTCTTTTCTCTTAGGTCACCTTGGAATCTCAAAAAGAAACTTCAAGATTTCTTCTTTTCTCCTTGGTCACCATAGATGAATCTAAAAACTAAAATTTTTGCAATAAAAATTCCTATGCTCATATAATGAAGCTTACAACCCATCTATTAAAAAGAAAAACATTTACATCCAAATAAAAATCCTATACCCTTTATGGGGTGTACAACCCAATCTAGAGATAATAATAAACCAATAAATATCAACATATCCAAACATAATAATAATCCAAGAATAATTATAATAATTAAAAAGAAAATTATAACTATTAAATTGACATTCATTCATCACTTCGAGCCATGGGATTAATAAACCTACCTTGCAAAACAAAGTTAGCACACCCTAGAATAGATCTAACAAGCTAAAACCTGTCTTAGGGCTCTGATACTAGTTGTTGGGAACCCTAAATTACTCCGTTCCCCTGTCTTGGATCTCATAGGGTGCATGCATCTATCCCTATGGATTTCTAGATCTAACACAAAGGAAAATAATGACTTCAAAACCATATTAGAATAAAAATTTAGAGATTTGAAACTCATACTTGTGATTTGGATGTTCTCAAACAAAATCCATCTGTTGAAGAACATGCCTGAAAAATCTGGAGGTCTTGTACACACAAGATCTTCCATCCAATGACTCGAACCATGCTCTTGGCATTCTAAAGCGTGGGCAATGGAAGGAAAGAAACTTTGGCTCTGTTTCTCTATTTGGAGGTGGATGGCGACTAACTGAAAATCATTAGGAAACCCTACCCATAAGGGGGTATTTATAAGGTTGTCCACTGGGCTTAAGTGACTTGATCTTATCAAAGCTTGAATCACTTAATCTAACCCAAAACGGGTTCTAATTGATTAATTAACACATAAGGTCATCTAATTAATCAATTAGCCCAATCCATGGACCTTGCTCATTATCTCCTATGTAACCTTGCCTAGTTACCAAATGATCTAATGCACAAGAATGAACCTAGAGTCAATCCAACCCTCATAAAATGTGTTATCATGGAATATGAGCTCAAAGTGAGAACCACTAGGACCCATAACAGTAATAGCTCCCTCAAAATCAAATTCTAAAGTTGATTCAACATTCCACTAAAGAGATCAACTCTACTCCAATACCATATGTAGATAACAATAAGACAAAGCTTAGGTTCATGACCCACTATCCACTGCATGTAAACCCCCCATGAACTGGTGTCCATAATCTAATAAGGTTGTGTTATCACCTATCAAGATTACCTCTCCAATTCTTGAGTTACAAAGCCCACTTATTGTGTGATCAACTAACATACTCTAACTCTAAAATATATATGTTAAATTTCACTAAAGGAATTACTGTGGTCATAGATTTTATGATCACATGTCATTTAGATCACCCAATGGGACACACTGTTTCAATCCCATGAGATATCATGGTATCTCTATTGAAAATACCTATTGCCACTAGCCTCCATCAACAATGACCCAATCCATAAGGATATATGACCACTTTAATGTCTCACCCATAGGTCAAAATCTTCAATTGATTTTGGCACAAGCTCAATATTCTCTCAAGGTTGAAAATTCATGCAGTATAGCAGCGTGATGAATCATGACAATTGATAGCCTTGCGTCATGATTCACTGTAGGTCTTATCTAGTTTGCGTCACATACACTAGTGCACTCACCATGGAATACCCATCTCGATAGCCAAGACAAGTCATCTCTTCGATTAGGAGGTGGTTCACTACAGTCTTTACTGGATTGCCTAAATCCATGAATCGATTGTAGACAACTTATCTACTTACAAGGAACTCATAACTTGTATCTTCTATGCAATTCTTAATGCAATTAAGTCATGTACAATGTGAAATATATGGATTGAATACTCAAATCAATGTCAATACACCAAAAGGATAAAAATGAGATAGTTAGTTTGACTTTGTTACATCATGTCTTGCTTTTAAGGGCTTAGTCCCAACAAATATCTCATGAGATTGAGAGAATGTGTCTCTTTAGGTGATCCAAAGAAATGTGATCATGAAATCTATGGTCATTGTAATTCCTTTAATGGAATTTGACATATGCTCCTTAAAGTTAGAGTATGTCAATTGATTGCATTATAGGTGGAATTTGTAACTAAAATATTTGAGAGGTAATCTTGATAAGTGATAACACTACCTTTTTAGATTATAGAAACCAATTCATATGGGAGGTCTACATGTAGTAAATTATAGGTTACAGACCCAAGCTTTATTTCATTGTTATTTGTATAGGGTATTGGAGTGTAGTTGATTCTTTGTAGTAAGTTGTTGAATCAACTTCAGAATTAGATTCAAAGGGAGCTAGTACTCTTATGGGTCCCAATAGTCCCGCTCTAAGCTCATATATCATGATGACACAATTTATGAGGGTTAGGTTAGCTCTTGGTTCACTCTTGTACATAAGGGCGTTTTAGTAATTATGGAAGGTCGTACAAAGGATAATGAATAAGATATCTAGAATTAATTAACTAATTAGATGACTCTATGTGTGGTTTATTAATCAATTAGAACCTATTTTAGGCTAGATTAAGTTACTCAAACCCATGTGGGCCTAAGTCACTCAAGCCTAGTGGGGGAACCTTATCAATACCCATTCATAGGGTTAGGGTTTCCTTATGGCCTTTGGACTATTGTCTTCCAAATTTAGAGAAAGACTAAGAGTCTAGGCATCCACCATTCTAAAGTCTACTCTTTAGAGTGCCATGGACATGGTTCAAGTCATCAGGAGAAAAATTTTAGGTGTACGAGACCTCTAAAGCATTTAAATACATTCTTCAGCATATGACTTTCGATATGAAAACATCTAGATCGCATGCATGAGTTTTAATCTCCAGACCTATATTATTCCTATATTATTTTATAGTTTTTGAAGTAATTTATTTTCACTATGTTAGATCTAAAGATTCCTAGGGATAGATGCATGCGCTCTACAAGACCCAAGGTATGGGAACAAAGTAATTCGAGGTTCCCAACATATTGGATTGGTTCTAAGTTCACTTTTGTGCATAAGGACATTTTGGTAATTACATAGGGTTGCATAAGGTAAGTGAACAAGGTCTTTGGATTGGGCTAATTGATTAATTAGTATGCCTTGTTTGGTTAATTAATCAATTGGGACTTATTTTGGGCTAGATTAAGTGACTAAAGCCCTTAGTGGGCTTAAGTCACTTAAGCCCAATGGGGAATGCTATAAATACCCTCTTTAGGGTTAGGGTTTCCATAACTTTTCCATAGATTTGTCTTCCACCTTTAGAGAGAAGAGATTCATAGCCTTTACTCTCCCTTCCCCTACACCAAAAGTGTGTATGATCAAGGAAAAGCCATCGAGTGGAAGATCTTAGGTCTATGAGACTTCTGACGACATCAATTTCATTTTTCAACACTTAGATTCAAGGTTTGGGAACATCCAAACCTAGAGGTTACTAATTTAACCCTAAAGATCAATTTTTTGAAAAATTGGTATTACTTCTACTACTTAGATCTAAGATGTCAACACTCACCTGTAGGTCAAAGTCACTGCTAACTTTGGCACAAGCTCAGCATTCTCTCAAGTTAGAGAGATAATATGACATAGTAACTTGGTGAAGTCATGACTACCTAATCGCCTTACATCATGACTCACCGTAAGCCCTATCCAATGTATAACCATACACATTAGTGTACTCACCATGGGAAACCCATCCTGATGGCCAAGACCATTCATCTCTCTAATTAGGAAATAGTGCACTCCAACCTCTAATGGGTTGCTTAAGTCCCTTAATCGACTATGAATAAGTCATCTACTTCCTAGGAACAATGAATGGATCTTCTATAAAACTTCAAATGCACCTAAGTCATGTAAACTATAATAGATTAAAGTGTAGTTGGAACTTTATTAAATAAATTATAAACTCCAAATTTATTACATCATGTAGGGCTCTACGCTAATAACTGGTGTTATCTCAAGCCACCTACATTGACAAGCTTTTAGTCAAGTATGTGATGCAAGGTTCCAAGAAGGGTATTCTACCATTCATGCATAGGAATTCCTCTTTCCTAAGATAAGCATCTTAAGACACTTAAGGAGAAAGAGCACATGTATGCAATGCCCTATATCTCAGCAGTAGGTAGCCTTATGTATATAATGCTATATACTAGACTAAATATTTTCTTTGCTATAGGTATGATGAGCAAATATTAGTCAAATCCAAGTCCAAAACACTAGACAACTATCAAACATATACTTAAGTATCTTCGAAGAATGAGGAATTACATGCTTTTGTTTGAGAGTGACGAGTTAGTACCTAAAGGGTACACAGATTTAGACTTTCAATCTGATAAGAATTCTCATTGGCCTACTTTCAGTTTTATAGCTTTAGCGGTGCAACTATTATTGGAATAAAGCCCTAAAAAGCATGATATAATGTAACAAATTTTTTTTCATTAATAAATTTATTTATTTTTGTATTTATTTCCTTTTAATTGGTTATTTCAGCATAAACACCCATATCACTTGCATTGCACATGACTTGGGTGTATTAGGAGTTCCATAGAGCAGCTAAAGTCATGTGTTCCTTACAAGATGATAAGTTTTTCATAGTTGGTTCATGGATTTGGGCAATCCAGTTGATATTGTAATGCACTACCTCCTAATTGGATGGATGACTTATCTTAGCCATCGAGATGGGTTTCCATGGTCAGTGCACTAGTGTGTATGGTTACACATATGGACCTATAATGAATATTGATGTAAGGCAATCGATTGTTATGATTCACCAAGCTACTATATTGTATAACTCTCAATGTTAAGAAGATATTGAGTTTGTACCAAAATCAATAAGAGGTTTTTACCTATGAGTGAGACCTTCATGTGGTCATATATCCCTATAGATTGGTTCACTGTTGATAAAGGCCAATCACAATACATATTCTCAATATAGGTGCCTTGATATCTCATGGGATTGAGATAGTGTATCCCCTTAGGTGATCCAAAGGTCATGTAGTCAAGAAAACTATGACCATAACAATTCCTTCAGTGGGATTTTGACATATGCTCCTTGGAGTAAGAGTATGTCAATTAATCACATAATGCGTGAATCTAAAACTCAAGGATTCAAGAGGTAATCTTGATAGGTTGATAACACTACCTTGTTAGATTATGGACACCAGTTCATGGGAAAGTTTACTTGTAATGGATAGTAATAGGTCATGGACCAAGCTTCAACTCGTAATTTCATAGGATACTAGAGTGTAATTGATTCTCTTTATTAGTGTGTTGAATTAACTTTACAATTGGATTTTGAGGGAGCTAGTATCCAAAGGGCAGGTGATCAGGAAAACTATGGTCATAACAATTCCTATAGTGGAATTTTGACATATAATCAAGACGACTATGGCTATAAAAATTCTTTAGTGGGATTTTGACATATACTCCTTGGAGATAGAGTATGTCAATTGATCACATAATAAGTGGATCTAGAACTCAAGGTTTCAAGAGGTAATTTTGATACGTTGAGAGCACAATCTTGTTATACTACGAAAACCAGTTCATGGGGAAGTCCACATAGAGTGGATAGTAGTAGGGTGCAATTGATTCTCTTTAGTGGAGTGTTGAATCAATCTTCATAATTGGATTTTGAGGGAGCTAGTATTTTCCTATGGATCCTAGTGGTCCCTATTTGAGCTTCTAATTCATGAAAGAACTTTTTATTTAAGGGATTTAGGTTTTTGGTTCACAAGTATGAATAAGAGCATTTTGGTCAAAACGTAATGTTGCTCTATATCTTATTAATTGTCTTTCTAGACTTGGCTAATTAATTATTGGAGCTCAATAATGCTAATTAATTAATAAGGACCCATGTGGGCTAGATTAGGTGACCTAAGCCCAATTTGGGCTCAAGTCACTTAAGCCCATAAGGAGCCATGTATGAACCCTCTTAGGGTTTTAAGGTTTATATTTTTACTTATTATCTTCTAAAGAGCCTCCAAAGAGAGACCCTAGCCATCCTTTAGAGAGAAAAGTTCACACTTTTCTCGTGCCTAAATCTTTGTGAAGAGAGATTGACTGGAAAAACATTAGGTAGATGAGCTCTTCGGTGTTTTCTATGGTTTCAGAATCGTTGTTGACATCTTTTATGAATTGTAATTATTCCACAAACATCTAGTTCTAGGTATGGTTTTTATATTCTCTAGATTTGTTTATAATATAAGTCATGTTTCCACTATGATTAGATCTCGAGAAGCCTAAGGTTAGATTCCATACACCCTATTGAACAGACGACGGGGAATGGATAATCCAAGTTTCCCAACAATTGGTATCAAAGCCCAATTATTATTATTATTATTATTATTATTATTATTATTATTATTATTATTATTATTATTATTTAGAATGGGTTAAAAGATGTATGCTTAGGAGCATAGGATTTTTTATTCATTGTAAAAATTCGCTTTTTATTTACTTGATTGAATGTAAAGTCCATTTTGAGAAGTATAGGTTTTTTCTTTATAAAAAGTTCCAGTTTATAATCAACCTTGTAACCAAAGAGAATGAGCATTTCAACGGTTCAATCATGATCCACATGGAGGTTACAACCAACAAAGGTAAGCTTTTTTATGAAAAATTAGTCAAAAAACGGTGAAGATGCCTTGAGTGTGTAGTTGCAGGCGGCAACACTCGAGCATTAAGATTAGTGCTCGATCTGTTTGTAGCGCTCAAGCACTCTAAGTGGTTTCAATCGCCCTTCATAAAATTTTTTGGCAAAGGCAGTCTGGCAGTTTAAGGACTTATGTAATAGATTAAAGTTTGGTTGTAAATCGCTTACTAATACTAATTTTTTGTTGCATGATGTTTTTGGTAAATTTGGATGTTATCCAAATGAAATTACCAAATTATGAAATGGGATCCCTAAGGCCATAGGAACTATTATTTTATTTTATTATTTCTTTTGATGCATATCCTGTATATATAGCATGTGTTAAAGAATAATAAAATAATGGAAAAGTAATTTTGGATTTTTCTTAAGGTAATAAACTTTGATGAGAAGACATCTTTCAATGTTATTTATATAAATTGGTTATTGCTAAAAATAGATCACTATTCTTTTTGGATTATCCACTTGGTAATGGATAGGTGGTTCTTTAAGGTCTCCCCCTCAAGAGAAAGCGAATGAGACCTATGGTGATCCTTTAACCTCTCCCACCTTGAGAGAAAGAGGATAGCACCTAGTCCATTAGGCTCTCCCCTCATTAGAGAAAAATGACCGTGGGCATGGATAGTTCAAGGATAAAGAATATGAGCTCAACTCTTTTAGCATAGGAGTCTCAATTTAAAAATAAATAAACAAATAATAGGATTTGGAAAAAAGAATCTCATGATGGAGAGTTTATTTAAGAAATATTATCAAAATTAATTAAAGTCTCTATTTTCAAAAAATTAAAAGGGAAAAGGCCTTAGCAAAGCCTATAACATCCATTGTCAAGTTCATCTTGATTTGGGTTCATCGCCACCCCATCAGTGGGTTAAGCCCTAGGAATCAAGGAATATAGACTTTCCATTAGGATAAGACTAAACATATTTGTAGTCAGAGCAACTACCCCATCGGTGGGGTTCCTCACTTGGTGACATTGATGTCAAGGACAAACGATCCCACTTACATAGTCCACAGACCAAACAAAAGGTACCTTAGGTACCTTTATGGTTAAGGCAGGAAGACCAATCTGAAAGGCTCTTTAACTAGTAATAAGGTTATAACTTGCCCACTATAGGCTTGATTCTTATGATACTAAGATACTTTGCAAATAGACATGTATTCTTGAGAGCTTTATATTTTTGTTAAATTCATTCTTGCTATATATGTTCAATTAAATCATGCATGTTTTATTTTTGTTATAGATATTATGTCATACAATTCGATTAATCTAATTCTCATTACTAATAAATTAACCAGACCAAACTGTTTAGGTTGGAAAATGAATCTGGAGATAGTACCCATTTCAAAGAAGCTAAAGTGGGTAACTCAATAATTTGGTCATTTGACTCCTAATGAACATTCCACTCAAGAGGAGATTATGCACATCATAGTTGGTAGAAGACAAATCAAAGGACCAAGTGTATCATACTTAGGTCTTTAGATAACATGTTATAACATCAACACATGTCTTTACCAATAGCTTATGATATTCTTGTCAATCTCTATGAGATGTTTGGTAGTAAGGGAAGGTAAGCTAGACAAGTTGCCCTTAAGATTATTATGAATGCTAAAATGTTAAAAGGAACTCTCATTAAAGATCATATGATTCATATGATCTAACCCTTTAATGAGATGGAGATCCTTAGAGTTGAGATTAATGGGAACCCATATTGACATGGTTCTAGAGACATTGCCTGATCATTTCAAGCAGTCCAAACTCAACTACACTATGAATAAGTTGGTGATAAGCTTACCTGAACATAAGAGAGAACTCCGAATGGCTGAAGGGATTCACTAGGCCAAGAAGGCATTCATGTGATGGTCTTCAAGTTCTTCTAGCTATAAGAAAAAAAAAGACACTTTTAAGACTACCAAGTAAAAGGGAAAGCTCAAGAGAAAGGGGAAGAAGAAAAAGAGTAAGGGGTTGGGTAAATGCTTCCTTTGTGGAAAAAAAAAAAGGTTATTTGAAAAAAAGTGCCCAGTTTTCCTAAAAATAAAATCAAGTATGTGTTGTCTTCTTAGATTTATGCAACAAAAGCAATACCATTTTTTTTAAAAGAAAAATATAATTGATTTTTAGGATTTGAAAACTAACCTTTTGAGTTTAGATGTTGCCAAACCTTAAATTCTAAGTGTTAAAGACGACACCCAAAACTTAGAGATCTTCCACTTGATAACTCATCCTTGCACTTTGGCATAGAGATGGTTGAATTCTTTGAAAGTGTAGGCTAAGGCTCTCTCTAGATCATTAAGGACGAGAATGGAAAAATAAAACCCTCACCCTATAAGGGGTGTTTATAGGGTTCCTAGTGGGCATAAGTGACTTAAGCCTATCTTGGGCATGGGTCACTTAATCTAACCTAAAAAGAGTTTTAATTGATTAATTAATCGAGCAGGGCTCCATAATTAATTCGCCAAGTCTATAGATGCTATCCACTAATTCTTGCACAACCTAGCATAATTGTCAAAACACCCTTATGCACATAAGTGAACTTAGAGCCAATTGAATCCTCATGAAACATGCCAACAAGTATGAGCTTAAATGGGACCACTAGGACCCATAGAATAGTACCAAATTCCTCAAAATCCAATTCTAAAGTTGACTCAACATCCTACTATAAAGAGTTAATTACACTGCAGTACCCCATGTATATTACCATGAGACACTAAGTAATCAAGCCTATGACTTGCTATCCATTGTATATAGTTTCCTTATGAACTAGTGTCCATGATCTAATAAAGTGAAAACTATCAATCTCTCAGGATTACCTCTACCATCGTTGATTTCTAGATACTTCTATAGCATGGTCAATTAACATATCTTAGCTCAACAAAGCTAATATTAAGCTTATAAAAAACCTTAAATTAATTTGTTCTCATCAACTACATCATTAGGGTGAAAGAAAACTTATTCTAAGCTCTCTAAATCTAAGCACAGTGGAAACATGGTAATTAAAAAAAAATAATACCATAGATTTAGAGATGAGTTTCATACCTATGATCTAGATGTTCTTGGATCAATTCCTGTTGGTGTAGAATATTCCAAATTCATAGCAAATCATGTAAACGAAAATATCTTTAACCTGATGACTCCTTCTTAAGCCTAGGCATGAGATGGTATAGATCTCAAGGTTGGCGGCTAGGGTTCTTTCTTTATACTATAGGGAGATAATAGTGATGGGAAAAACTTGGATATCTTCATTTCCTAAGCCCAGATTAAGTTAGGAATATGCTTGACTATCTTAGCCTTTTCTAAATCCTATGCACAACAGAAAAAATGCATTTTTATATATAAAATGGATTTAGAAAAGGCTAACGAAAAACATACCTCAAATTTGGATGTTCCCAAATCAAATCCACGTGGTGAAGATGAACAAATTAAGTCGTCGAAGTCTCGTAAACTTGGAGTCTTCCCTCTGATGATTTGAACCTTGATTTTGACATACTTCCGATAGGGATGGAAAAGAGAATAAAGGTTATAATTCTCCCTCTTTTTGGAGATGGAAAACGACTCTCTAGAAAAAGTTATGGAAACCTTAACCCCTGAAGGGGTATTTATAGATGAAAACCTTAACCCATAAAGGGGTATTTATAGATGGACACCTTAACCCTTAAGAGGGTATTTATAGGGTTCCCTAATTGGCTCAAGTGACTTGAGCCCATTAAGGATTTAGGTCACTTAATCTAGCCCAATATGGTCTTAACTGATTAATTAATCCCAATAAGATCTACTAATTAATCAATTAGCCCAATCTAAACACCTTACTCAATTACCCCTGTGTAACCTTACATAATTACCAAAATGCCATTACACACAAAAGTGAACCTAGAGTCGATCCAACCCTTGTAAATTATTCCAACAAGATATATGAGCTCAGAGCAGGGACCATTAGGATCTATAGGAGTATTGTCTCTCTTAGAATCCAATTCTGAAGTTGATTTAACATCCCACTACAAAGAATCAACTGAACTCCAATATCTTATATAAACAACAACAATACACCTTGTACTCAGGTCCATAACCTACTATCCTTTGTGTTCAGACTCCCAATGAATTGGTGTTCATAGTCTAACAAGATGAAACCTATTAACATTTCAAGACTACCTCTACTATCCTTAAGTTATAGATCCTCCTATTGTGCATTCAACTGACATATCTTAACTCTCAAAAAGCATAATCTCAAGTTCTACTTAAGGAACTACGATGGTCATAGTTTTCATAAACACACCTCCTTAGGATCACCTAAAGGGTCACATTGTCTCAATCCCATGAGATATCATGGTGCCTCTATTGAGAAAAATCTATTACTACCAGTTTCCATCAATAGTGACCCAATCCATAGGGAATATATGATTGGCTTATGATCTCACCTATAGGTCAAAGCTACTGCTAACTTTAGTATAAGCTCAATATTCTCTCAAGGTTGAAAGACAACACAATAAAGCAGCTTGCTTAATTTGTGACTACTTGATAGCCTTAAGTCATGACTTACTATAGTTATATCCAATGTGTTTATACACACTAGTGCACCCACTGTTGTCACAAAATAGTATCATAGGTTGTACAACCAAGGAGACATCCATGAGGAACTTCCTAAGCTAAATGAATTCCTTTGCTACTTCAGAAGTTGCAACGTACTCGGCTTCCATGGTGAAGTCAGCAATGCAAGATTGCTTCATACTTCTCTAACTAATAGCCACACCACTAAAAGTAAAAGCAAAACCAACGATAGGAGGATATGATGTTAGGATAGAGCCTTTAAAAGAATGACATGATGTAACATATTTGGAATACATTATTCATTTAATGATATTTCAAGTTCACTTTTATCTAACCTTAATCCATGTATTATACTTTATGAGAATTTTGACCTAACATCTCTTGCATTATGCAAGACTTAGGTACATTAAGAGTTGCATAAAAGATCTAAGTCATAGGTTCCTTTCATGTAGATGACTTGTTCACAATCGATTTATGGACTTAAGCAATCCATTTGAGGTTGTAGTGCACCACCTCTTAATTAGAGGGATGAATGGTCTTGCTTGTCATAATGGGGTTCCCATGGTGAGTGCACTAGTGTGTATAGTTACACATTAGATAGGATTTACGATGAGCCACACCATAAGGCTATTAAGTAGTCATGACTTTACCAAGTTACTATACTGTATAGTCTATCGACCTTGAAGGAATATTAAGTTTGTACAAAAGTTAGTAGTGACTTTCATCTATAGGTGAGATCATAAGCTGATCATATATTCCCTATAAATTGGGTCACTATTGATGTAAGCCAATAGCAATAGGTATTCTCTATAGTAGCACTATGATATCTCATAAACTTTGACACAGTGAGACCCCTTAGGTGATCTTAAGGACAAGTGATCATCAAATTTTTAGGCCATAGCAATTCCTCTTATGGAATTTGACATATGCTCTGAATAAACTAGAGTATATCATTTGATCACATAATAGGAGGATTTATAACTTAAGGATTGTAGAGGTAATCTTAAAAGACTGATAACTTTCACCTTGTTAGATTATGGATGAATAGCTCATAAGGAGGCTATATATAGTGGATTGCAAGTCATAGACCCAATTACTTGGTGTCTCGTTGTAATATACATAGGGTATTGAAATGGAGTTGACTCTTTGTAGTGGGATATTGAGTCAACTTTAGATTTGATTCTAACTAAGTCATTACGTCCTATGGGTCCCAATGGTCCCCCCTTGAGCTCATGATATTCCTTGTTGGCATAGTTTATAAGGATTTGGATGGGTTTTTAGTTCACTTTTATGCATAAGAGCATTTTAGTAACTACGCAAAGTTGTATAGGGGCAAGTGAATGGTATCTCTAGAGTAGGTTAATTGATTAATTGGAGCCATGTTACATTAATTAATCAATTAGCAACCTTTTTGGGTTAGATTAGTGGCCTAAACCCATGGTAGGCTCAAGTCACTTAAGCCTAATAGGAAACCTATAAAATACCTCCTTAGGAGTTAAGGTTTCTAACTTTTGTCTTTTTTTCCCTACAATCCAAAGAGAAAACATTAGCCTTTAGCCTTGAGATCTCCACAATCTCAGTGGTTAGACTCAAGGAGGAGCCATCATGTGGAAGATCATGGTGTTTACAAGATCTACTATAACTTTGGAGTATTCTACATCGACTCGAATCAATTCAAAAACATCTAGATCACAAGTATGGGACTTCTCTCTTGATCTGTGGTATTAATAGTGGTTTTGAATACCAACTCTTCTATTGTGATGAATTTAGAGAGCCTAGGATAGATTTTCATGCACCCTAATGATCTAGGGCATGGGAATAGAGCTATCTGAGGTTTCCCAACACGAGAATCCTTGTCAGACTAGAAGTTTGAATTTGTGTACCCTTTGTGTATTAACTTGTCACTCTAGAACACAAACATTTAATCACTCGTTCTCCTAAGACACCTAAGTATATGTTTGACAATTGTCCAAGGTTCTAGGCTTAGATTTGACTAGTTTCTACTCACCATACCCATTGTAAAGCAAATATCCGACCTAGTACATAACATCATATACATAAGGCTACCCACTGCAAAGGCATAAGGGTATTGCCTGCATGCACTCTTTCTCCTCAGGTGTTTTAAGACACTGATCCTGAGAAAGAGGAATTTTGTGCCTTAAAGGTAACAAACCTTTCTTAGAATCTTACATCAAATACTTAACCAAAAACTTATCTATGTAGGTATCTTAAATTAGTGCCAATTTCCAATTCTTATAATATCTAAGGACCTTAATCTCAAGAATATACTACACTTTTCTCATGTCTTTCATATGGAACTGAGTAGACAACCAAATCTTGATTGATAATAATAGCCCTACATCATTGCCAATGAGTAGAATGTCATCAATGTACAAGACAATAAATATCATTGTGTTTCCTTACTCCTTTTTGTGCACACAAGGTTCATCCTTGTTTTGATCAAAGTCAAAAGACTTAACTTCTAGGTCAAAATGTTTGTTCCATAAGTAGGATGCTTGCTTTTAATCCATAACTAGATTTATGCAACTTGCATATCAAATGTTCTTGGCTTTTTGCTATGAAACTGTATGGTTGCACCATATAGATGCTCTCATCAAGATTACAATTCAAAAATGCAGTCTTGACATCAATTTTTCGTATCTCATAATTGAGATGTGCCTCAATGCATAAAAGTATTTTGAAGGACTTCAGCATGGCTATTGACAAGAAAGTCTCCTCATAGTCGAAACCAGGTTTTTTACTTTAACCATTCACTATAAGTCTAACCTCAAAAGTCTCAACCTTTTTATCTACTCATTTTTTCTTCATGTAGACCCAATTGCATCCTATGGGTTTTATCCCTTTAGGTGCGCTTCTACAAGCTCCAAGACTTAGTTAGAATACATAGATTCTAACTTTGCCTTCATAGCCTTTTTCCAAATATGTGCATCCACACCGCTCATTTCTTCATCGTAATCTATGGGATCAATCTCATGTTCCTCTAGAATGGCCTCAAAAGACTCTCTGAATACATGAATCAGTCTGGTTGTATAACAACTCTCCCACTACGATGAGGCATCGGTGTACTAGAAATAAGAATGGTTGGTACATGATCCATGGTATTTTGTGTTATTGTGGGAGTCTCATCTTATGCTTTCAAATTAGCCTCACTTTTAACCTTATTACTCATCATATAGTCATCTTCCATAAATCTAGCATTTGTACTCATAAATATCTTTTGTTCAACCTAACTATAGAGTAATAATCCCTAGTTCCTTTTAGATACCCAACAAACTGACAAGTCATCTCTTTAATTAGGAGGTAGTGCACTAATGCACCAAAGTCATATGCAATGTAAGTGATGCAATGTTTGAATGCTCAAAAAGGATAATGCTTGAATAGAATAGAGTAATGGGAAATTGGAATTGTATCATAAATAATAAGAATCATTTGTTGTTATACTACGTTATACTTTTATGGGCTCTATCCTAACATTAGCAACAATCAAACCCTAGGTATGATATCCAACACACCTTAAGACTATTATAAATGCCCAGGTTTACGTGATCTTAAAGATCGTATCAAATTCCTTAAGAATGACGAAGAGTATTCTCAAAGATCATAAAGGTTTTCATATGAGAGCCAATGGTTCTTTAGGCTCCTCTACTAAGAAGAAGAACAACACCACCGAATAAGGAAAGTTCAAAAGAGAGAATGAGCAAGAAAGCTTAGGAGTAGGTGATTCCTTTGTGGCCTTTTGAGACACTAGAAAAGGAAGTGATCAAACTAAGGAAAAGGAAAATACACCTCATATAAGGGTTTTGTTTGTTTGGCTCTGCAAGTGGCGTCAATATTTATGTTCTCATAATTCCATGGTACATAATATCCTTAGGAGGGTGATTGTAACATACCACATTGGAATGGGAAAAAAAGTTTTTGACACTAAAGGATTCCTTTTAACTATTTAGATATGTTTTAAAGTCGTAATGACCCTTTAAACTCAAAAGAAATAATATCTACTTAGTTGGAAGCGAATCATTATAATTATATATATTTAAAGAGAATATGAATAATGATTGTCACCTTGTTAGTTTTAACCTTTTCATTTCCTACCAAAGTGTCCGTATAAGCATTTATATAATATAACTCCTATGTTTATCTATAAAGTTTAAATAGAGGATCCATGTTTGAAACTATTGGAAGTCAATAGAAACCATTCTCATTGCTTTTATATTCTTTTTTTATTTTCCTTGCTATTAGTTTTGTTTGAAGCAACCTTAAAAGTAGGAATTTTTTGTCATTAATAAACTTGGAATTATAATAAAGATTCTATATTGTGTTTAATTTGAGCTGGTGCGAGCTACCTTACAATTTTGTAAATGTTATTTTTATTGTTAATTTGAACTTGGGATGAATGATTACTAATGACATATAATTATGTTTTAAATCGAGAATTAATTGGTTAAAAGGGATGAAATGGTCCCCATACTTTTGAATCTATCCCCCTCATGTTTTCGTTCGAAAAGTAACTCATTTTTTATATAAACGCATTTCATTATTTTAAGTATTTATAATATATTTTAAAAGAATGGGTTATTTTTACAAGAAAACAATAAGAACATTTTTGTCAAAATGGGACCAAAAAATGAAGAGTTGGATTTCCAAATTTGAGTTTTCAATGACCCTTTTAATCAAGTAACCCTTTAATCTATTACATTTTTAAATTATATCATGTGATATTTGGATATTATTATGAGAATAAAAAAATTTAAAATCATTCATTTAATTGATAAAAAATGGGCATAATTATGCAAAGGCATAAATCAAAGAATCCAACTTTACATAACATAGTGGGCTTCACATCATATTTTTTTAGTAGGGTTATTAAAAACCTAATTTTAGAAATCTAAACTTTTATTCTTTTTTAGTCTCATTTTAATAAAAATACCCTCATTTTTTTTCTTCTTAAAATAATCTTTTCTTTTAAAACATATATGCAAATATTTGAAATAGTCAAAAACATTTACATTAAAAATGGGTTACTCTTCAAATAAAAATATGTGAAGGATAAAATTCACATATGGGGATGATTTCGTCCATTTTAACCGATTAATTCTTTTTTAAATGATAGACCGCAACTTTCCACCCATGAAGATGAGGTATTCAATCGAGTTGACTTGATATGTTGTACTACTAAATTTCATTTTACTATTAAATTTATACATGCCGTCTAGCAGCTTGCACCTTTATAAGCTTGTAAGGAATTTTGGTTTTTAATTTCTCATTATAATAATTGAAAAAAAAAAGTATATTACTCCCTTTCCTACCTTTGGAAACAAGGCATTATTTTATTTTATTTCTTGTATCCAAACACGTTATTAGCTCTTTTAATAATAAAAAAATAAATAAATAAATAAAATAAAAGAACAAAATTGAGTGCTTTTGGAGGTATATATTCACTTGTATGCTCTAAGTTGTAACCAAAAAACACGACAGGTCTTTAATAAGTGTAAAATAAAATAAAATAAAAATAAAAAAAAGGAAAGAAAATTGGAGGGTTGAAAAAGATAGGAAGCATGGTACGAGAATTGAGAAAATAATAAAGAGGAGGAATAGTGGTGGGAGACATTTCACATTCACTCAAGTTTGATGGGTGAGAAGTCATCCTGCTACTTTTGATGACCATGAAAACGCGTTCGGAATATGAATTAACTACGATTTTAGTGCTTTACCCCCACCCCTATATTCTCAATACATCCAAAGATGCTGCAGCTCCAACCCTACTTTTCCTTCGTCTCCTCTCCCTGCCGTCCCAACTTAATTTTCCGCCCATTTTGGACGACTCCTCTCAATCTTTCCACCCATTCACACTCTTTTTTCCTTCTGCTTTTCCGTAGTTTTGTCTTTGCCTTGCACCCTGTAAAAGTAGTCTATTTTAAAGACAATCATTTTTCTATGTGCTGCCTCTCCATCATCCATGACGTAACCTTTTATAATATTTCTCCGACCCCAAATCTACTCCTTCGAAGAGAAGCATTATTCGAATGCATATTTGAAAATAAATTAACATTTGACAAATAATAATTAAGAGCCTTGACTCTTGGGTTGAATAATTTTAAGAACATATATATATATATTGAGATAAATAACTTTTTTAAAAATTTTATGTGATGAAGTCGTCATCCTGATGGTTGGTTTGATACTAAGAAGGTGATGATGATTAGAATAAGATTGATTGTTTGAATCACGTTGTAATCTAATCATTTGGATCCTCCTTGAACATCCATTTACATGCATCATCATTCAAATGTTGGCTCTTCAATCAAATCATCATTTTATCATAGACTTAAATCATGTCTCTCCTTTTCTTTACTTAACCTTTTTTCTCAGCGAAAATGTTGTGAACAACAAGGGAAATGGGTGATTCCGCAACACTCATTCAAAACAACCCACAAAATAAAAGACTAATTTTATCGAATATAATTTTCTTTTTCTCTCTTTCAAATCTTCTATCACAACAAAGATGATAAATCAATTAAGATTTGCGAGAGTTGGTTGAGAGTACTCATAATTAGACAAAGAAAAATGTCAAATTGTTGACTTTAGAAAAAGAAATAATATTGTTTTAATTATTCTTTTATTCCATTTCACTATTTTAGTTTTAATTATGCCAAAGCAATTTATAAATTGGCAATATATGATGCGAATAATATATAAGTATTCAGGGCATAAAAGAATAATAAGAAATGGAATATGAAATATCCAAAGGGTAAGGTGTGATTTGTTTTTTTGACTTTTTGCTAAGGTTCCAAATGGTTTATTTAAAAAAAAAAAAAATTATTAACTTGTTATTTATTTTTAATTTTTTTTATTGTATAGAAAAAATCAAAATATTTATCTTTTTCTTAATAGTAATATATTGTTTTTCTTTACTTTTTAATATTTAGTAGGTTAAAATAAAATATTAAAAAACAAACAACTTAATACTTAATATTATTTAACACTATGTAGTTTTAAGTTCTATTTAAAATTAAATAAAAAAATATTATCGAAGTATTTTTTTTAAAAAAAAATTAACAAACAAATCATCGTAGAATTAATTTTATTATTTGATAACTTTATGTCATAATTTATTAAAAATCTTATTCAATATGGGGTGTACACTCATTATGAGAAATTTATCCCGATGACTAAAATTTATTATCCCTCTCATTAAGAGATGGTATACTACATAAAGCAATCCGACAAGTATTGCACAAGGTAAATTTTTCGTCTCATTCAACTTATTGGATTATTGATTCCAAAATTACCCTTCTCTTCTTTTCTTTCACATCTTGTCCTCTTGTTAAAATCTCTCAAATAAGTGGATAAAGTAAACGCCCAATAGTGTCAAGTTAACACAAGATTCTTTTATTTAGTTTTGCTTGTTTTCTTATTTCTTTTATTTAATTTTTTATTTATATACCTTCGTAAAAATGGCATATAAAATAGAGAATTGTTTCTATGGTATTCATTCTTAGACATATCATTCCAAGTTTGTATCCGATTTAAATTTTTGTTTGACAAACAAAATGGTTAAAATTTGAAAATAGCTTATTTTATAAATTAGCCCTCGCATTCATGGTAGTGGAAGAAACGTGAGGAAGTGAAATGCTCCCGCATGTCTTAGTGGCTGTCTACTATGTAGAGCGAGTGTAGGGACGTGAGAATAACTCCCATCATTCTCAATCCACATTAACCCAAATCTCCATTTCATACCAAACTATGACAAATGCCACTTCCTTACAACTAACACTTGTCACAATTTGCAGACTTTTTTTTTTTTTTTTTTTTTCCAAGGAAGAAAAATAAAATTAAAAAAAAAAAGGTCAAAGTCACCCACACCACAGTGACCACACCACACTTCAGCAGCGCATCATCATAATTGATGTAATGTAACGGAAGTCAACAAATCCAATTTCAAAGCGATGTCGTTTTACTCGGCTGCGATGGACCCCACACGGCGCGTCCTCCTTCGACGCACAAACGCGTCCTGCTGGTGTAAGACTAATACTGCTACATCAAACTAGAGTCTGAATATGCATTTGAAAATATTATGCTTTGGTCTTCCAAGAGTTTATATATTTATATTTATTACTTAATGGTTTGAGTTGATTTTAAGTAAAATTATATTTAAATTATTAATTTAAAACTTATTATTATATTATTATTTTTAAGTATTAAGGTTATTCGATAAAATTAATTTAAAACATATTTTAAATCATCAAATAAAAAATATTGAGTAACAATAGAGATTATAAAATAGTAAAAGAGATTATGAAAATAATTATAACAAATGAAAGTAAAATAGTAAAATGAAAATATGAACTTTCGAATAAATTAATTATTTTTTCTTATTACTTAAAATTATTTTTAACTTTAAATCATATTATTAAATCAGTTTATAAAACATATTTAATTTACTTAATAACTTAAATTAAGTTATTAAATAACTTAGTTTGCCAAATACCCGCTAAATATAAGGATAAAAATTAAATTCTCTGAGATATAAATGGTTGATTAATATAATAGAATTTATACATTTTAAGATATTATATTTGAGTGAATAGGATATTAGTTTTTGGCAAGATATTATTTTTTAGTTGAATGTTATAACTAATAAAATATGATATTATGCTTTTATTTGATTTGAAGAAAAATAAAAATAAAAAATAGAGTGAGAAACTTATTATATTTTAATGTTTAATATTTGTTTAAGATAAAGATTATTTTGTTATTAAAATAATGAAACCTCTCTTATATTTAGCATCATGTAGAAATTATTACACAATTTAAAATTTAGTAAATAATTTTTTACTTATTTATCAATGACATTCATGATTAAAATATTTAAAATTTATAAATAAAAATTTTCATATTATGCCATTTCATATATAAAAACAATTTTTATATATTTAAAATAATAAAAAAATTATAAAAATAAATAAATTTATGATTTATGGAATAAATATATCCCATATTTTAACTAAAAATTAATATACCCAATTGAGATATAAAATAAAAATTAGATAAATATATCTCACCACTTATATCTTATTCATATTTGATTGAACATAATATATTTATTGGGTTAATTTAAGAAAGAACTGAAAATTTTGGTGCCTTGGGTCATCAATATTTTCAATTTACAAAAACCAAACCAATTATACACATTTTTTTCTCTTAATTCCTTAACTAATAACCCACTACCACAATACCACTCCACTAATGTATAGCCTAAAGGCCCATGCATGCACATTATTATTTATTTATTTTTATTATTGAGCATAGTGTGATAAAGATTTGGTTGGATTCTATGACAAATGTGGAGAGAAGATATATGGTTTAGATTGCTGAAATAGTTGAGTATGTGTTTTGTACATCCATTATATTGTTAGCGAGCCATTAAGCATGTTTGTTAATTGTTCTCCAAAGATTGGTTTCTGTGCAAAAGTGCATATGTAATACAAAATTGGGAATGCGAAAAGGAGAATGTCCCCAATCCCCAGGCCCACCACAATACAATCATTGCCTGCAGAAAAGGTGACGCAGATTTGAACATCTAGAAAGTAGTGGAAGAGGGAACGGATAGGGGGAAGAAGAAAAAGAAGCTGAAGCTGGTAACAGTAATTTGAAAGAATTGTTTATGTATTTGAGTGGGTGGTGGGATTGATTCCTTTTGGGGAGAAAGGAAGATGGAGGAGGGTAGGAAATACGTTATAAGGGAGATGATAGGGGAGGCACCTTTTGGGCTTTAATCTAATGGGGGCAATGTGGCAAAGAAGCATGCTAGTTGCCAGCATGGCTTCGTGATGTGGGGCGGTTGCCGGATTCATAGGTTGGTCGGCCCACGCGAGTCTATTTCATTGGCGATTTTAGTGGATTTTGGGGCCCTTTCTCTTTCTCTCTCTCTCCCTCCACTCCACAGGACAAAGCTACCAAACATACTTATCTGCCACTTCATGATGCATCAACTGAATCAATACTTCAATGAGTAGTGCACAGTACACACTCACTCACTCTTCTACTCTTCCACACTTGTACTTAAAAACACAAACACTTGGTCTCTTCATTCAATTCGTCCAATCACAGGGTGCCACCACTGCTTTCTCATTCTATTTTTAATCAATGGGAAAAGTTGAAAGCCCTTTTGCATACTACTATATTACTCATTCCTTTCCTCTCTCAACTTTGATTTAAATTGACTTCACCAACCTAGCCACGGAGCCATGATGTCATGAGGACGTAGGGGTGATTAAGACCTAACCTCTCTGACAAAAATAAAAATTCGAAATAATTCTTTTTGGAACATACGCACTGGAATTGCTATTGCTTTTGCCTTCTAGGGCATTCTTTTGTCTTGGCATGTGGTCAAACACTCGACACTCAACACTAGGCAGCAAGTAGGCGCATTTGGGTACGCGGTTTCTGGGTTATATGGAGCCCAGGGAGCTGCTCATGGGTCCAAATATTACAAGTGGAATAATAACTGGAGTACATTTTGAGGCTGCCACGGCCACCCTTAAAATGAGAGACAGAGGAGGTGGCAATAGAGGGGCACAAGGGCAGATGAAGAGGATTTTCAGCAACATCTTTTCCATTAATTTTATATCACCATCACCATCACTTCCACTCATGATGAGGTTGAGAGGACCTTTTGGATTTTGGTCCTCTTCGTCGCCTTTCTTTAGTAGCTGGGAACCTTATCCTCTGCACCATCACCAATGCTTCTACATTCTTCTTCCGCAGTTGTGTCAATTAGGTGTGCCATCGGAGGTCATTAGAATATGAGTAGGAGGAGACATTTTGTTTTGGAACTACTACTCATTCATCATTTGCCTCCACTTGATAAATATTTGGATCAGTAGCATCAAGACACCTAACCTTGTACTCGTTTCCATTTCGCTTTTCTTAGTCTTTGAGATGGTCAATTAAATTTCCTCGCAAGCCTACTTCTCTCAATCATTTTCTGACACATGTACTTATTATTTATTTGTTTAA
This sequence comes from Vitis cinerea var. helleri x Vitis riparia, assembly GCA_946000715.1. Taxonomy (NCBI): domain Eukaryota; kingdom Viridiplantae; phylum Streptophyta; class Magnoliopsida; order Vitales; family Vitaceae; genus Vitis; species Vitis cinerea var. helleri x Vitis riparia. Next base: position 13,602,196 of record OX254005.1, on the reverse strand, counting down.
GGTTTTTTTTTTTTTTTTTAATTGGCTATTAGGTTGGAAGTTTGCTAGGATTTAAAAAGGAAAAAGACACTTACCTGCGCAGTCATAGATATCAATGCTCATTACAAAAGACTAGCCACCACTAATATATGTTGAAGGCTTGAAGCTATGGATATGAAGGAATTGTAAAAGATCCCTCCTTTCGACCCTTTTGTACTAATTACCATAGGATCCGTTTGCAATCCATTGCTAAGATCTGTGCTTGACGTAATGGATATTGGGACTGCATACAATCTCACAATCTTGATGAATTACAGAAGGGCCAATGTATTTCCTGACCACCAATGACTAGGGTAACCTAGGAGCAAATTTACGATGATATGCTCCTAGTCCACTCCTGGATGGAAAGTGGCAGCAATTTTATCCTGTTCGGTTTTCACTTGTCGGCAAATCAACAAACTTAGCAATACACACATCCTATTTGCGCGCACAAGGGAGTCGAGTTTGGCCAGACAAAGGAGATCACACCCATATGAAACGACAAATTTGATGTCCCAGGTTACTGATAGGGGAAAGAAGTTCAGGAATTAAGTGTAGACACATTTTATAGTCCCAGGAGGTAACGGGCCCAATCAGAACAAATGCACAAATATTTATATTGAAAGGTGTTTTGAGTTATATAACAAGTTTTTATTCCAATTCAAGATGATTTGACTTTCAACACATGCAGCAATATGCCTAATTTTGATTCCCATAAAAACATGTCAGGATGCAAAGCGGAAACCTGTACTGTAAAAATAGAGTGGAAATGGCTACTGTTTCTTTCATAACCAGGTCTTGATAAAAAGGTAGAATGGGTTCACCACAAAGTGCGAAACACTGATGAGATTTTATAATGACCTCACCAAGTCTCTTCATTGCTGAGAAAAAGAATTTTTTAATAACATTTATGATCCCTATCATACAGTCAGGCATTCATTCTCCCAGGGAGCAGCAACAAAATAACCAGATACAATCCTAGTTCTTTAAGATTCCCCACAGAATTGAGTATCATCATGTAAGGGGATATGATTACAAACCCGATGAATTATGATAACAGCCTTGAAAAGGCTGGAAAGTGGCAATCAACCTTGAGAAATGAAAGGCTTAAAAGGGGCTAATCTTGCCAGCCAATTTTAGAAGCAACTCAGGAACAAGTCGTTTTCTGGGAGGTGCCATGGAATCCTTAGCAAGAGCTTCTGCATCTCCTGAGTGTATGAAAGCAACCACATAGTCAATCAGCTCATCTTTACCACCTCTCAGAGGGTCCTGCATAGAAGTCCAAACAACATTAGTAGTGCCACAGGAAGGAGGATGGCATTTCACTGTCACAGAAACATTCTTAACAGGGTATTTCAAATTACTTATCAAGGGTAGAATTTGAAATGTCTCAAACAACATTGAGTCTATGAAATTTTCATCAAATTCAACTTTCCATATTGTTGTACATTTTGGAGATCTCAATCATAATCCCATGAGACAGAAGTACATATGGTATCTTAGCATGCCCCATTCTAGTGTATATGATTCCAGCAGCCAATTTTAAACTTAAGGCTTAAGTCCTATCAAAAGTGGCTCTAAATGTTTCCTTTCTTCCGCCCAGAGTCGTCTAATCACAACTAAGAACTGTAGGAATATGAAGGCTCCTCTTTGACTCTAATACATCCTTCCCAGCACTAAATGACAAATCACTTCTCTATCTTAAACAGACACAATCCCCTATTAAAAGTATGGGGGCAAACCATGATACCATTAACATCTCTGGATGCAAGCAGAAATGGAACACCATTTATATTAATGATATGGATACAAATCAGGCAAGGCAATATTATTTCCTGTGCTAGAGGTCTGATTCACTCCAAACAATCTTATCCGCACTATAACTTTCATTTGTTTAACCATCCCAATTAACAGTACATGGGGCATATTGTTGCATTTCATCAAATTTTATTAAGTTCTTATTTTTTACATCTAGATTTTCTCTTTAATTGTTTCCTTTCATGTATTTTCATGTACTCCTTAAATATCTCTATAATACCCAATTATTCATTAATGAATGAGAGGACGAAAGATTTTCTCAAACCTGCGTTCATGGTATCAGAGACAGGTTCCCTATTTCCCTACTGGAGCCTGCTTAAATAAAAAGAATTAAAAAAATTTAAAATATATATATATCTGTTTTTCTTCTGGCCTTTTACTGCTGGAATCAGAGAAGGAAGTTCTTCTCTGTTTGGTTTGTCAAGAGTTTAGCCAAGAAAAGAGGGAGGGGATCAAATGGTTGGAGTGATCAAAGAAGAAGCACCTCTTCAACAGATGAAGCTTTCAGAGTACCCACCCATGGAACTGGTTTCAAACCACCACCCATAAGCTGAGTGGACAAAATTTCCTTCATTGTTCTCAGCCAGTGAAAGTGTTCATCAAAGACCATGGGAGATTTGGCTACTTGATTGGTGCAATCAAAGCACCAAACAAGGATGATCCAGCATTTTCTACATGGAATTCAGAGAATTCCATGATTATGTCATGGTTAATTCAATGGGAGCTAGAGATCGGTCAGACATATCTATTTCTTTCAAAAACAAAGGATTTATAGGATGAGATCAGTGAAACATACACTTACTTGGGAAATTATGCAGAAGTATATGAAATAAAAACCAAAATTCATGAGACCAAGCAAGGCACTCAAATTTTTTTTTTTTTTGATAGATAAGTATAGCAAGGCACTCAATATGCAACTATATTGGACATTCTTTTCAAGGGCTAAGAAACTTGAGGGAAGGATGAAGAGTGGAGGTAGTGTCTGGTTTGGGGTTGATTCTAAATCCTTTGAGATTTCAGTGGAGTCTCTTCATGGGAAGCTCTCTAGGGTCATCACTGAGAGGGGAAGAAGCTTCTCTTCTTGGATCAGATTTGGAGAGAGGGGTCTTTCCCTGCTGCTGGAAGGGGTGGAGACCTGCTGTCAAAAGGAGGGTTTGAAGGTTTTCAACAACTCTTGGCTGGAGGGAGGGAGAAGTTATAAGCTTCAGCTATGTAGCAATGAGGCGGGCAGGTACCTCTTTTGTTCTGTAGTCTTAGTGGAAGCAAATCGCTTCGTTTTAATCTTCCCCAAAGGGAAGGGGCTGCTGGGGAGTGGAATATTTTAGCTCAAAAGTTGAGAGCCTGTGGAGTGAAGCTCCCAGTCAAGGTAGAAGATGGTCCTAAACCACAGCATGACCCTGTTCAGAAGGATTTGCCTTTGAAGGTTGATAATGCGTCAAAGGACTGGAAAAGTGAGAGTGAGTCAGTATGGCCGCAGTTTGGGGGTGTTGATGCTTTCAACAAGATGCATATTCTCAACCGTTGCCTGGTGGGACAGTGGGGAGATTTCTCAGATGATGCCCCATTGCTATCTCCTTTGAAGGAGTGGGCTAGGTACCATTGGAGGTTAAAGGGGAACCTCTCTCTTTCCTCGATGGGAGGTGCTTTGATTTTGTTTGAGTTTGAAAGTACAAAGGAGGTAGAGAGGGTGCTACAGGAAGGAGAGTGGATTTATAAGCAAAAGTTCTTGTTTTTGGAGAGATGGGCCCCGACAACAGGCTGTTTCAGAGAAGGAGTTCAAGCTAAGTTTGCTTGGGTGAGGATAATGGGCCTTCCGCTCTGTCTTTGGCATAGGGAGTTTTTCAAACAAGTAGGTGATGCTTGTGGAGATTATTTGGGGGTTGATGAGAAGACTATGGGTGGGGGGGTTGAGAAATTTGCAGTGGGCACGAGTGCTAGTCCAGACAAATGGGAGAGAGGCTCTGGGGAAGTTGCAGGTGGAGGTAGGAGACTTTTGTTTTACCATGTACTTGTGGTGGGAGCTCGCACCTTGGGTTGTTGTGGTAACCTCTAGCAAGGAGAGGTTAGAAGCAGGGAAGAAGAAGTTAGAGGGTCCACGTGCGCCTGCTCGCATGAGGTCTGAGGGGATGTTTCCAGAAGGTGAGCTGTCAATGACTAAAGGGCCGAGCACTGCAGAAACACTGCGTTTGGAGCAGTAGCCTTTTGTGGGGGTTGCATGGGAGGAAGGAAACTTGCCTCCTGTTGCAATCTCCTTTCCCCATGGGCTGAAAGAGGGCATTGTGGGCCATTTTAAAGTGTGGCATGTGGTAAAGAGGAGGCCAGGCCCTCATAAAGAAATCCTGGCCCAATTAATGAGTTTTGGGCTGGGGATGGTAAGTTGGCCCATCCCACTTCTCCACTAGCCCAAAAGGGCTTTAGGGGCCCTTTTAAAGCCTTGGCAAGATGGGCTCCTCCCTATGGGATCGATCTCTGCCCTAAGGAGGGAGAACTGCTGAGTGGAAGCTCAATGTTCTCCTCGAATGATGCCCTCACACCCATCGATGAAGCTCTAGTGGTGGAAGCAGCTTTATTCCAAGATACGAGGAACCTTTTCTCTTCTGCTTTGGGTTGGGGGTCTCTTTCTTCTACTCCTTCGTCTTTTGCCTTAGGGGGTTTGGTCGATGAAGCCAAGCGTGATTTAAGGATGATCTGTTGAGGGGTTTTGGAGATGAAGGACGGTGAGATGCCCTTTGTCGAAGAGGAAGTCAGAGACGGCCCCCTTGACATGATCACGAAGGAGGGGTGTAAGTTGAATCTTCTTTCAAATTGGGATGGCTTAGTGATGAGGATGAATATTCAAGATATATATCAAGAAAGGGAATTAGTATTAGTTGTAATTAAAGTAGGATTATTATTACTTGGAATTAAATTAGGATTAATATTTGTTGGAGTCTAATTAGGATTAGCTAGTTGAGTTATAATATAATTAGAATTTGAGTCATGATAGGTTATTAGAGTCCTAATAGACTTTGGATGTTATAATTAGAATTAGAATCATAATAGGTTATTAGAGTCCTAGTAGACTTTGGATTTCTTAAAGAAGCCTATAAATAGGCTAATCAATGTAAATTAAAGGAATGAACTTGATGAATAATATTATACTTTCTTTCATTACAAGGTTGCAACCCTCAATGGTGAGACTCCATTGATTTTCTTCTAGATAAGACTCCTAGAAGGCCTTAGTGAGACTCTAAGATTTTTCATCTTTTCTTCATTATTTCTTCTTCTTTCTCTCTATTTCTTATCTTATAATTTTCTCTACCATCAAATTTATTCCTTGTTCCTCTCCTTACACCCTAAAAACAAAACCCTAGCCCACCTACCCTTGAGTGTAGGCAACCATCCTAGGGTTGTCCTACATCAATTTTGGTATCAGAGCGAAAATTCTTGGCATGAAGGCATATGTAATTGAGGAGTGGAGCAACGTATGCAAACATGGTTGAAGGCTACAACTTTTTTATGCAGCCATTGGTGAACATACCAAGGCTAAATGAAGAAGAGGATTGGCAACGTACTAGCATCTTCCAAACTCGTGTTGCTTGTCAAGGGAGACTATGTACTTTGATTATTGATGGAGGTAGTTGTTCCAATCTAGCTTCAGAGGAGCTTGTTGAGAAGCTTAATCTGAAGACAGAAGATCATCCAAATCCCTATCAAATAGCATGGGTAAATGACGCATCTATTTTGGTGAGTTCTCGTTGTCTAGTGACGTTTAATTTCAGTAATAATTTTGAGTTATCAGCATGGTGTGATGTTTTACCGATGAAAGTTGCCCATATTATACTTGGAAGACCATGGCTTTTTGATGAAAGGGTCCAACATGATGGCTATGAGAACACTTACACACTTGTGCGCAATGGGCGAAAGAAGATCCTTCGTCCAATGAAGGAAATTCCACCACATAAGCAACCAGAGGAAAAAGTAGCACCCTTGAAACTAGAAGAGCCATCAAATATTCTTATTAAAAAGCAAGTCGAAGTTACTAGAAAGGACGAAGAAATCATCAATGATGAATCTAAAAAGCAAGAGGTGATGAAACTAATCTTAGATCAACCAATAGAAGAGCTCAAAGAAGTTGAAGAAGTTTCAGAAGAATTGATGTTTGACTTCCCAAGGCCAAACATTATCGTGAGTGGTGGCAAACATGAAGAATCTGCTGAAATTTCTTTTGAATATAGGGAATTCAAGAATCTTATTCTTCCACAAAACAATTTACAAGAAGAGTGTGGGAAACAACTTCCCACAAGTTTGTTGAAGACACATAATTATTTCGAGAATTATCAACTTGTTGTACAACATCAAAAAGTTTTTCGAAGTCCAGTATTTGTCTTGCATGAAATTGAACAAGTTCAAGAGATCTTGAGATCTTGTCTTACCATGGGAAAGAGACGATGAAGAAAGAAAGGGTGGAAGGCATTGCTCGGAATTTCAATTGATCGTGGAAAATCACTAAAACTTGAGGTCGAGTTTTTTTCAAGTCAGGGGGAATTGATGAGGATGAATATTCAAGATATATATCAAGAAAGGGAATTAGTATTAGTTGTAATTAAAGTAGGATTATTATTACTTGGAATTAAATTAGGATTAATATTTGTTGGAGTCTAATTAGGATTAGCTAGTTGAGTTATAATATAATTAGAATTTGAGTCATGATAGGTTATTAAAGTCCTAGTAGACTTTGGATGTTATAATTAGAATTAGAATCATAATAGGTTATTAGAGTCCTAGTAGACTTTGGATTTCTTAGAGAAGCCTATAAATAGGCTAATCAATGTAAATCAAAAGAATAAACTTGATGAATAATATTATACTTTCTTTCATTACAAGGTTGCAACCCTCAATGGTGAGACTCCATTGATTTTCTTCTAGGTAAGACTCCTAGAAGGCCTTAGTGAGACTCTAAGGTTTTCCATATTTTCTTCTTTGTTTCTTCTTCTTTCTCTCTATTTCTTATCTTATAATTTTCTCTACCATCAAATTTATTCTTTGTTCCTCTCCTTACACCCTAAAAGTAAAACCCTAGCCCACCTACCCTTGAGTGTAGGCAACCATCCTAGGGTTGTCCTACATCACTTAGAGTCTGAAATCTGGGGGCAGGAAGAGGAATTGCAGTTAGCCTTGGTTAAGAACAGTAGCCCAATGGAGTTGGGGAGGGACCTTGCCTGTTCTCAGGACAATTTCGAGAAACTACTGGCTTTTAGCAAAATTTTTAGGGTTTTCAGTGGACGGCTACGAAAAGGAAATTCCAGGTCTTTTTAGGAATTTGGAATTCCAGGCAAATAGGAAGTCTTTAGGGCAAGTGGTGAAAAAGGATAGCTCCAATGGGTCCAAACTTGAGAGGGACCTAAGGAAATTAGAATGTTCGGTTTCTTATAAGACAAATTTATCTAGTGGGAGAACAGGAAGGAGCTCTTCCGGGGTATTAGTTGAAGTGTGTCCATGAAGCTAAGAATTTTATCTTGGAACGTGCAAGGGATCAATGATGGGGATAAGTGTAGAAACATTAAATCTTTGATTCGTTCCCACTTAGCTAACCTTGTCTGTCTTCAAGAAACGAAGGTCCAACAAATGTCAACTTGCCTAGTGAGGAAGTGTCTGGAGTGGGGGGGTAGTGGATGCTAGAGGTCAATTAGGGGGCATTTTGGTTTTTTGGGACAATTGAGTATTGGAGCTTTTGGATATGGAGTCAGGTGCCTTTTCAGCCTCTTGTCGTTTCAAAAATTGCAAGGACAATTTTATTTGGATGTTCACAGACGGCCTTGTTTTGGCTAAGGAGAAGGATGACTTTTGGAATGAATTGGGTTCTACTAGAGGTCTTTGGCAAAATCCCTAGTGCATGGGAGGGGATTTCAATGTAGTTAGATTCTTAGAAGAAAGGAGGAAATGTTAAAGATTATCAGCTTCTATGAGGCGCTTTTCTAAGTTTATTAAGGATATGTGCCTTAGAGATCTCCCTCTTTCTGGTGGTCTGTTTACTTGGTGTGGTGGGTCTAATAATGAGTCCGCCTCCAGGTTGGATCACTTTCTTGTTTCTAATGATTGGGAGAACCATTTCAGTGGGTTGTTTCACAGTTCCCTTCCAAAGCCAGTTTCAAATCATGCGCCAATTTTGCTGGATGGTGGAGGGGTAAGGAAAGGCAAGACACCTTTCAGATTTGAGAATATGTGGTTACAGGTGGAAGGTTTCAAAGATCTTATCAGGAATTGGTGGGAGGGGTACAGTGTTCAAGGGTCTTTTAGTCATATACTGGCTATGAAGGAGGTTCTCATAAATGTGACCACCAAGAAACTAGAGGCCTTGGCTTAGTTAGGGTTGTGGGATGCAAAGGAAAGAGCCCTCACAGTGGAGGAAACTAGAGTTAGAAGGGGTGTGGTGGAAGAGTTTAAGAAATGGGCAGAAATGGAGGAAATCTCATGGAGGCAAAAGTCTAGAGAGTTATGGCTAAAAGAAAATGATAAAAACACTAGTTTCTTTCACAAAATGGCCAATGCTTGTAGAAGAAGGAACTTTATGGCCAAGCTAAGGGTAGATGGTGTTTTGTTAGATGGGGAGGATAACATCAAAGAAGCAATCACAAATGCATTTCAAAGAATTCTAGCAGAAACAGGGGAGTGGAGACCGAGTTTAGATGGACTAGCCTTTGACTACCTACAGTGTGCAGATTTTGAAGTTTTGGAGACCCCTTTCTTTGAAGAAGAGGTCCTTGAAGCTTTATCCAATTTGTGCAGAGATAAGGCTTCAAGCCCGGATAGTTTTACCTTGGTGTTTTGGCAACACTGTTAGGACTTTGTGAAACCTGAGGTGATGGGCTTTTTTGTTGAATTCTATGGTTTAGGGTCTTTTCAGAGGAGTTTGAATGCTACGTTCTTAGTCTTAGTGCCTAAGAAAGGGGGGACAGATGACCTAAAGGACTTTAGACCAATTAGTTTGGTTGGAGGGCTCTACAAGCTTTTGGCTAAGGTTCTAGCAAATAGGTTTAAAAAGGTGGTGGGCTTCTTAGTTTCAGATTTTCAGCATGCCTTTGTGGCAGGTAGACAAATTCTGGATGTTGTGTTGATTGCAAATGAGGCCGTTGACAGTAGAATTAAGGATAATTTAAGAGGTGTCTTATGCAAGCTAGACATAAAAAAAGCTTCTAACCATGTTAATTGGAATCTTATCCTAGCAATAATGGAGAAAATGGGGTTTGGCTCCAAGTGGATAGGATGGATCAGATGGTGTATTTCAACAGCACGCTTCTTTGTTTTGGTAAATGACTCCCTTTCAGGTTTTTTCCACAACTCTAGAGGGCTGAGACAAGGAGATCCCTTGTCTCCTTACTTGTTCATTTTGGCGAAGGAGACTCTTTCCCACTTGCTCTCTAGGGCAAAGGAAGATAGTTTCATTAATGGTTTTCTAGATAGAGGGAGGAACGGTGTGGGAGTGGAGGTGTCACACTTGTTCGCAAACAACACACTAATCTTGTGCAATGCTAGCAAGGAAAACCTTGAGTATCTAAGTTGGGTTTTTATGTGGTTTGAGGCTTGTTCAGGGCTGAAGATCAATTTGAGGAAAAGTGAGATAATTCTAGTAGGGAATGTCCCAAATTTGGAGGAGCTTGCAAAGGTTTTAGAATGCAAGGTGAGAACAACTTGAAACACCCATCTACTACCACCACAGATTTTTCTTGTCGGCTAGACTTACACCAAGAAGACCGCCCCCCTAAAAACACAACCTAGAAGATCACTTACAAACCAACTCCACCCACTACTCCGACTTTGCACTTTTTTGTTTGAACTGTAGTAATTAACCGAGCATTCCAACTTTCAAAGCTCCCTAACCAGACAAGGCATGGAAGGGGGACTCCTTTGCGCCACTTTTTGGATTCCAACTTTCTCAGTAGGGCTGCAATTTCCTTCTCATTCTCATCCATTGACAAACCTAAAAACTTGCTAAACAAGATGAATTTCTAATAAGAGATATCAGAGAGGCTCTCTACTTCTGATGGGCCCCTACCAGGGCTCTCAAACCCCAAAGCCCCCTCCTTACCACTCACCTCTAGGATCACAATCTAGACAACCTTGGGCTGGTTCTCTAGGGCTTTCACAACCACTTCCTCAACAGATAACATACATAAAGGCTTGTAAACGTCTTCTAAAATACCCCTATCTTGCTCCCTCAATGAAATCAAACTATCAGTCCTCCCCACAAAACAACCATCATCAATGCACAAAGAGAACGCCGAGGAAAAAGACCCTCCCCCCAACGGATCATTTGGAATCGACGACTTACCGGCTAGGAATCTTACCATTTCCTCCATGAGAGCCTTGTCAGTTAGCAGGAGACAAAGCGGCGAAGACAAAGGCATCGGAACCCTTCCACCATCAACAGGGCAATCGTCTACAACATTGGGAGCCAAGAAAGCCCTCTATCAATTAAAAGCCCTCCCTGGTCAAAGCCTCTTAGCCCAAACTTACCTGACCCACCTCAAGAGGCCCACTTTCTGAAAACTCATCCACCAGGCCTCCACTACAATGGGCCTTCACACTGCCACGACCAAAAGGAAAATGAGCTCCAACTGAAGAGTCAAGACCTAGAGTCTCCCTTCCACTAATAGCCTCACGTGGAGCCCAATCCCCATTTGCCCCCTCAGTAAGGAGCTTGGGCTGCAGTTGAGTCAGCCCCTGTAGAAAGACCAGCAGCCAGTTGGGCCTCTAAAGTTCTGGGCCCAAGGGCCTTTACAATACCTTTAACTGGAAGGAACTCATGGTCCATGCAAAGAAGCCCATTGGCCAGAAGTTGAACCTGAGCTCAGCCAGCCTGAGCTCAGTATGGTTCAGCCTGTCAAATTTTATGCTAAAGAGGCTAAATTTGGCATTACCCAACTCAATTTGCATCATTAGCTGAACATTGACCAAGAAATTAATTTATTATTAAGAATAACTAGGATCAAAAGTGGGGATAGATCAATAATTTTTCTATGGGTTAATCACTACTTAGACTGCAGTACATACAAACTTCAAACTAGAAATATAAATAATAAGAAGTTGAGCTTGGCATGGTTCAGCCAGACAATTCTCAGGCTAAAGAGACTCAATTTGGTGTTAGCTCAGCCCAATTTGCACCTCTTCCTGCTTGAAGATGACTAAAGAAATTAATTTATTTACCAGTCGCTACTAGGTGTATAAGTGGAGACAGGTAAATTACTTCTTTTTTCTTTTTCTTTTTCTTTTTTTCCTTTTTAAACTTTTTGAACAACAGAAAAAGGAAAGAATATAACCAATCATCTCTTACTTGAAGAAATAAATCTGTATGAGTTTTTCCAGGTAAATTACTTCTTTTTTCTTTTTCTTTTTTAAACTTTTTGAACAACAACAGAAAAAAGAAAGAATATAACCAATCATCTCTTACTTGAAGAAATAAATCTGTATGAGTTTTTCCTTCATATAAAATAAGTTCAGCTTCAGCACCTACGCCTTCAAGCGCATCTGCAAAAGCTTTACTGCAAGAAACAGAAGTTTAGATTCAAGAATTCACTATATAGGCCATGAGAAAAAAGAAAAAAGAAATCATAAAATGGGACAAAACCAGGAATAGTCCACTGCAGCACTATAACATATCTATCTCCACTTAAGGTTTGAATAACCAAGGAGGGACATTTCAGTTACAATATACAAATAAAAAGCTATTATGAAGTATAAATATACTGACATCAGGGAAGATGCACATGTGTATAATATACCAGACTAAAAAAAAATCAGCAAGGCCTGCTATGGAATTTATCTGGACGAAAGATACCTAGAAATTCAACTAGGACGATGCATACCATCTGAACAATCAAAGCTTTTCAATTCCGACAATAACAAAAACTTATGCTCTTAAATATGGTTCCAGAATTATCTCAAAATGCCTATAACATGTTGGTATGGTTGCAACACATTGACAAAGTGCTGGGCTCAAAAACTTCAAAAATTTGATTGATAAGATTACTTTATGCTTAACCGATATACGGTAAGACACATAAAATTAAAAATTATTTTATATTTGTATTATTTTATTTCATGAATTACATCATGTGAGTCTGATCAGAAATTTAATGAGCTTAGTAAAGTTTTACAGTTATATCATTCATTTAGACAGTTTATAGAGCATCGAAGCACCCAGCCATCATCATAGAAGTCGACGTGATACGAAATTAGTGAACCATCCTATTTTGAATGATTTGTTTGTTTACTTAGATAAACTTCATTCACATTTTTAAAAAGCCCTTTGATTTGATCATTTACTTAGATAAGCTTGACTAGAGCACACATACATCTCTGATGTGCTTAGTTATAGGCTTACAGCAGACAAGCTACAAGCCTACTAAAATTCATGTTTGAGTATCCATTGCATTAGTAATACTCCTTGAGCACATTATATATTGTAAGCATGGGTTGCAAGAAATTTTTGGGACTACTACCTAATCTTGACACAAATGTTCCTTGATTGGGACAAATTAATTTCTGATTTCCAAAGCATTGTAAGTAATTTGACCAGTCATTCTATAAATTTTTCATAGCACTTACTTTAAAATTCAATTCTAAATTGTGAGATTTTGACCCATTTAGAGTTTAGTCTTACTAGCTCAGAGAAGTACTTAGCCAAAAACGTCATGTAAGGACTAGAATAGTCAAAGGCAACCACCTAGTGGACACTCTAATACATGCCCATGAAAAAAGTGTGTAGATATCTACACCACATGTTTAACAACACTGAAGGTACCTCTTCAGTTCTCAACACCAACAAAAGCGTATATACATCATCTGCTCAGGATCCTCCTAGGATACTCATGCAGCCACATCTCAAACATGCAAATTAAAAACATTTAAGGACCACAAGAAAAGTCAAAAATCAAAATATATAAATAAAATCAAGTAAAAGCATTTCCCACAATAAAAGTAACTCAGTGTGTTAGATATCAACATCAAAACTGGCCCTGATTGACTCAAGATTCCTTTGTACACTCAGTATACCATTTTCTTTATTATCCCTGAACCAGGACATATGAAGAGCACTATCTATAAGAATGTGCATTCTTATCAAATTTGAAATTAGAGATAATTAATTAGAGCATTGTTTGGCAGAGCCATAGGCTAGAAACAGAAAATTAAGGTTCATTTTAGGGAAGCACTTGAAATTATATGTATAGCTGAAGAGAATTCATTTCAGAGGAGAACAAACCTGGAATCTGATGGTATAGAATTATCCATTGTTCCATGGAAAAGGATAATCCGTGGGAGGAGAGAGACAGCACTTCTAACGGTTGGGTCTTTTATCATAATTTCAGGAGAAAATTGTGGCAAAGATTGTTCCCCCTCCATAATGCTGTAATAAACATGTAAGAATATCAGTTCCATCAAGAAACAAATCATCACAGACAAAACAAAAATAACTAAATTGACATTAGTGGTGTGATTGGTGACTAGTGATATATCATTCTGGAGTACCTTAAGAAGGTGGAGCGATACAGGCCTCGACTATGGAAGTGATCGACTAAGTTGAATAAATTGTACCTGTTCACAGAGGTTGAAGTAGAAATTTCTCAAATACAGAGCTATCAATTAGTAGATATATAATAGTAGTGGACTGATGATATATATATTTTTTTATCAGGTGGACTAATGATATATAATATATATTGCTGTAAAGAAGATGTTTAGCACATTGTAGACTGTGTTCTCATGCATAGTAGGAGTGTTTTAGAAATTCATGGTGCCTATCTGAAAAACTAAAAACAATATCTTTGTTGAAAATTAATGTTCAACAAGCATGACAATTTCAGAGCATCATCTGCCAAGATATGGTTGCATAAAAGAGGCCCAAACCTGTGCATGAAGGCAAAGGTAAGATAAAATCAAAATGACATAATCCCCAAATTCAGTTACCAAGCCCTTGAGACAATCAATGGTATAAGTCCTTCAGTTGAACCAAATATAAGCCATAAACATTTGCAAATGCAAAAGAACTGACACACCACAAAATTTCAAATAGAACTGTATGACTTCTAAATCCAATTACAGTTGAAAGTTTCCTCCTCACCAAAATGAGTCATCGGGAACAGTTTCAGGTTTAGCAGAGCACACAAGGTATTAACCATTGGAAACCGCAATTTGGTAAAGACACCACCAATTGGTGTCTATTTTTTTGATAGGAAACAACAATGAATCATATTGAAAAAAGATTTAAGAAGTACAAAAGAAGGATGAGGAATCCTCCCACAAAAGAGAACTAAACAAAATGAATACCAAAAGAAAATAGCTATTTGGTAATTACACAAAGCTAACTCTCCATACTGGTCCACACCCTTGGAGCTACACACCACTAACCAATCTAGTTGAACCACATTAAGGGGAATGCCCTTAAAAAACATGGTGCAAGAAGCCCAAAAAGAAGCAAGGAAATGAATGGTATCCCATAGAACCTCTAAATTCCTTACCTTGTCCTCAAATATCCTAGCATTTCTTTCCCGCCACACAACCCAAATCAAAGCAATGCATACAATTTGCCACAATACTAGGCCTCTCTTGGATTTTCCAAAACCCTTATAATTGATGGTCATCATGTCAAAAATGCTCCTCAGGGGACCCAATTCATCTTAGCTATTCAAAATAATCTGTGCCACAACCCCATCGTCAAAGGACAATGTAAGAAAAGATGATCTATTGATTCTCCATGCTTCATACACAACTTACAAATGTTAAGACTGAGAGCTTTGTAGGGTCTTCTCAACTGTAGCAAGTCATTAGTATTTACCTTCTTATGTGCCACTAACCAAACAAAGGACTTAATCTTAAAAGGGACTTGAGATTTCCAAACAAAATTAGTAGGGAAAGCTAGAGATGAATCAAAAAGGTGGGACAATGCTAGAAAGAAAGACTTGACTATAAATAACCTTAAAGAAGATAAAGATCAGGATCTCACATCTGAAACTGATGGGGTTAAGTGCAAATAGGCAATAGAAGACATGAGTCTTTCTAATTCTTCTACCTCAAAATCAGAGAGGTTGCGACAAAAATTAAAGTTCCAAGAAAAGGGATGAGCAACCCCAAGAATTGAAGAGATGGGAAGATTTTTTAACTGTGACTATTCTAAATAGTATTGGAAATTAGGATCCCAAAGGTTGGTCCCCCCACCATAAGTCTTCCCAAAAACGGATTCTCTCCTCATCTCCTACCACAAACTGAGTGTACCTGGTAAAATCCTGAAAAACCCGTGCAATAGCCTTCCAAAGGCAACAATGACCACCTAACTATAGTGTTGGCATCCCATCCATTAATATGTGTCCCATATATGCTTAGAATGACCCGGTGCCACAAAGCAAAACTCTCCCTAGGAAACCTCCATAGCCATTTCCTTAAAAGAGTGTAATTCCTTAGGGAAATCTTCCCAAACCTCAATCCCCCTTTTGCCTTCAATTTACACACTAAATCTGAACTAATAAAATGGTCTCTCTTACACTCCCTAACCCTTGACCAAAGGAAATCCCTTTGCAATCTCTCAATTTTTCCAGCCACTGTAGTGGGAATCTTAAACAAGGATAGAAAGTAGTTAGGAATGCGGGACAGACATGAGTGGATAAGAGTTATCCTTCTTCCTAAGGATAAATAACTCTTTTTCCACCCATCTAATCTCCGCGAGATTCTCTCAATCACTGGATCCCAGAAGCCACAAGCCTTCGGGTTCTATCCCAGGGGAAGACCCAAATAGGGTATTGGCCAATCAAAAGCCTTGCAATCAAGCGTTAAAGCCAACCTAGTGAGATGATCCTGATCCAGGTTGATTCCAGAAAAGGTACTCTCGTCAAGATTTATCTCGAGTCCAGAAATTTGCCTAAACACTAACAAAATAATCTTAACAGTTTGTAGTTCTTCCACACGAGCCCTAGAAAAGAAGATGGTGTCGTTTCGAAATTGCAAATAGGACACCCTCGTTCTATTCCTACCTACACTGAAGCCCTCCAACAAACTCCTCTCCCCAGCTCTCAACATCATCCTACTCAACGCATTAGCTACAATAGTAAAAAGAAAAGGGCATAGAGGATCACCTTGTCTTAATCCTCTAGTTGCCTTGACCCACCCTTTGGCATTTCCAATTACTAGGATTGCGAAAGAAACCGAGGACAAACAACCTCTCATCCAGGTCCTCCATCTAAGACTAAACCCCTTCCTCTCCTATACATGGTCCAAAAAATCACAATCCACATGATCATATGCCTTTTCAAAATCAATTTTAAAGACTACTCCTTCCTCCCTTAAGCGTCTTTTCTCATCCACTATCTCATTGGCTATCAAAACTACATCTAAGATTTGTCTCCCCTTAACAAAAGCGCCTTGAATAGAATGGATAGTTTCATGTAGCACACCTCTTAATCTCCCTAATAGGCCTTTTGCTATTATCTTGTAGAGACATGTGATCAAACTAATAGGCCAAAAGTCTGAAAAAAAATTTGTCCGACTTTTTTTTGGGCACTAGAGATATGAAGGTGGCATTAGTACTTTGATTAATTATCCCACTCCTGTGAAACTCTGTGAACACCCTCACTAAGTCCTCCTTGATCACATCCCAACAATCTTGAAACAATGCAATGGTAAAACCATCAAGCCCCGGCGCCTTATCCTTATCTAATTGAAAGATGGCTTTACAAATCTCTTCTTCAATAAAGAGGGAGTCTAGAATCATTCTCTGCTGAGATGGGGGACCAATCTAAACCTTTTACTCTCCAAGACTCTCTAGGGGGGCTCGAGTAGAGCTTTTCAAAAAAATGTAAGATCTCCTCTGAGATACTATCAATATTATCCAACACTAAACCTCTGTCGTTCTCCAAGATCTTGATGAATTTTCTATTTCGTCTGCCATTAACCACCTCGTGAAAAAACTTTGAATTGCAATCCCCTTCTCTTACCCATTTCACCCTAGCTTTTTGTCTCCAATGTACCTCTTCCCTCAACAATAATTCCTCTAACTCCTTTTTTGTCAAAGCTCTTTGTGTTGTAAGTTCAGGAAAAAGATTCCCTTCTTGCTCAACAACATCAATGTTAACAATATCATTAAGGTTGCTTTTTTTCGTTTCCTTTTAACTCTCCAAATGATTCCTTGTTCCACTATTTCAATTTGGACTTAACAAATTGTAACTTCCTCATAAACTTGTGACCTTCCCATCCATTACCCTGAAAACCTTTCCACCAACTTCTAAAGCAATCTTTGAAATTTGGATGTCACAACCACATGTTCTCAAACCTAAAAGGAGTTGGTCCCCACTTAAATGGATTGGTGTCTAGAACAACCAGTCAATGATTCAAGGTCTGTCTAGGAAGAACTTTTTGAAGGCTTTTGAGGAAAAATTTGCTCCCACTCATTTGAGTATAGAAACTTGTTCAATCTCTTACACACTGGGGATTCTTGCATGTTTGACCAAGTGAAAGAGGCATTCCATAAACAGGGGTCAATTATCTCACTCTTATAAATCCATCAAAGCCCCTCATATTAGGAGTTAAACTAGAACCTCCCAACTTTTTTGAAATTCTCCTTGTGACATTAAAGTCACTGCCCACACACCAGAAAGGAAACGATAAGTGAAAAAGGTCTAAGAGTTCCACCCAAAAATCCTTCCTAAGTAAGGAATTGTTTGGAACATAAACTGAGGACAGCCAAAGGGATTCAAATCCATCTAACAAAAACTTGACTGATACAGAAAAGGAACTTGTTACCACCTCCTCACTGCTTAGTTTCTTTGAGTCCCAAATAATCAACACCCCTCTCGAAGCCCCACAAGCCGAAAGAAAAGCCCAATCCTTATTCCTAACCGTCCAAACACTACCAACAAACCTCCTATCACACAACTCCCTTTTTGTTTCCTGAAACATTACAACATCTGGGTTCTCATGTCGCAAAAAATCTTTAACCACCCTTCGATTTTTCCAAGAACCCAATCCCCGTATATTCCAGCTGATGATCTTCATGACAAAAACCACTCTATCCCTAATCCTCTAAACCAATTCCTACAGATCTCAAATACCTAAAGATGGTTTGTTCTTCCACCTAAAATACACTTTAATGTCCATAGAACTAAAGATCACATGAACTCTTAACCATTTTGCTGGGAGAAAGACCCTTTATTTGAAACTCGCCTAAAGAGGAAAACTCAGCTTCAACCGAGCATTCTAAAAAAAGGTTATGGGCCTAGTTAGGCATGCTAGGCAAGGTTTTAAGGGAGTTAATATCCTCAGCCACTTGGTTCAAACAAGCTAACTGGGACCCCACAACCTCTAGGTTAGGATTGCCAATAGAATATTCACATATAACGCCATCGTCATTTTTTTTTTTTTTTTAATTCACTTCAGGTACTACTCGTAATTCCGTTAGTGAATTGGGAAGAGTGGGATCATAAGAAAACAAAGGTGGGTGTGCCAAGACGATGGGGGAAGAGCTGAAATTCATGACTGAGATAAGGGAGATGAAGATACCTCTTTGTTTTCCACTACCAACAAACCACAGGTCCCCACTGAGGATTGCCTTTTTTCTCTGGTTACTGGACTAGAAGGAAAAACCAAGATTGAAGAACCACAATGAGCAAAACCCCCAAATCCCTCTACGTCTCATTTGTCTGCAATGTTAGAAAATCAGCAAAATTTTGCCTTCCCCTCTGATTGAATAGTTGCCTTAAGTGAAGACCTTTATTGAACATGGCATTCACTATTTCTCGCATCACCACCCGACGATGAAGCCCCTTCCCTAGAACTTCTTCTTCAAAGCCCTAATCGACGACTAGAAATGAGAGGACTCGAGCTGAATCTTCACGCCTTCTGAGCTCCCACTCCAAACGCAACATCCCATGATAGAACATCTTGTGCTGAAGTTAGGGCTTCCTGCAATAAAGGCCCGTTATGTCTTCGAGGCCCTTATCGGCAATCAGAAATTGGAGGACTAAAGACTTTTCCATAGCTTCTTTGAACCAATTTTTGGCACAGAACCCCCTAGCTGAGAAGAAGAAGCCTTTGAGACTATCGTCCCCTTTGCGATTGAAACAGGCAGAGAGGAGTCTTCTCTACATAAAGAACCCTTCCCAACTTTAGGCTAAATTCCACCCATTTCTTGGCCCAAAATTGTCAACGGGCTTTCTTTTAATTTATTTCCCCTCTCCTAGCCCACTTTTGCTTCCACTAAGGGTCAAGGTTCTTGAGAAAAACGAGCCCTTCCCTTCTGCACAAAATTTGAAGCCCAGTACCAATGCTTGAAGCTTGAATGGGCCTTAACCCTTCTGGCCCAATCTTCACCAAACGTCCTTGGCCTAAAGGACCCATTACCCTCTTTAGTTGAATTCAAATTAAAGAGAAAGGAGGGTTGGATACAGTTGTTTCCCACAAACGCACTCCTCTTGCCACGCGTCCCCTCAAAAGCAACCTCACCCTTTTGACTTTCTACTCTACCTTGAAATCTGCCAAAATCCCTGTTAAAAGACCAACCCTTAGCCATTGGATTATACTTCTCAACCATCCTTCTGCCACCTGTCCATGAGTGAGACTCAAACCTCCCCCGAGTCGACTCAGCCATTCCTCTAACCAACCTTTTGTCTTCAACTCCAACCACTACAACTAAGATTATAAAAACCCATTCACCATCTTTCACTTCAATCAAAGCAGGAAGAACTATACATTCCTTCATAGATATTTTCACCCTTGCCTTAGAAAGATCAAACAATTTCGCAATTCGCCAATTGATCTCTACCACCATCCCCCACTGCTCCACAATTTTCTTCAGATGTTCCTCAGACCATAAATGGAAGGGCAAACCCCGCAATTCAATCCATCCTTCTTTGAACTTCCCTAAAACTTTTGTGTTTTCCCTAGGAGACCATCTTCTCAATTGGACTGTGTACCCTCCCTTAACCTTGAAAAACCTTAACTCTTGAAGAAAGGAGGCTTCCTCAACTGTTTCTACAAAAAATAAACCTTTTCCAGCAAAAAAAGGGATGAGAGTCACCACGCTTTTCTGCCCTAAGAATCTTGCCCAAGCACAACCAACCTCAGCCCAATCAACAAAAGATGCGGGACACTCACAAACCACAACTCTCGCCCATCTCCCAATTGGAGCAAGACCTCCTCTCTTTGGTCCTTCCTCTTTGACTACACTCACAAAGGACCGATACAAAGGACCCACATTTTTGTATTTTATACTTTCATCCCTGCACTATCTTTCCTTTTCAGCTATATTCGAGGAGGGGACCACCAACATTGAAGACAAAGCATTTTTTAGTTGCTCCCAACCCTTGCCTTGCTCGCCCTCAGGGATTACCAAAAAAGTTGACTTTCTTTTGGAGGCAAACTCTAAAAGCCTGATAAACCTACCATAGTTTTTGAAGCATACCTCCATTAAGTGGACGATGGCCTTTCCTCTATATTTTCTGTTGAAACCCATGTAACTCTTCAACTCAACAGCCTTGGCCAAAAGTTCAATCAGCCAGCCAACCTCTTCCTTCTCAAAGCCTAAAGAGAAAACAGAGCCTTTACTATGCTTTGAAAGCGAACACCAAGTACCACCCTCACCTTCAAACCTGACCAGGAAAGTCTTCCTTTCCACAAAGAACCTCTGCGTCCTCATTTTCCAAAATGGATGAAATTTCCATTAATTGGTGTCTATTGGTGTCTATTGGTGTGTAAACTTTAATACAAGGATAATACTGCCAAGGTTAAATCCACTTCCCCTGCTACTTTGTAGGTTAATATCAATAAAACCTGAATAGATGCCTGGAAAAGGAATGTTATCATGAACACTGTGGGACTCAGAGAAGGTGCCCTGGGATCCAACCAACAAAAAGATTGCACAAGGAGTTTTATGTGGCTCCCTGCAGGACTCTGCAATGAACTAATACATGAGATATTAAGCAAATAAATAAACCACAACGATGGTCTTCTCTCCATCAGAATTCTACTGAAAAATGGTGGACAATTTAAAAATGAAGCCTAGGTCCTGAAGTTTTTTAAAACATAAAGGCTTCATGAAGAGGATTTCCAAAAATTTATAACGACATAGTGAATAAATATTTACCCTCCAGATAAACCAAAATAAGCTTTTATCTGAGAAACACTCCAAGACATGATATCTCCTTCCCTGGACTCCTTGATTGCCTGATTTAGGAGAGCACAAGCAGAAATATGTGCACCAGCTGATTGCCCCATTAGATAAATCCTATGCACATAAGTATAAAGATCAATTGCATAGTTAGAAGATGAAACATCATGTCATAAAAGATAAATGAGAGCACTACCTGTTGGGGTCGCCTCCATATTCAGCAATATTGTTGCACACAAATGAGATCCCCTGAGAAACATCCTTTACCATATCGCTGATGGTCCCCTGGGGAAAATTTCTGCATACAAATTTCCACTGTAAGATGATCTGGATGAGTAGACTCAAGACAGGATTTATGCATGTAATGCAAGTGCAACAAATGCATAAATCATTATTTAGTTAAGAGATAGTGCTGATAACATTAAAGGGAATGAATAGTTGAAGAAAAATCTCCCCTGGAAATAGAATACAATAAGTCATCTTTAATTATTTTCAACGCCAATTTTGAACATGCATTAGTTTAACTGAGTGATCATTTTATGAATAAGCAAAAACTTATCACCAACAATCTAGAAAAGAGTAATTGTTTTGGGCATTAATGAACAGATATTTAATTAAGTTCAAGATTTCAAGATGAAAGTATTGATTAAACATGAAAAATAAATTTTCAAACAAGGCATCTCATGCCTTTCATCTAATTTTCCATTTGATTTGATTCTTAATTCCCCCCAAGGAAGAAACCACATGCTCTAAGCGATCAACACATTCTGACTACAGTGTTCTACAAGTATCATGTTATCTTTACACAATCGAGTCTTTTGTAGGACATTGGCCAATGTAGCACACCTGAGTTAATCTAGATTGTTGAATATGATACAGTAATGCTTGACAAAAGAAAAAAAAAACCATCACCGGTAGTCGATGCATGCCACCATGATGTCTCTTTCTGCTAACTGCTGTCCTAGAAGAGAGCCCCATGCTTTGTACCTAAATCAGGACCAAACTGCTGAAACTTAAAAACAAAAACAAATTACCAGCTTCATATGGTGAAAGATAATAATTGTGGTCACAACAGTGACTTACACCAAAATATTTGGACACAGCAAAGAGAGTCAAATGGTCATGAAACTGTCAAACTAGCAATGCCAAATTAATCATCAGTTTCCAGCATGTAGTAAGCACTCCCTAACCAAAAAATGATGATGCTCCACTTAAGTTCTATAAAATAATTTTCTAACCTGGGTCTCAAAGCTCTATGTTTGATTATGGCAGAGAAAAACTTAATATTCTTCCTTGATTTTAGGTAAGCACTAGTTCTATTAGGGGCCTAATGTAGGACAACCCGGAAGGTAGTTGCCACAATCAAATTGGGTGGGCTACTGTTTCACCCTTTTAGGACTTACGAAAAGGATGAAGAGTTAAGATTATGGCAGCAAGGAAAAAAAAAAAAACCTAAATTCTCACAAAGGCCTTTTAGAAGTTTCATCTAGAAGAGAAAGAGAGTCTCATGAAAGAAATTTTCAAAGTATGCAAAAATAAATAAATAATAAATAATAAATAAAAATAAACCATTCTATTCATTCCCCTTCAAGTTGGGGTGTGTGTATTCTCAAGACCCAGCTTGGAAAACACGATAGAAAAAGGATCCTTTCCAAAAGATCAAGTAAAAGTATCTTCAAACTGAACTCCAATTTAGATGTGCAGAGTTATTACTTTCTTTATGATCAACTTCTCTGATAAAATAATAGGCAACCTTAAGGTGTTTAGTCCTTTCATATTTGGACTTCTTGGCAATGTGAACAGAAGTGTGGTTATAATAATGCATAGTCATGGGCTTTTCAAGAGAAAATCTAAGCTCTAGTAAAAAATTCTAGATTCATACTAGCTCCTCACACATGAACCATAGCCCTACATTCTGCTTCAGCACTACCCCTCACTACTACATTTGACCTTTCACTCATCCAAGTAACTAGGTTACCACCCATAAAGGTATAATACCCACAAACCCACCTCATGTCATGTTAAAGAATTGTTACTAGTTATTTGGTCAGGAGTAGTTTAACCTATTTGTTTAGTCCTTTCATATAACATGGGGTTATTGGCAATGTGAATAGCAGTCCGGTAATAAAAATACAGTCATGGGCTTTTCAAGAGAAAATCTAAACTCTTGTAAAAAATTCTAGATTCATACTAGTTCACACATGAACCATAGCCCTACATTCTGCTTCAGCACTACACCTCACTACTACATTTAACCTTTTACTCATCCAGGTAACTAGGTTACCACCCATAAAGCTACAATACCCACAAGTGCACCTCATGTCATGTTAAAGAATATTAGTCATTGGGTCAGAAGTAGTCTAGTTTTTTTGTTTTATTTTTTTTTTAATTTCTTTTTTCTTAAATGTCTATGTATATGATCTATACTCTTTTCTTGATGAATAAGACACTATTTAGTATTTTCTTTCTCTCAGTCAACATGGTATCAGAGCAAGCTTGATCCGAAAACCTAGCCCTCTAAAAAAAAAAAAAAACTGTTGCTACATTACAGTTATCTCCAATAGTAGTGCCTATGTGATTGGCTGTATTGTGTGATACAAATATGGGTTAGTGATGAAGGTTTCCCAACATCCCTTTGTTTCAATTTGTTAAGTACAATAGTCCCCATTTTGCCCCTTCAATAATTAACAAGTATGGTAGGAGTGATCACAAATTTGGAGATAGTGTCGGTCTCTAAATTACTTCAGTAAAGCTAAAGGGACCTAATTATTTATTATGGGCTAAAGTCATGAGGGTGTATATTGGGGCAAAGAGAAACTAAAACATCTTGTAGAAAATCCTTCTCCCTAGGAATCTAAAAGTTTCGATGAGTGGCAACAAAATGACTTTATGATAATAACATGGTTGTGGAATAGTATGGAACTCTATGTTAATACTATTTTCATGTTTTTAGAAACTGTGAACCAAATATGGGATGCATTTAGAGATGCATCCTCTCAAGAAAAAAATATTTTGAGAATTCATCACCTGTATGAAGAAATTTTTGGGACAAAACAGAATAGGAAACCTTTGAGTGAGCACTATGCATCCCTCAAAGGGATATGGGAGGAATTGAATGTTTATCAACCATTGTCTGCTGATATTCAGGTTCAAAGAAGCCAAAGGGAAGAGTTTCAGGTAGACATTTCTTTCTAGCCTCGATTCTGAATATGCTGAGCTTAAACATAGTATACTTGCTAACATGAAGTTACCATCTCTTAGTATTGTTTAAGCTTGTATTCAAAGCATTGATCTACAATCTTTTTCATCTGAAAATGGTGTGAAGGATACTTCCACACTTGCATCCATAGGACAAGGTAAAGGTGGCGCTCTTATTCGAGGCCGAGGCCTAGGTTTAAGAGGAGGCAAATTTCAGCCCTTAATCCAGTTTTAAATCACGAAAGAGTTTGCCATGGATCTTCAACTCCCCTAGGCGAATTTTCAGCTCTTCAAACTTGTTCTTATATTCAATCACCATCATGCCGCCTTGCTTAAGGTTGGTCAATTGATCATAAAGATCACTTGGTCATCTTATGGTAGGTATTTTTGCTTTAAAATCATGCTTCTAGTGCCAATGAACAATTGGTAGCTGTCCCAAAATTCTAAATTGTTCTCCAAACCAGTCCACTAGATTTGAGTTCGTGCAAAGAGTTTCATAATAGCAAATTGAACCCATCTTTCATCCGAAATGTCAAACCAATCAAAGTACCTCTCTAAGGTAGCAAACTACTCTAAAAAGGCTTGTGGGTTAATTTTTGCAATAAAACTGGAACTTTTTTTTCGTAATATCACCAGCCATGTCATGTTGATCATCTACCAATCTAACTCCATAGCATCATTCACAATATCCAAGAGTGTAGTTTGAGGCCTTTTAAGATGACGTGTAGTCCTAAAATTAGTTTTAGAAGACAGATTCGAACTGATCCCTTACTTCGCATTCTCCTCAACACATGCTCCCTTGTCCTTAGAGTCACTAGTTGCTGGTTTGAAAACCTTGTTGACTAAACCTAGGTAATAACACTTCTTTGACTTGGGATTTCACCTTTTGTCGCAATCTATTTGATGAGGAGATTGTGGATCTTGAAAGACTATTGTCTCTACTTTCCAATGTTCATTTATCTCCTTCTGTTCCAAATGCAAAAGCTTGGATTATGTCCCCTTTAGGAGCTTTCTCAGTAAACACAATTTTTTCAACCTTATCCAATTTCTCAGATTCTATTCCTTTCTACCTGGGTAATTTTTTGTGGAAGTCCAAAATCCCTTCTAAAGTCAAGGTCTTTGTTTGGTTGTAGCACATAAGAAGGTAAATACCAATGACATGTCACAGTTGAGGAGGCCTTTCAAAGCCCTTAGCCCTGATTGGTGCATCCTCTGTAGGGAAAGTAGTGAGACAATTAATCATCTCCTCTTGCACTATCTAATCACTTTGGGTTTGTGGCATAGGATCTTTTCATAGGCGGGGATGGATTGGGTTGAACCAGGCAGTATTTGCAATATGATGGTGATTTCCTTCAAGTGTTTTGGGAATTCTAATAGAGGTAGGACGCTTTGGAGGATACTGTGCGTCTCTTTGTTGTGGATTGTGTGGAGGGAGGGGAACGCTAAGATTTTCAAGGATACTTGGAGGATGCTAGAATTGATGTGGGATTCACTTCAGTTCTATGTTTCTTTTTGGGCTTACTATACAGACATTTTTAAACCCTATCCTTCGAGTGCAATTCAGCTTAATTGGCTGTCAATTTGCACACCTTAGGGTTGGGTCTACAGGATATGGGTTCATTATGTGTATAAGCTTTTTGTCTTTTTGTATAGCCCTCCTTGTTTAGTGAAGGTTTTCTCAGTTTTTTTATCGGGCTTGTACATCTTGGGGAGGACTTCTCATCCTTCTCAATTTTTTCTATTTTAATACAATTGTTCATTTCTGAACAAAAAATTTAAAAAAAATCTTCAATATTATGAAGCTTAACAACTTGTGACTCCTGAATTTTTGGGCTTCCAAAGCATCAACCTTCTCCATAATCATTTAGAGAAATTATCACGTTGTCAATTTGTTAGTCTTCCTCTAAAGCTTTGACCACTTTTAGTTGTCATAATACTTATAATAGGCTCTGATACCAAATCTGATATAGGACCTTAAAATTTCAAGCATTATACAATTTTCTTGGGTTATAAAATAAGGTAAAAAGAATAAAATAGTGGTTGGAAAAGAAGAAAAGAAATCATTAGGAATCGCACCAACAGTTTTACAAGCAATCATACCCTTAAAGGAAGCATAATAGATGCTGAAACTTTTTATTAAAATTCCTGTTCGTTTCATACATTGAAGACTACATAGGTATATGTAACTCCTACGAACCATCCCTAATAGGACAACTTTCTTAATTCCTTATATTTCCTTACCAAAAATAGGAAAGGATATAGGAAAGTAATGTTATTCAGAAACTAAAACAAATAGAAACTTTATTAATATAATAGAAGCCTAAACCAAATAGAAACTTGACAAAAAGTCAATCACTAACTAAAATAAAAACCTAATAAACTAACTACAGCAAGTCACAAAAGGAATTTAAATCATAATTAGTGTCCCAATTTAAGGCTTAGGTATTAGAACCAGACTTTCCCCTTCACTTGTAAGTCTTCAAATGATATTTTTTCCAACAACATTACCAATCACCTATTCTCAATTTTCTGCCATCATAAGCTTGCTGCTCATTTTAATTTTGCCTTCACAAAGCGATCCTTCACACTTTAAGGCATACCATGCCACTCAAAGTAACCTTTGATGGACATAATCCAATCAAGAAAGAATGTTCATTCCATTTTCCAAAAAATTCAGTAACTTCAAGTTGTATGTTCTGTTTCAGATCATTACCTCTCTTGAAGTTTTTGAATCTCTCTACATCCATACTTTCATGCCTCTGACTGTGCCTTGTGCTCGATTATGCATGGGAAAAACTTACCTTGTTCTTCATATGGTCTGTTAGGTTGTGACCAATGATGTCGAAAGCTCATACCCTCATCTTTACTTGTTTCTTTTTGTTGACTCGTTACCAATAACTTTGCTATTGCGTCAAGCATATCAGTTTTATTATGGTCTCTTGTTAGGATTGTTGTGTTGTAAACATTTCGTTCGAGCATTTTGAAGTAGTATCTTCACTACCATAAGTATTTTTGAAATTCATGCTTGCATTCCCATCCATTAGTTGCACGCACCTTTAAGTCATGAACTTTCTCTTTAATGCCATAGTTAATGTAGGACAATCTTATGGTAGTTGCCCAAATCAAATAAGGCAGCTAAGGTTTAACTCTTTTAAGATTTAAGGAGTGGCAGAAGGAGCTTACGTTATGAAAGTAAGAAAATAAACTAAAAAGTGAAAAAAGAAAGAGATGATTAAAACAAAAGGACAATTTTAGAGTCTACTAAGAGCTTCTAGAAGTCTCACATAGAAGAGAAGCAATAGTCTCACAGCTGAAAATTATAAAGTATGCAAATTATCATTCTATTTATCGTCCTATTAATTACATCAAATAGCTTTATTTGAAGGCTTTAGAAAACTTGAAAGAATTAACAAACTATAAAAAACAAAACCAAAAAGAAACCTAATCTACACGAAAATTGTTAGAACTCCTAATTATGTAATAAAACTAAATCTTCCACTTCGAAGAAAATAGAAATTTTTAAAAAAACTAGAAGTTAAAAGAAAATAGAAAATAGAAGTTTTTGAAAAATAGAAACTTCTAAAAGAACGACTTTTTCGAAAATAGAAGGTTTTAGGGAAAAAAATTAAACTTTTATAAAACAAGATTTTACAAAATAGAAGTTTAAAAAAAAAGGCATCTTTTAGAAACTCGAAGCTTTTAAAAAGTAGAAACATTTTAGAAATAAACACCTCTTAGAAAATAGAAACTTTTACAAACAAGAAATTTAGAAATTGAAGAGATTAAAAGTAAAGCAACTCATGGAAGTAACAAATTTCCAAAGAAGCCTTATAAATTTCAAATAAAACAATTACTATTGATTATGACTATAAAGAAACTAAAAATCTGTAAAATTATCTAAATACTTTTGAAGGAGTAATTTAGGATTTCTTCTTTGTTTGTAGTCCTTTCTTAATTAGACCTTAGAAGACTCATCCCATCAGGACCACTGTTTGGAAATTCCAAAAAAAAATTAAAATTTAAAAAAAGAAGGAGAAATTTAAAAAAAGAAGGAGAAGAAGTAATTTAGGATTTCTTCTTTGTTCTTCTTAAGTAGACCTTAGAAGACTCATCCCATCAGAAAAATTAAAATTTAAAAAAAGAAGGAGAAGAAGTAATTTAGGATTTCTTCTTTGTTCTTCTTAAGTAGACCTTAGAAGACTCATCCCATCAGATCCACTGTTTGGAAATTACAAAAAATTTAAACTGTTTGGAAGAAGAAGAAGGCAGAAGAAGAGGAAGAAGAAGAAGAATAACAACACAAAGCTTGGTCAAATTTATTACCTTTCTTGGGAGAATTGTTCATATAACTAAATTAACTCCCAATTTATCTTCCATCATAACATGGATAGTTTCAATTAGGCCATACACATATCTCATTGAGCCTTTTTTTAAATTCTAATTCCCAATTTATCTTCCATCATATCATGGATGGTTTCAATTAGGCTGTACACATATCTCGTTTGAGCCTTTTTTTGAATTCTAAATAGCCTTTTCTGTTACAAGATGTAATTTTTACAATCATTTAAAGTAATAACACAGCTAGGGTTGTCACTTCCATGGGTAGATGCCACACACTTGAACCACTAACCTCACCTAATGTCCTCACAACTTTAACTAAAATAGAAGAACTATCTCCTAGTTAAATGATACTGCATGTCTTACCATATTTTCATAAACAGAAGAAATCAAGTTGTATCTGAGGATCTCTTATCTCAATTAGGGAGTGATACTTTGACAAGGTACAGGAGAGGGCAATCATACTTTGACAAATTAAAGAAGTGGCTAGGTGCATAGCATTCTCTGGTCCGTAGCTATGTACCAAAATAACACGAATAATAAATAGTGTACCATGAAGAAAATGCTAGTTTAATTTCTCACCCAATAATCCAGGCTCCACCGGTTACAAATGCCACAACTGGTTTTGGTCCATCACTGTTTTCTGGTATATAGAGATCCAACCTGTGAAATCACAATTGCAGTGGCAAATCTTGACATCCTTGTGAATGCACATGACATGAGCAAGTTCATGTATAATAGAGAAGGAAAATGCTGATCTTACTCCTATCTTCTACAGAATTTTTTTTTCTTCTTTTACTTCATAAATTATTGGTGGCACTTTTAAAATGAATGAAAACATGATGGGAATTTGCTAGTGAAGTTAAGGATATATAGGTGCCACCTGATAAACTAAAAGATTTCTGTAGAATAATTATGCTTCTAAAGCACTCCTCTTGAAAAAAGAAACAGAATATCACGTAAATCTCAAAGTTGCATATACCTATTTCTGGGTTGATCACCATAGACAACACTTCGCCGAACTTGGCTTGAGAAGAAATAGTAATATGCAACTATATCAGATTAACAGACAAGTTAGGTTGCATGTTAACAAAACCTGCAAGGCAAGTATGGCACGTAAAAGATTTCAAACTGATACATACTATGATGCACAAACATATGCTAAAATAGAGTACATGGCCGTGCTCCACAAATCTTTTGTTGGTTACACGCTAAAGATTTAAAAGCAAACATGGTTCTTTAAAATTGAATTCTGACCCTAATGAAAGGTAGTACCGAAGGAGCCTTAGGCATGGCAAAATTTGATATAAGAAACATCAATGAGTTGAGTGGGAGCACAAGAAAGAAAGAAAAGGATAATTTTGATTTGGAATTTGTTGAAGATATTCACTAAAGCTAGCAATTTCCAGTAGCTTCCAGACAATAATCATGGATATAAACACTTCAAAAAAGAAAGCGGAAGGCACTGGGTCTTTCTCCATGCAGAATCAGATATAAGCACTAATGTAGGGCAACCCTAGGATGGTTGCCTACACTCAAATAGGTGGGCTAGGGTTTTTATTTTTTAGGGTGTAAAGAGAAGAACAAGAAATAAAGTTTATGGTAAAGAAATAAAAAATAAATAAATAAAAATAGAGAGACTAATTCTAATTGTCCTATAACCTGATTAGCTAATCCTAATTTAACTCCAACAAATACTAATCCTACTTTAATTCCAACTAATACTAATTCTAATTTGATTCCAACTAATAAATCCTACTTGAAGTTTATTTATGCCTTTCCCTTTCTTTCTTGAATAAACTTTAAAAGACTTTTCCCAATCAAGCACTCTAATTTTTTTTATTATATATTTGCATCTTAAAATATATGAGCAATAAAAATACCAAAAAATAAAGGAATTTATGTATGAAAAAGATGTATAGTGTATAGACATTTCAGTACCATAGCTAGAAACAAAGAAAATAGTCAATATTCCACAACATATTAATTTAAGATTGTAATTACAAATATGAAAATACGCAGAACTTTTTCAATCAAAAGACAAAATTAAATATGATAAATACAACCAAAGATAACAAAAAGCTAGTTGATCAACTCAAAATATTCAAATTAAAAAAAATAAATAAAGAAAACAACCATAAAACACACTGTTTTTATAGGGTTAATCGGGGGCAACATTTGGAACCATTTGCTTCATTATCATTTTGTTATCATCCATAAGATACAGACATAGGCTTAGAAGACCTAAAACCAGTATAGCCTTTCCCATAAACATGACAAATGTGCTTACAGGGTGACTCTCTGTGTTTACTGACGGAAAGGTAAAAACGCCTAGATGCAGGGAATTGTAGTTGTTTATCAGAAAGTCTTGATGGATTGAGTTGTATGTGATTCACTGTTCCACTTTCAATATTCAAATGTATCCAGAAAACAACAATAAATCCGAAAATTAAGAAATAAATTTGGGAAAACAATAAATTAAGAAGATGATATTCATACTGAATTATAGAAGCAAACAGCCCTTAATGGAATTATTATAACCAATCATTACTCAGAAGATTTGCTGCACTTGACCACTGGGACCAACTAATCCTCCAAGAAAGTGTTGCTCCCATCAAGATGAATTCTATTGAAAGATAATTACCATGGGCCTTACAGAAATAAGTAATGACTAATAAAAGACCCTAGTAAGAATCACAATAGCAAATGTTCACTCAACAAAAAAAGGCAGGAATAATCATGAAACTCATCATTGCTTAAAACAGGTTTGGGCAAGAAAGGCATTGCTCCAAACCTTTGAAATCAAAAAATGGTGTGAAACTACATGCAGTCAGAGTGGGTTTGGGTTACTTGCTTTGCACTCACAGGATAACCATCAAAATCTCACTCCCAGCCTGGAAAATAGAATATGCCCATCCACACTAGTTTCATATCTTCTTTTTACCAAATGATATTTCCTTTTTTTTTCCAAAGCATAACCAAACTTCCCCTTGAAATCCTTTTTTATAATCTTTCTTCCCCCTTTTCTCCTTTCTTATTCCCTCTGTCTTTCCCCTTCATTACCAGCATATTACAATTTCTTTCTTGTAAAAAAACGAAACAAAACCAAGAAAAAAAAAAAAACAATCTAAGATGCAAAGCCAACGAAAGAAAAGGGAAAAACAAAAATAGATGTCATGGTATTTCAAAAATGTAAGCCCCTTTTATAGGATTTTCTTTCATAAACTACAAAGAAAGAAACAATGAAAAGCAAGTGGAGGAACTATGGAAGGTAATCAATATAACAATAGCAACAATCAAAGATCTTACTTAATCAATGACAATAATAGCATGACAGCACTTCTTCCTATTTGTTTACTTTGTCCCTTAATACAAATGGGTAGAACTCAATTGATGGGGATGAGGCCCCCCAAGGTATATTTAAAAAAAGAAAAAGGAAAAAATGAAGGTTTTCGAATTTGAGGAGTTTCAGTATTCTCCTTAAAAAGGAATTTCTAAACTTTCTATTTTCTAAAATAATCCTTTCCGTTTTTAAGTTTCTATTTGAGTGAAAAAAAAAAAAACAAAAACAAAATATCTTCTCTAAGGTTTCTATTTTGAGTTCTTAGAATGTATGTGATAAAAAAAAATTAGGTCTTAGAATGTAAGAGTCTGTTTGGCCATGTAATTTAAAAATAGTTTTTTGTTTTTTAAAACAAAAAACTATTTTTAAAAATTATTAACATTGTTTGGTCATCATTCTCTAAGAACAATTTTTAAAAACAAAGTGAAATAAAGAACAGTTTTTAGAGAACAAGTAAAAGTTGGTTTCACCGGTTTTTATAAAACAAAAAGAAAACATAGAAAATTTAAAAAAATAAAAAATAAAATAAAAATGAACATAATATCATTCTCTTTCTCTCTCCACAATCTAATACCGATGCTGAAAATCTTTAAATATAATCTTTTAAATTATACATGCTTTTCTGATATTTTTTTTTTTAACTTCTCTAAAATTTTTCATTAAGCTAACAAATTTCAAATCAAACTATATATTTGATACATAAAATTTATTAATTTTCAAAAATAATTTGAAATTCAAAAACCGATTTAATTAATATTAAAAAGTCATGGAACTCAATAACATTATAAAGTTTTTGAAATTCAATAACATTAAATATATATATATATATATATATATATATATATATTTACAAAAAAAAAATTAAATTAAACAAAACTTAATATGTTGGATTCATTAAAAAGTTTAATAATTTTTTAAAAAAAATTGAAACTCAAATAATAAACTTATTAATACCAGAAATTTATTGATAAAAATTGATTCATAATGGCTCTATTATGTTTTTTTACACATAATTATATTTTTATAAATTTTCTCACTGAACTTCAAATCAAGTGACACTTTGTGTTGAATTTATTAATGGGTTGAACAATTGTTAAAAATAATTTGCAGCTCTAAAAGAGATCTAATCATTTAAAAAATAGCAATAGATCAAAACTGACATATTCTGAATTATGACTTTACTATTTCTCCTATACACACAACTAAATTTTTGAATTTAGATAAAACAAAAATTAAATTAAGATATAATTAATAATATAAATTCTTTAAAGAATTTTTTAATTTTTCAAAAATAATTTTGAATCAAATTAATTGCAAATTAAATCAAAACATTCTAAAATATTATGTTCACAATTCAATACTAAATGTGTACATGAAATGAAAAACTTAACTAATTTACGTATTAAAAAAGTTAAAATTTACTCATTATTCATTTTAAATAAAAATATTATTTTTATTTTAAATTATTATTATTCATATTTAACCAAAAAATGAATAATATTATCATTCATGTTTTTTTTATAGACAAATAAGAGATTGTATTAGAAAAGCCTAGCGAAAGCGAAAAAAGTACACACAAAGTATACAGGCAACGCCCAAGAAGCTAGGCTAAAAGAAAGAAAAACCTTTCTCCTATCTAGACAAAAGTCACTCTATAAAATCAATCAAGAACAAAGAATGATCCTCTAAATACACCCTACCCCAATTCACAAAAGTGTACAAAAAAGAAAGTTTTAAAGTTTGGTCGGATCGTTCAGTGTCATTAAACACTCTTTCATTTCTTTCCTTCCATAAGGTCCACATTAAACAAAGGGGGGCAGCCCTCCAAGACTTTTCCTTTCTCTTACTCACAAAAGCACCATGCCAAGCTATCAAATTCCTTTTGATTGAGGAATGCAGGACCCATTGCACATCAAAAAGGGAGAAAAGCAAGCTCCATAGCATTGTAGCCTTTTTACAAAAAAGGATCAAGTGGCCACTAGTTTCCTCTTCCAATTTACACAAATAACACCTATTTGGTATATTCCAACCCCTTCTTTTAAGCTGATCAATGGTCAAAATTCTGTTACAAGACGCTTCCCAAGCAAAAAGGCTAACTCTCAGGGGAGCCCAAGATCTCCAAATAATGCTCCAAGGGAAAGGTTCACTAGAGGCATGTGTGAGGGAGCGGTAGAGAGATCTAACAGAAAAGGAGTCATTCTTGCTAATCTTCCAACTCAAAACATCCTCCACATCACTATGCAAAACCAAAGGATGGATTTTTCGGAACAAGCCCTCCACCTCTTCCATTTCCCAATCGTTAAAGTGTCTTGAAAACAAAGGATTCCAACTTCCCACCTCTCCTCCCTCCTCCCAAGCATCGCACACCCATTGATCCTTGTTAACCGCCAATTTAAATAAGTTAGGGAAAGCATCTTTCAAAGCTTGGTCCTCACACCACAAATCCTTCCAAAATTTGACCTTCCTCCCATTCCCTACGATAAGACAGGATCTAGAGCGAATGTTTTCCCAATATTTTCTAATGGCTTTCCACACTCCCACACCATAGGCTCCCCTTACTTCTCTCGAACACCAACCTCCCTCTTCCACCCCATATTTGTTTATGATGACTTGTTTCCACAAAGAATTCCTCTCTACAGCAAATTTCCAACTCCATTTCCCAAGCAAAGCTTTATTTAGGGTCACAAGACTGCGGATCCCTAAGCCTCCCTGTCTCATATCAGCACAAACCGCACTCCAATTCACCAAGCGCGGCTTTTTCTCTAAAGCGCCACCGCCCCACAGGAAGTCTCTTTGGATCTTTTCAAGTCTTGCACACACCTTCCGCGGAATGACAAAGAGCGACATTAAGTAAATTGGAAGGCTTGAAAAAGTGCTTTTTATCAAGGTAAGCCTCCCCCCTTTGGAAAGATATTGTCTCTTCCACAAGGACAATCGCTTTTTGAATCTCTCTTCCACTACATCCCACACCCTTGATGATTTGAAAGGAGCTCCCAAGGGAAGACCCAAATAAGAAGAAGGGTGTTTCCCAATTCTACACCCCAAAACTGAGACGATATTCTCCAAAGAATCAACCCTTCCTATAGGGATAGCCTCACTTTTTTCCCTGTTCACTTTTAACCCGGAAATTGCCTCAAACCATAAGAACACCCAACTCAATTAACGCAGCTGCACACTATTGGCCTTGCAAAATAAAAGGGTATCGTCAACAAACAGAAGATGGAGCAAATCCCTTCCTACTCCATTACCGTTTCCCATCTTGAACCCCTCAATGTAACCCCCATTTCTGGCTCTGAAGAGCAGCTGGCTGAGAATTTCCATGACTAATAAGAAGAGATAAGGGGATAACGAGTCACCTTGTCTCAAACCCCTAGTGCTACGAAAAAAGTCTTAAGGGGTTCCATTAATTAAGATTGAAAAATTAGCTATGGAGATGCACCATCTGATCCATTTTATCCATTTCTGTCCAAACCCCATCTTGGACATAACTGACAAAAGACAATCCCAATTGACATGATCAAACGCCTTCTCAATGTCCAATTTTAGAAGGAGTCCAGGGATGTTAACCTTCAACCTGGAGTTTACTGCCTCGTTTGCAATGAGTGCGGCATCCAAAATCTGCCTATTCTGGATGAAGGCATGCTGGTACTCTGAAGCCACTTCCCCAACAGCTAGTTTCAGCCTATTAGCCAATAATATTATCATTCATGTTTTACTAAAAACTATTTATTTTCTAATTTATTTATAATTACAAAACTATTTTCATTTTTAATGACTTGAATTAAATTTAATTTATATTATATAAATTGAATTTGCAATGTTTTCACAAAATCAAATTTTAAAAATTTTAAAAAAAATTATTTTTTAAAAACAACTTATCCAAACAAGCTTTTTGTTTTTTATTTTTAAAAACTATTTTTTTATAGGTTATTTAAAATAAATAAAAAGTAAAAATAAAAAAACAAAACCTGCTTTTAAACACAATTTGCCAAACACCCTCATTTTTATAAAACACTAGAAAACTATTTTTTGTTCTTTAGCTTAAAAACAATTTTTAAAAACAAGTTTCAAAAAACATGGCCAAACGGACCCTAAGTTTTAAGAAATGAATAAGAGTCCCAGAAAGTAACTAATTAGGTTAGGTTTACTTTTTCGTTGTTTTATTCCATTTTTAGGGTTTTCAAAAACATATAAATAAGGCTAAGGCTACTTGATGTAAAACAGGATTAATAATTATTAATTAATAATATTAAGTTCTCTTGCATACCTTATAATTTTCAATGGTAAGACTTCATTGTCTTTCTTCTAGGTAAGATTCCTAGGTCTTAGTGAGACTCTAAAATTTTTTTTTTTTTGATTGGAAACGACACAAATATTATTGATAGATAAAAATAAGTACAAAAGAAGGATGAGGAATTCTCCTGCCAAAGAAAGCTAAACTAAAGAAAAATACACTGAAACACAAGCAAACACTCTAAAAATCCTCTCCCTAAGGAGTACACACTGCTATCCAATCAAGATGTATCACATTAAGGGGGGTCCCCTTAAAAACCTTGGAACAATAAGCCCAAAGAGAAGCAAGGAAAACAATAGAGTCCCAAAGATACTCTGAATTCCTTGCTTTATCCTCAAAAATCCTCGCATTTCTTTCCCACCACACAATCCGAATAAGAGCGGTGCTTGCCGCTTGCCACAAGGCTATCCCCCTCTTAGACGAACCAAATCCATTAAATTTGATGTGCATCATGTCAAGGATGCTCCTCGGGGGGACCCAATCCATCTTAGCTAACTGAAATAGCCTGTGCCACAACCCAATCGTCAAGGAGCAATGAAGAAAAATATGATCAGCTGATTCCCCATGCTTCATGCACAGAATACAAATATCCGGACTAAGGGCTTTGTAGGGTCTTCTCACTTGTAGCATGTCATTAGTATTCACCTTCTTGTGTGCCACTAACCAGATGAAGGACTGCACTTTGAAAGGAACTTGAGAATTCCAAACGAACTTAGAAGGAAAAACCTGAGGAGATCCAGAAAATTGGGATAAAGCTAGAAAGAAAGATTTAACTGAAAAAAGCCCTGAAGAAGATAAGGGCCAAAATCTGGCATCTGGAACCAAAGGAGATAAATGCAATCCATCGAGAGATCGCATGAGGCCTTCTAAGTCCTCTATCTCAGAATCTGACAGATTACGACGGAAATTTAAATTCCAAGAGAAAGGACGAGTAGGACCGAGAACTGAAGAAATAGGTATGTTTTTATCCAAGACTACTCTAAATAGACTTGGATATTGAGAACCCAAAGGTTGGTCCCCCCACCACAAATCTTCCCAGAACCGAATTCTTTCCCCACTTCCTACCACAAACCGAGTAAACGAGGAAAACTCCTGAAAGACTTGAGTAATAGCCTTCCAAGGACAGCGATGTGACCATCTGACTAATGTGTTAGCATCCCAACCATTGGAGTGTGAACCATAAAATTGATTTTAACTTAGTGAGACTCTAAAATTGTTTATCTCTTTTCTTTATCTCTTCTTTTCCTATCTTTTAATTGATTTTTTCCAACTGCCATAATTTTATTCTTGTTCTCTTCCTTAAATCCTAAAAGATTCAAACCCTGACCCACTTTGTTTGATTGTAGATAGCCATCTTAGGTTTCCCTACATCATCAATGCTGTTTAAGACGCCATAATAATTAGCAACCCTTCTAGCAAGCCAACCAAGCAGTGAATTTCTGTCAACCAGAAGATAGAACATCAACCACCAGCATTATCAGAAGACTGACATCGACCACAAGAAGATAGGACCTTAAAAACATTTCATAAAGAACAAAGTTTACTGCCAACTAGAAGAAAAAAAGCAGATTGGACTTCCAATTTTATAGATAAAACTTTCTCAATGGCATATTATCATTAACAGCGCATATTTTATTAAAGGTGCAACAGAAAAGAAAAGGTAACTATCTTGCTGATGTAAAATAATGGCTAAGGCTAACAGGAAACAGAAAACAGATGATGACAGAGACAAATTAAACAACTAGCAGCTTCAACCATGACATGAACCAAAAAAAAATAGGAAGGAAGTACGAGGATAAAAATAGAAAATATGCTGATGTCATGCAGAAGCAAATTGAAAGATCTCGTCCTAAAAATCTTTAATAACAATATTAAGATAATAAACACACATACACATATACATATGTATACCTACTAACTTGTCGATATAATGCTTTTAAGAGGGTGTGTGCATCTACAGATGATAATGATCCTAAGGTAGAAAAAATATAACGAAACGAAATCTTAACATAATTGGAAAGCTATATGCTATCTTCCCAAAAAAAAAAAATAAACAAATAAGGAAACACGATAAAGCTTGAACAACCTTGCAAGGTATTCATTGGCAATTTACGCAATAAATCACACAATACACACCTCGAAGAAACCCTGGCATTAGTAGCATGGCATAACAACCAAGGGCAACAAGTCTAGTCATCCACCGGTAGCCTACCCTGAATGAAAATAAATGATTAGAAAGCATCTCAAGTTACCATATATTTTTATATAAACAAATTTCCAGTTTGATAGAAACATTTTGGAAAAAAGAAAAAGAAACCTGAAGACCAAATATTCAATTTTCAGCGAATACCAATGAACAACCAAAATTTTCATTGTTGTGGATATGACCTAGGTTGTGCCATATTTGACCAATAACTAAGCACAATGAAGAATGAGAATAAATAAACCTGAAGAATGGCCTAATTCCCTACTTCAAATTTGCATAATGTGCATTAATAAGTCAAAACCACTTGGTCTTCATTTGTCAACCTTTCCATTTTGTGTTCTAAAATTCTTTGCGTGGGGGATCAAAAACAATTATCATATGCATGATCTGAATCCACTTTTAGGAAGCAATTTGAAACAATG
This sequence comes from Vitis cinerea var. helleri x Vitis riparia, assembly GCA_946000715.1. Taxonomy (NCBI): domain Eukaryota; kingdom Viridiplantae; phylum Streptophyta; class Magnoliopsida; order Vitales; family Vitaceae; genus Vitis; species Vitis cinerea var. helleri x Vitis riparia. Next base: position 13,563,430 of record OX254005.1, on the reverse strand, counting down.
TGTGTTGAAGATTATTACAGCTGTTGAATATTATTAGAGCTGTAATATGCAGCTGTAAAAGATATACAGCTGGGTAAGTTGTACAGTTGTGTGTACAATTGTATATACATATAGCTAGGTGTATATTTATGTATATAATCCCTAATTTGTAGGGATTCTTCCTTATTCTTTCATTTCTTCCTTTTTCTTTCCTTTCTATCAGAGTATATATATTTCATTGGTTGTATGCTTTCAAGAAATGAAAAGAAACACAATTTTTCTCTACATGGCATCTCAGGGTTTCTAATTTTTTTGTTAATCACTGATTTTCCAGCCGTCATTGCTGGTTTTTTTTTTTCAAAAACTTGGATTAGTTTAGTTTTTTGGCAAAACTTTTGCTCTAATTTCTTGTTCTGGCCTGCATTGCTGCAATCCTACCTTAACTTTTATTTGATTTCTTCCACTTCTGCCCAGTCTAAGGTTTCAGAATTTACCAATAAGAAAGTCTCTAATCCAACATCAACAAATGATGTCATCAACACTCCAGCAAGAGAGCTGCAGAATATTCAACCAGGTCTACATCTCAAAGGCAAAAATTATTTGAAGTGGTCTCAGTTTGTTCGAACCTTCATGAAAGGGAAGGGCAAACTGAGTCATCTTCTTAGGACGGGACTGAAACCAAATGATTCGCAGTTTGTTGCATGGGATGAAGAAGACTCCATGGTAATGTCCTGATTGTGGAATTTGATGATGCCAAAACTTAGCAATACTTGCATGTTTTTTACAACGACAAAGGAAATTTGGGAATCGTATGGGCATTCCAAAGTCCGAGATGCTGTACAAATCTATGAAATTATGACAAAGATCTCATCTACCAAACAAGGTAATCGTTTGGTCATTGAATATGTTCAGATTTTACAAGACTTATGACAAGAGTTGGATCATAATCAATGAATTGAGATGAAGTGCAACGATGATGCAGCCCTTCTTAAATGTTTTATGGAAAAATAGAGGATTTACATCTTTCTTGCTGGATTGAATATTGACTTTGATCTTGTTCAAGTGCAAGTGTTAGGAAAGGAAGAAGTTCCTTCACTCAATGAAATAATTGCCATAATTCGTGGAGAAAAAGGACAAAGAGGGGTTATGATGGAGCCTCAATCGACAGATGGTTCAGCCTTGGTTACAAAAGATGAAAATCCCAAAGCTGTAAAATCAAACCAGTAGCAGTCAAATGTCTATTCCAGTGGAGTAGGAGGTAATAATGGGCTATCAAAGGATCAAAAGCAAGTGATAAAGACTCCATGGAGAGGTGCTAGAAACTCCATGGTAAGTGTCACACACACAAACCTTGGGCCCAAATTTTTGTGTATGTGCAACACTTAGATGCTCTCTAAACCAACCTTTTCCAACCCATGAGATTGCACACAAGTTACCGGGCTCTCCCCAACTTATATATTATTGATCACACAATAGAATACAAGGAACTCACTAACAAGGACTCCCACAAGAACATCGAGTAGTTCACTTGCTCTTTTAAGGCACACAAGCACTCTATTTATACATGTTGCACCAAGCAGTCCAATCCTACTAGGGAATTGGTGTTTGAGTCCTAGTCCGACTTTGACTCAAGCTCAACAGATGCTTCCCTGAGTAGGACTTTGACTCCCACTCAATCTCGAGTTCTCGTGCCACAGGACTTTGTCTCCTCGTGCATCAACACTCTGCTTCCCATCCCGACTAGGAGTTTTCACATGTTAGGAGTCTCTCTCCTCCTGCATCAGGTCTCAGTCTCCTAATCTGACTAGGAGTCTTGTGTATCAGGACTCTTGCCTATATAAATCTGATGCATTAGCCCATTGTGTTTCCAACCCGAGGAGAATCACATCTTGCTTAAGCTTGCCCTAATGCCAAGATGTGTCTTACATGATCTAACTCAAGTCCACCGTGCTTGCCTTGAGTCAGTCTCGCTCAAGCCATGCCATTATACCATCTCTGCTCATGCTCGCATGCACATGAGTTAGCATGTTGTTGCTGCATCTATGGATCATCCGTGTGCATTTTGGGCTCACACGTCTCACAAGGCCTTGTTGTTGATGCTATGCTCGTCTGTGCTGCAGCAGGGTCCCCTTGGCCAAGGCATCCTAACCAAGTTCCCACATACCCCATGTCATCGTGCCCATAGGTTGCGCCACACAAAGGCACCTAGTTTGTGCATGTGCACGGGTCTTGCATGTTGTCGCGCTAGCATGCTTATGCACCACTGCTGCCCATGCATGCCAGCAGCTTAAGTGTGCTTCTGAAGCTTCCATCCCACTCGTTGCACCTTGTGTTGCTCACGGTCTGATCATAGGGCCAAGGTGTTACCCACATGAGGCCACAATGCTGACATGCTTAGTTTTAGGGGTTAACAATAAGCCCTCAAATACTCAAAATACTTCTTAGATAGCAAAGAGTAATCAAGGAGGAAGGCAAGGACAGACACATTCAACCTTGGCACAATCAATAGGTGAAAAAGAATTCTCTTAAGAGTGACCTGAGTTCAATAGAGAAGATATTGAGAAGCAGAGATCTTTATGGGGACATTAGAGAAACCTACAAGTGGTACTTGTTCCTTGCCTTTTTCAAGTAATTCTCAGCCCTATGCACTTAATGTGTTGATCTCCAAAGAAGCATGGGTAGTGGATTCCAAGGCTATGGATCATATGACCCAATCTTCTCATGGGTTTGTCTCTTATAGTCCTTGTCCTAGTAACAAGAAAAATTTTCCTACTAATAGAACATTGGTTACAGTTGTTAGTTAAGGGGATGTAATTATAAATTAGAACCTTGTTTTAAAAAAGTTCTACATGTACTAAAATTATCTACCAATCTAGTTTCAATTCACAAGCTTACAAAGGATTTAAACTATGTGGTGACTTTTTCTTCTACAGTGTGCAAATTTCAGGACTGGAGCATGGGGAGGACAATTGGACTTGCTAAGGAGAAGAATGGACTCTATTTTCTTAAGGAATCTGATGGGTGAAATAACACTAAGGGTTCTATTCCATTGTCTCTACTTTCTGAGTCTTCCCCTTCAAATAAAAATAGAATATGGTTATATCACTTTTGTCTTGGTCATCCTTCTTTTAGTATTCTTAAAGTAATGTTTCCTGGTTTGTTTAAAGGATTTGATTTGGGTCAATTTCATTGTGATGTTTGTGAACTTGCAAAACATAAGCTTGCTTCTTTTCCAATAAGTAATACAAGAGCTTCGATGCCTTTCACTCTTATTCATAGTTATGTTTTGGGACCTTCTACAGTTCATAATATCTCTAGGGCTCGTTGGTTTATCTCATTTATTAATGATTGTACTCGAGTGTCATGGGTTTTTCTCCTAAAACAAAAATCATATGTCAATTTCACCTTTCAAAATTTTTTCCACATGGTGAAAAATCAATTTAGGGTTGAGATAAAAAGAGTTTGGTCTAACAATGCTAGGGATTATTTTAATCAAGTGTTGTCACCATTCTTCGAAGAAAAAGGAATCATTCATGAGTCTTCATGCACTAATATACCACAACAAAATGGTGTGGTATAACGGAAAAATGGTCAGCTTCTAGCTGCTACCCGAGCTTTTCTTTTCCAAAAAAATGTTCCAAAAAATTATTGGATAGAAGTTGTCTTAACTGCTACACATTTGATTAATAGATTGCCTACTCGAGTGCTTGATTATAACAGCCCCATGCAACTATTTTCAAAAAAAAAATTTTTTGATAAGTAAGCACAGAATATATTGATAAGAGGCCAAAAAGCCACACGTATAAGGGGGTATACAAATTAGTTAAGCCTCACCACCAAAAAGACAACAAAAAACCCACCAGCCCTTAAGTGGAGGCTATCCACTCCAACGAGCCTATAAGAGACAGCGACCTCTCTCCACTATACATTCTCGCCCAACACCATAAATTACAGACAAAAGAATTTTTAAGTTTCTGAATATCTATCATCCCTCCCCTAAAAGAAAGCCTATTTCTTTCCTTCCAAAGGGTCCAAAAAATGTACAACGGTATAGACTTCCATATCTTTTTCCTTTTTTTCCCTACAAAAAGGCCCCTCCAGCTTAATAAGACCTCCTTTACAGTTTCTGGAAAGACCCACTGAACACCAACCAAAGCACATATCATATCCCATAGGACTTTTGCCACTATACAATGTATGAGGATGTGATTTACAGTTTCCTCTTCGCAGCCACACAAGAAACACCGATTAGGGAGGTGCCACCCTCTTTTCTGAAGCCTATCAAGCGTAAGCACCTTGCCCCAAGTAGCTTCCCAAGCAAAAAACAGAATTTTTGTTGGGACTTTATCCACCCAAATGTTGTTCTTCGGAAAATTATTAGCCACGGTATTTACCACCAAGTTGTAGGCTTCTTTTACTTTAAACTGTCCGTTTCTCCCCCCTTTCCAAAAAACAGCATCCTCTTCTGAAGTAGGATTGTACCCCCTCAAAGTATGAAGCATATTACCTACCATCTCCAACTCCCAATCATTGAATCCCCTCACAAATCTTAAATCCCAATCTCCTTGGCCCACATTCTGATCCCACATTTCTTCTACTGTGCCATTCCTATTAGCAGCCATCCCATAAAGGTGAGGAAACCTTTGGGACAGCACTGTACAACCGCACCAAAGATCATTCCAAAAACTGATTTTGGTACCATTCCCCATATTAAACGCCATATTTTCCCAACGCCAATCTTTTTCCTTCATAATTTCCTTCCAAACCCCTACTCCAAACGTCCCATTAGCCTTTTTGGTCATCCAACCAAGTCCCTCTTGCCCGTATTTTCAAAAAAATTTCCTAACTTCAAAACAATAAATCACTTGGTTCCTAGGAGTCTTTAGGTGTATATCCTTTGTTTATATTCATTCAAATAACCATGGGAAACTTGATCCAAGGGATCTTAAGTGCGTTTTTGTGGGATATTCTTCTACACAAAAAAGGTACAAGTGTTATCATCCTCCAACAAAATGGTTCTTTGACTCTATAGATGTAATATTCATTGAAACTAAAAATTACTTTCCTAATCCTTATCTTCAGGGGGAGATATCATTCATGGAAGATAATGATAGAGATTTGTTTTTGTTTGATCTTTCATCTTTCCCCTTCTCACAAAATCAAAATCCTCCATCTTCTCCATCATCATTTGATTTCGTTCCTTTACCAAATGAGTTAGATCTAAGTACTCTTAGTCCAATGGAAAAGGATAAACAAATTCAAAGTGTTACTTGCCCATTGTAGGTATATTCAAGGAAAAAGGAACCCCTTATTCAACCAATGCAGGTTCATAATTCAGAACCAATCTCTAGTGCAAATAATATTGAGGTAACTCCTAATTCAAAAGATTATGAAAGTAATGTGTCTATTGTTGATGATTATAATCTTCCTATAGCAATTAGAAAGGGTGTTAGGAAGTGTACTCAACAGCCTGTATATCAATTGTCTCACTTTGTGTCTTATGAGAAGTTATCTAGTGGTCATAAAAGTTTTCTTATCCTCCTCAACACTATAACTATCCCAAAAATTATCCCTAAAGTATTGAGAATTAAAGAGTGAAAAGAAGCTATGAAGGTGGAGATGGATGCACTTGAGAAAAACAAAACATGGGACTTGGTGGAACTACCTCTAGGAAAGAAGTTAGTAGGATGCAAATGGGACTTTACTGTGAAACATAAAGCAGATTGATCACTTGAATGTTATAAGGCAAGATTAGTGGTTAAGGGGTATACTCAAACTTATGGAATAGATTATCTTGAAACATTTGCTCCTGTTGCAAAAATGAATACTATAAGAATCCTATTATCTTTAGCAGCTAATCGTCGATGGAGTTTGCTGCAAATTGACATAAAGAATGTTAGGGTGATCACATTGTTTGTTAAACATTCCGCTTCAGGGAGAGTTACAGTTTTATTAGTTTATGCGAATGACATAGTGGTAACAGGAGGTGACTTGCAAGGAATGAAGGCATTGAAAAGGTGTTTATTGCAAGAATTTGAGGTTAAAGAACTTGGTAGGTTAAAATACTTCCTTGGCATTGAAGTGGCTCACCCTTGACATGGGATCTTTATATCCCAATAGAAGTATGTGCTAGATTTATTAATTGAAACAAGGAAACTAGGTGTAAACTAGTGGAGACACCCATTAAACAGAATCACAATCTTTCTCATACCAAGGCAAACATAACCTATGTTGTAGGAGTGGCAAGTCAATTTATGCACAACCCAAAAAAAGTACATCTTCAAGTAGCACATTGAATTCTACAATACTTAAAAGGTACTCTAGGAAAGGAAGTGTTGTTTAAAAAAGGTAATGAATTGACATTGGAAGCATACACGGATGCAAATTATGCTAGATCAATTGATGATAGAAGATCGACTTCAGGCTATTGTACATTCCTCGGAGGTAACCTTGTAACTAAAGATTGCATGAAAAGGACCTATGAAGCTATATTGTGATAATAAGTCAGCAATTGATATTACACATAACCCTGTGCAACATGACCGCACCAAGCATGTGGAAGTAGACAAGCATTTTATAAAAGCGAAATTAGATAGCGGACTAATTTGTACTCCATGTGTGTCAATCAAGGGTCAACTTGCAGATGTTCTAACTAAAGAATTGAGTCGTATTGCATTTCAATCTATTATTGGCAAGCCGGGAATAGATAATACTCATTCACCAGCTTAAGGGGGCGTATTGAAGATTATTACAACTGTCAAATATTATTACAGCTGTAATATGCAACTGCAAAAGATATACAAATGTCATATACAACTGTGTAAGTTGTACAGCTATGTGTACAACTATATATATGCATGTAGCTAGGTGCATATTTTATATATATAATCCCCATAGTTGTGAAAGGCGCACCTAGGCGCGACACCACACTTTGGCGCCTCACCTGACTGCAAGCGCCACCCCTTCACGGAGACGTTGATTAGGTACGCAAGGCGTTCACCTCCAACCAAGCATGACACCCCTAATAGGTGCACCTCTATCCTCTGTCATCATCATCTTCTTCTTCTCCTTCTATATTTGATATATATATAATCCCCATAGTTGTGAAAGGCGTGCCTAGACGCGACACCACACTTTGGCGCCTCGCCTGACTGCAAGTGTCACCCCTTCACGGAGGCACTAATTAGGCGCGCAAGGCACTCGTCTCCGGCCAAGCATGACGCCCCTAATAGGTGTGCCTCTATCCTCTGTCGTCATCTTCTTCTTCTTCTGGTCATCTTCTCACCCTCTGACAAGAAGTTGTAGAGCAACAAAGGGAGAACGACGAGAGTTTTGTTTTTTTAATTTCCTGCTACCAAAACGACGTCGTTTAGAAGCCTAATCTTTTTAGGGGGAAAAAAAAGGCAAAAACGACACCGTTTTGGCATGTTCTTCTTCTAGAACCTAATATATGCTCATTTTGGACCTGTGAAACACAAAAAAAATGCCCTAACCTCCTAAACAGTGTGAAAAAGAGAAGAAGCCGAAGAAGGGGAAAATTAGAGGAAAATTTTCGGGCACTTGATTAAATTATATAAAAATATATATGTGAAATAGGATGCGCCTCACTTCACTAAAGCCCACGCCTTAGGTGTGTCTTGCGTCTCAAGCTCCAGAAGGACTTTGTGCCTTGAGCCTTTTAAAACTATGATAATCCCTAATTTGTAGGGATTCTCCTTTATTCTTTCCTTTCCTTTGTTATTTATATATATATATTTCATTGGTTGTATACTTTCAAGATATGAAAAGAAATACAATTTTTCTCCACAATGTGCCAAATTTTCTAACATGATTTTTATGTCTAGGGAAAAAAACAAACACGATGCTCAATCGGATAGCCACACTACCATTGCACCAACTGCCAATTGTTGCCACCATCATTGTCACCTAAGCAACAAAAATATCACCACTACTACAGCTGCCACTGTCATCACCAATATACTTGCACCATGCTAACGAGGGTACAATCATCATGATCACCATAAGCATCCTAATTAATGCATTGGAATTCAATATACTCATCCAAGCATGTGTTAACTAGTTTTCATCTTCTAAATCTATTCCAGAAAAGTAGAAACAATCAGGAAAACTGGTAGCAGGTTACCAAACAGTAAATAGGAAATATACAAAGTGCCCAAACAAATAAAAAGAAAAACAAAAAAGGCCCTATACCAGATTAATCTTCCTCCATTCAACCAATGGAACCCAAAAAATGAATTAGAAACCACCATGGAATTCCTAGATCACTCAAAAGGCGGTTTGTGAAGAGTCTTTTTTAAAACCCGATCCCAACTCTCTAAGTCTTCGAAGTTTTTGTGGTCCATCCATCCCAAAACCATTAAAACAAGCACAAAGGTGTTATTTTACACACTTTCTTACTCCTCTTTCCCACAAACTCTCATGCCAACAGATCAACAACTACTTTATTGACTAAGGAAGCACCCAAGAAATACCAATGAGGGAGGGAAAAAGGTTGCCACAAGAAGCAAGCTTTCCCAAAATGGATCAAAATGTGGTCAATCATCCCTCACAATGCATGCAGAGGCAACACTCGTTAACCAAAGTCAGCCCTTTCTTGTAAGTTAGTTGATTAGCCAAAATCTTCTTACATAGAAGCCCACTTTTGAGAGAACTTTCACACTTCTTTTTGTGGAACAAACCACTAGAAGCCACCTATAGGTCACACAGATGGAATTGACCAAAAAAAAAAACTTCCCACTCTTGTCACACTGCCAAACCAAACTATCCTAACAACCGCTCCGAATAAACACCAAGAAACTCACACCTTCTCCAACTCCCAAGCATGGAAGCTCATCTAGAAGAAAGGGCTTAGAAGACCCTACCAACCCCTCCTAACCCAAATATCCACAATTTAAGCATCTTTATACAAAGTAATGTTCAATGTAAAGAACAAGAAAGAGAAAGCGCGCACGAGAGAGAAAGAGAAAGAAGAGAACTCTCCATGAAAACTCCTCACACCAAACATAAAGCCAGAATTTTGACATATGACCATCTTCTATCAATAAAGTTATTCTACAATGAAGAGTATTTGAACCCCCTTCTAGTCATTTTCCAAAAACCTACTCCAAAAACCTTCCTCCTCTCCCTAGCATTTGAAAAAAAACCTTGCTCCACTGGAATTTCTATAACCTTTTAGTAAGAAGTACTTTGTTCAGCATTGATAGGTTTCTAATACCTAAATCACCCATAAACTTTCTCTTAGTAGACAACCAACCACTTTGGCAAAATGTAATTTCCTCTCTAGCCGCGGTCTTAAGAACTAAAGTGGCTTTGAATCCTCTTGAGCATTAGGTGGACCATTCTAAGAATCGCAAATAGAGGCATACAATAAATGGGCAAATTAGAAGAAGTACTCTCATATAAGAATTGATTTCACCAGTTAGACAAGGTTTTTTTCCTAAGAGACCAACCTTTTATGAAACCTTTCCTCCACTCCATCTCACACCAAAGTAGACTTGAAATGGTCATCCAAGGGAAGGCCCAAAAATAAAGTAACTTGACCACCTTAAAACCAAGCAACAAAGCCACATATAGTGCTTACTCATAGGAAAGAGCTCACTCTTCTTCAAACTGGCCATTTATTATGCAACAAAGGCCACCTTCAACAGAAGTCAACCTCCAAAACAACCTAGAAAAAATGAAATGGAACTCAAAAGGCACCACCTTATCCTATCTATCCAAACTATTTAAAGCTTGTTTATCCATAAGTTTTTGTCCAAGGAAGGAATAACCCACAACATAACAATCTCAATTTGCTATTTTATTCTTTAGAAGGACCATTAATGATCCAGCCATTCCCTAAGCAGAGACCAACCTTATACCATTAGCAAAAAGAATTATGCTTAAGTATCAGGCTTCCAAAAATGTTTGCATTTAAATTGGGATTGATAAGTGAAAGTCATAACAAAGACCAATAGTAGGGATGGATAATATTCTATTTTATGGTCTTTCAACCAAAAAAACCTCTTTTGCAATTGTATCATGCATTCTAGATCCTTTTTCAACAGGTAAGATATCTATTTTTGGTCCTTGTTGGGGCTTGAACTTGGAACCTCCCACCCCTCCACCCTAACCCTTGTCACTTGATCAGCCCTCAAGGGCATATGTTCTGACCTTGACCTTCCAGTCCCATAATTTAAATCTCCCCCTAGCTCAAAGTTGGAAGATTCTAACTTTTCAACGCTCAAATCTCCATTTTTTTTCTTCCTTCTTTTCCTTTTTTTTTTTTCTTTTTGTGTTGCCTTGCCTTCAAATTCTCCATCATTCTACAAAGCTTTTCATTGGATCTTCTCAAACCATAGCACTGAATCTTCGTCGATCTTAACTTTGATGAATATCTGTTGTGCACTGGCGCAAACTCTAATATCATTTTTTTAGTGCCAGTAGAATCTCTGACGGAGTCTGTTGTGCATGTGTATGCAATCAAAACAGAAAAATCAGTCACAAACCACACAAGGGATACAAACCATACAAGGCAAACTATGCCTACTTCCAATTACGAGATAAGGGTTCCATATAACCCCAACAACAAATATGAAATTTGTGTTTTATGATCTCTAACAACACTTCAAAAAGTAGGCTCCAAGAAACTACAAAGAAAAGAAATTCTAATAAAGCAGAAACCGAATTCAAGTCAGACATATTTCAAGGGAAAATATATAACTCCAACAATCAGGTTGTGAAATTCTTAGTTGAATCCCACACAACAGAAAAGTAACAAAATCGACATAGCAAGCCCCAAAGGCCAGAAAGATCTAAACTATGAACACCACAAACTAAGTTGACAGAAAAATGAATAGAGAGAAATCGATATCTCCTTGAAAAATGAAAAACTGAGAGAAAAGCTCAGACAAATTCCCCCTAATCATTTGATCATAAATTATATGAGTCGCGCATCAACCCTCGAAATAAAAGCACATTGCTCCTGGTGAAAGAAAACTCGTACTGAAACTATTTTCTGTGAAACAAAACAGAGCCTAATGATAAAGAAATAATACCCAAGATATCGAAGAAGCTTAAAGCTGAGGCGAGTGACGAGATAAGTCTCGGCGGCTGCGTGGCCTATATCTTGGCTAAAAGACTGCCGACGTAGCGGCTGCGACGGTGCTGGCGATGGCCTACTGGCCGATCGGCGCCTTCTATGCTTTTTGGTGGTGCCCATATTGGTATGCGAAAGAACCCCTGACAGCAAGGGATTGGTATCCATGTCGACATCAGGCATAGTCGCCGGCGGTGTGGCCATCGCCGGATAATAAGAAGAGCTATAAAAAGAGGAAGCAAAATAGCATTGGCGTTAATTAGAGAGTTTTGGAATCAATTGTATAGTTACAGAAGTGAAGGAATATGTAAATAAATAAAAATGGTGAGGCGGTGCCGTGGGGAGGCTGGTCAGGAAATTCTTGAGTCAGCCTTTTCATGCGCCTGTTGATGGAACTTGATTGAGACTTTTGACGTGTTTGAGTCAAGATTTACACATTGATAATGCCCTTCATGATTTTGTGGCCCACGACTTGCAGATTTAGGGATCATGAATTAGACGTTGTGCTAAATGCACCCATCTTTTTCTTTTCGATCCACCGTCCAAACCCAGCCATTTATCCTTGCTACACCGGTTTTTGATGCGTGTGCCATGGTTTTAAAAAATAATTTGTGAACCGTAATATTGGTGAAATTATTTAAAAATTTACCATACTTTTTACCAACTAGGAAAAATAATTTGATTAGAAGCAAAAACACTCTTAGAGACCATTTGTAAAAATTCCCAAAAAAAAAAAAAAATCATATAAAAATCATTTCTTGTACAGGTGATTTCTATAAAATATATATATATAAGTAAAAATTAATTTTTTTATAAAGATGATATCTAAAAATTCAAGCTCTTCAAGAAACAATTCCTTTTTATTTTAAAAACAAATATCATAAGTAAAAATTGTATCTTAAAGAGATATTTTTAAAAATAAATTTTAAATAAAAAAATGTTTTCATCCATGTAGATCTCAGAATTTATCTTTATTTTATTTTATATTAATTTTTAATCTAATATGATTCTTAAATTTAAATTTTGGTTACCACTCATAATTTATTTCTTAGTTTTTATTATTTTATTTTATTATTATAACCTCTCCTTTTTTTTCTTTTTCTTTTCTTCCTTCTCTTTTTTTTTCCTTTTTTTTTTTTTTTTTTCTCTCCTCTCTTTTCCCACTTACCCCCACCTAGTCGGCTACTCCCAATTTTCTCTCCTCCTCCGGTACAATGCCTACTACCATACCCCCCTCTCCTTTCTTCCACCATTTTCGTTTCCTACCCACATTTCTTCCAATTTTTTTCCCTCATTCTTCTTCTTCTTCTTCTTCCCTTTTCTTCCTGCATACTTCCTCCATTCCCACACACAGCCATCACCCAACGGAAAAAAAACCCACTGTTACACGCCCCACACCTTCCTTTTCCCATTTTCTCCTATTTTCTTCCTTCCATTTCTTCTTCTTCCCTCTTCCTTTTCTTTTTCTTTTTTTTTTTTCTATAGATATATTTTGACTTGTTTCCCATGAAACCCATCTCCATACCACGGTCGGCCAGCCAACGCCATCTCCTATAGCCGACGAAACCCCGCCCCCATTTCTCTCTCACCTCATCACTCTCTCCCTCTTTCCCTCTCGTTCTCTTACATTTTCGTTTTATTTTATTTTCTCACACCTGGAACCCAATTTCCATTAGGTTTATTTTACGTATTATTTTATTTTATTTTATTTCATTTGTCTTGATTTTAATAGTAATTGTTATTCGTGATATTTGAATTGTTGAATTAATATAAAATATGGATATTGTTAATTGCTATGGAATTTGGGAGTTTTAAAAATTAAACTTAAAAATTGAAGTTTTGAAAAATTAAATTTAAAAAATGAAATTTTGGGAATCTATTTGAAAGTGGAATCCTTAAAAAAAATTGAATTTGAAAATTATAATTTTTGAAAAATTAAGTTGAAGATTGAAGTGACTGAAAATCCAAAATTTCTTAAAGTTAATTTTATAAAAAAAAAATTAATGAAAACGTATGAGCATAAAGGCTTAAAAAAGGTGTATAGGCATATATGCCCCAAGGGTGGCCCACCAAAAGTCCTCCTGACTTTACTGCCATAAAATATTCTCATACAAGAAAAACCACTAATGGCTCTGAGAGCCTTCATTTCACACATGTTGCCTCCATTTTCAACATACCCATGAGGAATATCAATAACAAAAAGTCTAGATGCGCACAAACTAGCTTATCTGCTACAGTGTAGAGCCTTGAATCGGAGCGCATGGAAACATCACTTTGATCAGATTTTCTGCCACCTCTTCCTCTTCTCCTTTTTTTTTTTTTTTTTTTTTATGAAGGCGAGGTTTGGCTATGAGGTTTGGCGTTCTAAGGTTCATGTAGCAGCACTCCAGGCCCCTCTCTCTCATCCACTCTCATTTACTCTCATTGATAGAAAACTAGGAAGATGATAAAAAGTTGCCACTAAAATCCAAATTATCTACTATTGACTAAAATTTGAATAACTCAGCTTAAATGTCTTTCTTATAAATGGAAATGAAAAGAAATAGAAGAAACCCAACAACCATCCTTAATCATCAAAATGAATCTCAAATGTCAACAAGTGATGGAAGAAAATGATGCGAAAATGAAATAATATGAAGTATACGGGGACTACACCTGGTGGGATTCGCTTAAGCACTAATGCTCGATTTCCAGTATTTCGCTACCTTCTCCTCCACCGCAAGTTCGTTCCCTCTTCAGCTCTCACTCCAGCTCCCCAAAATCCTCTCCGAAAAGCCCCTGAAAAATCCCCATTTTCTTTGTTTTTCTCCCAGCTAAAAGTCCTCCTATCCGGAATCGAAAATCCCCATCTAACTCTCTTCATTTTTCTCTCTCAATCTTTGTTTTTTTTCCACCTCTTTTTTCTTTTTTTCCGCTTGGTTTTCTTGCTCTGTTTTCATACCCAACCTCCCTCTTTCGTCCTCCTCTGTAACTGTCTCCATAAGTCCCCTCTAGTCGCCCAAAGTAGCCCTTTCTCCGTCCCATATGGCCGCCCAAAGCAGCCCACACATCAATCTTCTCTCGCCCCCTCCCCCCCCCCCCCCCCCCCCAATGGCTCATCCTCGGGATGGTTAGAAAAAAAAAATGGGACCCTACTCCCGAGATGGTCTACAAATATACCTCTCTTCAGTAAAGCTCACGAGTGTGAGGAATATGAACACTAGAGTGAAAAGAAAGTGTGAATAGTGAGTGGAATGAAGTGAACTCTACTGAAGAACAAAAGAGACCCCTAAAGGAATGCTAGTAAAAACACAAACTCGCTCAAACCAAACAAATGAACAAAAAGGGCTTTAAAATCCCAAGAGAAGAAATAATGACTCTGAACGCTAAACTGTGTAAGGATAGTGACTTTGAACTCCAAACTGAGAAGAGACGGTGGCTCTGAACGCCTAAACTAAGAAGGGATAGTGACTTTGAACGCCAAACTAGAGATGTGACTCTAAACGCAAATTGGAGATATGGTGGTGATGATGGTTATGAACGCCGAAACCTAGAAGCGATGATGGCTCTGAATGCCTCAATTGAGAAGATGGTGGCTCTGAATGCCAAAACTGAGAATGATGATGGCTCTTAACGCCGAACTAGAAGGGATGTGGCTCTGAACGCCGAAACTGGAAAGCGATGATGGCTCTGAACGCCTAAATTGAGAAGCGATGATGGGTCTGAACATCGAAACTGAAGATGATGATGGCTCTGAACGCCGAAACTGAGAAGCGATGATGGCTCTGAACACCGAAACTGAGGATGATGATGGCTCTGAACGCCGAAACTAAGAAGCGATGATGACTTTGAATGCCAAAATTCAGAATGATGATGGCTTTGAATGTCGAAACCGAAAATGATGATGGCTCTGAATGCCAAAACTGAAAAGCGATGATGGTTCTGAATGTCGAAACTGAGAAGCGATGATGGCTTTGAACGCCAAATTTGAGAAGCGATGATGGCTTTGAACGTCAAAACTGAGAAGCGATGACGGCTCTAAACGCCAAACTGGGAAGCCATGGTGGCTCTGAACGCCGAAACTGAGAAGCGATAATGGCTCTGAATGCCGAAACTGAGAAGGGATGGTGGCTCTGAACGTCGGAATTGGGAAGCGATGATGGCTCTGAACGACGAAACTGAGAAGCGAAGATGGCTTTGAACGCTGAACTAAAAGGGATGGTGGCTTTGAACGCTGGAACAAGGAAGCGATGATGGCTCTGAACGCCAAAACTGAGAAGCGATGATGGGTCTGAACACCGAAACTGAAGATGATGATGGCTCTGAACGTCGAAACTTAGAAGCGATGATGGCTCTGAATGCCAAAACTAAGAATGATGATGGCTTTGAATGCCGAAACTGAAAATGATGATGGCTCTGAACGCCGAAACTAAGAAGCGATGATGGCTCTGAACGCCGAAACTGAGAAGCGATGATGGCTTTGAACGCTGAATCTGAGAAGCGATGATGACTCTGAATGTCGAAACTAAGAAGCGATGACGACTTTGAACGCTAAACTATGAAGCGATGGTGACTCTGAACGCCGAAACTGAGGATGATGATGACTCTGAACGCCGAAACTGAGAAACGATGATGGCTCTGAATGGCGAAACTGAGAATGATGATGGCTTTGAATGCCGAAATTGAGAAGCGATGATGGCTCCGAACGCCGAAACTGAGAAGCGATGATGACTTTAAACACCAACTCTAAGAAGTGATGATGGCCCTGAACGTCAAAACTGATAAGCGATGACGGCTCTAAACGCCAAACTGGGAAGTGATGGTGGCTCTAAACGCCGAAACAGAGAAGCGATGATGGCTCTGAACGCTGAAACTGAGAATGATGATGGCTCTGAATGCCGAAATTGAGAATGATGATGGTTCTGAACGCCGAAACTGAGAAGCGATGATGGCTCTAAATGCCGAAACTAAGAAGGAATGGTGGCTTTAAACGCCGGAATTGGGAAGCGAAGATGGCTCTGAACGCCGAAACTGAGAAGTGATGATGGCTCTGAACGCCGAATCTAATAAGCGATGCTGGCTCTAAACGCCGAAACTGAGAAGCGATAACGACTCTGAACACCAAACTAGGAATGATGATAGTGGCTTTGAACGCCGAAACTGCGAAGCCATGGTGGTTCTGAACGTCAAAACTGATAAGCAATGGTGGCTCTGAACGTCGAAACTGAGAAGTGATGATGGCTTTAAACGTCAAAACTGAGAAGCGATGATAGCTCTGAATGCCTAAACTGAGAAGTGATGATGACTCTGAACGCCAAATCTGAGAAGCGATGATGGCTCTGAACGCCGAAACTGAGAAGCGATGACGGCTCTGAAGGCCAAACTGAGAATGATAATGGTGGCCCTAAACGCCGAAATTGAGAAGCGATGGTGGCTCTGAACATCAAAACTGAGAAGCGATGATGACTTTGAACGCTGAAACTGAGAAGTGATAGTGGCTCTAAATCCCGAAACTGAGAAGCGATGGTGGCTTTGAACGCCGAAATTGAGAAGCGATGATGACTCTAAACGCCGAAACTGAGAAGCGATGGTGACTCTGAATGTCGAAACTGAGAAGTGATGATGGCTCTGAACGCCGAAACTGAAGATGCAAGGAGATAATGTAGAGTGCTATTACAACCCTCTGTCCACGGGAATGGTCCGAAAGAGACTCCATGAGTCTCAAATGATGCTCTGCTAGCGAGTCGGAATGGTTAAATCAACAATAAACATAGTCTCACAACCCATCTATCTAAAACACGAGGCCTGATGAAGCATCATAATAATTTGGATGCCTCTGACTCGAGATGCTCTGTTGGGGAAATCCATCGTTGTATCAAAGGAATGATCCACTGGGGAGTCACCAGAGAATAGTCCGTTAGGGTAACTACTACGATCTCAATCTACTGGAGAGTCACGGATAGTAGGGCAGTCAAACCTCTAAGGTCGTGCTCTGCTGAAGGCTCATCTCGGCAAACATCATAGAGACTGTGATCATCAATGTGAATAAACATCTCTCGACCAAGTAATGTGGACAGTAACAAGTCTTTGAGAAAACAATCATCGCCACAATTGAAAGGGGAGGAAATATGCCCCAGTATGGCAACTAGGGCATCCGGTCTGTCCTGATAACTCGATAATGACTCAATGGGGACATATAAGAGATCTGATCTATACTCCACTAAAACGATGATGTGGAAGTCTATGCATATGAGATATCCACATCCAAGAATCATGACAACATCAGAAAATATGGGCCCAACCGAATGACTTAAGAAAGGCTCTACCGGAGGATCATGATAAAATAACAAACACGTCCTCGTCTCGGTGTGCATCCCGTAGGCGGGAGTGATCATGTAGCTCTATGAAGATCTATAACTCTCAACCAAAACGGAAATATGCCCCAGTATGGCATCAAATGTGTGATAGATCATAAGATCAGATAACACCAAATCATCTATCATCAAACGTGTGATCCCGGTAATCCGAATCTATAACTGAATCGAATCCAAACATCAAAAGGGTGTCTCCTAGAAGAAGGAGCATGATGATATCCAAATTTCAACCAAATCTCAAATACCTGTCCAAGTAGGGGCTGTTGAAGACGACATCCCATGGCCTCAGGGTGGTCTTAAGACATGGGACGTAACGTAGGCTAGGGTGATAGGGTGATATAAATGAAGGGAAACTAGGCCCAAATACCCAATGATAAAAAAACTCATGCCCTCATGTATGAAATACAACATGTACAGAAAATCTCGTGAGTCATGGACTCGAGGGTGCCCAATGTGAAAATGATAACAATAACGAGGTAAAGAAGAAAATCAAACTGATAATGAGATGTGTAATGATGATGCGAAGAGAGTAACAAACCCGGAAATGGGTTGTTGTAAGAAAAGGACAAGAGGCGAAACGCAATGGATGAATCAAAAGCAAATACGAGAATAATAGTGAAGCAAAGAACATGAAGAGGAGTGATGATTTGCTCGAATCCAACATGAAGTGAAGTCACATCATCAATAAATGTAATGATGGAAAGGACAACGACACAGAGCTCCTAAGAGAGAGGTCACTCATATCACTCTCAAAATATATGAAACATGAATACAAATAATGAAAGGTCTCAGAAAGCTCACATACGAGCTCCCATCGACAAACATACTCAATGAAGTGGCCCACAAACATCAATATACACGTCCAATGATGGAGAATACTATGCACATACACACATGTGCCTATTTTTCTTTTCTTTTCATTCTTTTTTTTTCATCATTTTTTTTATTTTATTTTTTCATTTTTTCTTACATATATACAAATGCACATACCCTGAACATAAACAAATGAGCCCCAAATATGATATCTACAATGGATAGACACACTCTCAAAAACTCTCTCTGATTAGATGACCTTCTCAAACTAAGGATCTCGGAATCAATGTCCGTGAGATAGATAGCAGAAATGATGTGACTATCCTTCATGCAATGAATTGAGGAGGATCACCACTCAGGGTGAAGAGAATATGAAGTAAAACAAGCAGTAGATAAAATAAAGGAGAAGGAATAAAGAACCTGACCAATGAGATGTGATGAAATGCAGTAGAGTGGTGATAGAAAAAAATAAAGAGAGAAAGATGCACCTGTAGGTCCAAGACTCATGAGGCTCCCAAACAATGCATGCATACATCAAAGGGCTCCTATCCCAGTGTAGAAATGTGAGCAGGGCGATAAGAAAGAAAAGTAATAATGCACATGCGAGACTCAATGGGCTAGCAACGGTCTATATATCAAAAGAGAATAACAAGGTATATGGCTAACCGAAATGATGGCACCCATCCTGCGACCATGGTCTCAAACATAGTATTTCTTTAGTTGATCCACGTTGGTCAGCTTTGAGAATCAGTTTCCATCTAAATCCATCAACCATGCAGCACCCTCTGGGGTCAACTTCCTGATGAAATAAGGTCCGCTCCAATTAGGTCTGAACTCCCCCCTGGGATCTCTGATCAATCCCCTAATGACCTTCAGAACCAAGTCACCTATCCTCAATGGTCTGGGCTTGACCCGCTTCTTAAAAGCGCGGGTCATCTTCCTCTGGTAAGCGCGTACATGGTCTACTGCCCTCAATCTCCTCTCATCTAGGAGATTGAGCTGGTCTAATCGAGCTTGAGCCCAATTTGCCTCTGGAATCTGTTGCTCCAATAGTACTCTCAATGAACCCATCTCAATCTCAATTGGTAGCACTACCTCCATACTGTACACCAAGGAGTACGGTGTGGCTCCTATAGAGGTGCGAAAAGAAGTTCGATAAGCCCACAATGCGAATGAGAGCTTTTGAAATGTACTCCTCTATCCAAAATCAACTCATGAGGGACTCCATAGCGACAAATAATGTGTGATTTGATGAAACTAGCGACCCCAGATGATGTCAATCTCACATACGAAGCAGCCTCCACCCACTTCGTGAAGTAATCGATGACAACCAAGATGAACTCAAGACCACTGGAAGACTTTAGCAAAATATTCCCAATAATGTTGATACCCCATACTGAAAATGGTCATGGTGAAGTCAATGCATGTAACTCTGAGGATGACACGTGAATGAGGTCCCCGGGTATCTGACACTTAGGACATCTCTGAACAAACTGGCAACAATCTATCTCCATGGTCAACCAGAAATAGCCAGTCCTCATGATCTTATAGGCTAGCATATGCCCTCATATATATGGTCCACAAACTCCCGCATGAATCTTTCTCATCACTTGATTGGCAAAGGTGCGATCTAAACACAATAGCAACATCCCATCAGTTGATTGTTTATACAATGTCTCTCTGTATATCACAAATCGGGCGACCAATTGTCTCAATGCTCTCTTATCCTTGGTCGTGGTGGCCTCAGGATATGCGCCAAGTCTTAGAAACTGGTATATGTCATAGTACCAAGGTAGGCCATCATCAAACTCTGCCTCATCAATCAAGTAACAATAAGCAGGAACTGATCTCGACTTAATCAATAAAGGGCAAACAACGGTATCATTAGGAATATCAATCATGAAAGCTAGAGTAGCTAAGGCATCAACGAACTGGTTCTGCGCTCTGGGCAGATGTGTATAACTCAAATCATCAAATCTCTCAACTAGTAGCTCTAAGTATGCATGATAAGGCCTAAGCTTCACATCTCTAGTCTTCCAATGGCCCTGAATCTGTCTCAACACCAAATTGGAGTCACCAAACACCTTCATCTGTCTAACCCCGAGCTCAAGTGATGTCTCCAATCTCAGGATACAAGCCCCATACTCAACAATATTGTTCATGGCAGGATGTCGATCTGAGAATTCCAAACGAACAAATCTAGGAATGTGGTCACAATAAGGGGATATCAACAAGACTTTTATCTCATATCCAGAATGGTTGGCTGCACCATTAAAGTACATACGCCAACGCGACAGACCAGTCACAGCAGCAACATCCTCATCTGGGAAATCATCATCAATAGCTCTATCATTAGAAACCGTTAATAAGGCTAAGTGATATGCAACAACGCTCCCTCTGATAGACTTCTGAGTGACATAATGAATGTCAAACTCAGTTAGTAGTACCAACCATCTCATGAGGCAACTGATCAAAGCGGGTCTGTCAAACAAATATCTCAGAGGATCTAGACGGGACATCAAGTGCACTGAATACTCGGTCGTGTAATATCTCAGTCTCGGAGTAGCCCAAACCAATGCCAAACAATAGCGCTCAATTGTGACATATCTCACTCATAATCTAGCATCCTTTTACTCAAATAATAAATAGCTCGCTCTTTACTCAAATCATAGAGCTGAGCCAATATGCAACCCAAAGCTACATCTTAAACCGACAAGTATAAAAGTAAAGGACAGCCTGGTGTAGGAGGCACTAAGACTGGAAGTGACAACAAGTACTCTTTGATCATCTCAAATGCGCGCTAACACTGACCATCCCAAATAGTAGGTTGACTCTTCCTTAAGAGTCAGAAAATGGGTTCACAGATGTCTGTCAATCTGGCAATGAATCTGCTGATGTACTGAAATCCACCCAAGAAGCCTCTGATCTCTCTCTCGGTCCTCAGCTCAAGCATGTCAATGATGACTCTAATCTTATCTGGATCTGCCTCTATACCTCTCTCATTGACCATGTATCCTAGTAGTTTCCCAGAAGTCACTCCAAAAGTGCACTTCTTGGGATTCAGTCTCAATCTGAACTACCTGATCCTCTCAAATAATCTCTCCAAGGCTGCTAGTTAATCGACTCTATCTCGGGATTTCACTACCATGTCGTCTACATAAACCTTGACATCCCGGTGCATCATGTCATGGAATAGAGTAGTCGCTTCTCTCTGATAAGTAGCTTCTGCATTCTTCAAACCAAATGGCATCACTCTGTAGTAGTAAGTACCCCACTCGGTAATGAAGGACGTCTTCTCTATATCCTTTGGACCCATCAAATCTAACTGTACCCGAAAAATTCGTCCATAAAGGACAACATCAAATGACCTACTATACTGTCAACTAACATGTCAATGTGTGGGAGAAGAAAATCATCCTTAGGACTAGCCTTGTTGAGATCTCGGAAATCAACACAAACTCTCACATTGCCGTCCTTCTTGGGAATGGGGATGACATTGGCCAACCACTCAGGATACTTGACCACAGATAGAAATCCTACACTGAGTTGCTTTTGGATCTCCTCCTTCACCTGCAAACTCCAACGAGGGTGTAATCGCCTTAACTTCTGCTTAACTGGTCTGGCATAGGGTAGAAGTGGCAAGTGATGCAAGACTATGGATGGGTCAAGGCCCGGCATGTCCTCATAGGACCATGCAAAAACATCCAAATACGATCTGAGCAACTGGGCGAGGCCACCCTTCTCATTTGTAGACAAATCTGATCCAATCCTCAGCTCCCTCGGCTGGTCTGTTGTACTAAAATCAACAATCTTAGCGTCTCCTGTGGTAGGTGAAACTCTTTAATCAATGGGGTCCGAATCAGAAGCAGATGATGAGTCATCATCTTAATCACGTTGTACAATCTCATCATCTATATCAAATATCTCTGATGTGGGTGAAAATGGTACAAATAAAGTGATATCACAAGAGACAAACAGATACTCGAAAATGCTCAAATCCATAAATGAAGAGTCAAGAATATCGTCAGAATGGGAGACAAATCTTGATAAAACATCAAATGAAAGAGGCGGGTCAACAAAGTCGGACGCTCCCTCAACTAAGCCAACAGGGCCATCAAACAAATCAACAGCAGCTAAAACATCCTCTATAGACTCCAGAGTAGGGGCAGTCTAGATCTCCTCAGCAATCTCGATGACGGACACCCCAAATAGATCAAATGGTGAAGCGAGCTTAGGCTGAACTATCTCCTCGATTTGGCTCATACTCATAGTGAGCATCTCGTCAATGTACTTGTCACGTGGCACAACTCCGTCCGTTATGTCTCCGATCTCGGCAAATGTCCCATGCTCATCGATCTCATCAGAGAAATAGAGCGTCATAAGGCTCATACAATCTGGAGATGAAGGGGTGGTCAATAGAGAAGTCGAAGTGCGAGCTTCGTCACTCAACTGTAGCTATTAAACGAGACGTTGAAGCTCGGCCTCCTGAGTAGTGCTGAGTTTCCCAATGATCCCGTTTGAAGGTGCTTGTGGCTCCGACTCCCTCATGAAGTAATTTGCCAATCTCAAGGTGTACGGGTGAACAAGATAGTCAAACGGCGTATGAGTTAGTCAAGCCCTCACCCTCTCTTTATGCCTTAGTGGGCATGAACCCGAGTCCGAATGGTACATTGTGATCAGGGATAGCCATGAACTCACTAGGCCCGTGCTAACGTCGCCCTAACCCCATGCCTGGTAAATAAGACATACTCCTCATCATATCGAGCACCACTGTGCTACCATGCTGGTTAAACGACATAGCTACGAAGTCTCAACAAAAATACTCCATCTTCAGGGTCTACACCTCGTCGAATGTGAATCCAATCAGAAGTAATTCATCATCACTGTGACTAATCTGAAGCACTGGCTCAGCCGAAATGAACATATCTCCCGCTTACTGCACTGTGATGACCTGGCCATCGTGAATGAACCTCACCTTCTGATGAAGGGAATAAGGAATGGCCACAGCTCGGTGGATCCAAGGTCGGTCCAAAAACAAGTTAAAGGATGTAGGAATCCTCAAAATCTGGAACACAGTGATGAAAGTGGTCGAATCTATCAACAACTCGATCTCTAGAGTGCTCATGACCTCCCTTCGAGTGTTACCGTAAGCTCAAACTATCTTATTTGAGGGACCAAAATCAGAGGGTGCATAGCCGAGGGCAATGGCGGTGGCCAGAGGACAGACATTTAGGGTTGAGCCATTGTCCAGAATGACAGATGGGACTCGACGACCTGAACAATCGATAGATATATACAGTGGACGTGTATGGTTCGAACCCTCCAATGGCAAGTCGTCATAAGAGAATACTATGCAAGTGGCTCTGTCGATCGTCACCATGTGAATCAATCCCTCCAGAGTGGTGGTAGTCTCAACTCTGATCTGACTCAAGGCTCGAATCAATGCGTCTCTGTGAGTGCTGGACAATGCCAGCAAGCTCCAAATAGAAATGCAAGCCTGGGTGCTTTATAACTGCCTCAGAATCTTATCATCCTCCCTCTTGACCTCCTCTTGGGAGGACATCCTCTCCAAGGGTCTAGCGGCTGCAGGGGGCTGCTGTCGTACTACTCTACCCCCGCGGATAACATACTGCACATCTGAAGTGTCAACATCATCAACATATGGAATCTGAGAAACATCAACATACGAAGTCTGAACCTCATCAACATCTGGAATCAAAACAAACGGAATCCGAACACTATAATATGGGAAGATCGATGGCTCGACAATGGTCGTCCCTACTGATGCCGCCTCAGGGACCAGTCCGAATGGTGCGGACATCTGAGGGCCTAAAATCACTCTGCCTATCTCATAAATTTGTTATGATACTATGGGCTTTGGCTCTGACTCATCCCAACTTAGCATGTGAATGTGATCATCAAGCTTAGCGAAGTCGATGGAGTGCATGTTATCGGTCGGAGAGGGAACTGTGTGTGTAGTGTGAGTCGAAAATGGGTTTGTGGTTGCACTCGGTTGACCCAAGTGGACCATACCCTGATCAATAAGATCCTGCATGGCGTGTCTTAAAGCAATGCAGCGATCCGTCTCATGTCCTGGTCCCTGATGATACGCACAATATAGATTCATCCTGAACTAAGGCGGAACAGGCTGAGAGGGTGGTCTGGGAGTGAGAGTCGCCAACAATTCGGCCTTTGTAAGCTTTTGAAGAGCCTGGCTCAACGGCATGCCTAACTGTGAAAACTGCATCTATGTCCTCAAAGCAAAAGGAGCAGAGGTCTACTAAGCTCTAGGTCTGGGATAAAATGTCGTAGGTCTCGCAGCAAACTGTGCTGCATAGTATGGTTGCAATGTGGCAGAATATGAGACAGGAGGCCTCTTTATGCCCTATGCGGTGTGGTGAGGTAGTGCCAATGTAGGAGGCACGTAGGTCTAATCATACAACTGTGAAGGTGCTCATGGTCTATACAGCACACGAGGTGATGGTGGATAGTAGAGTCCCGAAGTCTGCCCAACTGTCTAATAACGTTTAAGAGGTCTCAACCCTACTGAACTGATAGTACCCACATCTCCTGATCTCTGTCCCCCTAAGGGCTTCTTCCCCTTCGAATCAGAATAAGAAGACTCAGACCATAATCCTCTGGCTATGCCCTCCTCTATACCATATAAGGCCTGTACCAAAGATCCAAAATATGTATGAGGAAATCCCATCAAGTGCCGATCAAATTAAGGCTGCAAGCTCATCATAATCATGCTGATCTGGTCCCTCTCCGATGGTCTATCAATAACCTATGAAATCTTCTTCCTCCAGCGAGAGATAAATGAAGTGACCGACTCCTTTGGCCTCTATCTCAATGCCTTTAACTCTCTCCTCAAGACGTCAATGTTAGTATTAAATGCAAACTGTCTCAAGAACTCCTGGGTTAAATCATCCCAAGTCTAGCGGCATGATACATCCAATGAAGCAAACCATCGTTGTGCCGCACCACTCAAGGACATAGGGAAAAGCATAATCATCTGGGTCTCATCCAGTCCATGAGCCCTCATGATTGTACTATAAAGCCTCAAATGAATGCGAGGACATCCAATCCCTATGTATCGCTCGATCTCTGGCATCCTGAACTTGGTCGGTAGACTAGCCACTGATAGTCCATCAAAATCATCCCAATTAACAGCTATGTCCAAAGTCCTCAACTGCCTCAACCTCTGCTCAAGCCTATCCATGAGAACATGTGGGTCCTCTGAGGTCGGGGTAGGCACAATAACAGGAGGCGGGGCAACCTCGGTCTAGCTATGCAAAGTGAAAGGTATAGCCTGCGGTGCTGATTGACTAGGTGGAGGGGGTGGCGGCACTATAGGGTCATACTAGGTGCCATCATGAGGCGGAATCTGCTGGGCCTGCTACCCATCTATCATCTGGCCGAGGCTAGCTACTATTGCCTCCTGAATCGAAGCCATAGCTGCAGCAAACTGGTCGACAGTAACTATCTGTGAATCCATATCTCTCTGATCTAATCTCGGGTTTGACTGGTCTGATACTCTGATCAATCTACCCCCAACTCTGATCCAAGAAGCCGAACCTAGATCGAACGTATCAATACTCCTACAATAGTGGAAATACTAGACAAGATACAGGGTAAAGGAAACTCCACAAGGAATGTCTATCAAATTTTCCGAAAGGTAACCCGAAAGTAATCAAACAGATATCCAATCCTGAGCAGATATAAAAGACCATTACGAAAGTAACTAAACCTATCACTATTGAACCGGCTCTAAAGGCCCACAGATGCATCCACGTGTTAGGAAAGGAAGTCCTTATTGAAATATCTAAGGCTCAACCTACAAGGTCAATGCGACTCTAAAAAGAAGGGGGTGGACTTTAAAGGATCCCTAGAAGAAGCAATCGTACCCTTTGACGGTACGCAACCCTCTGCACGCCTCTGAAGAGACGGGGAGCTTCCATGCAAGGTGGTCATCACCTCCACACATGCACTACCTCGACATCCCAGGGGGTTTCCTACGATGAAATCTCTCAAAACTTTCAACACTAAGTGGTCGACTAAAGTGCACAGTGAGTGGTGTGGGTGCATCCGAAAACCCTATGAAGCTAAAGCAAAAAATGAAACATACTAGTCGCACAAACATCCATGAAACCTAGCTCTAGGCTAAACAGGTCTTCAATGATCGGACTCCAATAAGCATCAATGTATTGGTCTCCTCTAGAATGCCCCCAAACATCGATATAGTCCATCGCTAGACCCGACTCCTATCATCTAACTCGGTCGGAGAAACAAGCACACACAAGGCCTCACACTTGCAAAAGTGAGAGCCAGAATGAAATAAATGACCGAAAACCAAAGGATTGGAGGTAAGGGGATAAGTGTGCGGCCCACATGGACAGGCGACATGCAATCACACAGAGGAGGGCAGTCATGCAACCCACAGTCAACCAAAGTACAGATATATCACTCATGTCCACATACAGGCTATGACAATCAAGATGAATAGTGACAAAAACAGCATGCTCAAAGACGATCAAGATAATATACAAGCAAATGATTTAATCACTAAGATAATGAGATATACAACAGTGTGAACATATATGTCAAAAGGAGTAGAACAATCATGGTAAGAGCAAAATCAATATGCTAAGACAATCAAGAGAATCAATCAATATCATCAATATGTCAATGTTGCAAATGGATATAGCAATCAAGCATAGAAAATCGCTACATCAAAATCCTCAATGTGCTATGATCACTCAAGCATAGAAAAGCACAAAGGGAAGGTATCCATCAAACACCTAATCAAACGCCACATTTGCCCATCTTAAGTTCAAACTTGACCCTCTGTGACTCCCCAACGGAGTCGCCATTTTGTGGACCCCGTATTTTCACTCGATGGCAAAACTCATTTTTTATTTATTTAATGTGAAATATGTTTTTTTTTTTCAGAAAAGACTTGGAGTAGCCACTTATTTTTATTTTATTTTTAAAAGGAAAACAAAATAAGAAGGAAAAACCCCAAGTGTGACTCCTAACGTGGAAAAGCAGGTCTGTGAAAAACCGAGTCGATCCGGGGGTCAGGTTACTTATTGGGAAGGTACGGTAAAGAGATCGAAGCACCCCTCTAAGTCCCTAATAACGGGTCTCTACTAAGTAAGGTGAAGCAAGCATGACAATTAACTAAGAGATCAATAGACACCAATATAATGACTGAATAACGAAACAAATCTAGCATAAGAACGAATAAATAAATGAAGTAGAGCATACCTTAGTAGCAATTAATAGTGCTCTATCATGGAAATAGGGTTAGCTCAAACATAAAATCATCACATGCATATCAAAAAGTAAGGCAAAGATCAGGCAATACTCATCAAGCATAACAATTGACAATTAGAAGAAAAAACTCATATGTGGGGCTCCCACCAAAGCCAAATCTATCTTGCACAAATTAGTCTCATGAATTCCATTACTCTGGAATTATGAAAATTTGCATTCGTGCTTATGTAAAATCAAGAGAAATAGAAGATTATTTGAGAATTGGAGTTGAATTAAAACTATTTGAGAGAAAACTAGATTTTTGAAATTTATTTGAAAATTAGAGTCTCGAAAATTATTTAAAAATTGGAGTCATGGGAATTAAATTTAAGAATTGGAATTTCGGAAATTAAATTTTGAAAGAAATTGGAATTTTTAAAATTATTTGAGAATTAGAGTTTTGATAATTAAATTAAGGAATTGGAACTTTGAAAATTAAATTTGAAAGAAATTAGCAAATTATTTGAGAATTGGAGTTTTGAAAAGTAAATTTAAGAATTAGAATTTTGGAAATTAAATTTGAAAGAAATTAGAACTTTTGAAAATTATTTGAGAATTGGAACTATGAAAATGGGAATCTTGGAAATTATTTGAAGATGGAGTTTTTTAAAAAATAAATATAATAATAATAATAATAATAAATAAATAAATAAATAAATAAATAAATAAATAAATAAATGGTAAAATTGGAATTTTGGAAATTGGAAATTAAATTCGAAAATTAGAAAATTGGAATTTCGGAAATTGGGAATTAATTTTGGAAAACGGAATTTTGAAGAATGATTTAAAGACGGAATTTTAGAAATAAATAAAATAAAAATAATGAAAATAAGAATGATTGAATATATAAATGTGAAAATTGGATTTTTGGAAATTGGAAATTAAATTCGGAAATTAGAAAATTGGAATTTTGGAAATTGGGAATTAATTTTGGAAAACGGAATTTTGAAGAATTATTTAAAGATGGAATTTTAGAAATAAATAAAATAATAATAACGAAAATAAGAATAATTGAATATATAAATGTGAAAATTGGATTTTTGGAAATTGAAAATTAAATTTGGAAATTGAAAAATTGGAATTTTAGAAATTGGGAATTAAATTTGGAAATCAGAATTTTGAAGAATTATTTAAAAATGGAATTTTAAAAATAAATAAATAAATAAATAGATAAAATAATAATAATAACGAAAATAATAATGATTGAATAAATAAATGTGAAAATTGGAATTTTGGAAATTAGAAATTAAATTCGGAAATTGGAAATTAAATTAAAAAATTGGAATTTATGAAATTGGGAATTAAATTTGGAAATCAGAATTTTGAAGAATTATTTAAAGATGGGATTTTAAAAATAAATAAATAAATAAAATAATAATAATAGCGAAAAGAATAATTATCAAATAAATAAATGTGAAAATTGGAATTTTAGAAATTGGAAATTAAATTCGGAAATTGAAGAATTGGAATTTTGGAAATTGGGAATTAAATTTGGAAATAGGAATTTTGAAGAATTATTTAAAGACGGAATTTTAAAAATAAATAAAATAATAATAATAAAGAAAATAGTAATGATTAAATAAATAAATGTGAAAATTAGAATTTTGGAATTTGAAAATTAAATTCAGAAATTGGAATATTGGAATTTGAAAAATTGGGAATTGAATTTGGAAATCGGAATTTTGAAAAAGTATTTAAAGATGGAATTTTAAAAATAAATAAATAAATAAAATAATAATAATAAAAATAATAATAAATTTTAAATAATTAAGTGTGAACATTGGAATTTTGGAAATTGGAAATTAAATTCGAAAATTAGAAAATTGGAATTTCGAAAATTAGGAATAGAATTTGAAAATAAGAATTTTGAAGAAGTATTTAAAGATGGAATTTTAAAAATAAATATAATAATAATAATATTGGAAATAATTATTATTAAATAAATTAATGTGAAAATTGGAATTTTGGAAATTATTTGAGAATTGGAGTTTTGAAAATTAAACTTAAAAATTGAGGTTTTGAAAAATTAAATTTAAAAAATGAAATTTTGGGAATTTATTTGAAAATGGAATCCTTAAAAAAAATTGAATTTGGAAATTGTAATTTTTGAAAAATTAATTTGAAGATTGAAGTGACTGAAAATCCAGAATTTTTTAGAGTTAATTTTTAAAAAAAAAATTGGTGAAAACATGTGAGCATAAAGGCTTAAAAAAAGTGTATGGGCATATGTGCCCCATGGGTGGCCCACCAAAAGTCCTCCATTGACTTTACTGCCATAAAATATTCTCATGCAAGAAAAACCATTAATGGCTATGAGAGCCTTCATTTCACACATGTTACCCCCATTTTCAACATACCCATGAGGAATATCAATAACTAAAGGTCCAGATGCGCACAAACTAGCTTATCTGCTGCAGTGTAGAGCCTTGAACTGGAGTGCATGGAGACATCGCTTTGATCAGATTTTTTGCCACCTCTTCCTCTTCTCTTTCTATTTTATTTTTTATGAAGGCGAGGTTTGGCTGTGAGGTTTGGCGTTTTGAGGTTCGTGTAGCAGCGCTCTAGGCTATCTCTCTCATCCACTCTCATTCACTCTCATTGATAGAAAAACTAGGAAGATGATAAAAAGTTGCCACTAAAATCCAAATTATCTACTATTGACTAAAATTTGAATAACTCAGCTTAAATGTCTTCCCTATAAATGGAAATGAAAAGAAATAAAAGAAACCTAACAACCATCCTTAATCATCAAAATGAATCTCAAATGTCAACAAGTGATGGAAGAAAATATTGTAAAAATAGAAGAAGATGAAGTATACGGGGACTACACCTGGTGGGATTTGCTTAAGCGCTAATGCTCGATTTCCAATGTTTCTCTACCTTCTCCTCCACAGTGCAAGTTCATTCCCTCTTCAACTCTCACTCCAGCTCCCCAAAATCCTCCCCGAAAAGCCCTTGAAAAATCCCCATTTTCTTTGTTTTTCTCTCAACTAAAAGTCCTAGTCCGGAACCAAAAATCCCCAGCCAGCTCTCTTCCTTTTTCTCTCTTAATCTCTGTTTTTTTTTCCTCCTCTTTTTCCTGTTTTTTCGCTTCGTTTTCTTGCTCTGTTTTCAGACCCACCCTTCCTCTTTCGTCCTCCTCTGTAGCTTATTAAAAAGGCAAAATTCCTTTTTTTTTTTTTTTGAAGTTAAAGTCAAACTAAATTCCTTTTTAATAAGCTTGAAAATATTTTAATTTTCTTTTTTTTTTATTAAAAAGGGTAAAAAATCCTTTTTAAATAAAATGGTAAAAGAAGAAAAGGTTGTTTTTAATAAAATTTAAACAAATATCTGCTTTTAGATAATGTTCAATTTTTTTTTAACTAAAACAAAATTCTCTTTTTTAAGTCAAAGTTTGCAAAAATATTTTTTTAAATAAAATACAAAAAATCAAATTGGAATATTTTTTTTGTAAATAAAATTATGAAAATCTCATTTTTATTGAACTTAGAAAAAAAAACTTTGCTAATGGAACAAATGCGTTATTTGAGTAATGTTGATTTCATAATTTATTAATCTCTTATTCACATCAAACTTGTATTTATCTTTTTATAGCTATCTTTATTTAGTTATATAAATTTTTGGTTTTTTTTTTGTTTTGAATTTATTATATTGGATAAAAGTTGAAACTCAAGTACCAATTTATTTTTATAATCATCTAAAATTTTCTTTTTGTAATCATCTACAATTTTCTGTCTATCATTACTTCAAATAAATTCTTTTAACTCAAAATTTATTTATAGTTCTATCATTACTTCAAATAAATTATCTTAAGACAAAAATTTATTTATAGTCTTTCAGAATTTTTTTAAATCAAAATTTATTTATAGTCATTCAAAATTTTTTACATATCATTACTTTAAATAAATTATTTTAACTCAAAATTTATTTATGTTTATCCAAAATCTTTTATCTATCATTACTTCAAATAAGGAAATTTATTTATATTCATATAACATTTTCTACATATCCTCACTTCAAATAAATTCTTTTAGGTCAAAACAATAATATATTATTATCATATGAATTGAATACACATTAAAGAAAAAATTTTGTTCAAAATTTGGATTCAAAAAAACAAACTAATTCAAATCAATTTTTTCTATTTATGTATTTATTTTATTTTCATTTAAATCTCTTTTTTATTGAATAAATGAAGAATGAAAAAACAATAATATATTATTATCATATGAATTGAATGCATATTAAAGAAATTTTTTTTAAAAAAAAATTGGATTAAAAAAAACAAATTAATTCAAACCAATTTTTTGTATTTATGTATTTATTTATTTTCATTTATTTTATATTGAATAAATGAAGAACGAAAAATTAAATTGTGATAAGTTTTTAAAAGAGAATCATTATCTCAATTAAGTTTTTTTAAAATAATGATAATTTGTATAATTAGATTATAGGCTAGAAACAATTAATTACATATAATAATGATAGGATATAAAAGCATATAATAAAAATGATAAGGTTGTTATTGGAAGAAAAAAGTGTTTAAAGTTTTAAACACTTTGTACTTTTATATGTAGTATAGATATAGATATAGATAAATTTGAAGCATTTTTTTTAACATTAACCTTGAAAAAAAATTATAGAATAAAAATAATTCAAAACTTCTTTTAATAAAATTGAAACTTTTCTCTCGACCAAATAAAGATAATCTTTTTGAAAAAAAATAAATAAATATTGGAGTACTTTTTATAAACAATTTTGTAAAAAACCATTTTCCTATTAGACATAACTTTTACTAATAAAATTGAATTCAATTTATTTTTCATAAATAAAATATAAAGTCTTGCTTCCTATAAAAAAAAAATCAAGTTTCTTGTAAATAAAATTGAAATTTAATCATAAAAACATAGATATTTGAATTTGAAAATATTATTTATTGAAAATATACCTTGATTACAAAGAGTTGTTGAATACAAGCTTGTTCACAACAGAGGGATGACTCAAAGTGATACATACAAATGACTAGATTTTTTAAAGAGGAAATTACAAAAGTAAGAGAGAGGATTTTTTGGAACACTCTTGTGTTCTTGAGCTCTCAGTTTTTTCTCACTCCTGCAAGTTCTGCCTGGTGAAGAAAGTTGAGGCTTTATTTATAGGCGAGAATTCAGACTTGAAACGAAGTTTTGAGTCTTCAATTTTGAGAAATTTTTGAATCCACTTCCGCGTGTATGGAGCATGAATGAAGTCTGCAAAAGGTAAATTTTATTCTCCTTGTCTTCTTCCTTTCCTTTTCCATCACGTTGCTTTTGAGTCATGGTGAAAGACAAAAAACACTAGACAAAATTTTGAAAAATATCTCTTAGAAATGCTCAGTTAAGAGATATCAAGAATCTTTTGTACATATGTATCTTTGTACATTTGTCCCCACATCAAACTTGCATTTATCTTTTTATAGTTATATAAATTTTTGGTTTTTTTCTTTTGAATTTATTATATTGGATAAAAGTTGAAACTCAAGTACCAATTTATTTTTATAATCATCTAAAATTTTCTTTTTATAATCATCTATAATTTTCTGCCTATCATTACTTCAAATAAATTCTTTTAACTCAAAATTTATTTATAGTTCGATCATTACTTCAAATAAATTATCTTAAGACAAAAATTTATTTATAATCATTCAAAATTTTTTACCTATCATTACTTTAAATAAATTATTTTAACTCAAAATTTATTTATGTTTATCCAAAATCTTTTATCTATCATTACTTCAAATAAGGAAATTTATTTACATTCATATAACATTTTTTACATATCCTCACTTCAAATAAATTCTTTTAAGTCAAAACAATAATATATTATTATCATATGAATTGAATACACATTAAAGAAAAAATTTGTTTAAAATTTGGATTCAAAAAAACAAACTAATTCAAATCAATTTTTTCTATTTATGTATTTATTTTATTTTCATTTAAATCTCTTTTTTATTGAATAAATGAAGAATGAAAAAACAATAATATGTTATTATCATATGAATTGAATACACATTAAAGAAAACTTTTTCTTTAAAGTTTGGATTAAAAAAAACAAATTAATTCAAACCAATTTTTTGTATTTATGTATTTATTTATTTTCATTTAAATCTCTTTTATATTGAATAAATGAAGAATGAAAAATTAAATTATGATAAGTTTTAAAAAGAGAATCATTATCTCAATTAAGTTTTTTTTTTTAAATAATGATAATTTGTATAATTAATTTATAGGCCATAAACAATTAATTACATATAATAATGATAGGATATAAAAGCATATAATAAAAATGATAAGGTTGTTATTGGAAGAAAAAAGTGTTTAAAGTTTTAAACACTTGTATTTTTATATGTAGTATAGATATAGATATAGATATAGATAAATTTGAAACCTTTTTTTTAACATTAACCTTGAAAAAAAATTATAGAATAAAAATAATTCAAAACTTCTTTTAATAAAATTGAAGTTTTCTCTACCCAAATAAAGATAATCTTTTTGGAAAAAGAAAATATATTGGAGTACTTTTTATAAACAATTTTGTAAAAAACCATTTTCCTATTAGACATAACTTTTACTAATAAAATTGAATTCAATTTATTTTTCATAAATAAAATATAAAGTCTTGCTTCCTATAAAAATAAAAATAAAAAAATCAAGTTTCTTGAAAATAAAATTGAGTTGAAATACAATTTGTAGATAAATTTATAAAAAATATTTTTCTTTAATTAATTTGTAAAAATCATTTTTCTTAAACATAGATTAAATTGAAATACTTTTGTGAATAAAATTATAATAGTTTTCTTCATAATAAAGGTAAATAAGAATCATTTTCCTATGAACAAAAGCAAGTTCACCTTTTTTATTTGTTTTTAATAAATTCTTTTAGCAACAATAAGTGTAAATAACTTTTTTGAAAATTGAATCAAATCAATTGTTGAATATAAATTCATTTTATTTGTTTATAAATAAATAAAATGAAATTGTTAATTCGAAATTGTTTTTAATAAACTCTTTTGGAATTTCTTAAAAATGTCATTTTTAAAACATTTCTTTTAATCAATTTAATAAATCAATTTGCATAATTTTCTTGTCATTTACTTTGTACATTCTTGTATTATACTTTTATAATTATTTTCCTATATATTGATTTATGTCCTTAATCTTGGTATTCATGATTAATTAATTAATTATCACAGTTCCTTTCATTCATTTAGTAGAGATTGTAGATATACGATGTTAGAAAGGTGTTACGATTTAGCACCGTGATAGGTAACCTGACCTTTGAATGTAGACTTAGGTTTTACAAACGTGTCTTTTCCAAATAAGAAGTCACATAGGGTTTTTTTTTCTTATTTTTTTTTAAATAAACTAAAATAAGTGGCGACTTAAATTTTTTCAAAAAATCAAATTTTCATAAATAAAAAACAAGTATCGCCATTTCAAGTGGGGACGCACGTGAAAAATGTGGGTCCACAATATGCTAACATTCTATGATGATGCTCTCCCTCTTGATAACATGGTTAGGCTATCTTTAATGGCTTAGTATTAAGATCCTTAAGTTGGCATATGTTGATTTGATGTATGAACTTATTGAATGTTGTAGTAGGTAAAACTTTTGTGAATAAGTCTGCTAGATTATCGTTTGATCTTATTTGTTGAACATCAATTTCACCACTTTTTTTAAGCCTATACATATAGAAGAACTTAGTGAAATATTGTTTGATCACCTTTTTATATATCATCATTTGATTTGTTCAATATACGTAACATTTGAAGGAAAAAACTTGAATCTCTCTGTTTCCCAAGTCCATATCAAGTTAGGAACATGCATAACTATCTTAGGCATTTTCTAAATCCTATGTATGCACAAAGAAAAAAATAACATTTTTATACTTTAAAAGAATTTGCAAAGTGCTAATAAAAACCATTCCTCATATTCAAATGTTCCCAAATCAAATCCACAGGGTGGAAATGAAGATCAAAATTGCAAAAGTCTCGAAAACTCGAAGTATTCCGCTCAATGACTTGAACCTTGATCTTGGTACATTTCCAATGGGAATGAAAAGATGATGGAGGCTATGGCTTTCTATCTCTCTGGATGGTGGAAGACAAAAACTATAGAAACTCTAACCCCTAAGGGGTATTTATAAAGTTTCTAAGTGGGCTTAAGTGACTTGAGCCCACATGGGCTTGGGTTACTTAATCTAACCCAAAATGGGTTCTAATCGATTAATTAATCCAATAGGGCATACTAATTAATCAATTACCCCAATCCAAATGCGTTGTTCACTTACCCCTATGCAACCTTGCATAATTACCAAAATGCCCTTATGCATAAAAATGAACCTAGAGTCAATTTGAGCCTCATAATCCATGCCAACAAGGCATATGAACTCAAAGCGAGGACCATTGGGACCCATAGGAATATTGACCCCCTTATAATCAAATTTTAAAGTTGATTCAACATCCCATTATAAAGAATCAACGAAACTCCAGTATCCTATGTAAATAACAACGAGACACCAAGTGGTCAGGTCCATGACCTACTATCCATTATGTTCAGTCTCTCCATGAGTTGGTGTTTGTAGTATAACAAAGTGAAAACTATCAACCTTTTAAGACTACATCTACCATCCTTGAGTTACAAATCCTCATATTGTGTATTCAATTGACATATCTTAGCTCTCAAATAGCCTATGTCAAGTTCCACTTAAGGAACTACAATGACCATAGTTTTCATAAATACACTTCCTTAAATCACCCAAGGGGACACGCTATCTCAATTCCAAGAGATACCATGGTGTTTCTATTGAGAATACATATTGCTACCGACTTCCATCAATAATGACCCAATCCATAGGGAATATATGATCAGTTTATGATTTCACCCGTAAGTCTAAGTCATTGTTAACTTTAGCACAAACTCAATATTCTCTCAAGGTTAAAAGACAACACAATGAAACAGTTTGGTGAGGTGATGACTACTTGATAGTTGTTAGAAAAATTAGGTTAATCCAACCTATGGTAATCACCCTAGAAGGAGGGGTAAAAATGGTGATGGTCTCTTTTGTAAATTCAAACTATGTGAATGTAAGAGACAATTATATACAAGTATATAATAAATCAATATAAAGACATTTGCATATAAAGTAAAGGAGTAGGGAAGAGAGAATGCAAATACAAGATTTTATAGTGGTTCGGCACAACCCGGCCTATATCCACTCTCCTCTAATTTCAATCCCAAGCTTGAGGTTCCACTAATTCAAGACTTCCAAACCAAGCCTTCAAGCAATACAATTGGATTATGGTTCTAATCCACTCTCTTAGACTTTTGGTTCCAAGCACCCTTTACACTTTTCAAGAGATACCCCACTCTTGAACAACCCCTCAAGTGATACTCCACACTTGAGAATCCCCAAGTGATACCTCACACTTAAATTCTTCTTCTCAAAGATTTACAAATAAATGATCTCACAAAATCCTAATACAAAAACTTTAAGCTCAAATGATACAAGAAAACTAGAATTGAAAGTTGCATTAATGATATGCAAATTTTAAAACAATGGTGCACTCAAAAATATTCTCCCGATGCTCAAATATATTCAAGAAAGATTTAGGAAGGTTAAACTCATAAACAATGAAGATTTGGAGCCTTTTTATAGAGGAAAGAAGCCAAACTAGTCGTTGGGGGTTCGATCGGTTGACCCCCAGGTCGACCGGTTGACTAGCCATTAACATTTAATGCTTAGCAAATAACCGTTGGACCTCGACCGCCCCTTGACCGGACCTCAACCAATTGAGGTGGGGATCGACCGGTTCCTATTCACCCTTGATCGGTTGAACAATCATCCTGAAAGAGAGAATGCTTTTTGCACTCCTCGACCAATTGAGCTGGAGGTCGACCGATTGAGCTAGGGGGTCGACCGGTTCCTCATATGATTCAACCGGTTGAGTTGTTTTTGGCTCAACAACCAACTTTTTCAACTTAAAACCTTTTAAACAAGTTTGAAAAACATTTGACATAAGGTTTTAGTTGAAAACATGAAATTATCCAATTTTAAAAATATTTAAAACAAAATAACTCTTGGATGATTTTGGTGCATAAGTAAAGAATGTAATGCATGAAAATCCTAGTGCACCAACAACCTCACAAAGAGATCTTATGAAGCTTGGGTCTTGAAAAACACTTCTCTTTGAGGTGGTCTTCTTCTTCATGATTTCTCCTTAGCTTGATTTGTCTTTGTGATTGCCACTTTGGAAATCGTTTTGCCTAATCACACTTGAAATATAATCATTAGTTCTAAACCTTGTTTTGTTATCATCAAAACCGAGATTAACCAATCCTTGGTTTCACAATAGCCTTAAGTCATGACTCACCGTAGGTCTAGTCCAATGTTCAACCATACACACTAGTGCACTCACCATGTGAAACTCATCCTAATAGTTAACACCAGTCATCCCTACAATTAGAAGGTGGTGCACTACAACCTCTAATGGGTTGCCTAGGCCCATGAACCAAATGTCGATAAATCATTTTTTTGAAGGAACTCATGACTTAGATTTTCTATACAACTTCTAATGCACCTAAGTCACATACAATGCAAAAGATGCAAGCAAGAATGCTCACAAAATATAGTACATGAAATAAGGATAGATAAAAGTGAAACTAAAATATCATTAAATAAATAATGAATTCCAAATTTATTACAGCATGTTATACTTTTAAGGGCTCTATCCTAACAATATTGTCTTCATGTAATATTATTGAAGTGTCTTTGATAGAGGATAATTCACAAGATTCTCAAATATTTTTTATCACATATCTTAACCATACACATTCACAATTGGCTTCATAAATTGTTAGCATTTTTTATAAAGTGGCTACCATTGTTTGCTTAACTAATCTCCATGATATTAAAACACTCCCTCAAGTAAATACATAGTTTGTCGAAGATTGAGTTTTATGAGGAGAAGAAAGAGATTATGTATTTGCATACTCAATTTATTGCGATTTTGTTTCTTTTTAAATAATATCAACCCATGTCACCTATTTCATGAAGGTATCATAATATATGTTTAATCTCATTCCAATGTCTTCTAGTTAGGGCAAAATGTATCTTGCTAGTAAATTGGCAAATTAGGTTATGTCTGACCTAGTACAATTTACAAGATACATCAGTGCACCGGTTGCACTGAGTTATGGTACTTCTGGACCAAGTAATTTTTCATTTTCTTCTTTAAGATGAAACAAGTCTTTATTCACTTCAAGTGAATAAACAACCACGGGGGAATTAAGATGCAATTTGTCCATATAAAAGCATTTCAAGAATTTCTCTATATATATTGACTGATGGACTAACACATCATTTGAACAATACTTGATCTGCTAGTTGAGACAATATATAGTTTTTCTCATATCTTTCATTTCAAATTCCTTCTTTAAAATAATTGGTTGTTTTTTTATTATTTATCTTTTCAAGAGTTTTTATAAGATTTAAATCATCCATATGTACTAAAATCCCAATTTCTTATTTCTTAATGAAAATGCATGGATGTATATGTTATTCACATACCCTTTTTTTAGAAGATTTTCACCATGGAGATTGTACCACATAAACTTGAATTGTTTCAATCTATATGAGGATTTTTGTTGCTTGATTGAGTACATGTTATGAGGTTTTAAATAAATTAATTCAAGAATTTAAAGTTTTTTAGGAATTTCACACATTTGAGATTTTAATTTATTTTCTTCAGACATTCAAAATCCTTCAGGGATTTTCATGTATATTTCATTATCTATGAATCCATGTAAATAAGTTGTACCTACATTTAGAAAATATGTATGAAGTCTTTCTGGGACTACTACATAAATGAGTTATTACAAGAGCTAATACATAGTTTCTTCTAGAAACTTTATGCTATAAGTAATGTTTAATGTTTCATGATCTCATTTTTTGTAACATTTTAATAAAAATACTCATTTTATCCAACAAGATTTAGACTTCAGGTTCTCTTATTTTTACATCTTTAGGCATCGAACTTCATGTCCTAATATTTCTCATTTTTTAATGAGTTTAGATATGTTTGGATTACTTCTTTCCACTCTGGCTAATGGTTTTGTACCTTTTTTTTCTAGTTGAGATCCTTATCATTCTTAATGATGTTAATTACTTTAGAAAGAAGACATTATTCTGATCCTATTTTATATGACCTATGGAGTCTCGCTATTTTTAGGTACTATGTCTCTTTAGGGGCTATTGCCTTTTTAGGAACCATCTTCTTCTTTGAGGGATGTTGTATAGCTCGTTGGTTTATCAAGGGCCATTATTTATGTTTGTTCAAGGGTTATTTATTTATAATTTTGGACTGATCAGTCATTTTATTGTCCTTCTTATGATTGTACCCTCTTTAATAAGATTAATTGTAATATCTTCAAGAGTAACCAATATTTCAATGTGGTTTTACTTATGCTAGTCTTTTCTAGGGAATTATAACCCTTTGAATATACAGATTTATCATGTTTCAGGACTTTGAACATACAAATCTATCATACTTCATGCATGTCTTAGATTCGTTTGCCACTATATTGGTTGAATGTCTTACTAGAATATCACAAGTCAATGAGTTTTAGATTTATTTGTTGTAGTATTAGTTAATTATCCTTCAGGAACATTAACTCGTATTCAAAATTTCCTTTTATTCTTCTAGAATCAGCTTATCTCCTCCTAATGGCAAAAAAATTGTCTTATTAAATTAGAAATATGCATAACATGTAATAATACCCTTTAAAGGTTCAAATATATCAGTCACTAATTGAAAAAACTTCTAGTTCTTTAATGGATATCTGTATAACATTGCAAGGAGTTGATCCATCATTATTCACCTCGAGGAACCAAGTTAGTCATGTTTGATTATTTTTTATTTGATAGAATGCAAAATGTCTTTCATATGGATTCACATGACACTGGTGACATGGTATGAGCGTTTTTGGAGCTTTCAATTAGGTTTCCATAACTTAATATATAGGATAATAACATCAATTATTATCAATGTCATATACAATTAATGAGACAAACATTTTATAATATATTTATTAAGCAACTAATATTATGTATAAATAAAACATAAACATGTATTAGCTAATATAACATATTCCATATTAAATAAAAAGATACAACATAAGAAACTAAATAGCCTACGTGAGAATTTAAAAATAAACATTTTTTGTCACCAATCAATCAATGAGGTTTACCATTAGGATTTTTAAAGAAAGTTATAATAATCTAAGTTAGATATGTTAACCTTCTATCCACCAATATTTTTCTTTTAATTTTGGTAAAAGTCAATGAAATGTTTGATTGTACAATTGGTACACATCAAGTGTCATTACATGTCATACCTTTAATAATAATTTTCTTATCACCTATGGTAGGTTTATTCTACAAACTTGGCTATTTTTTTCTTTTCCGTTTACTACTTCTGTTGATAAGGCATCAACTTCTTTTTAGGAAAATAAACAACCATCATATATTAAAATGTTGTTATATGCTAGATTCAAATTACATCCTAGTCTATGATCACATATAAGTCAAACAAGTATTAGATTTTGATTACATAAAATAATTGACTAAACAAAGAATTAAAAATATTTAAGTAAATATATAAATATGAAACCTTTACAACTATACATTTTCATGAAACATGAATACTATTTTAGAAATAAATATTGTTTACATAGTGTTCGTTAATGCTTCATTTTGCAAAGTAATTTAATTTCTTCAAAACATGAAATTTATAATACTAGATATTTCAACTTTTACACCTAGAAGGGAAAAAATACTATTAATATATACAAATCTAAATCATAGAAAATTAAGGATTTCAATAATTCAGTTCTTAAAAATGAGAAAAATCTATATTTCATAACTTCAGGCTATGAAAATATATAAAATTCTTATAGCTTTAGATAGCAAGTAAAATAGTAATTTTATATCATAACACTTACATATTTTTTGTTGTGCAATATATATATGTACATATATCAAATTTTCTATATGACTTATACCTATGAGAGATTATAAATTAATGGTTCTACATAGCTCCAACCTATGATAAATTATATAATATTAACCTTTTTACATAGCTTTTAGGCATAATAATATATAAAATAATAATCTCTATTGTTTCTATTTATAGGAAATATATATTTTCTTTCACAAAACTTCAGACTATGAAAGTATTTTACATAATTTTTTTTTGTATATAGCTTTGAACTATAAGAATATACAAAAAAAAAAAAAATTATATATAACTTCAAACTATAAGAATATGTAAATTAATTATTTTATATAGCTTTAGGCCATGATGTATACAATTTTTTTTATGTAGTTTCAGGCTACCAAAATAATTATTATATAACTTTTAATTATAAGAATATATAGAAATAGATACATTTCTTTTCTATGTAGCTAGAAGCTATGTAGTGTAACAAAATAGATTTTTTTTTCTACATAAGTTGATCATGAGAAACAATATTTTCATGTTATCATAAAGTAAAATAATTATTATAAACTTAAGAAACTAACATAATAATTAGACAACATTAAATAAATAATAAAAATGAAAGAATAAATTTGTCATAGCTTCTTGTTACAAATAATTTTATTACTATAAAACAAATATTTTGCATAACATGAGGCTATGGAATATTCTCTATATATTTTATGGTTATAAAATTCTATAAAATTGTTGATTGATAATTTAGTTTTCTATAACTTTTGATTATACCATAGTCACAAATTCTCTATATAGCTTTTGGCTATAAAATTATTGATTAACAAATTTGATTTGTATAACTAATAGTTAAACAATAAAATTTTAGAAATCTACATAGGTTATATTATGAAATAATTATTAATAAAAATTGTTTTCATAACTCCTGCTTATGAGAAATTTTCTATATAGTTTATAACTATATAAAATTAAAATATCAATATTTTCAAGTTTTTGACTTAATCATACAAAATATGGCTTACATAGCTTCTCATTATGAAAAAAAAATGGCATAGGTTTTGGCTATACATTTTGTTTTATATATTTTATCGTAACAAAAATGTACGAATTTGCATATAGCTTCAGACATACGAAATATTCATTGTTTAAGTATAGTTTTTGGTCATATAATTTTGTTTTCTACAACTTCCACTTATACAATATGATTAAAAGGAATAAAAAACTACATGCATAACTTTTGATTATGTGATTATAATTTCCCATATAACTTCAAGTTATAAGGATTTTACTTATTTTCCGCAACTTCTAATTATGAGTTTTTTTTTTTTCATAATTTATGGCTAAAATATTTTCTATATAATATTTGTACATGTTTTTGAATTTAACTAATATATCTAAAATAGAAAATAAAAAGTGTGATTTTATTACATATCTTTTATGTAAGACAAAAGAGATTTTTTTGTAATAAGTTTGTCTTTTCATTGTTTCAATATTTTATAATGCTTTTCTGTGGGACACTCATTGACGTTGTCTAGTATGTTGGGTTTAAGGGTATGGAAACAAAATACTAGCCCAAAAGACACAAACAAAGAACAAAATGAATGAGAAGAAAAACTTATCGGCTGAGGCGTGACAAACACTGTTCTTGAAATAGATCCACCTTCCTCGAAGACGAACTTGGTGCACTAGGGTATCATTGGTCTATCTCCAGGATTCAACAGCCAGATCTCGCCTTGGGTGCACTCTATAAGCGAGATGTGTACAACTCGGTTTTGAATAAATTCCTTCAGATAGATGTATGAAAAGACTCTCTAAAAAACTCTCTGAAAAAATTCTCTAAAAAATTGGTATTCATATAGAGAAGGGTGACTTGCTTTTATAGGCCACTAACATAGTCCCAATGGGAATCTACTTGTAATTAGAATATGACTCAAAGTGGAAGGGGATTCTACTTATAAAAGGAATGAGACTTCACTAGCACAATCCCAACAAGACTTTTCCCAAAAATATAACACTAATAGAATAAAATAAAATAAAATAAAAAATAATTCTCAATAAGACTCTTCCCAAAAATATAACACTAATAGAATAAAATAAAATAAATTAAATTAAATTAAAAATAATTCCCAAAAATAAAAATAAAATTTATTTACACTTTTCCTACAATCCCCCACAAAGTGTAAATGTAATTTTTTTTTTTGGAGGAAAAAAGAATCCAATGCATCAGTATTGGTGCCCAAAGGCTATGAACCAGTCTTATGACAAATAAGTATTGAATCACAAAACAGGGTGAAAATAAATTTCTATGAACCAATGTTTCTTTATGTAACTCAAGAGACTTTTATCCACATTGGTTTTCTCAACTACACTACGAGCTGTACAAAACGGGTTGGCACAAATAAGTCATGTGCCCTACTTGGATATTCATGAGAGCTCTAGAGAACCTGCCTAAGTTCTCATAGGAAACGACCCCACCTCCACTCTCATATAGGTGAATCCATCAAGTATGTTATGCATTTAAACATACCAACCATAAGGAATATGGTATTCATTAAGAGTAAACACTCAACCTTAGTCAATGCAGAATATGCTCTATCTGCACCATAAGGATGGACTCTCATACAATCAGAGTTGATAGAACACCTGAAGTCAACAAGTGATTTGTTATTACCCATATGAGCCTACTTCATGGATTTTACATTCTAATAGGTTGGGTTACT
Source organism: Vitis cinerea var. helleri x Vitis riparia (assembly GCA_946000715.1). Classification (NCBI taxonomy): domain Eukaryota; kingdom Viridiplantae; phylum Streptophyta; class Magnoliopsida; order Vitales; family Vitaceae; genus Vitis; species Vitis cinerea var. helleri x Vitis riparia. Next base: position 13,519,101 of record OX254005.1, on the reverse strand, counting down.
TCCACTCTTGACTTTTGTAATAGGCATAAGCCCCACCCCCCTCAATGTTTCTTGCACCAGTTTCTTATTTAGTGGTTTGGTCAAAGGATCAGTCAAATTCAACTCTGACCTCACAAATTATAGGGATATAACCCCTGTTTCAAGTAGTTGCCACACAATATTGTGCCTTAGGCATATATGTCTGTTCTTCCCATTAAATATTTTACTTTTAGCCTTAGCAATTCCAGCTTGGCTATTGCAATGCATATACACAAACGGGGTTGGTCTCGTCCATAAAGGGATATCTGCTAAGAGGTTTCTAAGCCACTCGACTTCATAACTTGCTTTTTCTAAGGCAATAAACTTAGTCTCCATAGTAAACCGAGTAATGCAAGTTTGCTTGGCAAACTTCCAAGAAACTGCACTTCCACCAAGAATGAAAACATATCCACTAGTGGATTTCATCTCATCTGAATCTGAGATCCAATTTGCATAACTAAATCCTTCAAGGACACTTGGAAATCCATTAAAGCACACACCATAGTTAATGGTGCCTCTCAAATACTTAAGAACTCTACGAAAAATAGTCCAATGGTCCTGATTAGGACTTTGGGTGTACCGACTCAATCTACCTACTACATAAGCAATATCAAGTCTGGTATAGTTCATTAAGTACATTAGACTCCCTATGATTTGAGCTACTCTATTTGGGCAATACTATGTTCTCTATTTTTCTTTAGCTGTGAGTTGGGATCATAAGGAGTTGACACTGGTTTACAATCAAAGTGTTAAAACTTCCTTAGGATCTTTTCAACATAGTGCTCTTGAGAAAGTTTAAGCTCATTAGGTGTTCTAGTTATTTTAATTCCTAGAATCACCTTTGTATTTCCTAGGTCTTTCATATCAAACTTAGAACCTAGGAATTTCTCGTAAGGTATTCTATTTTGCATATGACATGCGGATAGCATAGCTCCCCCCCCCCCCCCACCCCAAGTCGCCTTGGGTACACTCTGTAAATGAGATATGTACAACTCGATTTTGAATAAATTCCTCCAGATAGACATATGAAAAGACTCTCTAAAAAATTTCTCTGAAAAATTTGTATTCATATAGAGAGGGGTGACTTGCTTTTATAAGTCACTAACACAGTTCCAATGGAAATCTACTTGTAATTAGAATATGACTTAAAGTAGAAGAGGATTCTACTTATAAAAGGAATGAGACTCCACTAACACAATCCCAATAGAACTTTTCCCAAAAATATAACACTAATAGAATAAAATAAAAAATAAATCTCAATAGGACTCTTCCCAAAAATATAACACTAATAGAATAAAATAAAATAAAATAAAATAAAAAATAATTCTCAATAGGACTTTTCCCAAAAATATAAGACTAATAGAATAAAATAAAATAAATTAAGAATTATTCCCAAAAATAAAAATAAAAATTAGTTACACTCTTCCTACATAGAATGATACCTACACACCATCCAAAGCAGCACATGTTAGCCATATAGCATTTTTGTCTACCCCAAGGCACTACACGAACATAAATTAATTGGGCACTTTGCATACTCGCCTGCTAAGTATTAACTACAACATACATTAAGTGCATTGATTGACACAACCATTATGAGACTAAAATGCTAGACTTCAAAACTCATCAAGGCACAACAATCGTTATAGGCTGATAATCATTGGCATTAAAGACGATAACGCGTAATCAAAGATACAATTAAGACACCTAAGAAGACATTATATTTGGGCAAGGAATAAATGGCCATGTTGGACCATAAGAAAGGTACGTTATCATTTTGTCCAAAAAAAACTTTTTCTTGCTTAAGTCTTCCATCTCTGACTTAAGCTTTGGAGGGGTGTATCCAAAAAACCCATTCGAACATTCCTTTGTAGAAAGTTTAATAGCCATCCAGATCACACGAAGGCTAACTAGATCTTTCTTTGTTGGTTGTGCACCAACATTTTCTATAAGAGTTTATATCTTTCAGAACACTTTTCTACAAAAGTTTAAAAGAGTTTTCTTTTGTAAAGATTCTTCATACTAATAACATGTTAAAGAAATAGAGTTATGAAATAAATCTAAGGTGTGGTTTTTAACTTTTTATTGATTCAAGTCTCATATTTATAGGAGTTGAAAAAACTATAATTAAATATAATATTCAATTCTTTATCGAGAATAGCAAAAGTCTAGTTCACAATTATCCTTAGATATTTATAGCAAAATGCAAATTATTTATGTAACCACCTTTGATTCCACACATGTTACAAGTTTTATCTTTCCAAAATTTAAAAGATAGACCTCATTCTGTACGATCATAATGTTTTAAATAAGAATAAAGACCACCAAATATTAGCGCTTGAATCGTCCCCCTGGCGCCACACAGCGTGAGCTACAGAGAGCGGGAGTCCAGTCCTTGAATTTGAGCAGAAAAACATGATCGCTACGACAGGTGCTCCCCGATTTCCCCGTTCAATAAGCTCGTCTTACATCTCTCATCCCACCTTCTTCCATTAATTTCTCTCTAATTTCCAAACAACGAACCCTACCATTCTGTTTGTTTGCACGGAAAATATTTCCAGCAATTTTTTTTTCCCGGAAATCAATATATTTTCTGCTGAAAAAGGAATCTTCTTCCCTTAAGTTAACAGACTGAGAAGACATGGCAGATTTCCCCCAGCTTCGTTTTGCAACACCCACTGACACTAACGGGGGCTTAGAAAGGGAACTTTTTCTAGGAACCGCTTCTATCGAAACAACAGCCCTTGGTTTGGGAATTTTAAAGATGTGCCTTTTAAGTGGTTTGTTTATTTATTTATTTTAATGTATGTAGATAGAGACGACTTTGTCATGGATAAGTGTAGATAGAGGCTTTGGAATGGCTCATATTTCTGGTAATGATGTAAAAAAGATTAAATCTGAGGGGGAAATTCATGAAAGTGGCTGGTCAAATGAGCATGACAGTGTTCCATTGCAAGTACGGATGAAAACGTTATTTGCAACTACGCTCCCTTTGCATTTGGGTGCATCAGTGTGAGTTTCAAATCGTACATTCTTGTTCTCTGTATGGTATTAAAATCGTAGGCTGTACTAGAAGTGCCCCCTTAATTTCACATATGTATATTTTGCATTATTTGCAGGTCCGACTCTGAGACAATTGTTAAAAAGAAAGATGATCACTGTGATTCTGAGGTAATTTAAGTATGGAATATTTTTTTATTTCCTTATTTCATTTCAATCTTTTGCACATTTGTTTGTGCTGAACAAACAAAATTTGTGACTTTGGGTGTAAACACAGGTGGCTTTTATTATGATTCTTTGATTTATTATAACCTGTGGATATGTTCCATGTTGTTTAATTATTGGCCCTTATTTTTTGGACAATTTCTTGTGTCTGATAAGTTGATGATGAATACATTTTTTTTATTAGGTGATTAGGACTTTGACTCGAAATTGAAGCTTAGGACATTTTATGGTTATGGTTTGAGTTTATGTTTGATATTAAGGCATGCAAAGTTCCATTGGTTTGATTCCAATTTTGTACTGCTGACTTTAAATGCAGACTGAATTCTAGATTTTTATATTGATTTCTAATTTTAGGATTAATTTCTTTTCTAATATTTCATTCTGTTAAATATGCTAATGATACAATGGAACAAAATTTGCTTGAGTTTGAGCCATGGGCTTGTGAAGGAGATGATTTTGGAAGCAAGTTCCTTGATGCTTTGCTACAATGTGTTTTGCAAAGATGAAAAGTCCATTGGAAGTTACAAATATCACTTTAAAAGGTTATTAACCAGATGCCATATTATAAAGTTTCTCCGTTCATATTAAAATAAGTTATTTGACAAATGATTCTAATTTCTTAGGAAAACTTTTTGTTGGCATCTTAAATCTAAACAACGAAAGCGGTGCCGATTTTATAAAAAATTGATCTTTTAGGTTTAAAGTGCTAACCTTTAAGTTTGGATGTTCTCAAACTTTAAATTCCAAGTATTGAAAAATCAAATTAATGTCCTCGGAAGTCTTGTAGACCCACAATCTTTCGCCCGATGACTCTTCCTTGATCGTGGCACACTTTCGGTGGGGGGAAAGAGAGGGTGGAGGCTATGACTCTTTTTCTGTCTAGAGGTGGAAGACAACTCAATGGAAAAGTTATGAAAACCCTAATCCTAAGAGGGTATTTATGGGGTTTTCCAATGGGTTTAAGTGATTTAGTCCACTAAGGGCTTGATTCACTTAATCAACCCCAAAACGGGTCTTAATTGATTAATTAGCCCAATAGGGCCTACTAATTAATCAGTTAACCAATCAAAAAACTTTGTTCACTTACCTTTATGTAACCTTGCGTAATTAGCAAAACGCCTTTTTGCACAAAAGTGAACCTATAGCTAATCCAACCTTCACAAACTATGCCAATAAGGTATATGAGCTTGAGTGGGGACCATTGGGACCCATAGGATAGTATTAGCTCCCTCAAAATCCAATTCTGAAGTTGATTTAACATCCCATTACAGAAAATCAAATGCATTATAGTACCCTATGTAAATAAAAACAAGACACTAAGTGCTCAAGTCTATGATTTGCTATCCATTGTGTTAAGCCTCCCCATGAACTGGTGTTTGTAGTCTAATAAGGTGAAAGCTATTAGTCTTTCAAGACTACCTTTACTATTTTTGAGTTACAGATCCTCCTATTGTGTGTTCAGTTGACATGTCTTAACTTTCAAAGAGCTTCTGTCAAGTTCCACTTAAGGAACTACTATAACCATAGTTTACATGAACACCTCTTTAGGATCACCCAATGGGACACTTTGTTTCAATCCTATGAGATATCATGATGCCTCTATTGATAATACTTATTGCTACCGACTTTCATTAACAGTGATCCTATCTATAAGAAATATATGATCAACTTACGATCTTACCGATAGGTTAAAGCCACTGCTGACTTTAGCGCAAGTTCAGTATTCTCTCAAGTTGAGAGACAACACAATGAAACAATTTGGTGAAGTCATGACTACTTGATAGCCTTAAGTCATGACTCACCATGGGTCCTGTCCAATATGTAACCATGCATACTAGTGCACTCACCATAGGAAATCTATCCTTAGCCACCCTCCAATTAGGAGGTAGTGTACTACAACTTCAAATGGATTGCTTAAGTCCACAAACTAGCTGCGAACAACCAATCGAGTTTTTGGGCAATTTAGAAGGTCACTTGATGTATTATTTTCCATCAAGGTTGATTAAATATGGTGAGTTGGAGGAGATGGTGTCCTTAATGGATTGGCTTTAAGTACGGAGTTTAAGGTTGAAAGTATGCATCCAATAGCGTGGAGCCTAGTGACTCATGAAAGTTTCTCCATTAAATCTTTGGTCATGGAGCTATTTCAGAGAGAAAGGGAGAGATTTTCAGAAAAAGGACATATGTATGGGAGAGATTCCCTAGGAATAGCTTTCTTTGAGCTTGTTTTTAGTTGTGTTTCCTTGCTTATAGAAGAAATCCTCTTATTGGTAATCATCTGTCTTTGTTACACTTGGCAAACCAGTGTAGGTGACTTTACCTCTTCTTGTACTGCGTTAACCTATCTGGATGCATTCACTTCTTGATATGTCTTCTTGTATTTTAACTCATCCATCACAATATCAATTTCTGCATTCATTTTAGTGACATGTCGGCTTTGCGGCTTTGCTTCCTAGCATTCTGTGTGATAAAAACATGGAAGGTCTTATTGCCATTGTGAAATTTTCACTTAGTAACATCACACAAGACTAAAATGCTTCTCCACTTGTATTAGCCATGGTCTCTTGAGTCTCCTTTCCCTTATGGATGATGTTTCCAAGTTGACCAAGATAATGGAAATAAGAGCCTTTTGTTATCCGTTTTTATTTATTTGTTTCTGATTAGGCAAGCAAATTTACTGGAAAACACTGAAGTGACTTAGCCCAAATAGATGCCGGGCATAAAATTAAGAAAAGGTGCCTTGCACTCAAGATCAAATCATATAACCAATAAAGTGTGAAAGTAGGTTGGAGATTTCTCTTAATAACAGTAGATTTGATTGCCTAGAAACAAAGATAAAGGGTGATTGTTCTACGCCTTCATAAGTTCTTCTATTGCCCCCTTCTCATATGCACCATGCTAAAAGGGGGTTGTTCGTCTCACCTTTTTCTTGCTCTCTCTTCCACACTTTTTGTGTCAGCTTGATAGCACCTCAGGCACTGTGCTTGTAATAATCCACACTATCACAAGAGGCTCATCTAGCATTGACCATAAGGCCTTGGGCCAATGACCATTGTAGCAGAAGGTATATTTTATCCTTCCTGGTTGCACATGTATCATCAATTCTGCTCTTTTTTTTTTTTTTTCTAAAAAAACCACCCAATATTAGCTGAATTATTCCTATTAGATGTCGTATGCATAGAATTCTTCACTCTCATTTTTTGGTAATGAAATTCCATGCTTTATGCAGGGTGCCTTCTGTTTCCCTTCTGCTAGCTTTGGTGCAGAAAAGAAGGATGAGTGGTTGTCACGAGACCAAGGGCATGGCAGTCAAGTTCTTCAAGTAGTTACTTCTGAAATCCCAGAGTTCAAAATTTCAGTGGATTCTGGAGCAAGTGATTTGTGTTCACAAAATGTTACTTCAAACCAATGTGTGGGTATAGCTGAGGATTTCTACAATCAAGGGACTCAAATAAACACATCCTTTCACCCAAATCATATAATATCTACTGAAGTTAGTGCTAATATTCTTGGACCAGAGGAAGTTAATGCCAATGTTTGTACACTTTCTCAAAATCGAACACTCCCAAATCTTACTGTCAAGGTTAGGGTTGAGTATTCTGATGATGACCTAATGAGTCCATTGGGCTGTGATATAAATAGCTCTATTCAGACAGATATGCAAGGGGTCAAGGTAGAAGATGAGATCCCTCATGCCATTGCAGCTGACGATCTTGATCACATTGTGCTGAAAGAGCGGCAGAAAATGCTGTTACCAAGGTGCCATTCTGATGATTATTAATTCTTTCATATTTTCTGGCCTTTTTGCTGAATTTTATGTGTTTATGTTCCTCATTTGTGTTAAAGCTGTTGCTATCAGTTCTCAGGTTAAGGAAATAATATTATTCGACATGTTATTTATTTATTTATTTTAAATATTACTAACTGATGGAAGTTAGTAAATCTTATTTTATTATGTTATTTTGCAGGGAATTAGTGGGATTGGCAAAACCAGTTCTGGAGGTAATTTATTGTCCTATTTGATTTAGGAGTATAATGTTAGTTGTTGAGGCGTATAAGACATTGATGGGTAGAAATGAAGCATCATGTTATATTATGCATTCTTACTCTTCTATTTAGGAGTATGGTATTATGTTAGTTATTGAGGCGTGTTAAACAACCAATTTTCCTGAAAGTTGAACTTTGTAGGATTTGGGCCTATAATGTATATCATGCTCTTTAACACCTTCCTTGACCTATAGTCTTCATTTTTGGGGTTATAGGTGAGTTTAATAAATTGGGGAAATAAACATGTAGTGCTAAGGTTTGAATGCTTGAACTCCCACCAAATAAGGCTTTGCACCATGGTAAACAACCAATTTTCCTAAAAGCTTAACTTTCTATGATTTGACCCACAATGTGTATCATGCTCTCTAACAAGGCGTATAAGACATTGATGGGTAAAAAAGAAGCATTATGTTATAAATTCTTACTCTCTTTTTTCTTGGTTTTTTAAATATGAATTATGACATCATTAGAAAAAGAGAGAAGACCCATATGAGAATAGAAAACTCCAATTGTGACCTTTCCTTCTATGTTCTATATAATATCAAGCTGGTTCCTTCTTTTTCCAACACCAAAATCTTATGATATAAATAGAAAGGGGCTCACTTGATATTATACAAGATTTTTATTCTACAAGGTAGTTGGTTGATTATATTCTCAAAGATGCAAGGATGCATAATGGATACTCAAAGCTGAATGAAGATGGAGGTTGAATAATGTGTAAATGCTGAATTTTGCCCCTTCCATGTCTGCCTCACTTAGGGGCAAATCACTCTTTTTGTTGGTTGTCCTATTATTTGTAGGAATTTCCTACTTAGATGATGCTCTCTCTATAAACACAATTTTGAACTTCTTATATAGAATTGTGTAGGAGTAACATTTCTCTTATGATAAACTTGGTTTGTTATTATAGAACATCAAACTAGGTTGGTTCAAGTTTGAGTAATTCAAAAACTAAGTGTATTCTATATGATGGTTTTTAATATAATAAGAAAAAGAAGGCATTCCTTTTGCTTAGGAATTCACATGTTCTATCTAAAGTGAGTTTTCTTGCTTGAGAGGCAAGCTGGGGTAAGGTATTGACTTTGGATAAGCTTTAGAGGTGAGGGTGGTCTTTGGCAAACATATGCTTTCTTTGCAAAATCAAGAATTCATTATTCACATCCTCTTTCATTGTGCCAAGTCAAGGTTTTTACAACAATTGTTGTTTTCTTTGTTTGGAATATCTTGGGTGATGGTCATCTCTTTTAAGTGTTTTGAGAACTTTACTGGAGGCAAAACTCTCTGGAAAATTGCTTGTCTCAATTTGTCATGGATTGTGTGGAGAGAGAGGAATGCTAGCATTTTTGAGGATACTTGGAAGATGCCTGAGATGATGTGGGACTTGCATCATTCCATGTTTCTTTTTGGGCCTACTATAATGATGTTTTTAAACCATTTCCTTTGAGTGTAATTCAACTTAATTGACTTTCAGCGTGTACAACCTAAGGGTGGGTCTACTTGGTGAGATCCCTAGTTGAGCTTCAGGAGTTGTTATACTTGTATAACTTTTTTTGGCTCCTTTTGTATAGTCCTCCTTGTATAACGGAGGTTTCTTTGGGTCTTTTGATCAGGTTTGTATTTCATGGGGAGGATTTCTCATCCTCCTCATGTTTTTATTCACTTTAATTAATACATCTTTTATTTCTAATTAAAAAAAAATATCTTGGGTGATGTCTTCTACGGTGAAAGAGATGCTCTTAGGATGACATGGTTCCTTTGTGGGGGAAAAAAAATGTAAAAAGGCATAATGAGCAGCTCCCTTGTGTATTTTTTAGACAATATGGAAGGAAAGGAATCGAAGATCATTTGAAAATGAGTATTATTTTAATGAAAGACCGAAAATCACTTTTATTAGTAATCCTTTATCATGGACGAAGTTGTATATTGATGAAGGTCCAATGCCTTTAATTGATTTTGTTGATTGGTTGGATTCTGACTAAGTGAGGGGTTGGTTTTTTATAGTTTCCTCTTATTTTAGTTGTGCCTTTTGGCGGCCATTGTATATGTCTTGTATATTATGGTGCACTTTTTGCATGTTATTTACCAATCAGAAGAAGGCATTCTTTTTACAAAATTTAGCACATCAATGGTAACAAAGTAGATCAAACTACTTTCTTTCTCAATTCTCCAAATTTAGAAGTAAGCAATTTGTCATATAATTATTTACTATTTTTATTGTGCTATAAAATATTAGTTCTTTCTTAATTAATAATTGAAGAATTTCTGAATTCCTTTATTGATACTTTAGGTACACACCATACACATATATATACACAACTGACTGAATAAGAAAAAATCAATCTAGCTTGATTCTCTCCTAAAATTAGGAAACTGAATCATCCTAAATGATCTCTCCTTCTTTATTCCTAAAATACTTTCCTAAATTAAAAAACCCTAACTTTGAATGTCAAATTTCAACACTCCCCCTCAAGCTGGAGAATATATATCATATAATCCCAGCTTGCAAGTTAAGTCTTCAAAGTTAGGCCTAGGTAAAGCTTTGGTGAGGATGTCTGCGGTTTGGTGCTTGGTAGGAACATAGTTCAATCTAACCGTCTCACTAGTCACCTTCTCTGTGATGAAGTGTCTGTCAATCTCAACGTGCTTGGTCCTGTCATGATGCACGGGGTTCTTTGCTATGCTTATAGCTGCCTGATTATCACACATCATCAGAATTGGAGATGAACTCGTTTGCCCCAGTTCACTAAGAACCCTTTTTATCCAAATCCCTTCACAGATTCCCTGTGCAAGAGCTCTGTACTCAGCTTCTGCACTACTTCTGGCTACAACTGATTGCTTCTTACTCCTTCAGGTAACAAGATTTCCCCAGACAAAAGAACAATATCCAAAAGTGGACCGCCTGTCAATGATGTTTCCTGCCCAATCCGCATCTGAGTATACTTCAGTGTCACGGTTCTCTGTCTTTCTGAAGAATAGACCTTTCCCTGGTGTCATTTTTAAATATCTAAGAATCCTGTAGACTGCTTCCATGTGTTCCTCAGTGGGGCTGTGCATGAATTGACTTACAGCACTCACTGCAAAGCCAATATCTGGCCGAGTGTGTGAGAGATAAATCAAGCGCCCGACGAGCCGCTGATATCTCCCCCTATCTACCGGTGTACTTTCTTTCTCGATACCAAGTTTCTTCTGACTATCCATAGGAGTATCAATTGGTTTGCATCCAAGCATACCGGTCTCCTTAAGAAGATCGAGTATGTATTTTCTTTGAGAGACTACAATTCCCTTCCTTGATCTAGCCACTTCCATACCAAGGAAATATTTCAAATTTCCAAGGTCTTTAACTTCAAACTCCTCTGACAAATACTTCTTCAAATTCTGTAATTCCTCCATATCATTCCCAGATAGAATAATATCATCAACATAGACTATCAATATGGCCATTTTCCCGGCATGAGACTTCTTGACAAATAGAGTATGATCAGCTTGACCTTGTTTGTAGCCCAGCTTCAGGACTGCTTTTGTGAATCTATCAAACCAGGCTCGGGGAGATTGTTTAAGGCCGTACAAGGATTTTTGGAGTTTGCAAACCTGATTCTTTGCCATACTTCCTTCGAAACCAGGTGGTATTTCCATGTAGACTTCCTCTTCTAGGTCACCATTTAGAAACGCATTTTTTATGTCCAGTTGTTGCAAGCACCAATCTTGATTGACAGCCAATGAGAGAAGAATCCTGATAGTGTTCAGTTTTGCAACAGGAGCAAAAGTCTCCTGATAGTCTATCCCATAGGATTGTGTAAACCCTCTAGCTACCAAACGAGCCTTGAATCTCTCGACTGATCCATCTGCTTTGTATTTTATGGTGAAAATCCACTTGCACCCCACGGGCCTCTTCCCAACCGGCAAATCTGTGATAGTCCACGTCCCATTCTTCTCAAGTGCATCAATCTCATCTTGTACTGCCTTCTTCCATTCTGAAATTTTTAATGCCTCTTGTATTGTGTTGGGAACCTGAGTATCATCAAGAGAAGTAGCAAATGCTCTGTAAGATGGTGATAGCCCTTCATATGTAACATAATTCCCAATTGGGTGATCTGTACATCTCCTAACACCCTTCCTCAATGCAATCGGCAGAGTAGAATCATCAATGCTGGGAATTAACACCTCTCCAGCCCTATCCGCACCTATGTTCTCTTCAGGAAGACTTGAATTGGAGTCGATATATTGGCCACATGTTGACTGTGATCCGTGCTCTAATTCCTGTCTTTTCCTCCTCCTGATGTAAACTTGTAAGTTCTCATTAGCAAGTTGTGGGGCTATAGGTTGAATAGGCATGGGAGACTGGATGGTCACAGGAGATGGCTGGACTGATGACGGTATGGGTGTGGACAACTCAGTGGGCGCGAATTGAAAAGGATTTGGTGACTCTGAGTGAAAAGAAGGTACACCCTCAAGAAGAGACTCCCAAACTTGATGTTCATTCATGCTCTCCCCCTGAACATGAGATTTGGGATAGAAGAAGACATGTTCAAAGAAAGAGACGTCCATGGTGGTGTAAAATCTTTTGTTGGTTGGAGAATAGCATTTGTACCCTTTTTGGGTTGGAGAATACCCTAGGAAAATGCACTTATTCGCTCGAGGAGCAAATTTGCTACGATTTTGAGGATACACATGAACGAATGCCGTGCAACCAAATACTTCGAGTGGTAAATCAGAAGAGGCTGCACGGGTGTGAGGAAATTGTTTTAAGAAAAGTTGACGTGGGGATTGAAAGGTAAGCACTCTGGATGGCATACGGTTAATCAAATAAGTAGCTGTGAGAATAGCTTCCCCCCAGAAATAGTTTGGAACATTAGAGGAAAACATAAGGCACCGGGCAACCTCCAAGAGATGTCTATTCTTGCGTTCAGCCACCCCATTTTGTTGTGGGGTGTCAACGCAAGAACTTATGTGGATAATGCCGTGATTTTGAAGATAAGTACTGAGACTACTAGTAAAGTATTCCTTTGTGTTGAAATTTGGCATTCAAAGTTAGGGTTTTTTTAATTTAGGAAAGTATTTTAGGAATAAAGAAGGAGAGATCATTTAGGATGATTCAGTTTCCTAATTTTAGGAGAGAATCAAGCTAGATTGATTTTTTCTTATTCAGTCAGTTGTGTATATATATGTGTATGGTGTGTACCTAAAGTATCAATAAAAGGAATTCAGAAATTCTTCATGGTATCAGAGCCAGTTTTCTGAAACCCTAATCCCTTCTGGCCACCTCGTATTCAGGCCATCATTCATTCCGGCCAAATCTCTCTGGCCATCTCTCAATCCGACCATCTCTCATTCCGGTCATCAGTCCCTGTTCTCAGAGCCAAGGGAGAAAACGCTTTCCGGTCGGTCGAATCGTCGTCAGAAAAACATTCACCGCCGGCGAACTTTTCCGGCGAACTTTTCCGGCGAACTTCCCGGCGAATTTTTTTTTTTCACACCGCAAGGAGCGTCTGGAGGAGATCTACAACTTTTCCAAAAACACCGGAGCCAGAAAACCATCCACGCGCCGCCCACGCGCGTTTTTCCGGCCGGCGACTGCATCTCACGCGCCGGCGCGTGAGGGCGCGTGAGCCACTTTCCGGCGACGCGCTTCCTACTCCAAGCTCGCCTGACGCCGACCAGCCACCCTACGTACCTGTTTCTGCCATCCAAGCCCTGCACGTGCCTCTTTTGGGGTCTTTTTGCCTCCGCGAGCCCTCCGATCAGCTTTTCCGACGTCCTTCGGCTATTTTTCCTCAACTCCAATCCCTGCACGTGCCTTGGGAAGTGTTCTTCTACCTTTCCAGTCCATGACGAAATACGGAATGGCATCATCACAAGTATCCAGCGTCACGTCACCAGAATTAGGAGGCAGATCTGAAATTCCAAACCTTGGTGGTAGTGATTCCTCTCCTATTCTCATCACAGGACACAAATTAAATGGCCATAACTACTTACAGTGGTCACAATCTGTGTTGCTGTTCATTTGCGGTAAAGGAAAGGATGAGTACCTCACTGGAGAAGCAGTCATGCCAGAAACTACAGAACCGGGTTTCAGGAAGTGGAAGATTGAAAACAGCATGATCATGTCATGGCTTATCAATTCCATGAATAATGACATAGGTGAAAATTTCTTGCTGTTTAGGACTGCAAAGGACATATGGGATGCAGCCAAAGAAACTTACTCAAGTTCTGAAAATATTTCAGAACTTTTTCAGGTTGAATCAGCCCTACATGACTTCCGCCAAGGAGAGCAGACAGTTACTCAGTATTACAACACACTCACAAGGTATTGGCAGCACCTTGACTTATTCGAGACTCACTCATGGAAATGTCCTGATGATGCAGCAACATACAGGAAAATTGTGGAACAAAAGAGACTGTTCAAGTTTTTCCTAGGATTAAACAGGGAATTGGATGATGTTAGAGGCCGAATCATGGGCATTAAACCCCTGCCAAGTCTCAGGGAGGCTTTTTCAGAGGTTAGGCGTGAAGAAAGTAGAAAGAAAGTGATGATGGGATCCAAAGAGCAACCTGCCCCAACATTGGATGCCTCTGCCCTTGCGACTAGGTCATTTAATAGTAGTGGTGGAGATCGTCAGAAACGGGATAGGCCTTGGTGTGATTATTGTAAGAAACCAGGCCATTATAAGGAGACTTGCTGGAAGCTTCATGGCAAACCGGCTGATTGGAAACCAAAGCCACGGTCTGACAGAGATGGTAGAGCACACGTGGCTGCCAACTCTGAGAGCACCTCTGTTCCCGAGCCGAGTCCATTCAACAAAGAGCAGATGGAGATGCTACAGAAACTATTAAGCCAAGTTGGCAGTGGCAGTACTACCGGTGTAGCCTTCACTGCTAATCAAGGAGGAATGAAGTCGTGGATAGTGGACACAGGTGCTTCTGATCACATGACAGGAGATGCTACCATTCTTCAAAATTACAAGCCAAGTAATGGTCATTCATCCGTCCATATTGCTGATGGTTCAAAGTCAAAAATTGCCGGGACAGGTTCTATAAAACTTACTAAAGACTTATATCTTGACTCTGTTCTCCATGTTCCAAACTTGGATTGTAATCTTTTGTCCATTAGCAAATTGGCCCGTGATCTCCAATGTGTTACTAAATTTTATCCAAACTTGTGTGTTTTTCAGGACTTGAAATCGGGGAAGATGATTGGCAGTGCTGAACTGTGTTCCGGGCTCTACCTCCTCTCACTAAGAACCCGGAACACAGTTCAGCACTGCCAATCATCTTCCCCGATTTCAAGTCCTGAAAAACACACAAGTTTGGATAAAATTTAGTAACACATTGGAGATCACGGGCCAATTTGCTAATGGACAAAAGATTACAATCCAAGTTTGGAACATGGAGAACAGAGTCAAGATATAAGTCTTTAGTAAGTTTTATAGAACCTGTCCCGGCAATTTTTGACTTTGAACCATCAGCAATATGGACGGATGAATGACCATTACTTGGCTTGTAATTTTGAAGAATGGTAGCATCTCCTGTCATGTGATCAGAAGCACCTGTGTCCACTATCCACGACTTCATTCCTCCTCGATTAGTAGTGAAGGCTACACCGGTAGTACTGCCACTGCCAACTTGGCTTAATAGTTTCTGTAGCATCTCCATCTGCTCTTTGTTGAATGGACTCGGCTCGGGAACAGAGGTGCTCTCAGAGTTGGCAGCCACGTGTGCTCTGCCATCTCTGTTAGACCGTGGCTTTGGTTTCCAATCAGCCGGTTTGCCATGAAGCTTCCAGCAAGTCTCCTTATAATGGCCTGGTTTCTTACAATAATCACACCAAGGCCTATCCCGTTTCTGACGATCTCCACCACTACTATTAAATGACCGAGTCGCAAGGGCAGAGGCATCCAATGTTGGGGCAGGTTGCTCTTTGGATCCCATCATCACTTTCTTTCTACTTTCTTCACGCCTAACCTCTGAAAAAGCCTCCCTGAGACTTGGCAGGGGTTTAATGCCCATGATTCGGCCTCTAACATCATCCAATTCCCTGTTTAGTCCTAGGAAAAACTTGAACAGTCTCTTTTGTTCCACAATTTTCCTGTATGTTGCTGCATCATCAGGACATTTCCATGAGTGAGTCTCGAATAAGTCAAGGTGCTGCCAATACCTTGTGAGTGTGTTGTAATACTGAGTAACTGTCTGCTCTCCTTGGCGGAAGTCATGTAGGGCTGATTCAACCTGAAAAAGTTCTGAAATATTTTCAGAACTTGAGTAAGTTTCTTTGGCTGCATCCCATATGTCCTTTGCAGTCCTAAACAGCAAGAAATTTTCACCTATGTCATTATTCATGGAATTGATAAGCCATGACATGATCATGCTGTTTTCAATCTTCCACTTCCAGAAACCCGGTTCTGTAGTTTCTGGCATGACTGCTTCTCCAGTGAGGTACTCATCCTTTCCTTTACCTCAAATGAACAGCAACACAGATTGTGACCACTGTAAGTAGTTATGGCCATTTAATTTGTGTCCTGTGATGAGAATAGGAGAGGAATCACTACCACCAAGGTTTGGAATTTCAGATCTGCCTCCTAATTCTGGTGACGTGACGCTGGATACTTGTGATGATGCCATTCCGTATTTCGTCATGGACCGGAAAGGTAGAAGAACACTTCCCAAGGCACGTGCAGGGATTGGAGTTGAGGAAAAATAGCCGAAGGACGTCGGAAAAGCTGATCGGAGGGCTCGCGGAGGCAAAAAGACCCCAAAAGAGGCACGTGCAGGGCTTGGATGGCAGAAACAGGTACGTAGGGTGGCTGGTCGGCGTCAGGCGAGCTTGGATTAGGAAGCGCGTCGCCGGAAAGTGGCTCACGCGCCCTCACGCGCCGGCGCGTGAGATGCAGTCGCCGGCCGGAAAAACGCGCGTGGGCGGCGCGTGGATGGTTTTCTGGCTCCGGTGTTTTTGGAAAAGTTGTAGATCTCCTCCAGACGCTCCTTGCGGTGTGAAAAAAAAAAGGTCGCCGGAAAAGTTCGCCGGCGGTGACTGTTTTTCTGACGACTATTAGACCGACCGGAAAACGTTTTCTCCCTTGGCTCTGAGAACAGGGACTGATGACCGGAATGAGAGATGGTCGGATTGAGAGATGGCCAGAGAGATTTGGCCGGAATGAATGATGGCCTGAATACGAGGTGGCCAGAAGGGATTAGGGTTTCAGAAAACTGGCTCTGATACCATGAAGAATTTCTGAATTCCTTTATTGATACTTTAGGTACACACCATACACATATATATACACAACTGACTGAATAAGAAAAAATCAATCTAGCTTGATTCTCTCCTAAAATTAGGAAACTGAATCATCCTAAATGATCTCTCCTTCTTTATTCCTAAAATACTTTCCTAAATTAAAAAACCCTAACTTTGAATGTCAAATTTCAACAATAATTAGATTTTACAAAGTTATAGTTGTACTCTTCATACATGCACCCAAAATTTTGACCTTCCAATGAATTGCTTCCTTCCTCTTGCTTCTGAAGTCCTTGCACCTGTTTTCTATGAATTAATCCTATAGTTTGCACTCTATACTTTTACTATAGCATATGCATGCTTAAAAAGTTTAGGGGTTTAGGTCTTAGGATTGAGAAGCATGAAAAGGAGAAAGCATTATCATTTTCCTCAATTTATTTAAAACTCTTGGATGTAACTGTAAATTTATTCCTTTAAAGAGGTAAATTTTTTGAAAGAAACAAATGCACTTTTTTTTTTTATTAGAAATAAAAGATGTATTAATTATAGATAAAAAGTACATAAGAAGGATGAGGAATCCTCCCTATAATTACAAAAAACTAATCAAAATATTACTGAACTCCCTCACCATACAAGGAGACCTATACAAAATGGTTTAGATCACATAAGAATATATATAGATATCATCTCCTCAAACTCAAACTAAGCTCCTCTAGTTGTTGATCAAACCCTTTTGATCTACACATCGAATGCTGATTGAGTTGAATAACATTGAGAGATATGCTTTTAAAAGCGTCAACACGATAGGTTAAAAATAGGAATAGAATTGAAGTAGATTCATAACGTGTTTGATGTCCTCTACTTATTCTCAAAGATCCTAGCATTTCTTTTTCGCCATAGAATCCAAAGCAATGTTAAACCAATGATTTGCCAAAGGGTCTTGCCTCTAATAGAGTTCCCCAAACCCCTTTATGAAATGATGATCATGTCGCATGTACTTTTGGTTGAACCCAATCCATCTTGGCCTGTCTAAATAGATTGTGTCATAGCTTAAAGTTATCAGATTGTGTAGAAAGAGATGGTTAATCGTTTCTCCACTCCCTAAACATAAGATCCACCATTAAGGACTAAAGGATTTGAAAGGTTTTCTCAGCTGTCGCATGTTACTAGCATTTACCTTCTTGGGTTCCACTAGCCATGCAAAAGTTTTGACTTTAGATTTCCATTAAAATTTGGCTGAAGAGAGAGGAATTGAATTTCACATATTGGACAAAGACATGAAGAATGATTTTATTGAGAATAAGATTGAGGAGTGGTAGGAGGGATAAAGCGTCCAGGGTCCTCATAGTCATATTTTGGCAATTAAGCTCAAAAGTTTGAAGCAGGATCTCAAAGTGTGGCACAAGGAGGTTTTTGGTAATGTGTCCACCAAAAAACTTGAGGCTTTGGAGCAGTTAGGTCAGTGGGATGCAAATGAAAGAGAAACAGTCCTCACAGTGGAGGAGTTTGAGGAGAAAAGGAGAGCAGTAGATGAGTTTAAAAAATGGGCAGGGTTGGAGGAGATTTTCTGGAGGCAAAAATCAAGAGCGCTATGGCTAAAAAAAGGGGATAAAAATACTAGATTTTTCCACAAAATGGCAAATGCTCATAGAAGGAGGAGTTTTTTTGGAAAAGTTAAGGGTTAATGGTGTTTGTCTAGAGGGGGAGAATAGTATTAAAGAGGGGGTGGCAGGAGCTTTTCAATTATTGCTCTCTGAGATAGGGGAGTGGAGGCTGAGCATAGAGGGGCTGACGTTTAATTCTCTGTGTTGCCCGCAGATTCAGCAACCTTGGAGGTTCCTTTTTTTGAAGAGGAGGTTTTTTCTGCCTTGTCTAACTTGAGTGGAGATAAAGCCTTGGGTTCGGATGGTTTTACTTTGGCATTTTGGTAGGATTGCTGGGATGTTGCAAAAGATGAGGTCTTGGGTTTTTTTGGTGATTTCTATGAGTCGGGTTTCTTAGAGAGAAGTTTAAATGCTACTTTTGTAGTTTTGGTGCCGAAGAAAGGGAGGGCTGAAGAGTTAAAGGATTTATCAGCTTGGTTAGGGGTTTGTACAAGCTGTTAGCCAAAGTTCTAGTTAATAGACTCAAGAAGATGGTAGGCTCTTTGGTATCGGATTTTCAGCATGCTTTTGTGTGGGGGAGGGGAGACAAATCTTAGATGCGGTTTTGATAGCTAATGAGGCCATAGATTCTAGACTAATAACTAACTTGAGAGGCTTGTTATGCAAATTGGATATAGAGAAGGCGTCTGATCATGTAAATTGGAACTATGTTATAGTAGTGATGGATAAAATAGGTTTCAACTCCAAGTGGTTGGGTTGGATTAGATGGTGTATTTCTATGGTCTGTTTCTCTATTTTGGTCAACGACTCTCCTTTCTTCAACAACTCTAAAGGGTTGAGACAAGGGGATCCTTTGTCTCCTTATTTGTTTATTTTGATGATGGAGATCCTTTCCTATTTGATCTCAAGGGCAAAGGATGAGGGTTTTTGGGTTAAAGAGAGGAATGATGCTAGTGTCGAGGTATCCAATTTGTTTTTTGCAGATGATACTCTCATTTTTTATAATGCAAGGAAGGAAAACTTGGAGTACTTGAGTTGGGTTTTTATATGGTTCGAGGCATGCTCAGGTCTTAAGATTAATTGGGAGAAAAGTTAATTGATTCCCGTTGGGGAGGTTCCAAATTTGGAGGAGTTTGTTGAGGTCTTAGGTTGTAAGGTGGGTTCTCTTCCATCCACTTACCCTACCCTTGGGTGCTCCTTACAAGTCTAGTAGGGTATGAGAAGGTGTGGAGGAACGGTTCCAAAAAAGGCTTGCTTTGTGGAAGAGACAATATCTGTCAAAAGGTGAAAGACAATTGTTTATTAAGAGTACTTTATCTAGTTTGTCCATTTACTTTATGTCTTTATTTGTTACCCCCAAAAGAGTGGCGGCTAGATTGGAAAAAATTCAAAGATATTTCCTATGGGGAGGAGGGGAGTTGGAGAAAAAGCCTCATTTGGTTAATTGGTCGATTGTGTGTTTGGAGAAGCATAATGGGGGTTTGGGTTTTAGAAGCCTTCCTCTCTTCAATAAGGCCCTTTTGGGTAAATGGTTTTGGAGATTTGTGAAGGAAAGGAACCCTCTTTGGAAACGGGTAATTGTTGGTAAGTATGGGATTCAAGAGGGGGAGTGGTGCATAGAGGAGGTGAGAGGGAGGTATGGTGTAAGAGTATGGAAGACAATTAGAAATGGTTGGGAGGCCTTCAAAGATAAAACAAGGCTTTAGGTTGGTTCAGGAAATTGGGTAAAATTTTGGAAAGATAGATTGTGTGGTGATTTGTCATTGAGGGATGAGTTTCCGGGTCTTTATGCTATAACTTCCTTTAAGGATGCTTGGGTGGTAGATGTTTGGGATGGGGGTAGTTGGAGACTGAGGTTTATTAGATAATTCAATGATTGGGAGTTAGAAGAGGTAGATGCCTTATTTGGGAGGTTGCATGACAACTCCATTGTTTCGGGTACTTTTGATGCCATGGTTTGGTTGGAGACTAAGGATGGTGATTTTTTAGTTTGGTACTTTTTACTCCTCTTTGGAAAGTACGGGAGTGGAGCCTTTCTTGCATAGTACAGTGTGGAAGCCTTGGGCCCTTGTTAGAGCTATTTTTTTTTGCTTGGGAGGCAACTTGGGCTAAAATTTTAACACAGAATCAACTCAGAAGGAGGGGAGGGAGGATGCCACATAGGTGCTACATGTGCAAGGTTGAGGAGGAAACGAGAGATCATTTACTTCTGCATTATTTGAAAGCAAGTACATTGTGGTAGTTGGTTTGTGCTCTTTTTCATATTCAGTGGGTGATGCATTCTTTTGTGAGGGGGGTGCTTCTAAGTTCGAATGGTGTTCCAGTTGGCAAAAAAAGGAAAAAGGTTTGGAAAGTTGCTCGTCTATTTGGAGGGAACGAAATAGGAGAGCTTTTGAGGATAGGGAATGCTTAGATCAAACTTTTAAAAGTTCTTTATTTATTTATTTATTTATTTTAGGATTGGGTTAGAGTGTACATGAGGGATAGCATTATTTCTTTGATAGATGTTGTGGATTGGTTAGGTTTCCCATAGGGTGCGGTTGTGTTGTCACCCTTATTGGTTTTGTGTTTATGTATACGTCGTGTATACCTTTTCATTGATACAATACTCGTTTTACTCATAAAAAAAAAGAATGATTGAGGAGGATAATGACTAGACTCTTGCGTTTGGGATGGATGGGGACAAGCACACATGAATGAGAGAGGATATAGGTCTTTCAAGGTCCTCAATCTCCAAATGAGTGACATTGTGATGAAATTTAAGTTTCCAAGAAAAAGAAGAGTTGCCAAGGATAGTTAATATGAAGAGATTTTTAACTATGAAAACTTTATAAAGACTAGAAAATTGTGAACTCAAAAGGTTGATCCCCTCACCACAAATCTTCCAAAAATTGAATTCTCATCCCATCACCTACCATAAAGCAAGTGTGTGTAAAAAGAACTTGGAAAACCAGTGCAATGGCCTTCTAGGGGCATCGAGTGTGTGTAGAAAGACACAAATGCACTTGGAATTAGCAACAACTTGTTGTGTTGAACCAATGCTATAATAGTGCACCTAGAGGACAAAACATCTTGACATCTAATGTATACAAAATTTGACTTTTCTTGAAATGATTTATTGGGCCTGAAGTAATGCTATAATAGTGCACTTAGAGGACAAAACATCTTGACATCTAATGTTTGAAAAATTTGAATAATAAAAAAATTCAATTAATATCCTTGAAATCAAATCCATATTTTTAAATCTAAATAGGTTGTTATTTTTGGGTCTTGATATACATTGCTTCAACTCTGAATTCATTGTGATTCAAGTATTGAGATCTCTCTTTTTCTCTTTGATGTGATCAATTGGAATACTTTTTATTTTCTTTTCTTTCCCAAATCTAGAATGTATCCCTCTCTCTCTCTCTCTCTCCCTCTCTCTCTCTTTCTTCAATCTGGTTTCTTGACTATTATTCATGTAGAGGTTGTGAGCTTTTAGCTTAATTGGAGCTAATGGTTCATGCATCTTTATTGTTCTCCAATGGGATCTTTATTAAAGGTTACTTTGCTAAAGAGTTATTCACTTTTCGGAGATGGTGAAGTTAAGGTTGAATATCCATTTATTTATTTCATTTTCATTTTTACAAGTTCACAAAGAAAAGGAGTTTCTACAGTTGTGATTAATGGGCTGTCTTGAGCATGGAAGGTTTCAATTGTGGCAGGGGTCTCATAATTGCTAGCTGGGTGGGGGCCTTGCCACATCTTTGCTTCTTTTCCAATTCATTTTCTTTTCCTTCTACCCAACTTGTATCATTTTTGTGTCAAAGGAAAAGATACTCTTTCAGGAGTGTAATTATCTTCTTCAACAACATGGTAATCAAAGTTGAATATGATAAGAAGATCCCAGTTTATGGTGATATACCAAAGGCTTGATGAATCAGTGTTGCTATTTTTGATGTGGACCTTCAGAGGATGAGCATATCCTTTCCTATGTATTTCTTATGAAACTCATACTCCACTCCAAAGGTGAGATAGTGGATTGTCTGTTCCTTCACTGTCTGGTAGTAAGGGAGTTTTAGGATAAATTTTCAATCTTCCTTGTGTGGATTGGGTACTTCCTAGAGAGGCATTTGATATGGTGGTATCACTTTTGATGGGTTTGGAGGCAACCCTGACAGTAGGTTACACTGTTATGTGGTACACTCTATATTCTGGTTATCTGGTAAAAAAGGCATGCTGGGATTTAAGACAATAGATGAAGGCTTAAGAACTCAGTTTGAAGTATAGTGTATTTTTTCTCTTTTCTTTAGGTGTCCATATCTCCAAAGGTTTTAGATACCTTGTGATGGAGATAAAGATGTTAAATTATGCATTTGTATTAGGCATAAATATAATTTTATTTTTGTCGTTTATTTTAGGTTTAGGATTCTTTTTATTATTGTTAGAATTATTTTCATAGTGAGTTAGGATTGCCTATCTTATATTTAGGCCTAGCCTAGTGATGTTCAAAAATTTAGAATTTGATTAATAATACTTATAATTTTGTTAGAATGTCTCTTTTCTACTTCTATTTGGTTCTTGTAAATTATTTTTTCTTTATTTTCCTACATCAAAGGGCATTAGAGTAAGGTTAATTTTTGACGCATTTGACATGGAATTCTTACCACTAAAATAAGTCCACTAAAGTACAACCTCTTATGTTGCAATGTGTTTTGGACTTGTTTTGCATCATTGTAATCTTCATGCCAATGGCTCAATTCCTCTATTAAGTTTTATTGGATAATATTTCTATGATTTGGAAGTTTGTACTTTTAGTTTATTCTTTGGTTTAGTGAGTAATGTGCTTGGAGTTGATCTTTGTTTTTTAATTTTCTTTTTGTCTATTATAATAAGAACTAATAAGAACAAAGAGAGAGGAAAAAAAGGTTAAGCCATTTATTTCATCTTTCTGCTTATTTCATACCTTTTTCTTTTTTTTTTTAGAGTCATTTCAAAGTAATTTGATATTAATGAAAGTAATTTATCTCAATATTATCCTTTTTTTTTCCCTTTCCATAGTTTTCACCATGTTTATGTTCGGATCTTGGTCTCTGATACCATATTGAATTTGGAAGAGAAACTGAATGATACTCTATTGAAAAAATTTGGTTTACATCGAGAACTTAAATAGACGAAGCAATCCCATTCTACAGAATATCATCCGATATTCTCTCTAATTTAAACTAGAGATAAAAACAAATTTAAACACACTAGGACTTATCTAAACTGAACAGTCCATAATAATAGGATTCAATCAAACCTTATCTTCTGGTTTTATTTTAAATTCTAACTCCTAAAAGTCTAGGACTTATCAAAACTAAACAATCCAAAATAATAGGACTCAGTCAAGCCTTATCTTCTGGTTTTATTTTTAAATTCAAACTCCTAAAAATCAAACCTATGGTTTCAACACTCCTTTGGTTAAGTTATATTTTATTAGATTAACTTAAAATAAAGCTTTTTATTTATTTATTTATTTTATTTTTTTTATAGAAGAGAACTTTTAAAGTTTTCCAGTAGTGATAGGATTCCCTATTGGAATGAACTCTTCAGATCTCTTCATAGTTGTTTGTGGAAGGTTTTAGAGAAAAAAATAAGATAGGAGTCAGTTCTGTAATTTTTCCATGTTGTTGATGGTGTATTTGTTTTCTCCTCTCCATATTCTTGAGTTAGTTTTGCTTAAACATGTACCTCTTTTATGTGGTTTGTGGTTTATAAGCCGTGATTGGACAATAGACATTTCGTAGTTTTCATCAGCTACTGATTTTCTGTCATTTTTCTAATTCAATATAAGTCAGTATCTATCAATCATATTTTATAACTTGTGTACAATTATAATTGATTTCTTTTGCTTGATTTTCACAGGGCACTGCACAGCAGGGAAAGACAAACTTTATCTGTTAAATGTCCTAGTGTTATATTACATTATTATTTTTGATTTCTTTTGACTAGAGTTGCTGATTACTTTATTCTACACAGGGTGGGTCTAGAGGGTTGTCTAACCCAGTTATGGAAGACCTTATTCAAGGCTGTGCTGGGAAGGGAAAGACAGGTAGTCATTCTGTTGATGAATCTTCAGTGACTGGAAAGATGTCTCACAATGTTCCTGAAAGAAATGCATTTAATGTTGGCCTGACTTCATTTTTTGGTTCATCAAATTGTATTATATCAGGATTACCCCGACATTGTTTGGAATTAGCCAGTTCCTGGCAAGAGACTGAATCAACTAAGTCAAGTTCTATGGAAATTCATGAAAATGACATGATATGCTCATCTGGGAAACTTTCCCCAGGGTGTAAATCATGTGGTATACTGGATGCTGTGCCTGCTAACTCTGATAGTATGACTAGTTCAACTTCATCAACCTTTCTCAAAGTTAAGGCTGAACCATCAGATATGAATGATTTGCATTGCCAGGATATGAATTCTGTGGATAACACACTGCCAGTGAAGAGTGAGTTGCAAACTGATGATGAGTCCTGTGGAGATGAACTAGATCATATGTCACTGCGAGATCGGATTAAATTGCTGGTACCAGAAGAGGCTTCTGACTTGAGTATTTCCAGAAAGTACAAATGCTTGAGAAAGATTGAGCATTCTTTCATGGATTATTGCTCTATTGTTACAGAATGTTCTAAACCAATAAGCATCAATCGTCCTAGGAAAAGGAAAAGAAGTGCCACGTAATTTCTGTTTCCACAGAATGAATTTTTGAACATTGTTTTTCTGGCCTTGTGTCTACTGTCTGAGTGTCTTCTGTTTTTGAAAATGAATTGCAGGGATTCAGTTCAAACAGCATTGGATGAAGATGCTCCTGGACTCCTACAGGTACTACACGCAAGTTACTTCTTTTATGTTACTTTCCAATGATATTTGTGCTTGATTTTTTAAAGAAACGTTAATTGGCAGGTGCTAATTGACAAAGGAGTCTTGGTTGATGAAATTAGGCTTTATGGGGGAGTGGAGAGTGATGATGCCTTGGATGATTCCTTAAATGAAAATAACTTTTCAGAGCTTGAAGCTGTGATGTCAAAGGTTGGCAACTTTTTTGAGAATCTTTTATCTTTTTAGGCACCCATGTCTTTGTGTCACATTTCACACACACAAAAATTAGTTTTGTGATAGTATTATTTTTTCAAATTTTAATTTAGTTTTTTTAAAAATTTTTTTAATCCTTAGTAGTTGTTGAACCTTTCATATCCACCCTGACCTTTTATCACTTGCTTGTTTCTTGGACTTAGGTGTGGTTGCATATGTAGGAAGTAGGTTCTTTTAACTACAAAATTTAGGATACATGGAATTTTTTTTTCTTTATTTTTTTAATTTTTTTTTTGATAGGAAACGACAAAGGAATATATTAATAGAAAAAAGAAGTACAAGAGAAGGATGAGGAATCCTCCCACCAAAGAAAACTAGTCTACAAGAAACCAAAAACAAGAAAATGCATTGTAATATATCAAGGAGTTGGAGAATGAGAGGGGCTTAGTGTTGAAGAATGCCGAGAGTATCACAGAGATCTTACTTTACTTTGAAAAGCTCTATGCGAGCCTTACAGGAGAGTCTTGGAGTGTTGAAGGATTAGATTGGTCCCCTATTTCGGAAGAGAGCGCGTTAAGGTTGGATTCCCCTTTCACTGAAGAAGAGATTTCTAAGGCCATTTTTCAGTTGGATAGGGACAAGGCTCCGGGGCCTGATGGCTTTACTATTGCAGTATTCCAAGACTGTTGGGATGTGATTAAGGAGGATTTGGTGAGAGTGTTCGTAGAATTTCATAGGAGCGGAATTATCAATCAAAGCACTAATGCCTCTTTCATTGTTCTATTACCCAAAAAGAGTTTGACAAAGAAAATATCAGATTTTAGACCCATTAGTTTGATCACTAGTTTCTACAAGATAATAGCCAAAGTGCTCTTAAGGCGTCTAAGAGGGGTTCTACATGAAACCATCCACTCTACTCAAGGCGCTTTTGTTCAAGGGGGAGACAAATTTTGGATGTGGTTCTCATAGCGAATGAGATAGTGGACGAGAGAAGACGATTAGGGGAGGAAGGTGTCGTCTTCAAAATAGACTTTGAAAAGGCCTACGATCACGTGAAGTGGGATTTTTTGGATCATGTGTTAGAGAAGAAGGGGTTCAGTCCTAGATGGAGGAAATGGATGAGTGGATGTTTGTTCTCGGTATCTTATGCAGTCTTGGTGAATGGTAGCGCTAAAGGGTGGGTTAAGGCATTAAGAGGATTAAGACAAGGTAACCTTTTATCCCCATTTTTTATTTACTTTAGTCACAGATGTACTGAGTAGGATGCTTATGAGAGCAGAGGAAAGAAATATGTTGGAGGGTTTAAGGGTGGGTAGAAACATAACTAGGGTGTCCCATTTGCAATTTGCTGATGATATCATTTTCTTTTCTAACACTAGGGAGGAAGATCTGCAGACTCTCAAGAGTCTTTTGTTAGTGTTTGGACACATTTCTGGGCTCAAGGTCAACCTTGACAAGAGTAGTATTTATGGCATCAATCTTGATTAGGTTCATCTTTCAAGATTGGCTAAGATGCTCGATTGCAAGGCTTCCGGCTGGCCTATACTCTATCTGGGTCTTCCTTTGGGTGGGAACCCTAAGGTGTGTGGCTTTTGGGATCCAGTGATTGAGACAATCTCAAGTAGATTAGATGGGTGGCAAAAGGCCTACTTATCCTTTGGGCGAAGGATAACTCTTATCCAATCTTGCCTTACCCATATGCCCTGTTACTTTCTTTCCTTATTTAAGTTACCCGCTTCAGTGGCTGCAAAAATCGAGAGGTTGCAAAGGGATTTTTTATGGTCAGGGATTGGGGAAGGCAAAAGAGATCATTTAGTGAGGTGAGATATTGTGTGTAAACCGAAGGCAATAGGGGGTTTGGGTTTTGGGAATATATCTTTGAGGAATCTCGCTCTTTTAGGGAAATGGCTATGGAGGTACCCTAGAGAGGGTTCAGCTCTATGGCATCAGGTTATATTAAGCATTTATGGTTCACACTCCAATGGTTGGGATGCTAACACTTTAGTTAGATGGTCACATCGCTGTCCTTGGAAGGCTATTGCACAAGTCTTTCAGGAGTTTTCCTTGTTTACTCGGTTTGTGGTAGGAAATGGGGAAAAAATTCGGTTCTGGGAAGATTTGTGGTGGGGGGACCAATCTTTGGGAACCCAATATCCAAGACTATTTAGAGTAGTCGTGGATAAAAACATTCCTATTTCTTCAGTTCTCGGTCCTACTCGTCCTTTCTCTTGGAATTTAAATTTCCGCTGTAACCTGTCAGATTTTGAGATAGAGGACTTAGAAGGCCTCATGCGGTCACTTGATGGATTGCATTTATCTCCTTCGGTCCCAGATGCCAGATTTTGGCCATTATCTTCTTCAGGGTTTTTTTCAGTCAAATCCTTCTTTCTAGCATTATCTTAATTTTCTTGATCTCCTTAGGTTTTCCCTTTCAAGTTCGTTTGGAATTCTCAAGTTCCTTTCAAAGAGAAGTCCTTTGTCTGGTTAGTAGCACACAAGAAGGTGAATACTAATGACATGCTATAAGTGAGAAGACCCCACAAAGCCCTTAGTCCTGATATTTGTATTCTGTGCATGAAGCATGGGGAATCAGCAGATCATCTTTTTCTTCATTGTTCCTTAACGATTGGGTTGTGGCACAGGTTATTTCAGTTAGCTAAGATGGATTGGGTCCCCCCGAGGAGCATCTTTGACATGATGTCCATCAAATTTAATGGTTTTGGTAATTTTAAGAGGGGGATAGTTTTTTGGCAAGCTGCAAGCATTGCTCTAATTCGGGTTGTGTGGTGGGAAAGAAACGCGAGGATTTTTGAGGATAAAGTAAGGAATTCAGAGTTTCTTTGGGACTCTCTTGTTTTCCTTGCTTCTCTTTGGGCTTTTTGTTCCAAGGCGTTTAAGGGGACTCCCCTTAATGTGTTACAACTTGATTGGTTAGCGGTGTGTACTCCATAAGGAATGGTCCTTTATAGAGAGTTCGCTTGTTTTCAGTGTAATTTCCTGTAACTTAGTTTTCTTTGGCGGGAGGATTTCTCATCCTTCTTATTGTACTTCTTTTTTTCTATCAATATATCTCTGTGTCATTTCCAATAAAAATAAAATAAAATAACGAACAACTTCTCTAGGCTAAACCAACCCATCGGAATTACACGCCGCTAACCAATCAAGTTGTAACACAATAAGGGGGGTTCCCTTAAAAACCTTGGAACAAAAAGCCCAAAGATAAGCAAGGAAAAAAATAAAATCCCAAAGATTCTCTGAATTCCTTGCTTTATCCTCAAAAATCCTCGCATTTCTCTCCCGCCACACAACCCAAATTAAAGCTATGCATGCAGCTTGCCATGGAATTGAATGAAAAGGATCTACAAAGATACGACATAATAAAAGGAAAAAATATAAATAAAAACCAATTAGAAATGGATTAAAAGTAAAGATACCTTCAATAAAAACTTTCTGTCGTATTTATTTTATCTTTATCCTTTCTTACTTATCCCTAAATATGCTTAAATTCTCCATTTTGTATAATAATCTGGTAAGAAAGTTGAAAAGAAGACACAGAATGCTAGAATAGCTTTGATACCATGAGGAAATTCTGAATTATTTCCATTTGACTTCTTGAATGGTGATGATTACACATATATGTAGTTACAAAGTCTAATCTGAACTAATAAAGAAAATAAAGTGCAGCTGCACAATTGGATTCTGCCTAAGAAAGGGAAAGTTGACAGCTTAATTATGTACATAATTCTAGAGAAAGAAAAAAGGAGAGGGAAGTATCTAGAAAATAATATTCAGTAATTAGAAGATTGATTCATGCAATTTTGGTCCTTGACTTTTTCAACATTTAATATAAGCTACATTTTTCTTTCTTCCTTTCTTCATGTTTTTTTTCCCTGGGGATGACACTTCACAATCAACTTGAGTGAATCTTAATAAAATGTTTGTAGACGTGTGCATTTATAATTTTCTGTTATTCTGGTTCTACAACTTTTTTGAGCCATGCACTGCATTCTGAATTGGGCATCAGTTAGGTTTCTAATTTTAGTGTATTATTATTATTATTATGATTATTATGATCATCATCATGGTTTTGTGGGGGCAGCTTTTCTCTCAACGCCAATCTGTGTTGAAGTTTACTCCTATACGCTGCAAAAAGGGTTCAAAAGTTAGTTATTGCTTGCCTTGTTTACTGTCACTGGTGGAGCAGGTACGAAGTTTCTTGCAACATAGTTCTCTAAGATTGTTAGCTATGGCATATTCTCAAGGACTTTTTCTCCATTCGCATTTGATGATTAAATTTTCATCTCATTCTTGTTAAGATTCATTAATTGCCCTCTTTTATTGTAGACGCGGTATCTTCGCTTTCGAAAATGGCCTGTTGAATGGGGTTGGTGCCGGGATCTCCAAGCATTTATATTTGTTTTTGAAAGACATAACAGGTGCATTTTAGCAACACAACTATGTTTCAGGGTGTTTTTTATTCTTTCTTTCTTTTTTTTTTTCCCCCAAAATTTTTATTCTTTTTGTGTTTTACTGGATGATGGAAATACTACTGATCCCTTTGACCACAGAATAGTGCTGGAACGTCCTGAATATGGCTATGCGACATATTTCTTTGAGCTAGTGGATTCATTACCCATTAACTGGCAGATCAAGCGTTTGGTGGTTGCCATGAAGCTTACTAGCTGTAGCAGAATTACTCTAATTGAGAATAAAGCATTACTGGTAATAATTTGAATAGGCTTCTCTATCCATGATTTCTGTTATTGTGGTTTGAACTCTTGTATTACATGGTGAATTCAGATCTTTTTACTGCTTTCTGTAGTCAACATTTTGATTAACCTATTATGCTACTGTATTTTAAGTATTCACAGCCTAACATGTTACATAAGGCAAGGTATGATCTTGAATCCTGAGGCATTTTTCCCTCGCTACTTATGAATTGATGTTTTCGGCTGAGTTGATCATAAGTTGATGCTTTTATTGATCAGAAAGTGGGTCTAAATATTTTCTGATTGATTCTTGCTTATTCCATTATTTGGGATTAAACAGCTGCTTAAACTTTTTATATATGCTTGTGCACCATATGGTTGTTTATTACAGAAATCTCGATGATGTGAGAGCCCTAGATATTTTTTATTGCTTTTGGGGCTTATAGTTGGGGATTTAAATCTGAAAGTGGATTAACCCTTTGAAGCAGGATGGGAGGAAAAAAAAATGGGCAAAAGGGAGTCAGATAAGACAGCAAAGGATAAAGATGAGATGAGAAAATACAAGTAGGAGAGTAAAGAATAATACCTGCAAACTACATGTCTATCTATAAGCAATTCAAGGAGCCTAAAGAAAAAAAAAATACTAATGGATAGAATACTAGTAGAAACAGGAAAACTAAAGTGATAGGAATAAAACTCCTAATTTGGATAAGAATAGGAATCTTGATTTGAAGTGAATAGGAATCTTTGTCCCAAATGTTTATGCATTTAACAAACTTCAAATGGGTAGTGGGTTGTGTTTATGCATATGTTTATGCATTCATTGTGACGAATGTTTGGATCAAGCCATTGAGACTCATTATTTATAATCCATGTTACATTAAATACTATATGATCCTTCCATTTAACAAAATCTTGTTGATGCCTACCATTGAAAGATACAATAACCTTGTCATCAAGGCAATTCTCTATCTGCTGCATGCATTGTTTTCTATAGAAAGCAAATCTCCTTACATTAGCTAAATATGCATTACATACTTATGCAGATAGCACTAGCAATTGCTATGCAATTCTCATCCACCTAGTCTGTAGTGAGGGTAGATTAGGCACCATATATCTTTGGTTTGGCACAAAAGGTTAGGACACATAAAGTGAAGAAATGAATAATTTCTCAATGTCTTAATTCCCAAAAGGGCGAGTGCAAATTATATACATACAAGGGTTGATTGGACTACAACTAATTTAGGACTAAATTAAGGAACCTAATTACTAGGCATACTTCTAAGGATTTCTAGGAAAGAAATAATGAAAGAAGTGAAATATACAACCATACAAAATCTATAACAATATTTACAAACCAATTATAGTCGATTAGATTTGGCTATAATTTGTCAAATCTTCCAACACTGTCCTTAAGTAGGTGGAAAGATGTCTTGCATTCGTAGCTTGTCTAAGATTTGATGAAAAACAAGATTTGGTAAGCCTTTGATGAGGATATTTGCCAACTGCCTAACCAAGGAGACATATGGTATACAATTCTGTCTGGAATCCATTTTCTCTTTCATGACGTATTGATATACTTCTACATGTTTGGTGTGATCATGATGGACTGAGTTATAAACTATATTTATAGTTGCCTTGTTGTCATTCAACATTATTGGCTCTTTTATCTTAATCTTAAGATATATGAATATAATTTTCAGCCATAGTAGTTCTCATAAATACCCTGAGGCATAGCTCTAAACCTGGGTTTTGCACCAGATCTGTTCACAACAGGTTATTTTTGCTTCTCCAAGTAACTAAATTTCCTCTTAGACGTGTTGTATTAAACCTGCCCAATCCTCATTGGTATAGGTTTTCAAGTTGAAATCATCATTCTTTTAAAACATTATTCCCTTGCCCAGGGTTGTCTTTAGATACTTGATAATTTTATACATAGATTCCATATGAGACTTATATAGACAATGCATAAAACTAACTCATCACAATTCCAACATATGCTATGTAAGTTCTAACGCGATAAATAATCAGTTTTCCCTCCATTCTTTGGTAGATGCCTTTGTTAACCATAGGTTCTTCATTCTTTTCCCTTAGCCTATGGTTTGACTTAATAGGGGCATCAACAAGTTTACACCCTAGCATGCTTGTTTCTTTGAGTAGATCTTGTGTTAACATTTGTTGGGAAATAAAAATTCTTTTTTTGACCTTGTAACTTTATCCCCAAAAAGTATCTTAGATTACCCAAGTCTTTGATCTCTAATTCTTTTGCTAGGTATGACTTCAATTCTTTAGTCTATTCTAAGTTATTATGGATAACAAAATGATATCATCTCCATAGACAATCAAAACAGTTAAGTTATTGAGAGAGGAGTGTTTGAAGAATACTGTGTGATAACCTTGGCTTTACCAATAGCCCCTCTTCACCATTGACTTAGTGAATCTTCCCTTTTCCACTTTCTTGAAACATTCATTTTACTGGCATTTGGGTCATGATTTCCAGTTTTGTATTACCAATTGGTTTATTTACCTCATTGAAACTTGTCTGCTGGTTTTATTTATATGTTATGCACATGAATCTAGTGGTATTATCTTAAGGAAGAATTAGATGAATTGAAGATTGAGTACCTAAGTAGGTGTTTGGTAAAACTTAATACTTATTACTTAATAACTCAAATTGAGTTTAAGTCAATTTGTTCTTAAGTTGTTAACTTATAACTTACTATTCATTTTTTACTTCAAGTATTAAGGTTGTTTGATAAAATTAACATATTTACTCTCATTAGTTGTAATTAATGTTTATTATTATTAATTTTAATTAATCTTAAGCAATACATTTATTTAATAAACATCCATACTTAAAGTATTGTAGATATATAAGATAATCTTAAAATATTGATTATAAAAAATAAATCATGTATGTGGAGTCATGGGTGTTAAATATATTCTCATTAGATGTGGACAAATAAGACAAAAAGATTTGAGGTTAAGAATAAGTTGATTATTATGACTTAAAATGTAAAATCATTTTTAATTTTAAGTTGTGATATTAAGTTATTTTACCAAATTTACTTAATTTACTTAACAAATTAAATTAAGTTATTAAATCACTTTAAGTTATTAAGTTGATTTGCCAAATGACCTCTAAGTGGGTGTTTGGTAAAACTCAATACTTATTACTTAATGACTTTAAGTTAAATTGTTTTTAAGTTGTTAACTTAAAACTTATTATTTATTTATTACTTTATGTATTAAGGTTGTTTGGTAACGTTAAATTAAAATTTATTCAAAGTCATCAAATTGACATATTTACCCTTATTAATTGTAATTAATGTTTATTATCATTAATTTTAATTAGTATTTATTTTCATTAATCTTAAATAATAATTTTTTTTATTAAATATTCATACTTAAAGTATTATAGATATATTAGATAACTTTAAAATATTTACTATAAAAATAAGTTATGGATATGGAGTTATGGTTGTTAAATATATTTTCATTATATATGGGTAAATAAGACAAAAATATTTGGAATTAAGAATAAATTAATTATTTTGATTTAATACTTAAAGTTATTTTTAATTTGAAGTTGTGATATTAACTTATTTTATCAAATATATTTAATCTACTTAATAACTTAAGTTATTAAGTGACTTTAAAGTGAGTAAATTGATTTACCTAACACTTTTTAAGTCTGATACTTAAATTATTTGTTTATTATTTCTTGTATATTATTTCTGGTTGCTTTTATAAAGCAACTACTTTTAGTTTCTATAATATGCCTGTTTATCCCTCTGGTTAGGTTGGAGAAGATTTGACTGAAGGTGAAGCGCGCGTGTTAACAGAGTACGGGTGGATACCAAATAGTGGCTTAGCAACAATGCTCAACTATTGCGACAGAGTTGTTCATGACAAGCAGAATGAGAGGGAAGTCTCAGAGTGGAGGTCTAAAATAGGGAAGCTGCTGATGGATGGTTATAATGGTGGGATAATTATATCAACCAATACTCCGAAAAGGGTTACAGAATAGATTAGTTACTTTAGTTTGAGGTTAGCATTCTCCAAAATGTTTGTCAGTACTTGTTACAGATGGAACATTAAGCATGGTTTTGGCCAGTAGACAAGTCATCTTGTAGTACAAGCTCCATCTTCAAATCGTATTGTTATAGTTGTTAAAGTGAATGTGAAGGGGTTTATTACTTAGTTTTGTATTCTGTAAAAGCTTTAAAAGTTTGACCTAGGCAATCTTTATATTGTTAACTTGTGTCATAGAGTAAATAATAAGGGGATTTATTGTAAAAAAGATACAAGCCTAATCTCATATTTGGTTGGTTGGTTGGTTGGACATAGTCATATAATATTTAAAGATATCATATCGCATTGAAAATGATATCCAGAAATATATATATATATCCTATCTTCTTGGAGCAATAAGAAATA
Organism: Vitis cinerea var. helleri x Vitis riparia; assembly: GCA_946000715.1. NCBI lineage: Eukaryota > Viridiplantae > Streptophyta > Magnoliopsida > Vitales > Vitaceae > Vitis > Vitis cinerea var. helleri x Vitis riparia. The sequence continues at coordinate 13,484,770 of OX254005.1, read as the reverse complement.
GCTTAAATATTTAGAGTGAGAGATTAAACTGAATGGAGGATTCTTGAATAGCTGATTGGTACAAATGGAATTTTTTCTGAACATGGTGGTCCTCAAGGGGTTTTACTAGACAGGTATGCTTTCAAATTCCTCAATACGGAAGCTGTTTTTCCAATGGCACTTTCTTATGATATTCTGGTATTGATTGATGAGTATAAAGGATTTTGAGTGCCTTCTTATGTATCCTAAACTTTTGAAGTGTTATGGTGCTAATGCCTGTCATTCATCTATAGACCATGAAATTTTTTGCACTTTCCTTGCAGAGACTCTAACAAATACAATTGGTTTAGAAGTTCTAAACCATCTTATTTAATCACTTGCCATGCTGCTTCACCTTTCTGATCAGGCTTTTCAATAACTCTATTTTCGAATAAAATTGCCATGTTCCTAAAGAGTTTGTAGCTCTTGGACCAAGGGAACCAAAGATGGATGCATGTGTTCTTATGATCAGGATCATCGCTCAATACCTAAAATTCTGTTCACATTTTAATTCTGTCAAATTTTTCCCATATGATAGCCGCTTAATCTAATGGACCATGTCATATATATATATATGTTCCGCCCAATAGCAGGGGTTCAAACCTCCATCTAAAGAGGCACAAAGCCACCAACATGGTATTTCCACTCCATTGATAGGTGCACGTGAATTGGGTGCTTCGCTATTGAGGCAGTTGACTCCTAGGTGGCAATCTCTACTGGCAAAGAAGTGTAGAATCTATGTTGGGTTATTGAACAGGCTTTATTGTTTCATACATAAAAGGGGAGTGGCGATCTCCAGAGGAGTGATGATGATCTTGTTCTATTTCCACGATAAAGTGGAGATAAGGAAAATCAAGGCATCAACTATTATTTGGCCGCTAGCCATTAAAAGCCATTTGATTTGACATGGACAACACCTAGAGGGAAATGAATAGGTGTTTGAACTCTTAATTGTTGATAAGTTAATTATTTTTAATCCCTTCAAGTCTTAGAGAATACTAGGAAGATTAAAAAGTAACCAACACACAAGATAAAAGTTTTTTAACGTAGAAAACCTCCACACAATATAAAGAGATAAAAAACCACAAGGTCAGAGACCTCAAATCTAAATTCACTATATGAGAATGCAATATATAGGTTTACCTAACATACACGACCCTTAGACTTACTCTCCAGTAACTACATTATATTCCACATCTGCGATGTAGCACCTTATGGAATCCTAGTTGGTCTCACTTCAACGCTTGAGGAGACATAGATATCTTTCATAACCCGACAGGAGTGTATGAAAATCTTCTTTGCGAGCTTTGAGAATAGGAAGGAAACTAGGTTTTTCAAAATATATGCATTTGACAAAAACCCCCTATTAAGGTAGGGTATTTATATGATATAAATACCTAGTGGACTTAAATTAGGATTTCCAATATAAATCCAATTACAATTGTCAAATAAATGCAATTACAATTGTAGAATTAATCCAATTACAATTGTAGAATTAATCCAATTCTTCAAATTGGAATTTTGTCAAGAACACTTGATAACCCTTACAAGTTTTTATAAAAACATTTTTGCTCAATTTTAAAAAAATTGTGTTTACTACAAGCCTTATATAAATCTTATAGCCTTTCTTAGACCTTTCTATACTTACATGGATTTGGATGTTCTCAAATCAACTCCTTGTGATGAAGAACATGCTTAGAAAAACTAGAGAATATCTCCTCATGTTGCTACCCACGTGCGTGTCTCGTGCGATTCATGTGCATGTGGCTTGTGCGCATCCCGTGCATGCGGCTTGTGTGATTCCAATGCATTTCTAGTACACCCAAGATCTTGAGCCCGATGACTCTTCCTTGTGTCTAAAAACTGAGATGGTGGAGATCTCAAAGGTGGAGGTTAAGGTTTTCTCTTTGGACTGAAAATGGAGAATGACAAGACTTGGAAACCCTAATCCTTAAAGAGGTATTTGTAAGCTTCTTATTGGGCTTAAGTGACTTAAGCCCAGCATGGGCTTTGGTCACTTAATCTAGCCCAAAAAGGTTGCTAATTGATTAATTAACCATACAAAGCCTAATTAATCAATTAACTTATTCCATAGATACCACACACTTATCCTTGGGCAACCTTGCATAATGATCAAAATGCTATTATTCATAAAAGTGAACTAAAAACCCATCCAACCCTCATATGCCGTGCCAACAAGGAATATGAGCTTAGAGCGGGGACCACTGGGACCCACAGGAGTATTGGCTCTCTTAGAATCAAATTCTGAAATTGACTCAATATCCCACTATAAAGAGTCAACTGCACTTGAGTACCATATGTATATTACAACGAGACACCGAGTGCTTAGGTTTGTGACCTATTATCTACTGCATGTAGAATCCTCATGAACTAGTGTCTGTAATCTAATAAGGTAGTGCTATCACCTATCAAGACTACCTCTCAAATCCTTGAATTACAAATCTCACTTATTATGTGATCAAATGACATAATCTAGCTCCAAGGAGCATATGTCAAATTCCACTAAAGGAATTACTGTGGACGTAGATTTCATAATCACATGTCTTTTGGATCACCCATGAGGACACATTGCCTCAATCCTATGAGATATCATGGTGCCTTTATTGAGAATACCTATTGCCACCAACCTTTATCAACAGTGACCCAATCCATAGGGATATATGACTACTTTAGGGTCTCACCCATAGGTCAAAGTCTCTTTTTGATTTTGGCACAAGCTCAATATCTTCTCAAGGTTGAGAGTCCATGTAGTATAGTAGCTTGGTGAGTCATGAAAATTGATAGCCTTGTATCAAGATTCACTGTAGGTCCTATCTAATGAGCATCACATATACTAGTACACACACCATGGGAAACCCATCCCGAAGGCCAAGATATGCCATCCCGATGGCCAAGACATGCCATCCCGACGGCCAAGACATGCCATCCCTCAAATTAGGAGGTGGTGCACTATAGTCTCTACTGGATTGCCCAAATCCATGAAACAACTATGGACAACTTATTTACTTATAAGAAACCTATGACTTGTATCTTCTATACAACTCCTAATGCACCCAAGTCATATACCATGCAAAAGACATGAACTGAATGCTCAAATCAATGTCAATACACCAAAGGGATAGCAAGGGGATAGTTAAATCTAACTTTGTTACACCATGTCTTACTTGTAGGAGTTCAATCCTAATACTAACTTGGTACCACCACCATCTCTTCCAATTAGTTAGTTAGTTTTGCATCATACACCATTTGTTTTGCATAATCAAATAGATGTTGACCTACTTCCAAGTGCAGTACCCACTTCGTCTTCAAAGGACACTCATGCTCATGTGGATAGACTTAAGCATTGCATGAGACAGATGAGAGCATTAGGAAGGATAGTTGATTGGGATGATTTTGATGAAGCACCTATGGCCAATTTTTAGGCCAAGTTCAAGATGCCAAGGATTGAGAGATACATCAACATTGGTTATCTTCGCATCCACCTACGTCTATATAGTATGGTTATGAGCACTCATGGATTAGATGAGGCTCAGATTACTCCCTATGTTTTTGAGTGGTGCAACTCAAAGTTGGTTTGCATCTTTGGATTCCTCTCACCACAAGACTTGGGATGACTTAACTTAAGAGTTCTTGAAATAGTTTTGCTTTAAAATTGTTGTGGATGTATTTATGAGAGGGCTTGAGACTTTCAGACATACGCCAAATAAGTTAATCACCTCATTTATCTCTCGATGGAGGAAGAAGATTGCTTAGGTTCTTGATCATCCTTTAGAGAGAGAACATATCAGTTATGGTAGTGAGACATTTGTAGTTTAAGTTTGCCAGACACTTGATGGGTTTCCTATTCACAAATTTGATATCTTTAGTACAAGCACTCTTTGATGTAGAGGATGGTTTATCTCAAGGTTTGTGGTCTGATTCTTCATCTCTTGACTCTAAGGAGAAGAATCTAGCAAGTGGAAAAAAGTGAGATGATGTGACACTATTTCTATAGAGAATCAAAGATCTTTCAGACATTGCCAATCAACCTTATATACTGCGAGGGCATATTCTTCTTATCCATGACATCAGTATAGACAATCAGTCCCACTTTGGTATTTTGCTTGGATGTATCCCTACCCTGCGTCATTACAACCATTAGTTCATAGAGAGACCTCCTACCTTATTTCTTAGAGTCAAGCCTCCATAGACTCGTATTTCTTTAACTTCGAGGATATCATGATGTTTCTCTTAGTTAGGTCAGGCTCTTTAGAAGCTCGCGGATGCTAGGTTGTTGACCCCATTGGAGTCTAAGTCACTGATTACTATTCAAAAACCACACATTTTAGATACTAATTTTCATGAGTTTCACACCTTTTGAGTAGTAATTATGCCTAATATGCCCAAGTAATACATTGCTACCCTTGCAAGAGATACTAATGGTTCTTTGTTGAGTTTTGGAGATATTTTAAGGTGATTTTTGAAGCATGGAGTGACAAATGGAAAATGGAATGGAGGAGGGTACATAATGTGGATGAAGAGGAAGAGGAAATGCACTTGGACCAAGCTTTGGAGCTTAATTGAAGGTGGTGGAGATGGATTAAAAATGAAGAAATGAGAGAAATTGCAAAGATGAGTCGGAAAATCATGTTTTTCGATTTCGCATAGTTATGCGAAATTTTCGCATAGTCATGCGAAATGAAACAGAATGGGTGTTGGCTGCAGCACATAAGGGAAATGTGAAAAGTGATTTCGCATGACCATGCGAAATTTTCGCACAGTCATGCGAAACGCTCCAGCAAGACGGAAATACAGCTGATGGATTTTCCACTTCGCACCATCATGCGAGATTGCTAGGGGCTTGTGCGAAAATGCATTTTCTCCAAATTCCTTGATGAAGAAGCATCCGGAAGACCTCTAAAATGTTGCCATGTGTCTTTTTAACCTTGGCCTATAAATAGAAACGTGATTGACTCATTTAAAGACTTTTGATACATTTTCTAATTGTAGAACTTTTCATACTTCTTCTCTCTATATAATTCTCTACTTTCCTTCAGTTTCTCTTATTTTCTCGGTAGCCAAACATGTCTTGTGAGATCAAATCTCCAAGCATGAGTAGTTAAATCTTGTTTTTCTCGAAGGAGGGAGGATCTAGAGGCAAGATCTATGGTGAATTAGAGAATTGAACTTGAATTGCAAAGGTAATTTGATCCAATTGATTGATTAATTGAAATTTGGGGATTTTTCTCTTCAAATTGTCTTGGATGATTACTACAATGCAAGCTGGGTAGATTCATCAAATTCTTAATGCTAGATTTGATGAGATTGAATAGTTGCATAGTATGAATCATTGGAAGGTAATTTAAGATGAATTGAATATATGATTCAAATTGATCTCTTGGATTAGATTACCTAATTTGAAGAGAAATTAGATCTAGACCTAAAGCTAAATAAAAAATCGGTTTAGATGAAAATTTAGGTTTTCAATCTAACTTGATGAAAATTAGATCTCAACACCTATTCACCATGGAAATTGCTTTCTAGAAAATCCTAACTCCAAGAATCTCACATCTTATTAATTTTCTTCTTTTTTGCACTTCATTTTCATTTCAATTTGAATACATTGCTATATTGAGAATTTGTCATGCAATTTCAAGTAAATTTCACTTGATCACCATCATTTCTTATTATCTCGTTCAAGCCTTAATTATCGAGAATAATCCATCCTTGTGGACAGTACCTAAATACCACTGTACTACAGTAGTTTGTACTAAAACCACTTTTTGATTGGGTATAAATTGCTATAGAATAGTGAATTAGGTTATAAATTTTGTTTTGATCTAATAAACGACATAATCCGAGCGATCAGTCACTTTCTCAGCTAGTCCCATTTTAATTTAGGATGGATCTATTCTATTCTTAACATTAGAGACAAAGACATGATATATACCAATGTGTTGCTCTTTAACATGTCATCCAAGATGTTATTGATTGAGATTCGATTAGCTTGGATCAACTAAATGAAACCCCTATCATAGGTCATGGAGATTCACCTGTTCCAGGAGACCTTAGAAACCTACTTGGAATACACCACATGTCATTATAGAGTTGACCCTAGATGGGATAGCATGATTGAAGTATCTAAATGAAAATCGATTCTCAAACCCAACTAATGTAGATCAATTGAAGAAGTATTACGTTTGAGGCCGTGGTCGCAAAAAGGGTGATCATCATTTTAGTTAGCCTTATACCTTATCACCCTTATTGATATATAGATTGTTGATAGCCTATTAAGCCTCGTAGATACATTATAACATTTGCTTTCTTATAGCCTCGCTTAACTTTTCTACATCGAGGTAAGGACCCTTTGATATATACATATGCTTTACTAGGAGAGTCCATGAGCTTTGGACTTATAGGCATATCTTCTTCATCCTTGCTATCATCAGTTTATTGCCTTGTTTCATTATATTTACAATTGCCATTTTTTCATACTTTTCTTTGTTTTTTTCTCTGCTCGCTTCATTTAATTTTTTCCCTTACTTGGAGTGGTGATTCTTCACATTTTGGTGCATAGAGGACAATTATATTGCCATTCACTTCATCATTTGGCATTGATTTGGAGATTTTAGCTTAAGAGGTTATCTCATGGAAGGGGTTTATATGTTCATTAGTGATGAGGGAGAGCTTGTTCATTCCTTATGTTTTCTCATTGGAGTTTGATTTATTAATGATCAAAGTATGCACATTTATTAAAAAAAAAAAAAGAAAAAAAATGAAAAGAAGAAAAGAAAGAAACAAAGAAAAGAAAAGAAAAGAAAAAACACAATGATATATTTGTGTATATTAACCTAGTCCTTTGGGCATTTATATCACCATTTGGGGTTTGTTTATTGGGTTTATCTATTGTTGAGGGTTTATGTGAGATTTCTATGAGATTCTTTACTCCATGAGTCACTATTGTTATGCATCTGGAGTATTGAGAGATCATGTGAGAGTTCTATGGGATCCTTCACTTCTTGGATCATTGTTGATACATATTATGGGTGCTAGAGATGAATAACCTTTTACTAGGGTCTCTAGATTGTTGTCTTATCCACCATCCTATCATTAGTGATATGACTTTCTTTTGTTGTATTGATATGGGTTGATCATCATTCTTTCTATTTTATCCCTGCCTTTATATGTTTTCCTATCACCTTTTTGTAGATTTTTGTTCCATCTTTTATTCATTTCTCACATCAGTACACGCTTTAGATTTGATTCCTCTACTTGAGTAAGTGTTTGGGATTTGGTTGATATGTAGATCTCATCCTATTTCATTTTTTGGGAGATGCTTCTTTGATGCTTGAAGATGATTCAGTGATGAATGTGAAGAATTCTTTTGGTTTTATAGTGGATGATTAAGATTGTCTGATTTCCCATTCTACTTTGCATTAGTTGTCATACTAGGGCATATTCCTCCTTTGTTGAGATTGTCAGCTTGTCATTAGTTGAACATGATCATCTTGGTTTATGATGATAGATGATGATTTGACAATTTGAATTTTGCTATGTTTGCTTAGTAGAGTCTCTCAAGCCATTGAGTCACACTTGTATTTTTTGATATCATCACCATTCTTGATGGAATTACCTTAGTGAGACATGCTTTCATCCATAGTCTTAATGGAGTAAATCAACATGATTATTTCCGATTCTCAGTGGTGTTTGCTTTGAGCTAGCATGACAGATCATTGCACATGCACCTTTTGAGTTGTTGATTGTCTCATCCTTGGCCATGAAGATGATGAGTTAGAGTCATTTGGGTACACTTGTGACTATGCATCAATTGCCATATTAGGGCATATTCCTTTATTTATTTATTTATTTATTTACTTATTTGAGATAGGTCCATAATGGAACACTTTCTTCAAGCTTGAGTATCTTTATTGATCAAAGATACTCGATAGAGCATTTTGAGATGACATCAATTCTAGTGGGATGTTTCTTCGAGACATGATTAGTTTTGAGTAGATATGCTTTGTTGTCATCATGAGTTTTCTAGTTGAGTGCTTTTGAGATAGATTAGTTTGATTGTCTTGCATTCTAATTTCTTAGTGGAGTACTTTGAGACATAGATAGTTTTCAGTGGGTATGCTTTGTAGTTATTATGAGTTCCCAATGGAGTGCCTTTGAGATAGATCATATTGGTTGTTTTGTATCATGATCCCTAGAGAAGTATTTTTTGAGATGCAAATATAGTTCTCAATGAATCATTTTGAGATAGTGATAGTTCCTCCATTAAAGTACTTTTGAGATGGATCAGTTACTCATTAGCCCAGTGGGTTGTTATTATAGTGGAGATAGTCCTCAATGGAGTAATTGTTTGGTTTATTAACAGTTTTCATCATTTTAGGTTCCTCATGAGGAGTACTTTCAAGATAGATTGGTGGATTATTATTGAGTTGGAGACAAATTTTAGTGCAGTGTGTAGATCCTATATATTGGGGCATATTTCCCTATTTCGAGTTTATCAAATTCACAACAGATTTAGTTTGGGCTTCATCAAAGGCATGCTTCTATTCTTAAGATTATTAGACTTCTTGTCATTTTGGTTGTGTTTTTGGGATTTGTTTTAGAGTATCTTTTTTGAGACCTTTGATAGATTTTCATTATGATTTTTTAGTGGATTATAATCAAGTTAGGCACATTTTTTATTACCATAGTTCCTTGAGGAGTATTTTGAGTTAGTCAGATAACTGGGGACATTTATGTCTTTACTTGAGTGGACCAGTTTAGTTTCTTCTAATCAACAAACCTTCTTAAGTAGTATCTTGGTATTTCATTTGCGTTTTTAGTTTGAAGTCATCTTATTTAAAGATTTGAACAGAATCTTATTTTTCACAGTTTATCATCTCATATGTCATGTTGGTAGTTGTAGTTCGAGTATTGGATAGAGTTTTGATACAAATCTTATTGTTACAATAGAGTTCTAGGTGATACAGTGATTTTTTGGTACTAGGTTATATTTTGGATTCGTTTTTAGGACACTTTTGGGACTTGTAGAATTTAACATCATTAATGATTGATTTTTAGCATTGTTGATGATTGGCATGTCTTTCAAGACACTTTTGAGAATGCAGAGTTTAACCTCGTTGATGATTGATCATTATCTAATACTAAGCCATACCCCCTTACAATTTTACCTTGGTGGATGATTTGTTAACTTTAGTTGTCTCCCCTTATGGATTACCGGTTAGAGGATTTTATTGATCATTCTTGCATACTAGGGCATACTCCCTTTTGAAAAGTTAATTTTCATGAGAACATATTTTCAAATAATAATTATTCATTTAAAATTGGAATATGATTGTTAACAACAAAATTTTTATAGAAAGATTTTTTTGAAAAAGTTTAAGAGAATTTACTTTCCTTTTCAAAAATATCTTTAAAGATCCTTTTCCAAAATATTTTCAAATTTGAGAGATCATTAAGGATAAATTTTTTTATTTAAGGAAGGTTCTTTTATTTTCTAAATCTTAATAAAGATGTATTTTTCTTATAGCACAAGGTTTCAATTTTAAAAAGTGAATATTAATTTGGAAATCCTCATAATAGAAAATCTATTTCAAGAAGGTTACCAAATTTTATTTTATTTATTTATTTTATTTTATTAAGAAAACTCCTTTTCAAAATATCAAGTGGAAAAAGGGCCTTGGCAAGCCTGGAGCCTTATTATGATCAAGCCCACCTTGATTTTGATCCATTACCATCCTAAAGATGGGTTAGGCTAAGGAATCACAAGATATGAATTTTCTTTTTTGGACTAGACCATACATATTAATAGTTGAAACAACCAATCCTAAAGATAGAACTTCTTATTTTATAATAATGACGTCAAAGATTTTAGTTATATGATTAACTTAGATATTAAGTGTTTTTAATTTTAATTTAAAAATGATGACTTGCTCAAATCTTCATTACTCTAATAGCACTTTAGACTTACTAAAAAAAAAAAAAAACATAAAAATTCCAATGCCCCTAGTGTTTTCAATATTTTAAAATCCTTGATTTTTTTTTTTTTAAAAGGATTATCTAATTTTTAAGGGTGGTGTTAAATAAATTGATCTTCCCTCTGTCTAGGTCCTCATTCTAAAACACAAAGAAAAATGCAGGTGGAGAGAAAGAAAAGGTGGGTATTTAACATCATCCATTTGTATGTCCTAAAATGAAATTATAGAAGATGAAGCACTAAAATTTAAACATGATACCTAGTTTTCGATGATATTAAACTTTCTTATAATAGTAGTGATCTCGCAATTTCCCCTTCTTCTTTTAGAAAAAGAAAAACAACATAACCTGTCAATACTTCAAATGAAATTACAGAGATGGCAGAAACAAAAACATAACCAATGGCCTTTCTTTTAAAAAATATAAAACCAAAATAACAACAATATTCAATGTCAGAGAACAATGATAACAAATTAAACCACATCATAAGCTATACATTTTTGCCCTTTCCCATTGTTAACAGTCTATGGAAAAGAAAACTTTTCATTATTTGAATGAAACAAACGTATAGCAGCAATACCGGATGAGTTCATCTAGTATTTGCCATTATTACTGGATTTAAAACAAATGATTGCAGTAAAATATCTCATCTTACATACATACACACTATATTGCTCTTTTCCATTGTAAGAAATCCTGCAAAGCCTTGAAATCGAAGTCCTAATTCTCAGTGAAAGGGAATTTGGTATTTGACCTATCAGAGAAGAGTTTTGAGACCAAAGGGAAAATAAATTAACAAAAAGAATAACCAGCACTATGAAGAGGATCTTTGATCATATATAAATCCTCACTTGTGAAAACAGCAAGTGCATTGACATCTGGAGCTCGCAACTTCAGGGATACTAAGAACACCACCCTATTGGGACTCAAATGATGGCCCGGCTAAAATCAACTGCTGGATTGGTTTTTACTCTTCCGACTTTGGGAGAGTTCGATTTTGACCCGCTTGATTTCCTCATTCAGTTCTTGCAAAGTGGTTGTGGTAGATTGTTGCATCCTGTTACTGCTATCACTTATCAGGCTAGAGAGATGCTTTAAACATGAAAGATACTCCACCTTTACTGCAGCAGATTTAGATATGGAACCCTCGGGTGGAAGCTACAAAGCATAATATCCCAATCCTTGATTAATTGCCAACTTCAACATTCAATGGTGTAATGTTTCAATTTACTAATGAGAAAAAATATAAACATATTGTAATAAGTGAAAACAGAATAAACATCATATTCTTGTTGAGATTATATTTACTAAAAGCAATTTATTTGACAAAATTTCATGATCTAGTTTCCTTTTTTTCACATTTAGGGCATTAGTAATGGGATCATTTGGAGTCACAAGCTAAATTGAAAGTGAATTAAGTCTACGGAGTATGACTCATGTAGGGAATCTAAATCACTGACACTGTATAGCTCGACTAATCCATATTTGGTTACATAATGGGTGCTTTATTGGATAGAGCCAACCTCTATGTTACAAGATGCTGTATCTAGATCATTGGAGAGGTTGACTTGAATTAGCATGTTACTGTATTTGTATCAATAGGATGGTAAATGATAACCCATCTAGAAAAAAGAAAAACAAAATCCTACACTATAGAATCTCATCGATGCTAAAGGCAAAATGCCCTTCAATATCAGAAACAATGGACCTAAGTTTCTGATTTTGAACACTTTGACTAATCAACAAGTGAGATCTAGCATGATCAAGATCTTAGGTGATCAAGGGACCTTGGGAACATATACTATCAAGATGTAATTCACATTCACCTAAAAAGAGTGATATTGTCATGAATTGACTTAATTTATAGCATTTGATCACTAAATTTGAGATCTGATTGTTTCACTAAGGGGTACGCTAAAATAAAATTTTCATTTTTTATGCATAAACTCATATCTATTTGGAAACATTTTAATTGGTGAAAAGAATTGCATAAATTAGGTAGGCGCTCAAAGAGTATAAGGCCTCATTTGAGATACCTTGTATTTGACTTCAACTGGAATTTGAAGCCAAAGTTGAAATCGTAACTTAAAGGAACAACTTTGTTATAATGAAAGTTTATTTAAATACATAACAACTTCCTGCATAAGCTAAAAACTGCCCTCTCTACAAGAAATAACTTCGTCCTGGCCCATTTCATAAATTATTTTGATTCCACTTCTACCCTCAAACCCTTTTTTCTTCCTCCAATATTCATTACTGCAAGAACCATTTTCACCAATAAATTCCATTTCATATTCTTCCCTTTCCTTTTCTTCTAATTTTTATAACCCCAAAAGTTTGTTTTCACTATTGTATACCGTTTTCTTAACAACCCACTTTTCTTCCTTTTTTTTAATGCCCCAAGAATTATTTCCCCTTTGTTCTTTAATTTTTGTAACCCCAGGTATTCTTTCACCCTTACCATTTTCTTCAGATGCCCATTTCTTCTCCTTTCTTTTCTTTTCTTTCTGCTGCTTGTTTTTTTGGTACCACCCTTACCAACTTTTTATTCTCAATGATTGCCTTTTACTTCTTCATCCCTTAGAAGTCATATCCTCATTAGTCTTCCTGATAGAGCATTGTGATGTTTGTTTGGGTATTAAGCTATTAATTAATATCTGTGGAAGTCTGTTAATATCGGGTACTAGAAATTACAAAGTATTGTTCATTTATTTATTTTTTAGTGAGTATGGTTTCAAATGTTGTAACCACATTGTAAGCTAGGTCAACTGATGGCTTTGATGTATCCTTGACCCAATGTTCATATGTATGCAGTACAAAGCACATCTTAAAGTTACCAATCACTAGCAACAGAATGATTAGTTATCCCAAATTGAATTTAGTTACTTGAAGTGAAATCAGAGGGTAGAACTTCTAGGTAGTTATCTGTCTTTTATTCGTCATTTCATCCATCATGGGCATTACTTTGTCATACAGTTGAATGTAAAAATATCCATACATTTCCATAGGCTTGGATATGTGCTGAAATTTCATGACAATTGAAATTTGGACAACCATCATGGACATTACTCTGTCATATTTAGTCTATTGTTAAAAATAATTCACATGTTTCCACAGGCTTGGATAGATGCTGAAGTTTCATGACAATTGAAAATTTAAAGATAAAATGACCCTATCCAAAGGAAATTACATGCTAAGTTGGATGATAGAAAAAGAGAAGCTGTCAAAAGTATTTAGAAATCAACCATATCTGCTCATTCATGAATTACTAGCAAGCTGGGTAGAACACATACTCCTAAAGAGGTTATATGTTGTGTTTTGGGACACTAAAAGATACAATACTCCAACACTCTTGGACTCAAACCGGAAACTTGAGAATTTTGAATTTTAAATTAAATTTATCATACATCAAGACAACATGCGGATGTCAGATGAAACTTGTAACGGCCCAAAATTTTAGTAAAAACAATATCCAATAATTTCTATCTCAATTAAAGGGTCAATTAAATTTTTATAAAATCAACTTGAACTACATATAGACACATGGTTATCAAAATGCGTATTGTAATGTGTATCGTTTTGTCAAAAAAGAGTATCATGTAATGTAAGATACAGTCCTAAATTATAATATTATACATATCTATACACACACACACATATGTAGTGTTCCTAGAGGAAAAAAAGAAAAAAGAAAAAGAAAACTCTATTCCATTCTTTAGTATGATATAAATCTAAGATCTAAAAGATGACAATAAATATCAAGTATTAAAAAAAAAGCTATCTAAGTTCCAAATTTCCAAAAACTCCCTAAACATTCAAAATTTTCCTATCTCAATTCTCAATCATCAATTTCATTAATAGCATCACTATCATCATCCTTAGAAGCCAACAATTCTTTGCTTCATCTCTCTTCTTTAACTTATTATAATTTTCCATCTCCATCTTCATCATTGCTTTCTAATACTTTTTCCCAATTTTTTTTTGAGCTCTTTTGTCCAATGTAAGATATCTAGGTCCTACAAATAAGTAATATAACCATTATGATTAAAAGAAAGCATGAAATATTAATAAAATAAACTTCATGCTTATATTATAAACTACTTTTTCAACTACTAATTTATTACCTCTCTTCCTTTATCAACTACTTTTTCTTATTGCATCTTCTCTTTTGGTAATCCACTCATCATTGAATCCCACATCTGATAATGAAATTTGATTGTAAGTTTCACCCTCTATTATTCTTCTTTGATGTCTTGCCTTTAATCATCGTTTGTGATTGATAAATACACGTGCATTTTCTACAATGCAACTATTTAAGGATTCAATTATTCAAAAACCTACCAATTTTATTTTGGTAGTTCTTATTGACAATAAAATAAATTCGCATCATATTTCGTACGTGATCAAATGTATTCCAATTTCTTTTACATCATGTGGCACTACAAGTCATCTTTCAAAGGATTCCCACCATAATATTACCAAAATTCAAAATCATAACATCAATTACTAGTATTATTTAAGTAACACATTTTGTCATATCTTATGGTTTGTATAATTTACTACAACTAAATTTACGTAGTTGCTTTTTATTCCTCATTTGGATTGTTATGTCCATCCCGAACATCTTCCTAGCATTATGGAAGAAATCTCATTGTTTTATCAACTCTCTCTCATCATAAGAAAAGAGCATATTCTTTGAATAGTTTTGAAGAATCTCATTTTGATCTTATAGTCTGTATTAAATTCAAGAGAATAATAAAATCTATATTATATGCCAAAAAAATTATTTGATTAAAGGCTAAAGCAACTATAAAAGGGATAAATACATTTAGAAAGAAAATTATATAGAATGTTTACCTTGGATTGAGATAATATGCAATTGCATGAACACACATGTGCAAAGCATATCCTATCTTCTGTCAACAATATCTTAAATAGGTTGATAATTTTTTTTTTTTCACTCCATGATTTATTTATTATTTTATTTTTTGTACCTTTAGCTTATCCATTGCTTCATAAAATATCCCATCGCAAGTTTTACATCCACATACACAAGTATTAAAACTTTCACTAATGATATTATTACACACTTCAAGAAATGTTTGATGGATGACTAGATTGTTTGGTCAGCTAGAGTATTATCCCCAACTTTTATGTCATCTGCCTTCTTTGCTACTCTTCAAAAGAAAACATTGCCCTCATCCTGATTTTAATGTCATGCAAGCACCTTAAAGTTAAGTATGATGTTGCAAATCTAGTAACACTAACTTTCACTAATTCCCTTTTCTTAGTGTACTTCTTGATGATATTTAGCACCTAAAATGCATGTAGATGAAGACTGTAATTTTTCTTTCCTTGGACATTGTATCATTATGAATGGGAAGATCTCCAATATATGTTAGAATAAGGTCCAAGCAATGGGAAGCACATGGAGTCCAAAACAATTGCTTTCTCTTTGTCATCAAAATCTTTCCAGCTTTCACATATGTTAAAGCATTATCCATTACTACTTTGACAACATTTTCATCATTTTTTGCGAATTTTGAAGTATCAATACTTTTTAGAAAAATAGTCCTTAAACCATTTACAAAAAAAATTGGTAATGGATCCATTCTTCCTATCAGTCCATCCATCATACATTAGAGTGCAACTAGTTTTCTTCCATTCTATTTTGCAACTTTCCAACAAAACCCTATTTATTAATTCCATTTCTTTTTTTTTTCTTTTTCAAAATTGTGATTCCTCATGATATGGAGGAGGCTTCAATGCCTTACCAAATGAAACAATAGATTCCAACATTATTTTGAAATAAAGGTCCTTCACTGAATTGAAAGGAAGAGCAGTTGCATATAGACATCTACAAATATCTGGACACATTGTTATTAGTATCGTACTATAATAGACAAGATACATTCTTAGAATTTTCAGCATACCAAGCACTAAACAAGTAGTCAATGGGTTTAGGTTCCTTAACAGCTCTTGTTAGATATCCCATTTTCCCTTTACTTCTAAAGAAACAATTTGACAAACTAACACCAGTCAAGAGAATTCTGCCCATTTATTTTCTCTATAGTAATCTGACAAATTTGACTATCACTTTTACTTATCTCTTTTTCTTTCTGATGCATGGAATCTCCTGCACACTCATCTTGAGTTTTCTTACATTCCATAGGAAGAAAGAATAGCAGAAGATTTGAGTCCTACAGATTTAGAGGTTATAAATAAAGACAAAGAGGTTGGAAGACTGAAAAACCCTAAGGTGTTCTAGCAACAAAGGGCCATAAAACAAAGGTGTTTATAGTTCTAATACCATACTGGAGAATAAAAAATTGTATTATTTTTCTTTTAGAATTGATGCAGATAATAATACATCACATTGAGATTTGAATACTAAAACAAAACACACACACAAAAACAAAACAAAAGTCTAAGAAAGGAAACTAATTAGAATAGTTGACTGACTCCTAAGAATCCTCTTAACAATTATCACATTCCTAATTCACAAAAGTCAACTAACTAATTTACTACATAAAATCAAGAAACAATTCTGATATTATGGGAAGTCAACTAATAGAATATGTGGGATTCCTATAGCTTACCCTTTGTGAAGGTCTTTTGTACATGTTTTTCCTTGTAATCTTGTGAGGAGAGAGAGAGAGGTGTGAGGATACACATAGAAGTTGTAAAGGTCCATTAGAACATAAGTAATCCAAGTGTAAAGAAGGATAATCAGAGTCTTGGTTGAGAAGGCTTTTGTAAGGAAGTTAAGAGGGCATAGACAGAGTGGGTTTATTGACCAGAATCAAAAAAGCTTTTTTTCCTTTTATATTCCCTTACTCTCTTCAATTTCAACACTTTATTTTTCATCATTTGCATCCATATTTTACTTCTGTTGAAATTTGGTTTGATGGCTGAAAAGAGGTCATCATCCAATTCAACACCCTCACATCCCTCCTCCTGAAACCCTCTTTCTTGGGTGATTACTTAGGTTAGCTTAAATGGAATTCACACCAACTAAGACAACAATGAGCAAGAATGTCTTCTACTTTAATGTAGTTAGTCTTCTAAGACTGGTTTTTAGGCAATTTTCTTCATTGTTTATTAATGGATATCACATTTATTATTTCAGTTTATTTCATAGTTCTAGAGAAAATTATTATCTGTAAATAGAACAGAAAAATTGGCTTCAGGTATTCATATTTCATGAATCCTATATAACACACGCATGATGAATCTTCCAGGAATTTTACCTCTTTGAAAGCAGAAATGCATTGGCGAAGTACATTTTCAGCCTCAAATGGTTGATGCTCCCCCTGTTTTATGAAAACATAGAAATAATTTAAAAAGCTGCATGACTATTACAATGGGAAAAAAAAAATGTCCTCACACACACAAGAGTAACTAGGTAAATTTTGAGCATTACTAAATATACTCTTCTTCCAAAGGTTGATCTAGAAACCAGATGTTTACTGAATTATTAAAAGCCAATGTCAAAATCCATCTCTATTTGGTGGCCCAAGGAAAACAAAAGATTTAGTTTGTTGAAGACTGTGCTGGGTAAGAAGGATTTCTAGAATAAAACAAAGGAAGGTGATTCCATTCAGATCCATATTTCTGTTGTTCTTAGGATAAGGAAAGTTACAGAAATTCTTTATGGGAAGATGTTACAAAACATTCAGAGATTCCAAAATTCTAAATCATTACAAGATGCATGAACCAAATTCAAAGGCTTTGTCTTGTCATTTCATGATACCTGAACACCCTGCCTTTCCTTGCCAGTGATTGTCGAAGTGGTTGTAAGTCAGGAGAAGCAAACCAGAAAATGTGACCTGGGGTAGTGGTAGTGGGGCTTGATGTTTAATTTTTTTTTAGTTATTATCTAGGTGATTACACATTCAATTATTAGGAAGTAGTAAGCAAGGTCAATCCTAAGCCTTATTTGTAGGTTCAAATGCTACATACATAACAAAGCTGGGAAGATTCAATTCCAATATGAAGGTAGAATGCTATCTAAAAGTTATTGACAATTCTTTCAAATTGCAACCGGAAAAGACTATACAAATACCAAATTACTCTTAAAAATTAGAAGGGGTTGCCTTGTAGAAGAAAGTTTACTGCCATGGAGAAACAAAGTTGCTCAGGGAGAAACTTGCCAACATTCTACATAACTAAATACCGCCAGAGATAATCATGTTAATGTCCAAAGGCTATGAAAAGTTGTCTAACATGGGCAAAAGGGACATAGAATCCATATGTAATTACAAATGAATAAGCAGAACAAACCATGAGGATAAAAGAGTACTTAACACTTACCCTTGACTCGAGTAATTCATGCTTGGTAATCTCCAAAAGCCCAAGAGTATCAAGGGACTGCAACTGCAGGCACAACTATAAGTTATCAATTCTGCATCACCAAATCTCTTGCTACGATATATGACAATATGAGACATTAGTATGTACATATATTCAGCATCAGATACCTATGTACTCCTAGGACTGTAGCCAAGGTCTGAGACCAAGTGATAAACACATTTCTCCCTAGAGGCTAAAAAATAAATGAAATGGCTCTCTTAATTTATTTGAATGAACAACCAACATATTTATAAATACAAACCTAACAACCAAACAGAATCTAGGCTAAACTAAATTCCTTGAAAATAGAAATGAAATTTCAAAGAGATAAAGCTTCCTAATCACCTATGATAGTTATATTTTAAATTTTAAAAATAGAATATTAATAAAACTAGCATAGCAAACTTGATCCTAATCAATATTCTCTGCACTCCACCCCAAGTTGGAAAAAAATGTCTAACATTCCCATCTTATATGTCATATCCTCAAAATTTTGTCTCGACAAGCCTTTTATTAAGATGTCTACAGTCTATTGTTTCATAGGAATGTAGGTGATGCATATTAGCCATTCTTTTATCTTCTCTTTGTTGAAATGATGGTCGATTTCCACGTGCCTTGTTCTATTGTGATGGACCGGGTGTGAGCAATACTTATGGTAGCTTTCTTGTCACAACACAGTTTCATAGGACTGTGTGAGGGCATCTTAAACTCCTTTAGCAATAGCTTCAACCAGATCATTTCACAAATCCCTTGAGCCATAGACCTAAACTCGGCCTCAGTGCTGTGTCTAGAAATTATACTAGACTTTTTTACTTTGCTGTGTCACCAAATTTCCCCATACAAAGGTGCAATATCCCAAGGTAGACCTCTTATCTTCTTTTGACCCAACCCAATTAGCATTAGGGAAAGCTTCAATCTTCTTCTCTACTCTCTTCCCAAAAAACAATCCCTTTCTTGGAGTCATTTTCAAGTACCTCAATATTCTATTGCCTATAAATGTTTCTCACATGGTGCATGCATATATTGACTTACCACACTTACAATGAAAGCAAGTTTGGTCCTATATGACACAAATGTTAGATTTTTTATGAAGACTATATGATAAGGAATATGGCAAAGACTTGTATACATTGGAGGATATATTAGAAGATAGTCCCACATTACATAGGATACTATGGATTTAGAGGGTTAAAGGCCTACCATTCATATAATTTCTAGAATGTTAGTGTCTCATTGTAGTGGAAGATTTATATTTCACAGATTATGATGAAATGGTGAGCAGTGTTTGTGCTCACTTAAGGCAAGGAGCTATGATGTAAGTTAGAATCTTTGTATTCTAACGAAGTTTGGGTTCCTGTAGAAGCTAGCCTTTGGTATCTACCCTTATCCATGGGTGTCCCTCCATTTCATCTACACTTGTAGTTTAGCTCCAAGGGTGTTTCTACTAGATTACACCCAAACATTCCCAATTTCCTTCAAGAGGTCAAGGGTGTACTTTCTTTGTGAGACCGAAACTCCTTGTTTGCTCCTAGCAACCTCCATTCCAAGAAATTATTTCATTTTTCCTAGATCCTTGATCTCATTCTTCGACAAAAATTCACTTCAACCTTTCCATCTCACTCATATTGTCTCATGTAAGTATGATATCATCAATGTAGACTATCAAGATTGTGATCTTATCATCTTGAGAATGTTTGAAGAATAAGGTATGATTTGCCTAGGCTTGGGGAAAAAAATTTGTGGTTGTTGATTGCTTTCCCAAATTTGTCAAACAATGCTCATGGTGATTGTTTAAAACCATTGAGAGACTTTCTGAGTCTACATATAATTAGAACTCCCTATCTCCTCAAACCCTAATAGTAGGTCCATCTACAACTCTTCATCGAATTTTCCATTCCAAAAAGCATTCCTTACATCTAATTAGTGTAGTGGCCAATCTAGATTTGTTGCAAGAGATAGGAGAACCCTTATAGTATTGAGTTTTGCAACAGGAGCAAAGGTTTCTTGAAAATCCACTCCATAAATCTGAGTAAATCCCTTCACCACCAATCTAACTTTGTATTGCTCAATTGTGCCATTTGAAATGTATTTAACAGTGAATACCCACTTGCAGCCCACTGTGCTCTTCCTTCTAGGCAAACTCATCAATTCCCAAGTGTCATTCTTCTCTAATGCACTCATTTCCTCTTGAACAACCTTCTTTCACTCCGAAACAACTAGAGTCTCATATATAGAAGGAAGATGATAGTTTTTCATAGGACACAAACTGAGAGATGGGATGAAGTATACATGACCTGACTCCTATCCTAAGAGTAGTGGGCAAATATAAGTTTCTAAGATCATTTTCAATAGATGAAGTTGAGATGGGAATGGAATTGAGATTACTTGAATCATTCTAGCTTGCCACTTCCGATTGAAAGTCCTGACCATGAGGAGACATGAGGTGCCATCCACTTTAAGGGTTGGATCTCCTTGAATAAACATGAAGCCCTAGTTGGTTTAGCTTTTGAAATCTCCCCCATCTTCTAAGTTTTCTTGATTTGTTGATGACATAGTAGGTTTGGCTATGACACAAGGAGAAGAAACAGAAGGGACTAAAGCAGGATTGTGTAATGATAATTCCTAGAAACAATCGTCACATGGTCGTGTCTCCCCTTAAAGAAAGATGATTGGGAAATAGGATTGAGACCCAAAGAAAGTGACATCTTTGGATGCCAAAACTTTTTTTTTGTAACTATACAACATTTCTAACCCTTTTGAGTGGGTGAATAACCAAGAAAGACACATTTAATGGGTTGAGGTTCAAGCTTACTTTGGTTAGGTGAATGATTATAAGCAAATGCTGTAAAACCAAAGATTTTGAGGGTAGAGAGTGAATAAACCTGAAATGAGGATAGGATTTCATGAGGCTCAAAATTGGAGTTTGGTAGTTCAGGAACCTAGATGACATTCTATTCATCAGGTGAGAGGCAGTAAGGACCTCTCCCCATAGGTACTTAGGAACATGCATTGTGAACATTAAAGTCCTTGCAACCTTTAGGAAAAGCCTATTTTTCCTTTTAGAAACCCCATTCTATTGTAGAGTGTCTACACATGAACTCTAGTGAATCATTCCTTGTTTGGCTAGGTACTTTCCTAAAGATAGAATGGAAGTATTCTCTACCATTATCCCTTCTTAGAACATGAATTTGTGCTTGGAACTGATTTTGGACCATGGAATGGAAGTTCGGAAGTTTGGAAGATTTGGCAAGTTTCAATTTTTTTTTTTTTTTTCAAGAGATAAACCCAACATACTCATGTATGGTCATATGTAAATGCTAAAATCTATTTTTTACTAGAGATGCTTGTTACTCTAGAAGGCCCCCAAATCTCACTATGAATTACATAAAATGCTTTGAAGATTTATAAAGTTGAGAAGGAAATATTACACCATTGTGTTTGGCAAGTTGGCATCCTTCATATTGGAACAAGTATGGATTTTTGCCATTCAATTTGTGGGCTGTAATTTGGAGAGAAATGTTCTCTCTTCCCTGCAATATGCTAGTCCCAACCATGGCTGTTTTAGCTGTTAAACCCTAGGACCAAAGGTACAACTCTGATACCATGTAAACAGAGGCTAGAAAATAAATGAAATAGTGCTCTTAATTTATTAGAATGAACAACCAGTACATTTAAAGAGAAAAACCTAACAACCAGATAGGAATTGAGACGTCAGAGAAAGCTTCCTAATCACCTACAACAATTATATTTTAAATTTAAAAACAGAACATAACAAACTTGATCCTAATCAATATTCTCCACACTCACATTATAGAAATGAGTCAATTGCTTAGATGCCAATTCATATTTAAATTTCACTCTTAGTTCTCAAATTTTTACCAGATTTCTCACATTATTATTATTATTTTTTGATCAGAAACGAAGAAAAATGTATTAATAGAACAAAAGATACAAGAGAAGGATGAGATACAAGAAAAGAAAAAGATACAAGAGAAGGATGAGAGGCCTTCCCACAAAAACAGAAACCGATCAAAAGAGAAAACACCCAACTTTAAAAAACTATATACAAAGAAAAACCATAACTATCTCAAACTTTTGAATCACAAACCGCAGTCCAGTTGAGTTGTAAAACACTAAGAGGAACTCCTCTAAAAACAGCAGTACAAGAGGCTCAAAGAGAGGAATAGAAATGAAGTAAATCCCATAACATCTCTTTTGATCTCCCCTTATCCTAAAAAATCCTAGCATTTCTCTCTTGCCACACCATACACAACAAAGTGAGGCAAACGATTTGCTAAAGTGACCAGATTTCTCACATTATAGCAGCAAGTCGGTTCCTTAGATGCCAATTCATATTTAAAATTTTCCTTCTAGTTCTCAATTTTTACCAGATTTATTATAATTCACCTAACTGAAGTATAAAATCTGAACCTCCTGTTACACAATGGTCAACAACAGATGAGTAAAACATAATTTATGAATTCCAAAGTACATTTTATAAAGAGGCTTCCCTAGTTGGAAAAGTAAGGCCCCATACAGTCTTGAAGTAGAGAAAGACAAAGAAGGATTGTGCATAGATGACAGTATTGACTAGCAAAATCCTATGGGCTGATAAATTGTCCACATTCTACAGAAAGAGATAACTGACCAGTATGACCAATGCTGCATGCCTTTCCTTTTCAGTTTCTCCAGATGCTCTATGGTTTTTCAAGTTGCCTTTTTCTTTTAACTTATCCACAACATGCTGTGCTATCCTATCATGGAAAGAGATATGTGAAGAATTATATATATACACATTAAATTAATAATAGACGGGAAATGCAAATGTTGAGGTGGGTCTAAAGCAACCATACTGCAATTGGAAATATAGTTATATTTAGAAATCATTGTATTGCTCATTTTTTACTATTAATCTATTATTGCAATAAAATCTTTCATAGCATAATTGGAATTAGAAAAGTTGAATTGAGAAAAAAAATAAAAATACGAATGTACCATCTATATTCTCTCGTTTGCCAACAAAAATTTCAGTTAAACTTTAATATTCTTTAAATTGCAAAAATAGTCCATATACAAAGGCAAAGCAGAATGGCTGCATATTGTCACAAGCCAGGCTTAGCACCACAAGTAGATTCAAATCAATGTATCATTAGAAACATTTTCTTGAATTTGGCTTTCCTGTTGATGTATTGGGTAAAAACCTAAAGATACAGAAATTAGCAATGCCACTGTAGTCTCTAATGGTACTCCTTTGAGGTTGATCTTGCTAGATTCAAGCAATATTTGTTCTTCCAGAGGAGTGTGGCGGAGGTGCAAGAGAGGAGACCCTCTTGAATAGGTGGCCTCAAGCTAAAATTTGAAAAGGCTACAACAAGATACCTTGGGATTGAAGGAGTAATTAAAGACTGATGGTCGTGTATTTAGAGCTTCCTCCTACATACTGGTATGCAGCTTTGAAGGAGGTATTCAGGCACTCTAACCTTTTAGCTGAAGGAGTTCTGCTACTGTTATTTCTTGGATGTTAAGTAAATGTGATGACCATGAAAGCATAATGTTTGGTTATATCAACTTATTGACCTACCTAGAGTCTTGTAACACTCATACTCTTGGATTCATCACTCAACTAACCAGCTAAAAAACTTTCAAGCCAAGTAGCTACAACTTTTGTCTAGATTGTTCATGAGGAATTTATACATTCTAGAGCAGTAACTTTTTGGTTCAATCTTTTTTCTGCTGTCTTTTGGTTGTTGTACTTGTTTACTTTCTCTACTTTTGTCTTTGTTTTTGTGAAACACAGCTCCTTCTTCTTTAAATGTTCTTTTACAATTCAGAATGTACAAAGAAAAAGACACAATTACAGCGCTTAGGAATGTCACATACCACTCTTCAATTTAATATATTCACATAAATCCCTCACCCTTATTTATGGATCTTAGGTACAGTTTTAAGCGTTTTCAGGAGGTCACTGATATTCTAATTTCAAAATTTGCTGAGTCATCATGAAACAAGTGAGAGTTGCTCAAATGTTATACAACTTATCATGATTATACCAGTCAACATAGGTAAAAAAAGGGTTTAAATTCCAACATCTAAACTCAATCAATAATAATCTCTATAATAAATCCTTTAGCAGCAATGCACTGTTCTACATTTCATGTTTTAGATATGTGTAAATGTAGTTTAAATATTTTATTGAAGGTGGAACATTTCGATCCTATTGTATTCCACTCCACTTGAACATGACCGATCACAATTTATGACTTAGCATTACAAGAAGATATCAAATCCCATGTGATAACTAGAACAGAAAATTTCTCACGTCCTAAGCAGTTTAGAGGAATTTGAAATCCTGCAAACTCTGTGTAAAATTCTTAGGGATTAGAGAATGTGAGAATAATTTCTCATTTTTTTTAATATATTGATATAAAAGAAGTGTACAGTATGTAGGCATCAACCTCTTTACAAACATATAAAATTAGAAAGCTACTCTATCACATCCTATAAATCAGTGCCAAACAAAGAAATATAGAATTGACTCATCTTTTAGCTCCTACAAAAGCAAGGATTAGTCAACCTATCCAACTATTCGTAAATTTAAAAGACAACAAATCCTAACACTTCTAAAGCTAGTTCAAAGAAATCCACAAGCCCCATCTTGCATGGGATACTTTTGAATATAGAACCATTAACACCTTTGGTGAATATGCCTACAACTTACCCCCAAAAGGTACAAATGACATGTAAATCTAACTAATGCCAATCTTTTCACTATGAAGGGTCTATCTATCTCCTTGTGCTTGGATTAGTCAAGATGTACCAGATTATGAGCTATAACGATATCTACATTATTGTCACAATACAATCTCAAATGCTGTGCTACATTGACATGTAATTCTTTGAGTAGAATTTTTAACCATAGGAGTTCAACATATACCTTGAGCTAGAGCCCGAAACTCAACTTCCACACTTGACCTAGCCACCATGAATTGCTTTTTACTCCTCTATGGAACCAAATTGCCTCCAACAAAGGTGCAATGCCTAGTTGATCGTCAATTTGTCAGTGAATCTACTTCAAATGACCAATATTGGAAAAAATTAAACCATAGCGAAGCGCAAACTTTAAATATTTCAATATTCTCCATAGGGCTTCCATGAGCCATTCTTGTGGTTCTAGGTATGAAATAGATAAACTACCTTCCCCACTAGGTTCTAATATCTTCCTTTATGAACTGGTTCTCTTTTTTCTTGTTCTAGCCTATGATTTTGGCCTATGGGAGTGCCAACTAGCTTAAAACCAAGCATCACAATTTCGTTAACATGTCCAAGACATATTTTCTTTGACAAACATAAATTCCCTTGGCTGATCTTACAACTTTGATTCCATAGAAATACCTTATCTACACTAGGTCTTTGATTTCAACCTCTTTCACCAATTGATCCCTTTTATCATTGTCATCATCAATAACTATTAGGTCATCCACATAGACCCTATATGTTGTGATTTTTTTTTTTGTTGCCATGCATGCTTGATGAAGAGAGAGTGACCCCCTTCGTTTTGAATGTACTCGAACCCACATAGAGACATAGCAAACCTCTCAAACCAAGCTCTTGGAGTTTAATTCAACCTATACAAAGACTACTTTAGCCTGCAAACTTTTCCCTTGATGTCATTGGTGCTAAAGTCTGATAGCAAGTCCGTTCAGACTTCCTCTTCCAAGTTCTTATGTAAAAAGGTATTCTTGATGTCAAATTGTTGCAGTGGCAAGGTTAGATTCATTGCCAATGTTAAGAGGACTCTTACGGTATTCATCTAAGAAATAGGAGCAAACATTTTAATGACCAGATTTGGTTGACCTATTATCCTATTTAATTGGAGATATTTAGTTTAATTTGGTAAATATATGACCTCTGGGATCTGACTGTAATTTTTGTTTACTTAATTTAGCCATGTAAATCCCTAATTTTAAGGGATATTCTCATAGTTGTTATAGCTGTTACAGCTATAATGATTTTAAGGGATCTTCTCACAGCTGTTATAGCTGTGTATTCTGTATAATCTCTTGTACTTTTTACGTAAGGCATTAATGAAATTTCAAAGTTTTCCTCTCTAAATTCTTGATGGTATCAAAGCCAAAACCAAAATTGACCATATTCGAATGGTAAAATATGGTATGGCTACTGAAAAAGATGGGTTAGCCTCGAAGGTATCATCCAGATAAGAAAATATTGTTCCTTCTCCTCAAATCAGCAGCTTAGATGCAACAACCTAATTGATTACTAGACACAAGTTGAACGGCCAGAATTACATGGAGTGGTTGCAATCTGTCTTAATGTTCGTATGTGGGAAAGGCAAGGATGATTATCTTGCTGGTTTGGCCACTGCTCCATCCACAACTTGATCTTTTTAATGATTCTAAGATTGGTTGTTCCGAATGTAGCCTCAAATATAAAAAGGTTGAGGAAAAAGAGAGGATTTTAAAATATTTGTTGGGATTAAATAAAAACCTAGATGAAGTGAGAGGGTACTTGCCATAAAACCACTTCCATCTATTCGGGAGGTTTTTTCTGAGGTGAAAAGAGAGGAGAGTAGGAAGAAGGTCATTTTAGGAGCACAAACAACTCCATATGAAGGGTCCCTTGCTGTCTGCAACTCTAATGTCCCAGGACCTAATAACTGCACCAAAATAGGAGGGAGACCATGATGTGAACACTGCCATAAACCTGGACATACCAAGCAAGCTTGCTGGGCGGGTTCTTCACGGCAAGCCTCCAGATTGGAAACCCCATGAAAGTTGCGGTTATGCAACTACTAGAGATGGACAACCAACCCCAGAAACTACTCTTTTCAGCAAGGAGCAACTTCCACTTTTCCAGAAAATGTTTGCTCAACAGCAAACACAACCAGTCCAGTCGTGTCCTCCTAGTCCAAACAAGTCCAGCCCTACTTTGGGTGCTACAGTTGTTACCCAAACAAGTAATAATCCCACTTCTTCAGGCATTTAGTTAAAGAAAAATAATACTTGGATAGTTGACTCTAGTACTTTTGACCACATGACTGGTAATGCCACATTACTTCATGATTTTACCCCTTGTCATGAAGACTTCATGGTGAGAATTGCTGATGGATCTCTATTTAAAGCGGTTGGAATTGGATCTATTGTGATTTCTCAAAAATTGATTCTGAAATCTGTGTTATTGGTTCCTAAGTTAACTTGCAACTTGATATCTGTGAGCAAACTCACAAGAGATTTGAAGTGTGTTGCTAATTTTTCACCTGCATGTTGCTCATTTCAGGACTTGGCATCGGGGAGAATGATTGGCAATGCTGAGGAGTGTGAGGGGCTCTATCTCCTACAAATGGTTGACAATCCTGAAAAACAAACTCAAATTGTAAGGGGTGTGTTGTTTCCTATCTTTTCTATGTCCAATAATGAAAGTGCCATTATGTTGTGGCACTATAGGCAAGGGCATCCTAATTTCTTGTACGTGAAAAGACTTTTTCCAACCTTATTCAACAAAACTAATGCCAAATTGCTCCAATGTGAGGTGTGTCAATTATCAAAGCATGTTAGGAATAATTACCCTATCAAACGTTATAAACCATCACAACCTTTTTCAATCATTCACAATGATATTTGGGGACCATCTGGGGTTAATAACATTTCTGGTAGTAGATGGTTTGTTTCATTCATTGATGATCATACAACGGTAACTTGGATATTCCTTATGAAAGAAAAGTTTGAAGTCCTTCCCTCAAAATACAGAATTTGATCACAGTAAGAATACACCCCTCTATAGAAAACTATATACAAAGATAATCCCTAAATATCTCAAACTTTTGAATCACAAACTGCAGTTTAGTTGAGTTGTACCCCTAAAAGCAACAGTACAAGAGACCCATAGAGAGGAATGTAAATGAAGAAAATCCCATAACATTCCTTCCGATCTCCTCTTATCCTAAAAAATCCTAATGTTTCTCTCTTGCCACACAATCCACAACAAAGTGAGGCAATCGATTTGCCAAAGTTTCTTGCCTCTAATTGAATTCCCCAAACCTCTAAATGCAATAATCATCATGTTCTCAATACTCCTTGGGGGAACCCAATCCAACCCTACTAGATTGAAGAATTTGTGCCAAAGCCCAATAGTTAAAGGGCAATGTAGAAAAACGTGGTCAATTGATTCTCCATTTCCTTTGCATAGAATGCACCATTGAGGACAAAGGGATTTGTAGGATCTTCTCAATTGCAGCTTGTCATTGGTGTTTACCTTCCCATGTACTACTAACCAAGCAAGGGCCTTAACCTTTGAAGGGGCTTTTGATCTCTTCAAAAACTTGGCCGGAAAGAACAAGATAGGATTTGAGAAATTTGACAAGGCTAAGAAAAAAGATTTAACAGTAAACAAGTCTGATGAGGATAAAAACCAAGCTCTTAAATATGCCACAGAAGGAGAAAAATACACTGAACTAAGGGAGGACATGAGTCTCTGAAGGAGTTCAATTTCTATATCAGTGAGATTACGATGAAAATTAAAATTCTAAGAGAGTGGATAGGAATTGCCAAGGACAAATGAGACGGTGAGGTTTTTCACAGAAATAACTCTATAAAGACCAAGGAATTGAGAGCATAAAGGTTGGTTATCCCACCATAGATCTTCACAAAAACGGATTCTCTCCCCATTCCCCACAACTAGACAGATATATGGGGACAAATCCTAGAAAAATTGTGTAATAGCCTTCCAAGGATATCTGTGTGACCATCTAACCACCATGTTGGTGTCCCATTCATTAGAGCTCTCATCTCCTTACTCTATGGATTTTCTCTAATTCTCATCCCTAAGTGCCTCTTGGATTGTTTCTGGGATTTCAATGAGATTTATTTGTGTGAGGAATGCTCAGTGTGATGGTGATAATTTATCAAATGAAATAAAATTAGAGATGAGTGTTAGGATAGAGTCCTTAAAAGCATGACATGATGTAATAGATTAGGAATTCATTATTCATGTAATGATATTCCGGTTTTACTTTTGCCTATCCTTATTCCATACATTATACTTTATGAGCATTTTGGTCTAACATCTCTTAACATTGTACATGACTTTAGTATATTAAAAGTTGCATAAAAGATCCAAGTTATGGGTTCCTTGTGAGTAGATGATTTGTTCATAACTGATTTATGGAATTGGAAAATTCATTTGAGGTTATAGTGCACCACCTCTTAATTGGAGGGATAACTGATCTTGACCATTAGGATAGGGTTCCCATGATGAGTGTACTAGTATGTATGGTTACACATTAAACAAAACTTACGATGAGTCATGACATAAAGTTATTAAGTAGTCATGATTTTACCAAACTACTATACTGTATAGTTTCTCAACCTTGAGAAAATATTAAGCTTATGCAGAAGTTAGCAGTATCTTTGACTTATGAGTAAGATTCTAAAGTAATCGTATATTCCCTATGGATTAGATCACTGTTGATGGAAACCAGTAGTAATAGGTATTCTCAATAGAGGCACCATGATATCTCATGGATTTTGAGACTATGTGTCCCCTTGGGTGATCCTAAGGATGTGTGATCATGAAATCTGTGGGCCAATAATAATTACTTTAGTGGAATTTGACATATGCTCATGGTGAGTTAGAGTATGTAATTTGATCACATAATAGGAGGATTTCTAACTCAAGAATGGTTGAGGTAGTCTTGAAAGGCTGATAGTTTTCACCTTATTAGACTATAGACGATTAGTTCATGGGGAGGCTATATATATTGAATATTGGTCACAGACTCAAACATTTGGTGTCTCGTTGTAATATACATAGGGTACTGGAGTGCAGTTGACTCTCTATAGTGAGATGTTGAGTCAACTTCAAAATTAGATTTTGAGGGAGCAAATGCCATTCTATAGGTCTCAATGGCTCCCCTCGAGCTCATATTTGTTGATGACACGATTTATAAGGGTTGTATGACTTTTTAGTTCACTTGTGTGCATCAGAGCATTCTGGTAATTATACAAAGTTGCATAGGCATAAGTGAGCGATATCTCTGGATTGATCTAATTGATTAATTGGAGCCCTATTGAGTTAATAAATCAATTGACAACCTTTTTAGACTAGATTAAGTGACCCAAGCCCATGGTGGGCTCAAGTCACTTAAGCCCCGTAAGAAGCCTACAAATACCTCTCTTTAAGGGTTAGGGCTTCAATCTTACTACCTCTCCTTTCTCTTGAAAGAAAGAAAACCCTAGCATCCAACCCTGAGATCTCCACCATCTCAGTGCCTAAACTTAAGGAGGAGTCATTAGGTGGAAGATATCTGGTTTTCAGAGATCATATTCAGATTTGGAGCTTTCTACATTGACAAGAATTGATTTGGAAACATCTAGATCGCAAGTATGACAATAATCTCTAGATCATTGGTATCTATTTTTGGTTTTAATACCATGTTTCTGTTGTGCTTAGATCAAGAAAAGCCTAGGATAGGATTTCATGCACTCTAACGATCCAAGGCTTGGTCTAGGATTTCCCAACAATGGGATGTTAGGTACACTGTTTAGTTCCTTTCCTAAAGGTGATAGGTCAGTGTAAATCTTCAATAACCGGAGATGATGTATATGATAACAATAAAGGTAAGATTGAAGTTTAGTCATTGTCATAGGATCGATTCTTTTGGACTTGCATAGGTTTAGGAATGGGTAGCTTTCATCTTAAGTAAACCTGTAGTGATGGGGTGAATGAAGGACTAATTTTCTTTTGAATTGCACCATTGGACTTTGACATAGGAGCTACAAGTGGGTCAGAGTTAATTGGTTGAGACTTGGTGGTGTCAAAAATGCTGGTAGGAGAAGTAATAGGTAGGTTAAGGAATGAGAGATCTTCCTTATCTTCCATCAAGGTCTCCCCTTGAAGATAAGAACGAAGGAAAATAGGACTCTTGTTCCATAAATGTAACATCCATAGAGGTGAAAAATTTTCTTTTGGCTGGGTAATAGCATCTGTCAAGTCTAACTACCATATATTCATAAGAACCGATATTTTCATCCTTGGTTTGAAAACATCTTAGATACAATGTCCTTAATGCCATAAATTAGGATGACCAAGTCTCTCATGAAGCAATCAAGACCTTATTTGGCAACTGTTTTTTTAAAACAATTTTTGGTTGTCTAGAACAAAAAAAATAGGAAAATACATTTGATAATTAGAAAACAAAGTTTTTTCAAAGAACATCATTGAGTTGTTTTCACTTGTTTTTTGAGGGTTTTATTAAAAAAATAATTATAAATATATGGAGAATGATTAAAAATAAAGCACCACAATAAAAGTTATTTTTAAAATATATTTGAAATCATAGAAAACAGGTTAAGAACATTTTAAGTTCCTAAACAGAATTTTGTTCTATAAACATCAAAGAATAATTTTCATAACTTGTTCTCAAAAGCTATTTTTCAAAATTGTTTTCAAAAACACTTCCCAAATAGAGCCCAAATTTCTACCTCTTGATCCTTGCAACTCCCTGTGTCATAAACTTGCATAGAACTCTTCACCTTAGGTTCTAGGTGGTAAAGTCTCTTTCTCCCTTTAGCGTTGCCAATGAAACTAGTAAAGCATATTAAGGAGTTTCCATGGAGACTGCCTTAGAGGAAAAACCAGCTTTTAAACAAAGAACACTCAAAACTAAAATAGGGATAACCAAACAACCAATAAGAAAGATCTAAGGCTTAGCAATGAAGGTCAATGAGAACTTAGAATATAAGAGTGAAAAAATTTCAAGCTCTAATACCATGTTGAAGAGAACAAAAAATTGGAATAATGCTTAATGATTAATCTCAGGGATTACATGAGTATTACACACACTTAATTAAACCAGAAAAGAAAGAAAAAATAACTAAATAATTAGGTAATATATTAATCTTGTAGGTGACAATATAAAATTTAAAAGGACTCCACAAGTAGAACTGAAAAAATTATGTTTGACAACAGCTTAAGCAAAATATGGGTTGTTCATGAAATTTCAACAGACTAGTATTCTCATTCTTAGAACAGTTTTTCTGAAAGAGGAGCAGCAGAGCATTCTATTCTTCCCTTTAACAGTGTAATCTGGAGTTTATATTAAGCATTCCCTTTCTATGCCCTCATCAATAAAGCTTTCTGTTAATAGTCAAACGCAAATTCCCCTAGCAATTAAAGCAACTGTAAAATGCATACATGTAACAATGGATTCTCAAATCCTAAAAGTTTAAACTTTTAGGAAAATCAATCATTCAACATGGTATCAAAGCCTTGTTTGGTGAGAGGTCAAATGTTCGAACCTTACCACTGTATGTTTATTTATCCAATTTATTAAGTCCATGTGTAAGCTCAAAAATGGAGGCTACATGTGAGGGAGGATGTTGGAGAGCATAATATTCATTTTGAGCCCAAATCCTACAACCTTTAAGCTTTTAGGAAAATTGGTTGCTCAACATTAGACAAGAAAAAGGGCAAAAGAAAAATGTTGAAAAGATAAATAAATAAAGAGGAATTAGATTACATGCTGAAACAAAAAGAAATATTTCAATTATTTATCTATTTTGGATTTTGATTCAAAAATCAACAAATGTGATCAAATAACACGAACCTGATTGAATTGCCTAAAAGATCTTTTGCTTTATCAAGCTCAGAAATTGCTTCATAAGCATCCTTCTTCTTTAGTTGGCCAGAACTGAGCAATGTCACCCTGGCCATGTGAAGCAAGTTGGCACTGATCTGTTAAAGGAGAGAAAGAATGGCTTTATATGTATATATACAAAAGTATTATGTAATTATTATACATATATACATATAAATACACACACACACACACACACACACACACACACATATGTATAGATAGTGAAACATAATTACCAAAGTTCACAATTTTATGTAAATATTGGAACTTTTTCCAGTACAAGAACAAAATTGATTGAAATACAGAAATTATAAAACTTAATACCATTAAGGCTGAAGCAAAATGTTGAAACATACAAAACAAATGCAGCTTCTTCAACAAGTTGAAATAGTTAATGCAAAACTAACCCATATGACAAACTATTGAGACTAATGAAAGACAGAGGGGCATTCTGATAAAATAAAAAAAATATAGTGTGGCATTATGGTAGCCCATCTTAATATCAGTAGGGTTATCAAGGGTCCAGATTCAAAGTGACATGCAAGAAAATATTGACCAAATTGGCAGGATCAGGCAGATATCAGCAAGATTTAAGAGTATAAAAGCCGGAGGAGTTTCCCCCCTTTTTTTTCTTGGCCCTCACAAAGAAGTGAAATCATGAGAGAGACCTCACCTATCTTGGAGAGATTATTGTCCCCAATTTCTGAAAGGTCCATTTAACTTGAGCAGGAACTTAACTCATAAAAATTGCTCACAAGAAACAAAATGCTCTCTTAAGTCCTAATAGAGCTGCAAGCTTCTAAAACTATGTTGCAGCTCTTTTAGTGAAACTCACTAGATGAAAAGGGGGAAACTACCAAAATAATGATCTTTGAGGCATCAGAGGCCTGAAACAAATCCAACATATACATGTTTATGAGTGTCAAGTGTGCATCTTGTAAGTTACAAAGTGTGCATTTCCATATAAGTTTAGGTAGATATTTTCTATTTGTTCATGAGCATAATGAGATTATGAAAATGTTTATCAGGCTAAGCTGCTAGCATGACAGAGCAGAGAATAATGATATATTCGCCCCATTCACACTAAAGTATGAACATTGAATTGCCAAAGTCTCAAGATGATGTGCCAAATGGTTCAAAAGATTAAGAGATAACCTCTCATAATCATTTTTCATACAGAACATAGACTGAGAA
This sequence comes from Vitis cinerea var. helleri x Vitis riparia, assembly GCA_946000715.1. NCBI lineage: Eukaryota > Viridiplantae > Streptophyta > Magnoliopsida > Vitales > Vitaceae > Vitis > Vitis cinerea var. helleri x Vitis riparia. Next base: position 13,450,563 of record OX254005.1, on the reverse strand, counting down.
AAAAATTAGGAGTAATTCACAGTTTCTTTTAACTTATGCTTACTTAGCCGTGGTCACTTAAGTCACAGACTAACACACAAAATAAAAACAAAGGATAGAAGTAACACAAGATGAGAAAATAAACTCATGCATTTTGGGACTTATCATGTGAAAACAAAAAACCTGAATATGGTCTTCTGGAAGTAAGGATTTTCGGACATCAAGACACCTGCAATGAAAAATAGATTCATATATTTCTTGTGGAATCATGTATAAGCACAGTTACTCGTTAGTTAATTAACTATTCACCTTTGGAGAAGCTCTTGTGCTTCCCTTAATCTCCCAACTGACTGCAGAGTCAAGGCCAGATCTTCAGCTGCAATTACAGTGTCCAAAGAATTCCATCCCTGTGTTGCAACATATGTACTAAGGTAATTATTGTAGTAATAGAGCACTGATACAGTAGTAATAACACCTTGTGACTCTATAAACAGATAATTCCAACTGTCACCATGAGTACCATTGTATGAATGCCATGATACATTAAATAATAAACTAATATTGACAGAATTTGGAACTATCATAACATGATATGAAAATTTGGTTCCAACCTGGAATTCAACTTGTATGCTCATTAGTTAAGGTTTGCATATTGTTCATTGATGTCTTTCTTCCTCTTCATCATGGGTCATGGGTTGTGGTTATTAAAAAGCTTTTTCTTTTGAAGACAAGCTCTGATTTTTCAGAAATCTTTTAGGTTTAGATCTTGTCTATTGTTGATTTGCTGTGATTTGAAAATGAAAAAAAGGATTTCCTTTGGTAACTCGGATATTTCAACTGATTCAACTCGGAATCTTGATTGAGTCAACCAAGTTTAAATGATTCCTGATTGAGTTTGACTTTGAGATGGTATCGGGTATCAGACTCAGTGCGGAAAGGGCCGAGGCAGATACGACTCAACTGAGTTGTACTGGAATTGGCCGATACTTTGAACCATAAGAGAGAGAGAAGGGGGTAGAGCACCCTAAGTATTCATGAAGTACACACAAAAAAGAAAACAAAGAATACCAACAGGTATCAACAAAAAACTATCTCAAAACAAAACTATCCACCACTAAGACTATCTATTTCTAACCAAACTTTAGTTTAACCAAAGAGGGAATTAATGAAACTCTCCTTTAACCTCTGATCTGCAAGTTTTTATCCATTAAAGATTCTACAGTTTTCCTCTTCATCATGGGTCATGGGTCGTGGTTATTAAAAAGCTTTTTCTTTTGAAGACAAGCTCTGATTTTTCAGAAATCTTTTAGGTTTAGATCTTGTCTATTGTTGATTTGCTGTGATTTGAAAATGAAAAAAAGGATTTCCTTTGGTAACTCGGATATTTCAACTGATTCAACTCGGAATCTTGATTGAGTCAACCAAGTTTAAATGATTCCTGATTGAGTTTGACTTTGAGATGGTATCGGGTATCAGACTCAGTGCGGAAAGGGCCGAGGCAGATACGACTCAACTGAGTTGTACTGGAATTGGCCGATACTTTGAACCATAAGAGAGAGAGAAGGGGGTAGAGCACCCTAAGTTTTCATGAAGTACACACAAAAAAGAAAACAAAGAATACCAACAGGTATCAACAAAAAACTATCTCAAAACAAAACTATCCACCACTAAGACTATCTATTTCTAACCAAACTTTAGTTCAACCAAAGAGGGAATTAATGAAACTCTCCTTTAACCTCTGATCTGCAAGTTTTTATCCATTAAAGATTCTACAGTTTTGCTCTTCCCAAATACACCAAAACAAGCAAGGGGGAGGGGGGCAGCAAAAAGGGACATAAAATAGATTGGTAAGCTTGAGAAAGTACTCTTTAAAAGAAGTAATCTTCCTCCATTTGACAAATACTGCTTCTTCCAAGAAGCCAATCTTCTATTGATCCTTTCCTCCATAACATTCCACACAATATAAGATTAATAAGGCACTCCTATGGGTAAATTAAGATAAGAAGTGGAAAACCTCCAAACCTTACACCCAAGCAAAGATGCTAGTCTACCCTCATCTTCCACTTCCCTAACTAGAATGAATTCACTTTTTTGCAAATTTATTACGATCACCTCCGATATTTTAGTTCATCCAAATTGGTCATATGAAAAAGAAGAGTATCATCTACAAACAAGGGATGGGATACTTGGAAGCCTTCTCCTTTTTTGCCTCCAACCTTGAAACCATGAATGAACTCTCCTTGTGTAGCCCTTGAAATAATACAACTTAGAACTTCCATGACAATCACAAAAAGAAAGGGTGAGAGGGAATTACCTTGCTTCAAGTCGTTAGATGTCTGAAAGAACTCTGAAGGGGAACCATTGATTAATATTGGCATCCTTAGAGTAGAAATGCAAAAATGAGTCCACTTTCTCATTAGAACTTTCTCCATTTTAGACCAAACTCCATCTTTTCTATCACAAATAGGAGAAAGTTCAATCAATAGGGCCATAAGCCTTTTCTAAATCCAACTTACAAATTAAACCAGCCCTAGAGCTTCTCTTCCGTGAGTCAATCGCAATCAAAGTTGCATCAAGAATTTGTCTACCCCCCACAAAGGCTTTCTAGAATTTTGACACCACCTTCCCAACTATCCTCTTTAGCCTATTCACTAGCACTTTTGCTATTCCTTTCGAAATTTTAATGCTTCTAGTCTACATCATTATTTATCATTAAACATCTACTTATTTTAATAAATCCAACATCTTGATTAATACCTCACTCAATAGTTTTTTGCACAAATATTTCATATCTGTCATTTAAGATTAATGGATTAAATTAAATAATATCCCCTTGGTGTGTTCACACCTTTAATTTAATCTCACATTGTTCTCTTGCCATGTGATGGGTATATCAGCCTACGACAAAGTCAATTTAACATATTTGCACATGAGAAGCATATTTTTTACTTTCAAGTGTTCAAACCTTCTTCCATATTTAACATCATTAGCATTATATTTCGAAACATTCAAAATATTGACAGAAAATACAAGTAATTAAAATAAATATGGTCTCTTTGGGCAAAAAAAAAGTGAACAATAAGTCATTTAGCATCTAAGGTTACATGAAAACAGCTAGGTTAAAAGAGATGTAAAGCTAGATCTATGGAATGATGAGTAACACAATTGTCTTTAGGATGGCTGAAACAAGATATGAAGTCAATAAGGTAAAAATAATAGTGAAAATTTGAACAATCATCATGCATTTCTTTGATTGATCCATGCCCCATGAAGAGTGAAACAATATTGGCATTACTAGTTTGACTTGGTCGATTTTGATTAAGAAATTCATTTAACCCTACCTACAGCAATAATAATTATATTATGACCCTCATTAATACATGCTGCTAATGCACATTTATTTCATACCAAGTTAACTTCCTTAGACATGACAATGTCAGGCCACCTTTGAGAGGAGCCTAGCTGTCTTTTCAGGAGAGGTTCCTCTGGTACATTCTTTTGTGATCTATCTTTTTGTACCAATCTCCTTGTATAGCAGAGGGTTTTTGTGGTTTAAATCAGGTTTGTATATTTCTGAGAAGGATTCCTCATCCCTCTCATGAAATCTTTATGTGATATTAATACAATTCTTGTTTCCAATCCAAAAAAAAAAAAAAGAAAAAATGTTACATGACCAAAGTTCATAATTGATCCCCATTAGACTGTATAAGGGAGCAGCAGAAGCACAAAGTTCATGCCATTCACGTGTATCAAGTTAGTTTACCCCAGTTGTCATGTTTTCATAGGGCATCAGAAAATGGTGTAGTTGAACAAAAGGAGCAACAACACTAAGAGGAGCTCCACCTACAAATGTTACCACTCTTTCAAGTTTCTATAGCATGTGGGTGCCCATTCTGCCCTTTGAGCTAGCTGTTCAACAGAGAGAGGAAACAATATAGCCTCTATGATAAACTGGTAAATAGACTCAAAATTTATACCTAAAGAAGGATTAATATGCACATGATAAAATATTGATCCATAAGGTTGTGGTCCCATACAAGAGGGATGATTCCAATACATTTGACAAGTAAAATCTAAGTGTGCAGCAGAATTTATGCAAAAAAAGAGAAAAAAAAATGCAGTCATAAAATTCAAATATCACGTATGTTAAATAAGGGTTAAACAGGCAAATCTCCATGTTTTCTGGAAAAGGAAAAGGGAAAGAAAGAAAAGGAGAACTAGACCTTTGAAAATTCCATGACGTGTAGAATCTTTCTGTGTGCATTCTCAGCCTCTGCAGGTTGATTTGACTTTAAATATATCTAGAGGGAGCAGCAACATAAGTAATTTAAAATTAATTACACATGATACAAACCTGAAGCAGGGCATTCTAACAAGGAAAATAAAATTCCTATAACATTGATTATGAAAAACAATAAAAATAAAATTCCTATACATTTCCTGTGGGTTCCTTATTCACAATCATAATTGGAAATAGGCAAATAATTTGCTTGATCCTTGCCACTTTAGCAATATGACCTAAACTTGGTCATAGGGGTGGGATGGACTCACAAGTAGTATTGTTAGCATTTGTATATTGAACGAAGTCTCTTGCTAGATGCTTTAGTAACTGATTTTCATAAGAGCTAAAGCATGATTAGCATGGTAAACAGCAAGTAACTCTTAATCCTAAAAAGATTGGCTTGTCCAAGACTCTTACATTGCATACTTTAATTTGCTCATGTGCATGATCTAAAATGTGCAATCAAAGTATGTTGCATGCATAGTGTACGGAGTTTGTAAGTTTGTCAATTTAAGTACGGAATCCATATAGCAAATATGCTTTCAACTGGTTGTATTTTATTACAGAAAATCTGAGCTTAGTGTTCTCATCCAAAATGAAGTTTGTGAAATTTGTATCTGTATAGTAAAAAGAGCATTTTTCATCTTTTAAATGTAAACAAATCATAGAGAACAAAAAGAGCACAGATGGGTGATCAAGATAGATAATCTTCTTAAGTTAATCCTATTATATCCTTATATTGAAAATTATCATGGAGTAGTATGCTTGAAGACATCTGGTAGTCGTTTGGGTCATAGTTTTAAAAGGTGCAAGGCACACTTGAGGAACAAAAGTCTCCTAAGACTTAGGTGTACACTTGAGCAAAGTAAAATGTAACATAAGATGCATATCAATTTTATAAAGCATGATGCAAAATTCAATTTAAGTAACAAAAAAATTTTAAGATCCCAAGGATTTAAAAGAAGAATTCAACAAAAGAAGTAATAAAATTACATGAATTTCAATATACAGTTAGAAATATCAAGAATAAAAGTGTTAATTAAAGAAAAGTAAAGTAGATGAGGTGTGCCTCTCCATCAAGGCACATGATTGGCAAGTGAGGTGCTATAAACTAGGGAGTGGTCGACCTTGGGCCTAGGTGTGCTTTAAGTGCACCTTCAACAACTATGGCTTATGTTGGCTTCAAATTTCCTTTATCTTGGAGAGCAACCACGATTTTGTAGTAGTGATATCCTCATCAAGTCCAGGTACATGAATGATGGAAGTTGAGTTATCATCTAGAGAGTAATATGGAGGCATGATATATCGTCTTGCCTAACCTGCAGTAGTGGAAAAGATTGTTGAATGATTGACAATGGAAACCTAGAGCCAAACTGAGACAAGTTTTCTTCCAACCAGAAGAAGAAATTGTTTTAAAATAGAGTTGCTGAAGCAATTAGCAGCCATAGGTATCGCAAAAGAAAAAAGAAAGCCCAGATTAGGGCTTTGCCTCTGCAACTTGTTGGTGCTTTGTGGAGGAAGAAGAATAGAAGAAGAAGAAGAAGAAGAAGAAGAAGAAGAAAAGGAGAAGGAAGAAGAAAAAGCACACCTTTTTAGGGCTTCACGCCTTGCCAAAGGTGAGCACCTTGTGTGCCTAAGCAGCGCCTGCTTCAACGGGCAGCACTTGGGAGTCAGGAAAGGCGTCAGAGCTTCACATTGCACTGCCTTGTGCCTAGGCACACCTAAAACGTGCCTTTCACAACTATGAGCTAAATGTACAGGATCAATTACTAATAGGAGGTCAACATCTAGCTACTGTACTTTCTTGGGAGGGAATTTGGTAATTAGAGTAACAAATGGTATGTGGTTGGTAGGTCAAGTGTTGAAATAGAATTTCAAGTCATGGTGCATGGGCTATGTGAGCTTCTCTGGATAAAAATTATTATTAGTAATCTTAGAGTAAATTAGAAGGTCCTATGAAGCTCTACTATGGCAACAAGTTGGCTACCAATATAACCCACAATCCACACTACAAGTATAGCCCACAATCCAGTTCAACAGGACTGAACTACGCACTTAGAAGTTGATCCTCATTTCATTGAGGAGAAACTGGATAGTGGATAAATATACACCTCTTATATATCCTTAGAAAGACAATTGACTGACATAATGCCCAAGGGAATTGCAACTCAACCATTCTAATCTATCATAAACAAGCTAAGAATAAAAAATATTTATTCACCACCTTCATGGGGAGTGTTGGATAGTTAGTGCAGTAATAGTGGATTATACAGCCTATAGAAGCTAGGATTCAATTTAAATTTGTTTCTTTTTCTATATAGCTAAATTGATTAATTTCCAAATTTATTTACTAGGAAGATGATACTTGAGGTTTATGCAAATGCTGAATGGGCAAGATCAGTTACTGATAGGAGGTCAACATCTAGTTATTGTACTTTCTTGGGAGGTAATTTGGTGATTAGAGGTGTAACAAACAGTATGCGGTTGCTAGGTTGAGTTTTGAAATAGAATTTCGAGCCATAGTGTATGGGCTATGTGAGCTTCTTTGGATAAACATTATTATCAGTAATCTTAAGAGTCATGGTGCATGGGCTATAAGTGTTTTAGAAGGTTAAAGGTGGTTTTGAGGTATTTTTCCCAAGTGAAGCAAAGCGTAGGCCTTAAGGAGAAACAAGGCGTAAGCCTCAAATTAAAGAAATAAATAAATAATGAAAAAGAAGAGAAAAAATCTCAAAAAATAAAAATAAAAATAAAAAAATCACATGAAAATTGAACAATAAGAAAACCATACAATTCATAATAATCAAATTAATTGTTTGTCATCATCAATAGTTTTTAATTTAGTTCCTCTTTCTTTCTTTTATAATCCAACCCTCTCTCATGGCTTTATCAAATTTTCCTTAACACTAGCATCATTATCACAAGTAAGGATAATCCATGGAATCATAATCATATCCAATTGTTGTATTATCCTCTACACCAATGTTAATGTACAAGCATTCTTCTTCATCATCCATCAGTTATAGTGGTCTTTCTTCTTCCTAATCCCCTTATTCCCTCTCCATTTAAAGCATTAAAACTAAGCCCTTACTTTATAAAACATTTAATCCTAGTCTTTTTTTTCCTTTTAAGACAAAATTAGACATATATTAACAACACTTGAGAAAAAAGAGTGCACTAGAGTCTACACGATGTATACAATAGGTACTAGTAGGCAGGTAAAACAAAGGCAAAAACAAAGAAACAAGCTCCTTCTTACTTAGAGCTTAGTCAATCAACAAATCTTATCATGATCATTGAATGATAATCTATGTACACATTAAGCCTAGTCTTTAACTCAAGAAAAACCATATAAATGTATACTAAAAGCTAGCAAAAGCACTATTCATTAAATATGTTGAATATTTGAGGCTTAAGCCTCATTAGCTTCGAGGCTATAGCCTTAAGGTTATAAGCCTCAACTAGGTGAGGCTGAACCTCGATTAACAATAGCCTTTTAAAACACTGTGTAAATGTATACATATTTTGACCCTTCCAAGGTTGAGAATTAGATGGGGCATCCCAATTTTTGGAGCTTATGTTGGTGAAAGTGCAAGATGAAGGGGATGATTTCTTAATCAGGAAGGGCGAAAGGAAGGGAGTCTTTAGTGTAAAGTCATTCTATAGTTCTTTGTGTAATGATTCTAAAGATCTTGTTTTTTCACTTAGGAAGCGGCTTGAGGGAAAATCTCTAGACTTCTTAATGCAAAAAGGGGTGGACGATGGCTAATAGATGTAGCGTTTGCAAAGAGACTAAGAGTTTGTTGATCACATTTTGATTCACTGTGCAGAGACAAAGGTGTTAAGGACGTTCTTTTCATCATTTTTTTTTTTTGTCAAAATTGGGTGTTTTCAGCTATAGTGAGGAATTTGCTTCTTGAGCGGTAGTTCAAGGGATTGGATGATTCGTGGTGCTTGGAAGATGGCACCCCTTTCCTTGTTTGGTGCATTTGGAAAGAGCGAAATCACAGAATCTTAAATGGAGAAGAACTTGCAGATCAAAGGTTAAAGAGAGTTTCATTATTTCCCTCTTTGATTGGTCCAAAGCTTCATTAGATATGGGAAATTTCTCATTGTTGGCCTTCATAGATAGCCTTGGCTGCGGATAGTTTGGTTTTGAGGCTGATTTTTTGTAGATACCTATTGGTATTCTTTATTTTGCTTTGTTTTTGTTTTTTTTTTTTTTTTTTTTGTGTGTGTGTACTTCCTGTATGCTTAGGTGCACCCCCTTTTATTTTATTCTAAGCATGTTTAAAATGACTGAAACTTCAAGAAGCTCAAAGTGAATGAGGGAATACCTGAGCAAGATATCTTAGTCTCCGAATGTATATAGTTGATTCCCCAAGACCACCATCCTGCATGGTCAACCAATATTTGGTGGTAAGAAAAATAAACATAATAAATGTAGAACAATATAAATCAGTAATCAGCATTAACTTTAAATAACATAGTCACGAACCTCTAGGATTCTAACAGAATCTTGAATAAGGACCTCAGAGTCCTTAATTTTTCCCTGGAGATAGAGCACCTGTAAGTCAAATTATGTTGCATTCTTGAGTAAATCAAATGGACACAAAAATTATGTTGCATTTCTAAGTCAAACGAACTGAAATAAGTAACAAGTAATGAAATGAATAAAAGGACAAAATGACTGAAAACAGAAGCAAGAAGACATGATATGATTGGACTCCACATGCCAAAAAAGAATAGTAAAGAAAAAGGAACCATTCTTTTGGTTTAAAATTTTCCAAACCATAAATACCCTCCCAAATCAATCATTACATTAAGAGAGGGGGAGAGAGAGAGAGAGAGAGAGAGAGAGTCCTCAACAAAAGATGCCTCACTACAAGCAATGCCAATTCACAAGAGTTTAACCTTCCACCTCAACTGATCTATTGTGAGAATCTTTCCCTAGAAATCTCATAGCACAAGGAAATCAACCTTAGATAACTTAGAACAAAACCACAAAGCAGAGATAGAAAATCTCAATGGAATACAGAAAGAGAGCCATAAAGTATGAAGAAACCAAGAAGCCCTTCTTCCAAGGATTTGAAACATACATGTTAGTGTTCACCATGATAAACTGCTTCAAGTAAATCTAAGCAAGAAAACTGCCCGCTTCTTCTAACTTCCAATCATGGAATGTACTGATAAAATTTAGATTCCAAATTTCAAGACTGCCAGCTTGTACCAATAATCAGCTACCTACACTTTCCTAGTAATATCTGAGGCATAGAGGACCATAAATTAAGTCTTCAAACTCAATTCCACACACTTCACATCAAGTTAGAATCTAATCCTCTACTCATCCCTGAGAGTGAAAGAAATGAAACCCTAAAAAAGGCTGAACCCATCATGATAGTAAAATTGATAAAGAAATAAAATTGATAGCTATAGACCAAAAGGGAGAACATCAGCTTGATGGGAAGAACCAAAATTTTTTTCATAGGTAAGTGAAAAGATTTTATAAACAAGCATCAAAGAAACAAAGCACAAACGTGCATTAAAAGGTATGACCAAAATAGAGACGACACAAAAACAACTCCCTCTTTTAGCAAAAACTCAATCATTCAACAAAATCAATTCAAGACATAACACCTATATCTACATACAACTCCAACTACAAAAACAGATTTCTAAGGAAAGAACTTTTCAAGGTTTGATTGGATTTTTTCTTTGCACATGGTCCAAAAGCAATGGTGCAACTTGAAACCTTCTTGCGTCTTTTGCTCATAAAGGATCTATACCATCTTAAAAGAGTTCCCCTACCATGCCAGATTGCACCCAATAAATGGTAAAAAGCAACTGTTAGAGGACCCTTTTCTTGGCACAATGAAGAAGGATGTGATCAATCGATTCTTCTTCAATTTACAATCCATTTTCGGAAAGCTACTCTTTCAGTAGTGTATCACCAACTCCACGTACACCAAAGAGCCTTATTAAGCAATGAAAGTCATTTAATGCCCAACCCCTTTTCTCCTTACAAACAAGCAACCACTTCACAAAACGCAACTTTTTCTCCAAAAGCCCTGCCTCCCTAAAAGAAATCCCTTTGAATCTTCTCAAACCTTAACTTAACTTTCCTCGAAATATTGAACAAAGATATGAAAAGTATATGGGTAGACTAGATAATATACTCCCGATTAACATAAGCCTCCTTCCTTGAGGGATGTATTGCCTTTTCCACATTGATAGCCTTTTCTAAAACAACTCTTCCACCTCCTCCTAGGTTACCATTGATCTAAATGATGCTCCTAAGGCTAAACCCAGGTAAGTAGATAGAAGCTCTCCTACTTCACGACCTAGTTCAAAGGCCAAGTCCTTTGCATTCACCACCTAACCAATTGGAATAAACTTGTTTTTTTCTAAGATGATTTTCAAGCTTGCTATAGTTTCAAATTACATGAGCAACTACAAATAAATAAGGAGTCAGAGGGTCTCCTTGCCTCATATTTATGGAGCTTTGGAAGAAACCATAATGGTTGACATTAACAATCACTAAAAACTTTATAGATGCACCATTTAATCCATCATTTTTTTACCAAAATTCATCTTTTTGAGAACTCAAAGCAATAAACTCCAATCGACATGATCATCTGCCTTTTCAATGTTTAGCTTACACATGACTCCATAAGCATTGTTCTTTCTATGGCTTCATTAGCTATTAGAACTGCATGAAGGATACGTCTACCCTCTATAAAAGCATTCTGAATTTTGGAGATCACTTTGTCCACCACCTTATTTAGTCTCTTTGCCAAAACTTAGCTAGGAGCTTATACAAACTACCTACCAAACTAATAGGCGTAAAGTCTTTCAGATCCTATGCACCTCCTTTCTTTAGGATTAACACTAAAAACATAGCATTGAGAATTTTTTTCAAACTTCCCTCAATCATAAAACTCCTTGGAAAACCCCATCACTTCATTATCCACAAAATCCCAACCTAATTGCTAAAGTTCCATTAAAAACCTATCCAGTGTTGGAGCCAAGTCCTCATTCAACCCCATCAAACCACCAAAACACCTCATCATCTGAAAACGGCTCCTCTAATTATTATGATTACTACCCCTCTAAAATTTCAAAATCCAAGTTGTTGATGCTAGATCTCCACTCTTTTGTATCAAATAAAGAATTGTGAAAAGCCAATTCCACACCCTCCTTTAACTTGCTCTCCTCGAAGGCAAGCCCCATTAATTTTAATCCTAGCTAAAAAAATTTCTTTCTTCTATGAGCATTAGCCATTTTATGGAAGAACTTAGTGTGAGAACCATGGAGAAAGCTAAGGGTTACTAATTTGGGAAGGTGAACAAGAGGCTGACAGAGAACTTCCTCCCATTTAATTATGTTCATACGATGTACATATAGCATAACTTACAACAAAGAATCAAATCATTACATGGATACACAGAAGAGGTTGATGAATTGGTGGATAGAAATGAAATTTTTGAATGAAGATCTAGTAGCATGGTTTGTTGGAGTTCTAAAACAAATCATTCGAAAGTTTAAGCTTGTACCCATTTTGGACCATTTCAAATGCTTTCCAAAGGACTTTGATTGTTGAAGGTAAAAAATAAGAAATAATAAAAAAATGTTCTAGAAGAAACACAACCATTGTGAGGGCTAGAAATGTTTCCAGGTGAGATAACTTTAATATGGTGTCATCATGGGGCATTTAGTGTTCAATGTAATACACAAGATATTGGGTAAATGATCTAATGTTGAACTTGGAGAGGATCCATTGTTGGAGTTGGGAAGAAGTTCTAAATTTCAAATATATTTAGAACAACAACTCAAAATCCCAAGAATGTTGGCTTTGGCTATTTTAAATGTGGTGAGGAAGGAGATAGGTCTATGAGACTCTTAGAAAGCATCTGTTAGACATTGGGGTAAGGGAAGACAAATTTTGAAAGAGAACCACTCTATGATGATGTTTTGGGAAGGACCACAATGATGAAATCCAATATGATGACAAGACTAAGGCTCTAGTCATTGTGAAATAGGGTGGGGCGAACTGCAAAAATGATTAAACCAAAGAAAACTTTTGAACAGATAATAAAAAAAAATACAATAAACAATAACGTTTGTTGAATCAAATAATGAAGCACTTCTAAACACAGTTATGTGAAGGGAGAAACAAACAGTTCAAATCATATTTCGAATTAAGTAATCCCAATGAATTGTAGTTACAAATTATAAAAAATAAAAATACCAAATAGTCTAGTTAGTAAACACAAGCTTTGAATTTTGTGAAATTTTATTTCATTTAAAAAAATTTACCAAAAAAAAAAAAAGCAATGTTTAAAAAAGAAAATATCAATAATTAAGGTTGAGAAGCTTTTTGTTTACAAATTTGGTGGAGTTTGCCTTCAGTATAAAAACCTTCCTAATCCTTAAGTAGTTCACAACACATTAGTGCCTTATGATCCAAGTTTTTTATGAAGACACTATTTTTTTATTTAAAAAATAGAATAGAATAGAACCCTAACTCCCTTATTGTTAACAATTAAATAAAGATAGAACTAAGAAAAATTGACAATCTTCTTAAAAATATCCATGTTATTATTATATGAAATACCAATTACAATGTTAATCGCAACATACAACTTAAAGTGGAATCAAAACCAAGGGGAACCCACCATTAAAAAACTAGCCAACAAAATATTTAGAAAATTATTAAAAATAAATAAATCTATTAAGACAAAGATATAATAGAGTATGAATTTGATATAAACTAATGAGAGGTTGAAAAAACGAAAGAAAGTAGGAAAATAGTTTCATAAAATCCCCCTGAGCTAGACCATCAAAATGAAAAGATTAGCTAAGAACTATGATTTTCCATAGTACATGTACAATTGGTGGAAAGGTGTGTAAACCATAAAATAATCATCATAGCAGGATTAGTGAAAACATGCTGTCTCAAGAAGTCGCAGACATGCTCAAGTAAAAACTGAGCATACAAGGTTATACTCGTTATCATGGTTCTAGAAGGGTAAAGAGGTAACATTCACTCAATGTTATCTTGTTTCAATTTCGATTGCCATAATATACCATGAAAAAATATGTGCAATATTATGGCAATGGACACATGCCATACATCATTTGGGCAATCATGGCAATATAATAGAGAAATCGACCATGGAAGGACCTCTTTTTACACAAATAATATGAAAATAATTTTGAGACCTATGTGACAGAAGTCTAGTTCAATCGTAATCTAAGGTGGGGATATCAATTTTCTTTCCAAGGCCAAGTTTTTTTGGGACCCTAAGGTTTGAAAATTTTATACCATAGTGACTAAAGAAAGATCACAACCCCTTCTTCCAAAGGGCATAGAGACATTGATGAAAGACAAAGTAGAGGTCTTCCCTACTGATCTCCCTGAGGTTTCCTCCAACAAGGTATATTCAACACTGCATTGGCTTTACTTTGGCATTTACTTTACCTAATAAGGTGGCTTATAGATTGAGCCCTAAGGAGCATAAGTGTTGAACTGCTAAGTTATTGAGTTAATGGAGAAAGCATTGATTAAAGAAAGCATGAATTTGTGCACTCTAACAGCCCCATTTGCACCAGAAAAGCATTCTAAAAGTCCAAATGTAACCAAAAGAAAAAAGGCCAAAAAAAAGGAAAAAAGAAAAAAGAAAAAAAAAAGTATGATAGATAAAGGAAGACACCATATCTATCTATATATATAAGCTCCTAATAAATTATTTGTAGTCATTGGATGAATACTTTTTCACAAGTGCAGGGTACATTTCTAGCTAGTGGCTTAAAACAGTATGATGTGAGCCTTTATGTGGGTGTTAGCTATTAGTGAGGTATCAGACTTTACTTATCCTTGCCTCTAGGCTGTGCCTTGAGGCTGTCTTATTGAGCATAGTCAAAGGCCACCTTCAATGTGGAAGATTCAATACCACAGTAAATATAACAGAAGGATGTATTACAAATAAAAGATTTAGCAGAGATGATACCATTCCAAGATGATACATTGTATCTGCATAGTCTGTATGGCCATCTCCCAGAACACGCCTCTTTATCTGCATGATCACAAGGTGATACAGAGATTAGAAATTCGTATTTGAATCAAATAGAACAAAAAAACCATATACATAGGGAGTATAAGGATCAGAATTTAAGGTTTAAAGTTTATTTGTGCTGAAACTAAGGAAAAGAAACTATCATCTCAGTCAGAAACAGAAATAAAATAATAATAACAATAAGTAATACTTTGCTTCACTGGGAATGAATTTTCATCCTTTTTCAATAAAACATATATATTTGAAATAAAAATTAAAATAAAACAGCACAGGTAGCATTGCAGACATACCTTTAAAGCACGCTGTCCAAGGAATTGTTGAGCAGAGAAACAATAACGTCAGAATACAATCAGTACATAAACTATCAAAGCTGCAAACGGACTAAAATCTCTTAAAACAGAGACTAAAATTTATCCTTAACCAAGAGCATGAGGTCATAAAGCAATCAACTGAAGAACTGTATCCAAAATTATTCCTAGCATAGTTGAAATCTTTAAAATAAACCAATGTGGATGAATTTGAGAAAGGCAGAAAGGATGAACAGAAACTGAAACTGCCAATAGCACAACCATTATATATTATCACAACAAACAAAATGGAAGGAATGCAGCAAGTAAAGAAAGTATTTGTAAGCATAGCAACAATGCTAGAAAGGAGAGAATGCTGATGTACATGAGAAAGCCTGAAAGGATACAAGAAAATTGGAAAAGTACACAGGTCACAATGCTTCCATATATTATCAGAATAAACAAGAAGGAAGGAATGCAATGAGTCATGAAACAGTTCATTCTATAACGTACCTGCTAGTCTGAGTAGGCAAAAATATAGCTATTTCATGAATCCCCAAACAATCTATGTTAAAATAAAGTAGGAATGTTCAAAGGATAATGCATAAAAACAACATAACCTCAAACCAGAACAACTTAAAGCCTTACATAAACCACTTGGGTTCACCTAAACAAATCATTTTCACCACTCTACACAATAAGAATCATAGCAAACTCTATCTTAAGTCATAATGTTGCTTCTTCAAACTTCAACCTTCCCTACTTGTAGCCTTCGTCTTGCTCTTGCAATGCCTTCAACTTGAACAAAGTCAACATCTTTTCAGCATGGTTAATAATCTTAATTATAAGTGAACAAATAATCTGAACGTACCAGTCCCATCTTATCCTTATTGGTGCTACCTCAAGCTTTTCATAAATGCATCCAAAATCCTTTCATGCATTACAATCATTCATGATCCATTTCAATTCCCTAATTTTATGGAATAATTGTTCTTGACCACTATTCTACACAAAGCTTGCCCAGCCTAATATCACCAAAATTTTTTGCCTTTCATTGATAATTAATTATAATCGCACAAAACTTGTTATGCACAATGTACGTCATCCATGCATCTCTAATTATATAGGAAACATCCATCTCAATATCGTTGGAGCTGGTAATGTGTTGCCTCCAATTGATCACTAAAAAAAGTGTACCTGAAAAAACAAAGTCAATCCTGAAGTGGTTCCCTAAGATAGATCCTTCAATGTGCAAGTTTTTCACAAAAGAATATTTCCCATTTATAATAAGTGAGTCATAGTAGTTAAATACCTTCTTCTTGATAAGCATTGATGGACGATAAAAGATGGTTACATCTCACATTTCTGGCTATTGATATGGCATTGGTTTTCTTGCACTTTGTTTCATTTTGCCACTTAAGTGTTTGCGTTGATTAATGTGCAGGAGGACATTTTAGGAGAAGATTTATTGCCTCTAGGGTTTCTTCTATCATCTATTTGATTTCCTTTCCCATTGAAAGGGCTCTCAATGCTCATGGAGGCTATGGAAGAGAAGCATTGCCAAGATACTGAGCTTGTTTTGTCAACCTCCAAACCTACTCCTAGTGGTTTGGATGATGCTTCTACTAAAAGGGGTTAGAATCAAAGCACCCAAACAAAAAATTATTCCTCGACCAAGACCACGACGAGGATATCACCCACTTCAAGCACACATCCTCCATTCCCCTTTATGTGGGGATCAAATTTCCTCTTTTAGGAGTGTCTTGACACAAGCAAAGTGTTCTAACACAAGCTGTCCCAATTCAAATTAGGTGTTTTTCACTCAACATTTTTTAGCAAATCTCAAATTGCCTCTGCCTACTCTAGTCTAAGAGTTCATCCAATTTATTGGTGTCCCTACTACTATCATCATCAGTGTTGAAAAGGTTCTATGGACTCTCATTAGCCTTTGAGAGGTCCTTTTATACATTTATTCAAGTTATCACCCCTAAGTATTTTATTTATTTATTTTTTACCTAAGGAGCGAATGCAAATCCTTTCAAATAGTTACATGTGTTTAGATGCAATCTGAACTGGCAAAAGAGCCACATTATGATAAGCGAACAATGGGAATCTTTGCCTAGAGAGACCAAGTAACACCCATTGGTCCCACAACATTTGGCTCAACCAAACAAAAGATCTTTTGGGAGAATAGTTCACAGCATCGAGTCGGTCTCAACAACCTTATTAGCTATTCAAGACCCATATGAAGGAGAGGGATTATACTCAACGATTGACTGTGGAGAATCTACAGGATGAGCTTAATAACCCTTACCCTTGCATCAGTAATAGGATCCCTAAATCTTAAAGTTGAGCTTGTTTTGATTAATTTACCCAAATCTTCTAAATCTAAACAGGTTGAGAAGAAGGGGAATAACATAAAAGGGAAGATCATGAACACAAGCAAGCGGAGGAGACTTTAAGGAAGCCTCAGTGCAAAGAAAAGAGAAGCTTGGACATGAATTAGAGCAATGAGAGCCATAATGCAAAGCCAAAGGTTGGTAAGGAAGAAAAAAAGGGGATGAGCTTTTCTACTGACTTCACCATAGATCTCAAGGGTGATATTGGTTCAAAAAGCATCTGTTGACATGCTAGTGAGAACTCGACTCGTGCCTCTCCTCCCATTTCAACCTCCCCTTCTCCCACCCGCATGATGCTTCCTCCTTGACCTCCTTTCCTAGCGGAGCAAGGCATGCTGCAAACTATTTCCATGACAGTGGAGTGTCATAGACTTAACAATTCCCTAAGCACCCATGCGACACTTGGACAACTTAAGCCACTTAAGTTGCTAAGTCAACCTTCCCCATGTATTTAACTTGCTATGCTAAACTCACTCGGAAGCTTAAGACCAACAAAGGAAGCAACACCTAAAGAGTTTTGGAATAATGAAACTTGTATTGCACAAGAACACATTACAAGACTTAGAAGGCTCTCAAGTGCTTGGTGCCTTGGCTAAATGGGGCATCACCTGTTTATAAGCACAAAGGGAACAATCTAGAACCACTAAAGCCCCCCATACATCTAGAATTCTCTAGAGAATGCTACATACAAGCCTAAACAAGCTATGTACAAGTGGTCTTCCAAGAGTTCTTGAGAAAAGAATTCTCCACATTACTCCACTTTTCCCATTCATTTGTGTATGTCTCCAAGAGTTTCTAAAAGCTTCTTGATCCCTTATAAAAGCTTACATAAGAGATCATTTGAGCAAGTTGTGACACTCTCTCCCACCAATTCTATAGACGTCCTCATCGCTTCTTTTGATTGGAATCTTAGTATCTACTTTTGGAACTACCATAAAGCATCTGTAGGCTCCCAGTTAGCCTTGCTTTGTGTAGGGGGCACACCTCGTCTCCTGACTAGGTTTGCAAGGATGTACTCAACTTCCCTATCGTACGAAGTTACAACAACTGTTAACGCCCTCTTTGATACCTAACAACTCAGATCATCCTTGTCTTGATGATATGGCTTCAAGTAGCTAGCATGGAAGATAGGAAGGATCTTTAGCTTGGGAGGCAACTCTACCTTGTAGGACACTTCACCAACTCTCTCAAATATAGGAAAGGGGTCTTCATATCTCCTCACAAGGCCTTTATGCATTGGCCTTAAAGACTTGAACTGTTAAGGAAGTAGCTTAACAAGCACTAAGTCTCTCACCTGATACTCAGAGTGATGCCAATTCTTGTCAGCCCATATTTTCATTCTCAAATGGCTTTACCCAAGTTGAGCAGGTGATGTTGCAGCTTCAGCATAAACCTGTTCTGGTTCAACCTTATTCCAATTCCATCTTGCAGCTTCATCAAATTTGACATCCCTACTTACTATGATTTTTTCCGTCAAGGGTTGATAAATTCTATAACCCTTACTGAGACTGCTATATCCAACAAAGACTCCATATTCAGCCTTTTGATCCAGCTTCTCCCTCTTTGCATCTGGAACATGAGTAAAACACAAACAACCAAAAATTTTCAAGTTATGAATAGAAGGTTTAAAACCATACCAGGCTTCAAAAGGTGTTTTTCTCTTTAAAACCTTGGTTGGTAACCTATTTAGCATAAATACAACAGTATTAACAGCCTCAGCTCAAAATATTTTGGCATTTCCTTTTCAAATAACAGACATCTAGCCATCTCCATAATTGTCCTGTTTTTCCTCTCATTAACTCCATTTTGCTGAGGAGTATAGGTTGCAGTAAGCTGATGTCCAATCCCTGCAGCTTCACAAAACTTAACAAATTTGTCAACAGTATATTCAGTCCCATTATCAGACCTAATCACCTTAATTCTACAGCCACTTTGATTTTCAATCCATGTTTTGAACTTCCAAAACACACTAGCAACCTCAGACTTCTGTTTGAGAAAATAAACCCAACATATTCTGCTAAAGTCATCAATAAAAACCATAAAATACCTGTTACCACTTAAGGATGCAGTCCTCATAGGTCCACAAACATCAGTATGGATCAATTGAAGCTTCTCAACTGCTCTCCATGCCTTATTAATAGGAAATGGCAATCTGGCTTGCTTTCCAAGCTGACAAACTCCACATACTGCTGCTCCTCCTCCATTGTAAGTCATTCCATGCACAAGATCCTTTTTCTGCTTGTAATCCAATGCAGAATAGTGAAAATGCCCCATCCTCTTGTGCCATAACTTAGCCTAGTCCAAAGTACATGAATATGTACTAGACTCATCCTTGTTCCAATTTAGACTGAAACTTTTGCTATTCATTTTCGCAGAAAACACTACATCATTTGAGTCAGCAATCACACACATTTTATTCTTAAACACAACAGAATAACCTTTCTCAAGTAATTGTCCCACACTCAACAGATTTTGATCAATCTTTGGAACAAGTAATACATCATAAATTAGCTTTATACCTGCGAAGCCTTTTATTGCAACAGTCCCTTTACCTTTCACCTCAATATACTGCCCATTGCCAATTCTGACTCTTGCCACCTCTGACGTGTTTACTTTGTTGAAAAGGGATTCATCAAAAGACATGTGGTTTGTGCATCCACTGTCTATAAGCCAGTCATCAATTGAACTGCTACTAGAAAAACAAGATGCAACAAAAAGTTGCTCTTCCTAGTGTTGATCCACTGCTTGCACTTGGTGTCCTTGTTGCTGTTTTTTTTTACACACCTTCTCCATATGCCCCAACTGTTTGGGCTCTGCACTGAATGTCAGGTCTAAACCAGCAATAATTCTGCAAATGAGAGGCTTTCTTACAATAAGGACATGGAGGGTGCTTGCCCTTGTTGCCTCCATTGTTGTTGTTTTCCCCCTTCTTGTTGTTCTTCTTACTCCACTGTTTCTTTCCTTCGTTGCCTCCTTGAACTTGATCAACCTCTTTCACTTGAAATGCTTCCTCAATTGTCTCCTCCTTTTTGTAAGCTCTCCTTTGCTCTTGAGCTTGTAGTGCATTGATGAGTTCTGCCAATGTTATTATTGACGGATCCCTGGACTCTTCAAATGAAGAGATTTTGGATTCGAATCTCTCAAGCAAGGTCACCAAAATCTTCTCCACTACCCTTGTGCCAGAGAATTCTTCCCCTAGCATCCTAATCTTGTTGGCTAGCATCAGCAACCTGTCCATATAATCCTTCACTGCTTCTGTCTCCATTATTTTCTGCAATTCAAATTCCCTTCTCAGGTTCAAGACCATGCATGCATTTGCTTTGTCCTGATGTAGGTGTAGCATATGTTTTCAAACTTAAAAAGAGTTGGACCTCACTTAAAATGATTGGTATTTAAGGGAATGGAGGCATTGAGGGAAATTTTGCTCCCACTCATTTGAAAAAAAAAATCTATTTGATCCCTTACAAACAAGGGATTCTTGCAAAATTTGGACCAGGTGAAGAAAGCACTCCTAAGAGGAAGGCCAACTAACTTACTTGCTCTAATGAAATCATTAAAGTCTCTCATGCTAGGGGTAAATCAAGAACAATCTGTTGGAAAATCTGCCAGTTGGAAATTCTGGCAGATTGTGTTAACTATTTTTCCAGCCCATATGAGTTGTAATAATTGTATAGTTGTACATAGAATCTTCTAGGATTTTTTCCTTTCTTAGCATTCTTCACTTATCTTATTTATCTTTGATAGCATGATCGTAGGCATTATTTCCAAGGCTATTTTTATACAATTATTCTGTATATATTCATATGTAATCCTATACAAAAAAGGGTTCTAGATCTGAATGAAAACATGGTATCAGAGCTAGAATTTTCTTTGCCTAATCACTAGCATTCCAATGTCCCATACCTTGATTGCCAGGAGGAATTTTTTCAGATCATATCCCATTAGTTTCTGACCTTCTGTTAGACACGTTGCTTCATATTAGGCCTTCATTGCCCCTATTTTTTTGACCTTCATATCCCTTCTTCCCCTCATCATGTCAAACACTTCAGAAGTTGATTCTTCAATATCGAGCGAAACCACAATCCAACAATCAACACCACTTGCTGAATTCCAGAATATAGTAGGATCCTTCAAACTCAATGGGGGAAATTATTTAGAGTGGTCACAATTGGTAAAGACTTATATTAAGGGCAAAGGGAAGTTAAACCATCCCATTGGACCTGTTGTGAGTAAGGATGATCCAAGGTTTGCCATGTGGGATGAAGAAGACTCTCAAATCATGTCATGGCTTTGAAACTCTATGCAATCGGAGATAAGTCGTACATGCATGTTTCTCTCAACAGCCAAGGAAATTTGGGAGTCCCTGTGTCATACCTATTCTAAGGTAAGGGATGCAGCCCAAATGTATGAACTAAAGACAAGGATTCACAACACCAAACAAGGTATTCTTTCCGTAACTGAGTACTACAATGTTATTAAAAGTCTTTGGCTTGAACTTGATCAATATCAGAATTTAAGAATGAAGTGCAGCATAGATGCAACAATGCATCAAGAGTTCATTGAACGAGAGAGGGTGTATGATTTCTTGGCGGGTTTGAATGTGGAATTGGATTAAGTACGAGTCCAAATTTTTGGGAAAGAGCCACTGCCATCTCTAAACGAAGCCTTTGCAATAGTTAGAGGAGAAGAAGGAAGGAGAAATATAATGTTAGAAAAGGGAAACACCATGGACAGATCTGTTTTAGCCATCTCAAAACCAAGTGGAAATGAAGTGTTGCGGCTAATGCTGCAAACTCTGGTAGAAATGAAGGGAAGAAAACAAGTGAGAAAGACTCCTTATGGTGCAGCTATTGCAAGAAAAATAGGCACACAAGGGAGACATGCTGGAAGCTCCATGGCAAGCCCCTAAATTTCTTCAAGGGGAATGGGGGTAAAGGGGTTAATTCTGGCTATAAATCACAAGCCAATCTTGCTGAAATTGGAGGAAAACAACAGGAAGAAAACTTTGACCAAGAAATGGAGCTCAACAAGGAGGAAATTGACAAACTTAAAAGATTCATTTCCAAGCTAGAAAAACCTGAGGGGCATAGTCATTTTGCTCAAACAGGTAAGTATTCTTTCTCTTTGAGTGCCTCTAAAATTCAGTTTTCCAGCCCTTGGATCATTGATTCAGGGGCTTCAGACCATATGGCCAATTCTTCAAAAGCCTTTTCTAATTACATTCCTTGCCCGGGAAATCAAAGATCAAAATTGCTGATGGTACCTTAGTGACTGTGGCTGGTCAAGGAGATGTCTTCTTAACATGTTCTCTGACATTAAGAAATATCTTACATGTTCCAAAACTATTAGTAAATTTGTTGTCTATTCCTCAAATTACTAAGGACCTAAATTGCTCAGTCAACTTTACACAATCTGAATGTTCTTTTCAGGACCTTACTGGGAAAGTGATTGGGCATGCTAGAGAAGAAGGGGGACTGTTTCTCCTTGAAGCTGAAAGTGGCACAACATGTCCTACTCCTCATACGTACTTATCAAAACATCATACTCCAGCTGAGGAACAAGTTTGGTTATCCCATTTTCGCCTTGGTCATCCACCTTTTTTATTGTTGAAAAAAATATTTCCTAATATGTTTGAAAAACTAAATGTTCAAAACTTCCATTGTGATGTTTGTGAGGATGCTAAACATCAGCGTGTGTCTTTTCCTTTAAGTAATAAGAAAAGTTTTGTTCCATTTAGTTTGATTCATACGGATGTTTGGGGACCTACTAAAGTTTATAGCATTTTTGAAGGAAGCTGGTTTGTTTTGTTTGTTGATGTTTGGGTAGTTTCTGGGATCCTGTGATTGAGAGGATCTCGAGCAGATTAGATGGGTTGCAAAAGGCATATTTATCGTTTGGAGGTAGGATAACTCTCATTCAATCTTGTCTCACTCATATGCCTTGTTACTTCCTTTCATTGTTTAAGATTCCCGCCTCTGTGGCAGTAAGAATTGAGAGGTTGCAAAGAGACTTTTTATGGTCCGGGGTTGGGGAAGGAAAAAGAGATCATCTAGTTAGTTGGGATGTAGTGTGTAATCCGAAGGCGAAAGGGGGTTGGGTCTCGGAAGGATTTCCTTGCGGAATTCCGCTCTCTTAGGGAAATGGTTGTGGAGGTATCCCAGGGAGGGTTTAGCGCTGTGGCATCAGGTCATTTTAAGCATTTATGGATCACACTCTAATGGTTGGGACGCCAACACTGTTGTTAGATGGTCACATCGTTGTCCTTGGAAGGCTATTGCACAAGTTTTCCAAGATTTTTCCAAGTTTACTCGGTTCATGGTAGGAGATGGGGAAAGAATTCGATTCTGGGAAGACTTGTGGTGGAGGGATCAACCTATGGGGGTCCGTTATCCAAGACTACTTAGAGTAGTAATGGATAAAAATATTCCTATTTCTTCAATTCTCGGATCCACTCGACCCTTCTCTTGGAACTTTAACTTCCGCCGTAACCTTTCCGATTCCGAGATAGAAGATTTAGAGAGTCTCATGCAGTCTCTTGATCTTATACATTTATCACCTTCGGTTCCAGATAAGAGATCTTGGTCTTTATCTTCTTCAGGACTTTTTACAGTCAAATCTTTCTTTCTTGCCTTATCCCAAAGATCTGGTTTGCCTTCAGATTTCCCTTCCAAATTAGTCTGGAATTCTCAAGTCCCCTTCAAAATCAAGTCCTTTGTCTGGTTAGTGGCTCACAAGAAGGTAAATACTAATGACATGCTACAGTTGAGAAGACCCTACAAAGCACTTAGTCCCGACATTTGTATGTTGTGCATGAAGCAGGGAGAAACAGTAGATCATCTTTTTCTTCATTGCCCTCTGACGATGGGGTTGTGGTACAGACTATTTCAGTTAACAAAGATAGATTGGGTCCCTCCTAGGAGCATCCGCGACATGCTTTCTACCAATTTTAATGGGTTTGGATCTTCTAAGAGAGGGATTGTATTATGACAAGCTGCGTGCATCGCTTTATTATGGGTGGTGTGGTGGGAAAGAAATGCAAGGATCTTTGAGGATAAAACAAGGAATTCAGAGAACCTTTGGGACATGATTCACTTCCTTGCTTCTCTATGGGCTTTTTGTTCTAAGGTTTTTAAGGGGATTCCCCTTAATGTGATACTCCTTGATTGGTTAGCGGCGTGCAACTCCATTAGGGTGGCCTAATTCATAGCAGTTGCCTGTATCTACCTTGTATTTTCTCGCTTTTGTTTCATTGTAGATTTGTTTTTCTTTGGTGGGAGGATTCCTCATCCTTCTCTTATACTTTCCTTTTTATCAATATATGCCTTTGTCGTTTCCAATCAAAAAAAAAAAAAAAAAATTGTACTCGATTTACTTGAGTATATCTCATGAAACAAAAATCTGAGGTTAGCACAATTTTCCCCATTTTTCATGACATGCTAAAAAATCAGTTTGATGCCAAGGTCTCAGGAATAAGGTCAGACAATGAAAAAGAGTATTTTAATCAATACCTTACACCTTATCTCCAAAAAGAAGGAATCACACATTATTCATCCTATAATGATACTCCCCAACAAAATGGGATAGCCGAACGTAAAAATAGGCATCTATTGGAGATCACTAGAGCGTTGATTTTTCAAATGAATGTTCCAAAGTCATTTTGGGGAGAGGTTGTCCTAACTGCTACATACCTCATAAATAGCCTACCCTCTCGGATTCTTAACTATTCTAGCCCTATTGAAACACTGTCTAGATTTTTTTCCAAAATTTGATGGTTTCAACCACCTTTCCCCAAGGATTTTTGGGTGTGTGGCCTTTGTACATATATATGCTCATCAAAGAACTAAACTTGACCCAAGAGCCCTTAAATGTATCTTTGTTGGTTATTCTCCTACAAAAAAGGGTTATAAGTGCTATCACCCAGCTTCTAAAAGGTTTTTTGTCACTATGGATGTATCATTCAATGAAAAACAACCTTTTTTTTCTAGTCCTTATCTTCAGGGGGAGAGTTTTGCAGAAGATAAGGAATTCTTTCCTAGCCTACCTACTCTTCCTATCCTAGAGAACTCCACCAAAACTGTCCAAACTAAGGGATCAGATTTTTCCATAGCAGTCACTCCAGAAAATACCAAAAACACAGCCCCAGAAAATGCCTCAAACACTGCACCAGTAATGCCAGATTTTTCTATAGCTGTTACTTCAGAAAATACCCAAGCAATTGCCCCAAAGAATGCCTAAGAAACTGCACCAGAAGCTGTCCCTGAGTTACCCAGATTTGAATCCTATATGCAAAGTTCAGAGGGGGAGGATCTTCAAGTGCCACTCAAGGTCTATTCAAGGAGGAAGCAACTGGCCCCAGAAACTCCACATGTCCCAGTCATTCAACCAGAAAAAGGTACTAATTCTATTGATCTTGATTTGCCTATTGCCCTTAGGAAAGAAAAAAGACAATATACTCAACACCCCTTGAGCCATTTTGTTTCCCTTGAAAAACTATCACCTTCTTACCAAGCCTTTGTCTCAAAACTAAATTCCATAGAGACACCAAAAACTGTCCAAGAGGCACTTAGAAATGACAATTGGAGGAAACCAATGATGGAAGAAATGAGTGCACTAATAAAAAATAACACATGGGAGGTTGTTGATCTTCCCATAGGAAAAAGGAAGGTGGGTTGCAAATGGGTGTTCCCCACAAAGTTTAGGGCTGATGGCACACTAGAAAGATACAAAGCAAGACTAGTGGCAAAGGGGTACACTCAAACTCATGGAATTGATTACCATGAAACCTTTGCACCTGTGGTAAAGATGAATACTATTTGGATTTTATTGTCCTTAGCTACTAATCTTGATTGGTCATTGCAGCAACTAGATGTCAAGAATGCCTTTTTACATGGAGACATAGAAGAGGAAGTCTACATGGAAGTGCCAATGGGGTTGGAAGAAAAATTTGAACAGGGCAAAGCATGCAAGCTCAAGAAGGCTCTTTATGGACTTAAACAGTCACCTAGAGCCTGGTTTGGAAGATTTACAAAGACAATGAAGAGTATGGGATACAACCAGAGTCAAGGGGATCATACATTATTCTTCAAACAAACAGAAATGAACAAGGTAATAGCCCTTATTGTATATGTTGATGACATGGCCTTGACAGGAAATGACCCTGCAGAAATGGAGAAATTAAAAAGGCAACTAGCTAAGGAATTTGAAATCAAAGACCTAGGGAAGCTCAAATACTTCCCAAGGATTGAAGTTGCACACTCCATTGAAGGAATCGTAATCTCACAACAGAAATACACTCTAGATCTACTAAAGGAGAAAGGAATGAGTGGTTGCAAACCGGCAGAGACCCCAATAGAACAATCTCACAAGCTAAATGAAGGAAAAGGAAGGACTCCAGTAAATAAAGAAAGATATCAACACCTAGTGGGGAAATTGATATACTTAGCTCACACAAGGCCTGACATAGCCTATGCAGTGAGTGTGGTAAGTCAATTCATGCATGATCCTAGAGAAGTGCACATGGAAGCACTATTTAAAGTGCTAAAGTACCTAGAGTCTTCACCTGGCCAAGGCATTCATTTTAAAAGGGGAGGGAGTTTGATCTTAGAAGCATACACAGATGCTGATTAGGCTGGGTCAATAATAGACTGAAGATCAACATCAGGGTATTGCATGTTTTTAGGAGGAAGCTTAGTGACCTGGAGAAGTAAGAAGCAATCAGTGGTAGCAAGGTCTAGTGCAGAAGCGGAATTCAGGGCTATGGCACATGGAATCTGTGAGCTTCTTTGGATCAAGATAATACTAAGTGACCTTGGAATCAAATGGAAAGAACCTATGAAACTCTATTGTGACAACAAGTCAGCCATCAGCATTGCACACAATCCAGTGCAACATGATCGAACTAAGCACGTGGAAGTGGACCGACATTTTATAAAAGAGAAACTTGAAAATGGGCTGATTTGAACTCCTTATATTCCTACAAAGGGGCAGTTGGCTGATATTCTAACAAAGGGGCTTCCTACTCGGCAGTTTCAAACTATCTTAAGCAAGCTAGGAATGAGAAATATTTATTCCTCAGCTTGAGGGGGAGTGTTGGAAAATCTGCCAGTTGGAAATTCTGGCAGATTGTGTTGACCATTTTTCTAGCCCATATGAGTTGTAATAATTGTATAGTTGTACATAGAATCTCCTAGGATTTTTTCCTTTCTTAGCATTCTTCACGTAACTTATTTATCTTTGATAGCATGATTGTAGTCATTATTTCCTAGGCTATTTTTATACAATTATTCTGTATATATTCATATGTAATCCTATACAAAAAAGGGAGCAGAAAGCATTTCAAAAAAGGGTTCTAGATCTGAATGAAAACACAATCCATCTTCTCCAAAATTCTCCTTATGACATTAAAATCCATTCCTCCCTCCACACCGTTTCAAAAAAGTTAAACCAAAAAATTATGTTAGCTCCACTGAAAAATCCTCTTAGAGAGTTATTGATGGGACCATACACAGAGGTAAGCTGGAAGACCCTTTCTTCATCTAAGACTATCTTTGTTGTGACTAAGAAAGAACAAATAACCAATTTTGAGCAATTGTACTTGCTAGAGTATTTTTAAATCCATGCTTGGGCATTATTTCTTATGGGATACTACCCTTCATCTATGATCTCTATGTCTCAAACATCTTCTTTCAATTTCCTTTTCTTTTTAAAATAAAATAAATATAAGTAAAAGAACTTTCTTAAATATTAAAATTGAGTTGACAAAATGAAAAATATAATTATATAAAAAGATAATAGAAAAAAAGAAAAAAGTAAAAATAACAAAAACAAAACTTCTCTAATGTAACTAGAAATTTCAAGACACTCATAAGGCATATCTTCCCTTTTCCACTTCACTGAAGGCATCTTAGTGAAATGGAAATAAACTTCGTGGATGCATATTATATGATTCCATAGAAGATCATTATCAATAGTTGAAGTTTAAATATAATCATATTTTTTTGCTCTACTAATCATGAATTTTTAATTAATATTGACATATTAGTCAACCAAAAATTTGATTATGTAAGCTAGAATCACAAGCTAATCCACAAGTAGCCAAAATAAGTACATCTCAAGACATGTAATAAAACTCGAAAATAGATACTCCATTACCTCATAGCATATTCGAGCATCTTCCAATTTTTTACGCATGACATAAAATTGCCCAAGATTGTGCAATGTGGCCCCCACCCTGCATAATATGTTAAAAGCTCTTAGATGAGTAACATCATAATTTCATCAATGGTACAACAAAATACGGATATTGGAACCTAGTTAGCCAATAAAGTAGAATAGTAAGAGTAAGTTTAGGGTGGGTTTATGGGAGGTTTCAAGTTCAAGTCCCAATAGGCATTAGTTGTCAACTTGTAAAACGCATTGTATATCGTTTTCCTATTTTTCTGTATCATGTATCATATTGTATCGTGTATCATAAGTCTGTTTGTATAGTGAAAAATAAATAAGACTATAAAAATCCCCAATATTCATTGTAAAAATAAACTTACTTGACTTCTAATATAACATCTGACAACAAGAATGTAGCTTTTCATATAAGATTATTTTACCTATTTGTCCTTTTATGATCATTTTTTAATCTTTTAGTATATTTTAAACAAGTAATATAATAAATTCTTTTAACAAAAAAAAAAGTTCATTTCATTTTTAAAAAAAATTAAAAAAATTATAGAAGATAGTTAAAGATGCATGTATCGTTATATCATAATATCACATATCATATCTGTATCGTATATATATTGTAAGATACACTTTAAAATAAAAAACGGATTGTCATATGTATCGATTTCTATAAAAAAATATATATCGTATCAAGTATCGTAAGTTTTTAACTATTATGCCAATAAGGATAAAAAGAAAAAAAAAAAAGATAGTCAAATCATGTAGAAATTTTTATTTTAAACCAAAAAAAAGTATTTATTTACATGGCTTACATACAAGTGAAGGATGAAAAGTCCTTCCAAAATACAAAGGATGATAAAAAATAAAAATAAAAAAGGAAAAACCTAACCCAAAAAAAAAAAGAAAAAAAAAAGCAAGATAGATAAATCAATCAAGAATGAAACAAGAAGATTTACAAAATATACAACAATGTAAAATTCGAGGTAAAAAAAAAAAAAAATCACTTGCAAAAAAAATAATAAAAAAAATAAAAATTTGCTTAGCTCCATGTTTAGCCAATCAATGTGCAACCTCATTAGCTAAATGAGGAAACCAAGAAAAGGGGACAACCTAAACTCTTAACTAGATCTAGGATTTGATGGAGTCATATGAATACTTCTAAGGACATTTATCCGACTTATATCCCCCATGAGATAACTAAAGCAAAATCTCCCTCTTCAAAAAAAAAAAAAAAAAGAGAGAATCTAGAGCCTTGACTTAAAATAAACCAACCAAAAGAGTTAAAACCTCTACCTTAATTATCAAACCTTCCCCTTCTGATTTAGAGATGATTCTCAACATTGTACCATACTAATCCCCTATCACACCTCTAGTTTCCAACTAGCTTGGTTTACCTACAGCACACCATTCAAAGATTAATTTTTTTTTTTTTTATAAATAAGCACGGATTGTATAACAAAAGGCAAAAAAGGCACAAAGCATACAGGAGGTATATTAGGCAGCTAAGGCCTCACAACCAAAAAAGAAAAACAAAAAAACTCACCAACCCTTAACTAGAGGCTAACCACTCCAAGAAGCCTATAAGGGAGAGCGACTCCTCTCCAATATACAATTTAATTCAACCCCATAAATTACAAACAAAAGAATTTTTGAGCTTCTGAATTGCTAACACCATCCGTCTTCCCTCCCTCTCCCCCTAAAAGCTAGTCTATTCCTCTCCTTCCAAACTGTCCAAAAAGTGTACAGTGGAATGGATTTCCAAATCTTTTTCCTTTTTTCCCACAAAAGGGCCCCTTCAGCTAAATAAGACCTCCTTTACAGTTTCTGGAAAGACCCACTGAACACCAAACAAACCAAGAACAATATCCCACAGCACTCTGACCACTGTACAGTGTATGGGAATATGATTTACAGTTTCCTCTTCACAACCACACAAGAAATAACAATTAGGGAGCTGCCACCCTCTTTTCTGGAGCCTATCTAGGGTAAGCACCTTCCCCCAAGTGGCCTCCCACGCAAAGAACACAATTTTGGTTGGAACTCTATCCACCCAAATGCAACTTTTCGAAAAAACGGAGACAATGGGGCTGACCAACGAGCTGTACGCTTTCTTGACTCTGAACTGCCCGTTTCTTCCTCCCTTCCAACAGTCCAAGTCTTCTTCCAAAGTAATCCCATGACCCCTCAAAACATGAAGCAAATTACCTACCATATCCAATTCCCAATCATTAAAGTCCCTAAGAAACCTTAAATTCTAGCCTCCTTGGCCGAAATTCTGGTCCCACATCTCTTCCACTGTGGCATTCTTATGAATAGCCATAGCATAAAAATGAGGGAATCTTTGGGATAGCACTGTACACCCGCACCAAAGATCAGTCCAAAATCTGATTTTGGTGCCGTTTCCCACATTAAACGCCAAATTTTCCCAGCACCAATCTGATTCCTTCAAGATCTCCTTCCAAACGCCCCATTTGCCTTCTTTGTCCTCCAACCAAAATCCTCTTGCCCATACTTCGCTACAAGCACCTGCTTCCAAAGATCATCCTTAACACAAGCAAATCTCCATATCCATTTGCCAAGCAAGGCTTCATTCAAAAGGGCTAGCTTCCTTAAGTCAAGCCCCTCCTTTTCCTTATCCGCAAAAACCACCTCCTAGTTAACTAAGTGGGCTTTCCTTTCCAGATTTCCCCCTCCCCACAGAAAATCTCTTTGCAACTTTTCTAACCTCCTTGCCACTCTCTTGGGCATACGGAAAAAGGGACATTTGATACAAGGGCATACTAGCCGTCCTGCTCTTTATAAGAGTGATTCTCCCACCTTTGGAAATATACTGACATTTCCAAAGCGCAAGTCTCCTCCTCACTCTCTCTTCCACGCCATCCCACATAGAATAAGCCTTATTAGGCGCCCCCAAGGGCAGCCCCAAATAGACTAAAGGCAAAAGCCTCACCCTGCATCCTAGCTCCACTGCCATCTCGTCAACCTCTTCCACCTCACCAACTGGGATAATTTCACTTTTGGCCAAATTAATCCTTAACCCTAAAGCAGCTTCAAACCAAAAAAGAATCCAGCTCAAATGCGTTAAGTGCTCCTTCTTTGCCTCACAAAAAACAAATGTATCACCAGCAAAGAGTAAGTGTGATATGTTGATAGTCGGTCTTCTACCACCCCGGATGCTACACCCGGAAAGAAAACCCCCTTCAACAGCCCTCCTAATTAGAACACTCAGCACTTCCATTCCCTTGACAAAGAGGTAGAGGGAAAGAGGGTCTCCTTGGCGCAGCCCCTTTGAACTTGGGAAGAAACCGGCTGACACTCCATTCACCAAAACTGAAAACTTGGCTGTAGAAATACAACTCCACATTCAACCCAACAACTTTGGCCCAAACCCCATTTTTTGCAAAACCTTCAGCAAAAACTGCCAGTTAATGCTGTCAAACGCCTTCTCGATATCCAATTTGCAAATTAGGCCTTTCTCTCCCCTTTTTTGCCATGAGTCAATCACCTCATTTGCAATGGAAGAGGCATCTAGAATCTGCTTACCCATGACAAAAGCATTCTAATCAGGGGAGACAACTTTTCCTATCACTTTCTTGAGTCTATTAGCCAGCACCTTAGCCAACAATTTATACAACCCCCCCAAGAAACTAATAGGTCTAAAATCCCCAAGGTCCTCATCCCCCCCTCTCTTAGGTAACAAGACCAGAAACGTGTTGTAAGGCTTTTGAGGAAAGAATTTTGCTCATAGAACTCCTTAAACATTTCCACTATCTCATCTTTTACAAAATCCCAACAGCTTTGCCAAAAAGCCACAATGAAACCATCTGGTCCTGGGGCTTTGTCTCCATTCATATCCATCAAAGCAAAATGGACCTCAACCTTAGAAAAAGGGAGCTCCAGAAACTCCACTTCTTGCTGACTGATCTACTTTAACTGCAGTCTCCCTATATACGCCTTCCACTCCAAATTTTCTAAGAGCAACTGTTGAAAGGCATTCGCTACCCCTTCCCTCACTTCTTGCTCCTCTGACAACCACACCCCATTTGTCTTTATTCTATCCAGGGAATTACTTTTCGATGGGCAGTTGCCATACAATGGAAGTAACTCGTATTTCTATCCCCTTCCCTTAACCATAACTCCCTTGATAACTGTCTCCAATGACTTTCTTCCAAGGACACCCACTTAACATACCACTCCTTGGCTTCCTTTTTAAAAACTGTTTCCTCCTCTGTCAAACTTCTCTCGCTTTCCACCAGATTCCAGTATTCCACTTGTTGGAGAGCTGAAGCTTTATTGCACTCCAGTCTCCCGAACACATCCCTATTCCAAACTTTTAAATCTTGTTTAAGCTCCTTCATCTTTACAGCCAATCTATAGCTAGCACTGCCTCTGACCTTTATCCCCTACCACCAACTACGAATAAGATCTTTAAACCCCCCAACTTTAAGCCACGTATTTTCAAACTTGAAAGGAAAGGGTCCTCTTCTTAGGCCATCACCCTCTAGTAAAATGGGGAAATGATCCGAGGTAGGCCGAGGCAACCTTCTCTGAAGAACACTACTGAACTGATCAAGCCAGCTAGGAGTCACAATAAATCTGTCCAGTCTAGCCTAGGACTAATTATTCAAACCCCCACTCCAGGTAAATAATCCCCCTTGCAACGGAAGATCAACAAGCTCTAAGTCATCAATAATCTGAGCAA
This sequence comes from Vitis cinerea var. helleri x Vitis riparia, assembly GCA_946000715.1. Taxonomy (NCBI): domain Eukaryota; kingdom Viridiplantae; phylum Streptophyta; class Magnoliopsida; order Vitales; family Vitaceae; genus Vitis; species Vitis cinerea var. helleri x Vitis riparia. The sequence continues at coordinate 13,417,663 of OX254005.1, read as the reverse complement.
ATCTCCTCATTGCTGAGGTTATTCTCCCTTGTCTACTCCTTTCCCTTTGGGAGAGAATAATATTAAAGTCACCCCCTAAACACCAAGGCTCTTCCCAAATTCCTCTAATCGCCCCAATCTCTTTCCATAAACACTCCTTTTCTTCTTTGGAAAAAGAACCATAGACTCCCGTAAACACCCAGACAACACCATTTTCCACATTCCTGAATCTACAGGAAATTGAGAACTGGCCCTCCTCCCAATCCAAAATTTCTAGAGACCTTTTGTCCCAGCAAATCAAAATACCTCATGTCGATTCAGTAGCATTCAAAGTCCTCCAGTCTAAGAATCTCCCCGAACCTAAACTTCTCACCACCCCTTCAAACATTGATTGGATCTTTATCTCCTAGATACACAGCAAATCCACCTTCTGACTTCTTACAAAAGACTTGATTATTTTCCTTTTAGAGTTGTCATTCGATCCTCTCACATTCCAACTCAATAATTTGAGATTCATTGGACTTCCGCTAGCTGGCACCCTCTGCCCTGAAGAGGACATTTCTTCTTTTTTTCCCCCTCATAGTTAATTGAACACTCAAGCCTCTTTAGCTCCCTCTTGAATTTTGATTTCTCCAATAGACCTTTGCTATGTATCCTCTCCCGCCTTTTTCTGATTTTGACCAAAAAAACTCATGATTTCCTTTTCTAGGCCTTCTGTCGAGAATCCCAAAAAATGACTGAATTTGGCCAAACTACTTTCCTCCCATCTAATCTCTTTCTTGCCCCTGACTTCTTGGGGCACAGACTGAGCTGAACCCCACTCTGTATTCCTTGCCTTGTCATCGACACAATTAACCTCAACCAAGTCCCAGCATCCATTGCTATTCTCAGCGGAGCCGTCTGCATCTAACATTCTCAACGTATTTCCCTCTTGGATATCCTCCCTTAGCACCCCAGAATGGTCGTAATATTCCCCCTCCGAAGTCCGACCAAGAGAAAAAGAATTAGAAAGAGAAGATCCTGAGACCCTTAAGCCCCACGAATTTAAAACAGTCCCATACCTCGAAGCTTCTTCTACTAGTGCACGGTTTATCGTTGAATGTTGGGTTTCCAATTGTTGCTTCCTCTAAGCTTCCTTCTCCTGGAGCTTAAGAAACTCAATCTCCAAGTTGCACCCGTTGTAGGTACCAGGGCGAACTGAGGAACAAACCTTCACCGAGAGCCCACTATTAAGAAGCAGGGTCTGAGACGAGCCAGGACTGTCCCCTATCAAGACAGATGGCCCAATAGGCAAAGAAAACACCTCGACAGCAACCCGCCCCTTATCCTTAGAAAGTGACGGCCCAATCGCTGGCCCAGCACCAACAGTTGCAACCCCCTTTAAATTTTCTCCCACTGATGGGCCTTGCAAAGAAGACCCACTAGCCCTCTTCAAACCCAAAATACCCACGGCAAGGCCTGATGAGGAAGGCCTAGCCTCCAGTGGGTCAATAAAAAGCCGGGTCACCGACCCAACTTGAGCCCCATTTTCAATCACTTCACAACCCGCCCCACTCGCCTACCCACCGGTCCCATCTGCTGACTGGAGCGGCGCCTTGAGCCTCGCGTTTGCCAGCTCTTCCACTTACGGGCCAGCACGTGCAACATCATCACCCTTAACCTCTCCACTAATTCAACCATTCGAATCTCGACTATCCACCGAGGCCTTCTTCAGCGACGGCTTGATCTCCCACCAAAGGGAGAGGGAATAAACCGCCTCCTCAACCCCGATCTCCAACTTGCTCAACAAGTCTTTGCCATTCGATTTAACTAATATCCGAGCTCACTGAAGTTCCTCCATTCTCTCCGTCTGTGGGTCAATGGCAATGAAACCACCACACACTTCCCCCACTCTTCTCAAAATGGACAGGACCCATAATGAAATTGGGAGTCCTAGAATCTTTACCCAGGCTTCGTTTCTTGTTTCACCTTCTTCCAAACACCCAATCCTTGGACTCCAACGCTCCAAGCCCACCTGAAGCCCTCCCACTGATATTTTCCCAGAGGTTAGGACACATCTGGCTTCTTCCACAAATTCAAACTCCAAAAGAACCCTTCCCTTTTCCAACCTTGCCAACCCTAGCTTTCCTTTCAACCCCCAAGAACTTGCCATTAACCACCCTAATCTCTCCAAGTCCTCTCCTCTTGCTGAACTAGGGTTCCAGCTTCCGACCAAACAATGTTCCAATCTACTCAAATTTCGGCTTATTTCCTCCCCTTTTACCTCCACTCTGACCGTTTTACTGTCCCTGCTTCACGGCCTCTTCGCCATTTCCTCATACGACCTTCCCGTGGCCCTTTCTTCCTGTTTTTTCTCCTTTCTGCCGAAAATTACACCCAGCTTTCGTAACATCTCCACCATAGAGATCCATCCCCCGCTTTCCTCTCCGCCTTTCCGGATGCATATGTCGTATCTCTTCTTCTCCAAGTAGACAACCCCTAACCGGAGAAAGCATCCCGCACGGTTGGCGTCTCGCACCAGGGAGTAACTTCTCCCCTTTTCCTTCCATCCCCTTTCCCATTTTCCTTCTTTCCCGTCCTTGATGCACTGGTTCAGACCCTCCAGAAAAAACCCTACACTCGCCGGCCCCAGACGGACCCATGACGAAACCCCTCTCTTGCTTTCCACGAGGATAACTTGGGGTTTGCCTTTTCTCTCCTCAACTCCAATTTCAAACACCTTCGACTCCACCCCAAAGCTACTTCCCTTCTGTTTTCTCTGATTCTCCGCTCGACTTTCTCCCTCGTCGCCCTCGCTCTCGCTCACTCCCTCTCATGTTGCTACATATGGAGTTGAAAGATTATTCTAATCAAACCAAATGGAGTTGAACACAATACCGAGAACATCTTATGACATTCTCTCTTTGACCTTCATATTGTGTTCCAATCAAGCTATAGAATGTCTAATGGAGTACCCTAAAAAATTGTGGAGGAAGAAGCTCAAAGGGAAATGTAAAAATGTATCAAATCCCAAATAGATTCTACAGTCTTCCATTTATTCTAAAAAATTATCACATTCCTCTTCCCCTAAACTATTCGTAAGGACCATAACAATGCAAGGCAAGTCACACATATCCTCCATACCTCATCCTTTTTTAGAGTAAAGCAAGAACAACACAACGACTCGTGGTCTCTCATGTCACAACCTGTTTTCCTTTTTTTTTTTTTTTTTTGATAACCACCATGTCACAACTTTTACCACATCTACAAATTAGCAAAAACATAATTCCTATTTTCCAACTCTCATCTTCAAAAATTTTCAAGTCAAAGACCCTTTTGATGTGGTTGTATTGGTTGTATCAATGTCTTCTTTCTTAAGAGGTTTCAATGTTAACTTTTTTTCCTTTTTTTTTATTTATTGGAAACGACACAAAGATATATTGATAGAAAAAAAGAAGTACAATAATAAGGATGAGAAATCCTCCCACCAAAGAAAACTAAATTACAGGAAATTACACTGAAAACAAGCGAACTCTCTATAAAGGACCATTCCTTATGGAGTATTAACTTTATACCATCTGTTTTAAATGAATATGTGTTAGGCTTAGTGAAATAGACCAGGTCATTGTCAGGTCCCTTTAGCTTTATTGAAGTGATATTTTGATTTTAAGAAACCCTATGGGCTCAACAATCTTCTTCTTAGAATGAGCTTGGAGGGCTGGAATTGTGTCTTTGAATGTTCTTGACTGCAGCTGGGTTGGGTCTGAGTTTCAACACTCTATAGTGTATTGAATCTTGTTTGGATAAGATGATTGGTAATCAGTCGGTTGTAGTGGAGAGAAAGGTTTTTCAGGTGAAGTCTGAAGATTGCAATGGAGGAAAGTGGATTTCAATAACAGAGAGAAGCCGAGGTTTTGTGGTTTCTTTAGGTTTTGGAGAGGAGGAGACGGGTTGGTTAGTGGAGCAGTTAGAGAAAGCTGTGGATTTGGAGGCTTCTAGGGGTTTCGTTCGAAAAATGAGGGGCAAGACTAGGACTCATCTGTTGGAGATATGCTTTAATAGCAGAGGGAGATATATGAAAATCACAGAATATGTTGCAAAGAGAAAACCTTTGGTCTTAGTTGTTCCAAGAGGTGTTAATGGCTGTGGATGGGAAAATCTGAGGAAGTTGATTGTTTCAGTCCAAGAGTTCTCTGTTCAAGCTGAAAGAGATTCGAAGGAGAAGCAAAAAAAGCCTCAAGAGTGCAAAGGAATGTATAGAGGTGAGAGGTCCTATGCTGATGTGGTTGCAGAGAAAGGAATGAGGATTGGTGCAGAGATGCCAGTTGGAAAATGGGCAAGAGCTGTGGTTTGTGAAAGTAAAAGGAAAATACGAGACTGGTATGAGGTTGGAAAAATTATAGCGAGAAGAGTGGGGATAAAAGGAATGGTGTCTGTAACACCCATTTCTGCTTACAAAGGGTGTTTTTTTGTGGAATCTGTAAGGAAAGCTCAGTGGATTCAAGATCAAGGGAGCTTCACTGCGAGAGGAGAGGTTATTGCTTTGAGGAGATGGTCGCCAAAAGAGAATACAATCGTTAATGGAAAATTTAAACGGGGGTGGTTGGAACTAAGAGGTCTCCCTTTCCACATGTGGGATGAGGTGCAGTTGAGACACATTTTGCAGCAGTGGGGGAGGGTAACGAAGGTGGCGAGGAAATCTTTAAAGCTTGTTGATTTGACGAAGGTAACATTGTGGGTGGAGATGCTTCCATATGTAGTGCTTCCAGCGCTATTAGAGGTAGAAGATGGAAAGTGGACACACATGGTTGCAGTTACAGTCACCGGAGAAGATGACGGAGAAGATGACGGAGAAGATGACGGAGAAGATGACGGAGAAGACTCTATCAGGCCTGAGTCGAATCGCAGCAAGGACGAGCTGAGGTCAGCTGGGGGTTGCGTCTTTCAGAAGCCACAGAACGCTGAGGGGCTACGAGCTATTGACAGGACCTTTGAGAGCCATAGCTGGTTGCCTCGTCATCGTTCCCATTTTCGTTCTTTAGATTCAAAATCAGCTAAAGGGGAGAAAGGAAAGGGAAGGTGGAGGCTGGGCCCAATGGCGGGAAGCAATATCGGGCCAACTCCAGACGCCCTTGAAGCCCGTTGTGAATGGGCCCAATTTGAGGCGCAAGATTTTGGGCCCCTAGCGGGTCCAGCCCATAAAGGATCCTCTAATGGCGGCCCAGGTGCATCTTCGTCTTCAAAGCTCCTAAGACCAGGGCTCGCTGCAAAGAATAAAATGTCGGAAGCTCTTCTTCACGTGTCGGCAAAGCCGAAAGGATCTTCAGTCTCCGTAAGGCGCAGAGCAAGAAGTGGGCCGCCGAGTTTTGAGGAGGCGTCTTCTACCCCGAAGCGAAACTTAGAAGGAGGTGGCTCACTGGAGACAAATCGAGACGCTTCTCGGGGCAAATCTCACTCCAGAAAGAGCGATCTCTCCACTGGTTTTGAAACACCCAAAGATTCTACCGGCGAGGTAGAGGGAGAAGAGGGGATTTTGCAATGCGATTTGTTCAATGAGGTGCGTACCCCTTTCTCAGCTGTTTCTGAGCGAGATCTTCCTCTGTCTGGGGCTTTTGAGCCAAATCTTATTCCCGAAACCTCTGTCTCTTTGGTTCATCCTTCTCGCTGTCAGTCTTTCTCTTCGATTCTGTTAGAGTCAAGCTACGCCGTTCAGCGTGGTTCCGTTTCTATCTCTCCTATGGTGTATAATAACCATCGTGGTGGTGCGTCCTGTTCGGAAGGTGTGGTGGTGCCCCTAGAAACCTCTAACCGTAAATTTAAAGACCAGCCTCTTCTTAGGGAAACTCTTAGCAACTCTGAGGTGCGTGGTGTCTCAGGTGAGGCCTCGGTCCCAGTGCTAGAACCTTCCACTCTCCATTTGGAAGGTTTTCAGGTTGAGGGGCTTACGCCTCGGAAGATGATCAAGGTTCAGTCGGTTCTGGAGAGGTTGAGGGTTAGAATTGTCAGGGATAATGGAAAAGGTATGGAAGGAGAGAACAAGAGTGCTTTCTCTGAGGACAAGGTTTATTCCAGAAGAAAGAAGAAAAAGGACTTTGGAACTGGAGGAGAGGATTAGTTCTGGGTGTAGATTGTGTTGGGTTGTTTTTGTTTTCATGAAGATCTTAAGTTGGAATACAAGAGGTTTAGGATCTAGGAAGAAAAGGAGGACTGTGAGAAGGTTTTTAAGTACTCAAAACCCAGATGTGGTGATGCTTCAGGAAACAAAGCGTGAAATTTGGGATAGGAGGTTTGTGAGCAGTGTTTGGAAAGGTAAAAGTCTGGATTGGGTTGCTCTTCCTGCTTGCGGGGCGTCGGGGGGGATTGTGATATTGTGGGATTCAATTAAGTTCAAGTGTTCAGAGAAGGTGTTAGGATCTTTCTCTGTTACTGTAAAATTGAACTCTGATGAGGAAGGGTTTTTTTGGTTAACCTCAGTGTATGGCCCGAATAAGGCGGTGTGGAGGAAGGACTTCTGGATGGAGCTTCAAGACCTGCACGGTCTGACTTTCCCAAGGTGGTGCGTAGGAGGGGATTTTAATGTGATCAGGAGGTTATCTGAGAAGATGGGTGATTCTAGGTTAACAGCCAACATGAGGTGTTTTGACGAGTTTATAAGGGAAAGTGGTTTGTTGGATCCCCCTCTTAGGAATGCGGCTTTTACATGGTCAAACATGCAAGTCGATCCTATTTGCAAGAGGTTAGATAGGTTTTTGTTCTCTTCTGAGTGGGATTCTTTTTTCTCTCAAAGTATTCAAGAGGCCCTTCCTAGATGGACCTCTGACCATAGCCCAATTTGTTTGGAAACTAATCCTTTAAAATGGGGGCCGACTCCTTTTAGGTTTGAGAATATGTGGTTGCTCCATCCTGAGTTTAAAGAGAAGTTTAGAGATTGGTGGCAAGAGTGTACGGTTGAAGGTTGGGAAGGTTACAAGTTTATGAGGAAATTAAAGTTTATTAAATCAAAGTTGAAAGAGTGGAATGTAGTGGTCTTTGGAGATTTAAGAGAGAGGAAAAAGCTCATTCTTACGGACTTAGGCAGAATTGATCGAATCGAACAAGAAGGGAATTTAAATCTTGATCTGGTTTCGGAAAGGACCTTAAGAAGGAAGGAGTTAGAGGATTTGTTATTGAAGGAAGAGGTACAATGGAGACAAAAATCTAGGGTTAAGTGGATTAAAGAAGGGGATTGCAACTCTAAGTTTTTTCACAGAGTGGCCACTGGAAGAAGAAGCAGGAAGTTCATAAAGTCTCTGATTTCTGAGAGGGGGGAGACTTTAAATAACATTGAGATTATTTCTGAGGAGATTGTAAATTTCTTTGGGAATCTCTACTCCAAACCCGAAGGTGAATCTTGGAAGATTGAAGGGATTGATTGGGCCCCTATTTCTGAAGAGAGTGCAATTTGGTTGGATAGACCGTTTTCTGAAGAGGAGGTTCGAATGGCAGTCTTCCAATTGAATAAGGAAAAGGCCCCTGGCCCTGATGGCTTTACTATAGCAGTTTATCAAGAGTGTTGGGATGTGATAAAAGAGGATCTTATGAGGGTGTTTTTTGAGTTCCACACTAAGGGGGTAATAAATCAAAGTACAAATGCGACATTCATTGCTATGGTGCCAAAGAGAAGCCAAACTTTTAAAATCTCAGATTATAGACCTATTAGTTTGGTTACAAGTTTATATAAGATAATTGCTAAGGTCTTATCAGGGCGTTTACGCAAAGTTCTTCATGAAACAATCTTTGGCTCTCAAGGAGCCTTTGTGGAAGGGAGACAAATTTTGGATGCTGTATTGATAGCCAATGAAGTGGTGGATGAGAAAAGAAGGTCAGGGGAGGAAGGGGTTGTCTTCAAAATTGATTTTGAGAAGGCCTATGATCATGTGGATTGGGGCTTTTTAGATCATGTGCTTCAAAGGAAGGGGTTTAGCCCGAAATGGAGATTTTGGATGAGGGGCTGTTTATCTTCTTCTAGTTTTGCTATCCTAGTTAATGGGAATGCAAAGGGTTGGGTTAAGGCCTCTAGAGGTTTGAGACAGGGAGATCCTCTTTCTCCTTTCCTTTTTACTCTAGTAGCAGATGTTCTAAGTAGGTTGATGATTAGAGCTGAGGAAACTGGGTTAACTGAGGGGTTCTTAGTGGGGAGGGATAGGACTAGAGTGTCCTTGTTACAGTTTGCTGATGATACCATATTTTTCTCTAAAGCCTCTTTGGACCTTCTTCAAAACCTTAAGATTATCCTTTTGGTTTTTGGGCAAGTATCTGGTTTAAAAATCAACTTAGAGAAAAGCTCCATTTCAGGTATTAACACTAGGCAGGAGGTGTTGTCTAGTTTGGCTTTGGTTTTGGAGTGTAGAGTATCAGAGTGGCCTTTGTCTTATTTAGGCCTCCCTTTGGGAGGGAACCCAAAGACAATAGGCTTTTGGGATCCAGTGATTGAGAGAATTTCGAGGAGGCTGGATGGGTGGAAAAAGGCCTATTTGTCTTTGGGAGGGAGGATTACTTTAATTCAGTCTTGTCTGTCTCACATCCCTAGCTACTTCCTCTCCCTTTTTAAAATCCCTGTATCTATAGCTTCAAAGATTGAGAAGATGCAAAGGGATTTTCTTTGGTCTGGTGCCGGGGAAGGGAAGAAAGATCACCTAATCAGATGGGAGGTTGTTAGTAGACCAAAGGAGATGGGAGGTTTGGGCTTTGGGAAGACTTCTATGAGAAATATTGCCCTCTTAGGGAAATGGCTTTGGAGGTTCCCTAGAGAAAGGAGCGGTCTTTGGCATAAGGTTATTGCGAGTATATATGGGACACATCCTAATGGATGGGACGCCAACATGGTGGTTAGATGGTCTCACAGATGTCCTTGGAAGGCTATTGCTCAAGTTTTCCAGGAGTTCTCCCCTTTTGTCCGCCTAGTGGTGGGCAATGGGGAGAGAATTCGGTTTTGGGAAGATCTTTGGTGGGGAAACCAAACTTTGTGTTCTCAATTTGTTGATCTCTACAGAGTTATTTCTGTGAAAAACCTCACTATTTCAAATGTTCTTGGCAATTCCTTACCATTGTCTTGGAATTTTAACTTTCGCCGCAATCTAACGGATTCAGAAATTGATCTCCTTCAGGGATTAATGTCCTCCCTAAATTCTGTGTTTCTTTCCCCTTCTTCATCAGACTCAAGAGCGTGGTCTTTGTCTTCGTCAGGCTCGTTTTCAGTGAAATCTTTTTTCTATGCCTTGTCAAGAGTTTCAAGTCCTTTAATGTTCCTTCCGGCCAAGTTTTTATGGAGCTCAAAAGTCCCTTCAAAGGTTAAGGCTCTCGCTTGGTTAGTAGCTCATGGGAAGGTAAACACTAATGACAAGTTGCAATTGAGAAGACCCTACAAAGCCCTTTGTCCTCAATGGTGCATTCTTTGCAAAGGAAATGGAGAGTCGGTTGATCACCTTTTCCTTCATTGTCCAGTTACCATTGGACTTTGGCACAGGTTGTTCAATCTAGTAGGTATGACTTGGGTCCCTCCAAGGAGCCTTGAAGACATGTTGGTTATTTCTTTTAAAGGCTTGGGGAAATCTTTAAGAGGCAAGACACTTTGGCAAATTGCTTGCCTTACTTTGATTTGGATGGTGTGGCAAGAAAGAAACAACAGGATCTTTGAGGATAAAGGGAGAACGGAAGAGACGGTTTGGGATTTGATCCGGTTTTATTCTTCTCTTTGGGCTTCTTGTACTGAAGCTTTTAGAGGAGTTCCTCTAAGCTTTCTACAACTCAACTGGATTGGAGTTTGCGTTTCAAGAGTTTGAAGATTGTTGGGGTTTCTTTTGTTTTTAGAGTTCTATTATTGGGTGTTTTCTTTGGTATTTGTGTAGGAAGGACCTCTCATCCTTCCCTTGGTTTTTTTATTTCTTTTGTCTCTTTTTCTCTCATGTATTTGTTCTTTTATTAATATAATCTTCTTTGTTTCTGATCAAAAAAAAAAATAGACCAGGTCATTGTCATACAACCATGTCTTTGCAATAGAATGTCACAGCATCCATAGCTCCACATTGCAACAAGCCTCACCATTAATTGCATCCCCTTAAATGATTTTCATTATATAATAGGAGGTAACTAGCACTTTTTTCATCTTTCAAAATCATGAAATTTTGTAATGGGTAGATAATGTTGTTATTAGTAGAGAATTGACAACAAGTTTGAATAGTCAAAGGTTTGCATGGGAAAAGTTTGTAATTAAATGAGAAGTTAAAAGGTTAAGTCTTTTTTTTTTTACTAGAACCATAGTTTTAAAAGGCTCAAGGCGCACCAAGGCGCAAAGTAGTCCTGGAGCCTGAGGTGCAAGGCGCATCTAAGGTGCAGGCTTTAGTGAAGTGAGGCGCACCCTAATTTACATATATATTTTTATATAATATAATCAAATTTAACAATTATTTATTTGTCCTAAACACATAAATCATCAAATATCATCCAAAACTTCAATTTAATAAACAAAAAACATAAAAATAAAGAACTCCAGGCATAAAAACAAATCCAAATCCATATTGCTAATTGCCTAATACATATCCAAATCCAAAGTTTCCAAACCTAAAGGTCCAAAACATGAAATTTGTCCACAATTCAAAAACATCATTAAAAAACACTTAAATCACAAATTTGTCCACAACAAGCAATCATCACTTCTCCTCTAAATCAACAAAATCATCATCATCATCATCATTTCCATCACCACATTTGTAGCCTTCCCTATCTTCTTCATCTGCTGAATCAACCATGCCTCCATCTTCATCTTCATCTATTAGTGAATGAGAAGGCAAAGTTCTAGAACTTGAAGCTATCCCCCTTCTTGGTGGTATTATGCTTGAGCTTGCTCTAGCTCTAGCTCTAGTATCAAACCTAGCCTCCCCAGCTCCAGCAGCTCTAGCAACATCACCCCATGTCAAATTGTCATCATCAAATACAAAATCATCTTGTGCACCTCCATGAGAATCCTCATCTTCCATTCTCCCTATCAACCATTCATTGCTATCATCTATATCTTTCAAGGAAATTGGGTCAATGGTGTTACATTCATTGTATCTTCTCTTCAAGGCTCGATTATACTTAATGTACACCAAATCATTCAAGCGTTGATGATCTAACCTATTTCTCCTCTTGCTATGAATCTGCAAAAATTCATAAGCTCATAAATATATTTTAAAAGTTTTAACTTTTAAGTTACATTCAAGGCTCTATTAGACTATTACTTGTAATTATTTTGGATTTGGTCACTTACATTTTCAAAGATGCTCCAATTCCGTTCACAACCTGATGCACTGCATGTTAAGTTGAGGACTTTCATTGCAAACTTTTGCAAATTTGGCGCTGAAGCTCCATATGTAGCCCACCATTCAGCTGTAGTATAGATATTAACAATTTAGTGAAACAATTCACCTATTTTAGCAAAAATACAATCTAATCATTTAAATAAACAAAACTAAATAACTAACCTGGTGCTCTAGTTTTCTTGTCCTAACAGCTAACTCATTTCCGAATAGTCTTTGGGCATTTGTGAACAAACTCACTTCGGCCACAACTTTTTCTTGCTTAGTAGGGTCTCTTGTTAGCCTTAAGATGCATTTATACAAATCACTCATAATCTCGGCATCATGCTCTATTTCTGGCTTATCATAGAAGAATTCCGGGTTCAAAAAGTACCCTGCTGCATGCAAAGGCCGATGAAGCTGAATCTCCCACCTCTTATCAATGACGTTGAAGATTTCTTTGTACTTCTCTTCATTTCCATTAAAACTTCTCACAATTGTATCCTTAGCTCTATTCATGGCCTCATAGATGTATCCCATAGGAGCTTTTTTTTCACCATCAACCAAACAAAGCACACAAACTAGGGGACCCGAAACCTTTAAGCAAAACACAATAATGTTCCAAAATGAAGGCATTAGAACTATGTTGGCTATAGTTTTCCCCTTCTGCTCTTTTGCCCATTTACTATCTAACCAATCCGAGCTTGTAAACATCTTCCTCAAATTGTTTTTTTGTTCATGCAATCGCGATAATGTGATGAAAGCAGTTGCAAATCGAGTCTTAGCAGGCCTAAGCAATTCCCTTTGTCCAGTAAACCGCCTCATCATGTTGAGTAGCCCTGAGCGATTATAAATATACCCATTTAGTGATATAGCCCTCTCCAATGTCCTCTTGATGTTTGGTAGCTTTCCAATATCTTCCAACATCAAGTCAAGGCAATGTGCAGCACATGGTGTCCAACACAAATGTGGGCGCTTTAATTCTAACAACCTCCCTATATGACATTGTAGATAATAAATTTACATAAGTTCTCAAGATAAATAATTCAAATTTTAAAAGTAAATAAAAATTCAAGAAATAGTATTTATTACCTGCCATCACATAACTTGAGTGATTATCTGTTATAACTTGAATAACATTCTCCTCACCAACTTGCTCTACCCATTTGTCAAGTAACTCAAACATCTTTTCCCCCGTCTTAATCATTGAAGAAGCATCAATGGATTGCATGAACATGGTTCCCTTTGAACAATTAACCAAAAGTTCACCAAAGTTCTCTCTTTCCTATCGGTCCATCCATCCGACATAATTGAACATCCATTTTTCCCCCATTCCACCATATGATCTTTCATCAAATCTTTTGTGAGAGCCAATTCTTTCTTAAGGTTAGTAACTCTTACCTCATGAAAAGTTGGTCCCTTCATACCCACACCATATTGGCCAATAGCCTCAATCATTGGTTGGAAACACGGATATGTGACTGCATTAAATGGAATAGCAGCCTCATACATCCATCTTGTGATAAGCATGAAAGCTCTTTCTCTTACTTCCTTTTTGTAGGCATCATTGATGGTAGTTTGATTCATCTTTCCACTCCTTTGATTTTGAACAACCATCTCTACATTAGGAGTGAAAAATGATCCATAGGACCTTTTTGTCTTGGTTTTTTTGAAGAAAACGTCCTACCACCACTTCCTCCTCGGTTACTACCTCCACTAGAAATGTTGGTGACATTCGTTCTACTATTAATCTCCTCACCAATATCTTCATCTTCCAAACCAAACAAATCTTCATTAACATATTCGCTCCCCATATTCATTTGCTCTTTTTGATTTTTCTTGGAACTCATATACTCTTCCATTTCTTCTCTAACATGTTCCGGACATTTTTTACACTTTTTAGCATTTCTATATCCACCAACAAGATGTTGTTTGTGTCTATATATGCCTCCTTTGGTTACTTTATCACAAAAAATGCATATGATGGTATTCAAATCTTTTTCATTAACCAAACGACCATATTTCCACCTCGGATCTCTTCTTCCACTTGTACTAGAGTGCACTTGAGTTTCATTCTCATTATCCATCTTGCAAACAAATTATCTATACTCTACAATAAAATAATTATAATTAAATTAAGAAAAAAAATTGAAAAAAAAATGCATATCACATTATCAAGTATCACATTAACAACAAATATGCATATGAGTGCTTTTTATTTATTTATTTTTGTTTTGTAAAATTTTCATGTCAAAAACTCAAAATATGATATTTATATTTAAAAAAAAAAATTACCAATGAGAGTTATGAGATAAGAATGGAAAAAAATGCAGAAAAGTGAAGAAAAAGGAAAAATACCGAGGTCCGGAAGGTACGTGACTATTTCCCCTTTATTTTTCTCCTATTTTCCCCCTATTTTTCTTCTTCTTCTTCACTTCTCCAGCACGGAAGAGGCTAGGGCAAAGACTGGCAGTGGTCTCGGGTTGAGAAAGACCATAAAAGGGGGCTGGATGGGAGGAACAGGCCAAAACGGCGTCGTTTTGGCCTGTTTTTTTTTAAAAAAAGAACAGGGTCCAAAACGACGTCGTTTTGGTCCCTGTTCTTTAAAATGAACAGGGTCCAAAACGGCGTCGTTTTGGGCCCAGAAAATTAAAAAAAAATTAGAGCTGGCCGCCTCTCTGCAACTCGACTGGAGGAGGAAGAAGAAGAAGAAGAAGAAGAAGAAGAAAAAGGAGAAGGAGAAGGAGGAGTGCGTACCTGGTCGGACCGTCGGAGGCGACTCGGGCGACCGCCTCGCGCCTTGCCTAAGCGGCGCCTTCGTGAAGGGGCGTCGCCTCCCTTCAGGAGAGGCGTCGGAGGGTGGCGTTGCGCCGCCCCGAGCCTAGGCGCGCCTCAGGCACGCCTTTTAGAATTATGACTAGAACTTTAGTAAAAAAAAAAAAAATATAAAGGATAATAATTGTATCTTGGAAACCATCAAAAAGTAGTTGAGGTTGGCATTACAAAGGGGAAAAACCTACTTATTGTAAGAATTTGATGATTTTCAAAAAGAAATATACTAAGTGATAATCTAGAACTTTCTGGTTTCATCTTATGCAAAGGTTCCTATATTTTTTTCTTAAGAAATCTTAGCTCCAATAGCATTTTTCTTTTTTTTCTTTTTTTTGATAGATTTGGCTCCAACAGTGTTTGGAGTAACTTAGTTGTAGTCTACTTAAATAGTAGATATAATAGTTTTTCAATTTTCATCAATTGGTATCATAGCCTATGTTCTAGATTCATGATTGTTTAGAATCAATGGTAAGGTTTGGGGATCATTTGAATGCTACATCATCACAACCAACAGGAAATGATCCAACCAGAGAAGAGTTGGCAAAATTGCAACAACAACTTAATTAGTTATGTGCTAGGTTGGAGCAAGCTAGTAATTTTGGTGATCTGAATTTTATCATTGGTGGCTAAACAAAGCAGAACTTTCAGACTTACCAGTGGAGGAATTTGAGAAATCAGTCTACTATTGAGGAGTTCCATCAAATAGTAGGAGACTTTTCCAATGAAGAAGGTGGAGTTTTACCTTTGGAGAGGCAACCAATATTTCATTGTACTATTCATGATCAAAATTTAAGTATTAAGGTAGATATTACACATTGTATTGGAGAGGAGCAATCAAAGGTCTTAGATTCATTGAATGAAGTTGAAAGAGTTCTTGAGTTTCTAAATCTTCCTAAAAACAAAAGGGTGAAGTTAGTGGATATAAAATTGAAGAGGTATGCTTCCTCTTGGTGTCAACAAGTGCAGATCACAAGAGTCCAATCTGGAAGGAGAAAATCCAGTGGACTAAAATGCAATAGCAAATTCGAAGTCAATTCCCCCCATTGATATGAACGAATTATTTTTCAGCAATACCAAGCACTTTAGCAAGGCCAACATTATGTGCGAAAATACACTAATGAGTTTTACAAATGCGGACTAGAGTACAACTAACTAAAACAGGCCTGCAAGTCATTTCATGTTATTTGATGGGATTGAGGCCAAATGTTAGAAATTTGGTGGAGCTACAACCTCATTGAACACTAGCTAGTGCTGTTCAGTTGGTAATGAAGGGCAATGAAGGTTGAAGGTCAACAAAGATGGTCCAACAACCACCCGATTAAAAGTGCAAGGGGGCCTAATCAATTAGAGGATAGTAAGCAGCAAGTAGATGTCAAGCAAATATCAGTGGCAACGATTGATGATTTGCAGAATTCTAGATCAAACACTCACTTCCAAGCTCGCAACTAAGGCCAAGGGCGTGCAACAATGAGAAATAATATTCTCGGAAATAGTAGCATCTCAACAACCAAAAAAAGTTAGACAAGAGGCATCCCATTGGGTCTTTTACATGCAATGATTCACATTTGTGATGAAGCATAAGTCTGGAGAGCAAGTAATAAAGTTGCAAATGCACTTAGTCAAAGAAGTTTGTTGACTA
This sequence comes from Vitis cinerea var. helleri x Vitis riparia, assembly GCA_946000715.1. Taxonomy (NCBI): domain Eukaryota; kingdom Viridiplantae; phylum Streptophyta; class Magnoliopsida; order Vitales; family Vitaceae; genus Vitis; species Vitis cinerea var. helleri x Vitis riparia. The sequence goes on along the minus strand of OX254005.1, from coordinate 13,401,919 downwards.
GTATGACTATTATTGCTAAGGGTTTTGATTCCTTCAATGATCTTTATCTTGGTGACCATTTCTTTGGTTCAATTTGAAAAGATCTTATTAATGGACAGTTAGGAAAGTATTTGTTGCATGATGACTTCCTATTCAAAGGAAACAAACTTTGTGTTCCAAATTGCTCATTGAGAGAAAAGATCCTCATGCATGGTGGAGGCTTAGGTGGATATTTTAGGCAAGACATATACTATGATTAAACAGAAGTTCTTTTGGCCAAAAATGAGGAGGGATGTTTATAAATTAACTAAAAGGTGTTAAACATGCCAAGAATCAAAAGGAAAAGTTCAAAATACAAGTTGGCACACTACACTACTAGTTTTCACGGCTCCTTAGGAAGATGCAAGCATGGACTTTGTGGTGGGATGGCGTAGAAGTTAACAGGTAATCCATCTTTGTGGTGGTTTATGGATTTTCAAAAATAACTTATTTCATTTGTTGCAAGAAGATTATAGATGCTTCAAATATAGCAAATCTCTACTTTCAAGAGATTGTGTGATTGCATGGAGTTCCCAAAATCAATCACATCAGATCGAGACTCCAAGTTTCTCTCATTTTTGGAGAACTTTATGGAAGAAGCTTGGAACTAGGTTGTAGTACAATACTCTTCCTATCACCAACAAATGGGTGGACAAAGTGAGGTTGTCAATAGAAGTTTACGAGATTATTGAGGTGTTAGGTTGGAGAAAATACTAAGCCATGGGAAGTTGTGGTTGCATAAGCAGAATTTGCCTATAACTATTCCAAGAATCAAACTATACGCAAAAGTCCTTTTGAAGTCGTTTATAGGCAGCAGTCAATGCATCTTTATGATTTAGCTCCTTTACCATAAATGGGAAGAAATAGCTTAAAGGGTGAAAACATGGCTGACTTAATGAAAAAACTGCATAAAGAAATCAGATTGAAGATAGAGGAGTCGAATGCAAAGTATGAGAAATATGTAGATCAAAAGAGCAGCCAAACTTTCAAGAAGGCAACATGGTGATGGTGTACCTACACAAGGAAAGATTTCTAGTTGGCTCTTATTCTTATTTTAAGTTAAGCAAAGGAAAGATAGGACCTTATAGAATCATCAGTGAGATTGCGGAGAAAATTAAAATTCTAAGAAGGCAATAGGAAAACAATCTTAACCATAAGTAAATTAGCTCAGGGAAACATAAACTAGAAGCCCCAATAAAGTAGAAAACTATAATAAAAGTCAAATGAGAATATAATAGAAGTTTAATCAAAGTAGAAAACTTAAATACATGGAAACCTACTATAAGTGAATTCCTAATTGTAAACTAATTATATTTTATTACACTATGGTGGTTTGGCCATACTTCTTGAATGCTCCTGCATCAGTTTTGCACAGTAAACAACATTCTTTCTCTTTAGCTTCCATGTCAATACCCACCCTACCAATAACACATCCTTTAGATAATAACATTTCCAAAGCATTCCTGTTTGAAACCATAAAATCTACTTTCAGAGATTTCAACTTTATCGTGAAATGAGAACTCAAATACTTAACAATATGCTCCCATTGGTTTTCACTAAAGCTCCAAAGTCATCTGCCTTAAACCAAATATTCTTGATTTGAAAGGACATTTTCCTTTTCCTAAACCCCCGCATCTAACAGAATTTGCAAATGATCAAAAAGTAGCATAGGCACTAGGATCCATTTATCTTCAATATATTCCATTTTTTGGGGTTAGATATATCCCACAGTATCCATTTCTGAATCTGTGGCCAAATCCATATAATTAAATCGATGTCTTGATAACCATTGTTAGTCTCTATACATCATGGGAATATATCCTAACAATTTAAGCTTTTAAGAAAATTAGTAACTTAACCTGGTCTTAGAGTTGTGGCTAACTAAAGGTCTTGAGTTTGAATATCTCCTACTGTTTATTTCCCCATCTATATATTCAGAACTACTGGTGTACTGCTTAGTTTGTCTCTGCATATAAGTATGAGGTCACATGTGAAGAAGGGTGTTAGCCTAGTATATACTATGGGCCCATATCCTATCAACTAAATTGTTAAGAACATTGTAACAACCATAATGATGTCAAGCAAAGCAAACATCTATACATTTGTACAACTTAGTAGATGACATGTGACAAGTCCATCAAATGGCATAGAAAAATCTATTTATGTCAATCAACATACAATTCAAAAACTGAACAGAGGATTATATATAGATACATAATTATGTATGTATGTATGAATGTATGTGTGTGTGTTTGTTTGTGTGTACGCATACATACAAATATACATGTGCACATACACAAACACCCCTACACACCTACACATGTACATGTCCATACGTGTAGACTCAACAATAATGTAAAATAGTTAAATGTTAGAAACCTATTATAGTTTACTTTTTCTGATAGGTAAAAATAAATTGTATCGAAGCCTATTATAGTTTACATGAGATGCTATACCGTATATCTTCAGGTCCAAATGATTCCTGCAGTATGTTGATGGCCTCCAAATACAACGGTTCTGCTTTATCAAATAACTTTTTAACTCTATATAGTTCTGCCTGAAATGTCAAGAACAAAAAACAATGTGATGGGGATGAGTCATCCTTCAAGGTGCATTCAAGAAAAAGAAGGAAAGGGAAGAAAAAAGGCAAAATTTTCTTGTCCTACAACACAATGACTTCTTAAAGACATTAAAGAGTTAACAATCAACATACATTCTTTTAAATAAAAAGTTACCCTTTTTTTCATGTTTACTTCTTCAGTAGTTTATAAGATTCACAGTATTAATTCCTTTAGTATGGTGTAGGTTAGACAAGCAATACAAGATGCTTCCTAGGAATAATATGGATCTCTAAGCATGCTCCTCAATCATCAAGTAGAGGTTTTAAGGCATTAATATACAATTAGTAAGGATCATTTTCAAATTGAGACAGCAAAGACAATATGCATATCTTTCTAATAAAAAAAATAAAAAAAATAAAAAAAGACAATATGCATACCTTTGAGTGCATACAAAGAAAGTTCAAGGCTATCAAAGATAAAAATTATACACCATAACATTAAATAGCAGCAACCAGGTTGTATGGTAATAAATTTTGACCTAATCCCCTTAATATGAAACATAGATGCTAAATCCAAAGAAAGACAATGGTTGCAGACTGCATGTCTACCAGGGAGTATCAGCACTCTTATCCTCATCTTTAGCGTTCAGAAATGTGAGAATTTCATGAACTACATGCAGATAAATATCACAGGTCATCATAAAATGTATTCAAGAATGAGACTGGTTCCAATTTTGCACAATTCTGAAACTTAAATATTTTTATCAATTAAAAAAATTATGAATGACATTAAAACTATGGAAACAGTCACAAATGACAAACCTTATCAAATTGTCAAACAGGAAGAAAAGAAAAATGACAGCTACATTTCTTTCATATTCTTTCTTTCTCTTAGTCTCTTTTTGTTTCATATTTATTTTTTTTTCTTTCACAGACAAATAAAGACTTACAAAAAGTGCCTAGAAGAAATTGGGGGCCACAAATGCAAGAAGTATACATAAACCACCAAATGTTTGCAAAGAAAGAACCATAAGGTAAACACCTTCCAAAACAATCAATGGAATCAAGTAAAAGCCCATAATCAAGGGCCAAATAGAGAGTAGACCAAGAATGCAAAGTAATAATAAAATGAACTTTTCACTCACTTCTGTACTCTCACATCCTCAAAAAAAATCAACTACCCTGCTCTAACTAAATGTACCAAATCAAGTGAAGAGGGACAAGCCTCCAAAAACTCTTTTAACTCTTCTCTCTAATGAAGTGACAGTCAACTTCAATGTGTTTGGTCCTTTCATGGAAGACTGGATTGGATGCAATATGCAAAGCGGCTTAGTTGTCACAGATGAGTTTCATCTGTTCATCCTTTCCAAATCTCAACTCCCGAAGAAGATGTTTCAGCCATATGAGTTCACATGTTGCCAGAGCCATAACTCGATACTCGGCTTCAGCACTAGATCTGGCCACTACATCTTGTTTCTTACTCTTCCAGGATATTAGGTTACCTCCGATAAAAACACAATACCCGGAAGTGGAACATTTATCTATGGGTGAGCCAACCCAATCTGCATCTGTGTAACCAACAACCTGGGTATGACCTTTGTTCTCGTACAACACACCTTCGCCTAGTGTGCTTTTGATATATCGAAGAATGCGGATTACAGCATCCCAATGGCTATCACATGGTGACTGTAGGAATTGACTAACAAAACTTACAAGAAAAGAAATGTCTGGACAAGTAATGGTGAGGTAGTTCAGTTTACCTACAAGTCGCCGATATCTCCCAGGATCTCCTAAAGGCTCCTCCTGTCCTGGTATAAGTTTGACATTTGGATCCATAGGAGTGTCTACCAGTTTACAGTCTAACATACCGGTTTCTTCCAAGATGTCTAAAGCATACTTCCTTTGGGAAAGAACCACACCGGAACTGGATTGAGCTATCTCAATCCCTAATAAATACTTGAGTTTCCCCAAGTCTTTAGTCTGAAAGTGGGTGAAAAGGTGTTGCTTTGGTTTCTGAATACCATTTTGATCACTGCCTGTAATGACGATGTCGTCCACATAAACTACCAAATAAATACACTGCCCCGAAGAGTTATGATGATAGAAAACAGAATGGTTGCTGTACTACGGAACATGCCAAACTCTTGAACAATAGAACTAAAACAGCTAAACCATGCTCGAGGACATTGTTTCAAGTCATATAGAGAACGGCGTAACCTGCACACTAAACCAGACTCCCCCTGAGCAACAAAACCAGGTGGTTGCTCCATATAAACTTCCTCAGCAAGATCCCCATGAAGGAAAGCATTTTTAATATCTAACTAATAAAGAGGCCAAGAACGCATAGCAGCCATGGAGAGCCATAGACGAACAGAAGTTATCTTGGCAACAGGAGAGAAAGTGTCACCATAATCAAAACCATATACCTGAGTATAGCCTTTAGACACTAAGCGGGCCTTAAGGCGATCAACCTGACCATCAGGGCCAACCTTAACTGTGTAGACCCAACGACAACCAACTGTAGATTTACCAGAGGGTAAAACAACAAGATCTCAAGTGCCATTGGAGTGTAAAGTAGTCATTTCATCTACCATTGCCTGTCGCTGGCCTGGATGGGAAAGAGCCTCAGGGGTGCTCTTAGGAAGAGAAACAAAAGATATTGCAGAAACAAATGCAGAATAGGGTGAAGATGATCAATGGTAACTCAAAAAATTGTAAATGGGATGAGGATTACGAGTAAATCAATTACCTTTCTGAAGAGCAATGGGTAAGTCAGCTGAAGGAGGCAGAGCCGGGGCAGGAGAAGTCGAAGGGATAGGAAGTGAGTCAGCAGGTACCTCGGCCAAAGGAGGAACAGCGACACGATGACGGCGATGATAAACCTGAAGTGGGCAAGAAGGCACTGCATCAGGTGGGGAGATAATGGGAAGGGGTAAGACTTCAGAAATAAGAAGAAACTCAGAGGTGGAGAAGAACGGTGAGTCCTTAAAGAAAGTGACATCAGCGGAGAGGAAGTAGCGATGAGTCTCAGAAGAATAACAACGATAACCCTTTTGAAGTCTGGAATATCCTAAGAAGATGCATTTTGTGGCTCTGGCAAAAAGTTTGTCCTGTTGAGGAGTGAGAATATGAACAAAGCAAGTACAACCAAAAACACGAGGAGAAAGGAAATAAAGTGGTTGGTCAGGGAAAAGAAGGGAATGAGGAATCTGATCGTGTAATACAGATGAGAACATATGATTAATCAAATAACATGCTGTAAGAACAGCGCCCCCCCAAAAACGAAAAGGAACATGACTATGGAGAAGGAGAATATGAGTTGTCTCAACAAGATGTCGATTCTTACATTCAGCTACCCCATTTTGTTGAGGAGTATGAGCACAAGAAGACTGATGAATGATCCCATGTTGGGACATAAATGAAGTAAATGGTGCAAAAAAACATTCCTGGCATTGTCACTACGCAACACACGAATAGAAATATTAAACTGGGTTTGGATTTCAGCATAAAATTTCTGGAAAATAGAGAATAATTCAACTCGATTTTTCATTGAAAATAACCAAGTACATTGAGAATAGTCATCAATGAAAGTAACAAAATACTGAAATCCTAAAGTAGACGTGGTCCGACAAGGACCCTAAACATCAGTGTGGACAAGTTCAAAAGAAGACTTTACCCGATTATTCAAACGCTTTGGGAATGAGACACGAGTATGTTTCCCAAGCTAATAGGACTCACACGCAAGTGACGACAAAGATGAAAAACGAGGCACCATTTTCTGGAACTTGGATAGACTAGGGTGACCCAGGCGACTGTGGATGAGGAGGGGAGCATCAATGGAAATGCAAACTGCAGGAGTTGAAGGCGAGGTGAGGTGATAGAGGCCTTGAGACTTACGTCCTATGCCAATCGTCTTCCCCGTACTCCTATCCTGCAAGGTCACAAATTTATCAGAGAAAGTGATCGAACAGTTAAGAGTGCGAGTTATTTTGCTGATGGAAATAAGATTAAAAGGACACTCAGGGGCATAAAGAACAGAATGGAGAGGTAGGGAAGGAAGAGGATGAACGAAACCAAAACCTTTAGCCATAATTTGGAAACCATTAGCTAAAGTAACAGTAGGTAAGGCAGAGGTAGTAGTAATAGAAGAAAAAATATCCTTATTACCAGATATGTGATCAGAAGCGCCAGAATCTAGAATCCAAGGTCCAAGAGAAGATGTGTGGATAAGACAAGCAGAAGCATTACCAGTCTGGGCAACAAAAGCAACAGAAGCTAACTTGGTGGCCTGATAGCAGAGATAGTCATCATACTCACTGTCAATGAGGGAAATACCCTGAGATGTGGAGGAACTGGGAGGCTGAGGCGACTGAGGATCAGATGACTGGGCCACGTGGGCAGTGCGGGGAGGCCGCCCATGTAACTAATAACACCGATCACGAGTGTGGCCAAGCTTATTGCAATAGGTGCAATGAGGACGTTGGCCTCTACCTCGGTTACCACTGCGTCCTCCTCGAGAGTTAGTTTGAAAAACTAACACAGAAGAATCTGAAATGTTATCAGATGGCAAAGTCTGAGTGAAGGAGATACGGAGGAGGCGAGCAAACACATCATCCAAGGATGGAAGGGAGGAACTGCCAAGAATTTGATCGCGGACAATCTCGAGATCTGGACGGAGGCTAATAAGCGTAAGAACCATGAAGAACTTGTCAATCTGTGTTCGTTGATCCCCAACATCAGTAGTAAGAGGCATCACGGTCAAGAATTCCTCCTTAAGAGAGGCAATCTGGCCAATATAAGTAGATAAATCCATGTCTTGTTGTCTGACATTGACAATAGAAGAAGCCACCTTATAAAGACGTTGGATATCATTCGTGTATAGCCCTTTCGCCTGATTCCAAAATTTAAAGCATGTTTTGTAAGCCCGAAGATGAAGCAGAATCTTAGGATCAACTGATTGTCATAACACACTACATAACTGTGCATCTATCTTCCTCCATTGTACTCTGTCAACCTCAAGGATATCCGCCTCCTACGTAACAAGGTGATCCTCATAACCTTGACCCATAAACCAAAACTCCACAGAGGCAGACCAAGACAAATAATTTTCACTATCAACCAATTTTTCCGAAGTAATCATAGGAGATCCAGATATAACAGAGGAAAAAGTGAAACTTTTAGTAGCCATATCTACTTATCTGGAAAACGATATATGTTTGGATCGAAGAGAGCCCTAATACGGCTTCAGATCGCGGCTGAAAGAAGAAAAACCGAGGATCCGCAGCTGTGAGAGACCAAATAGTAAAGAAAAACAAATGTGGCACTACTGGAAGGGTAGAAGAACACTTCCTAAGATACGTGCAGGGCTCGGGGTGGAGAGGAAGTCACCGGAGGTCGCCGGAAAGGCTGTTTAGAGGGCCGACGGAGACAAAAAACTCCAAAAAATGCACTTTCAGGGCTCGGATGCCACAAGCACAGATGGAGGGTGGCTAGACAGCGTCAGGCGAGGCTGGAGGTGGAAGCGCATGGCCGGAAAGTGCTCCACGCGCCCTCACGCACCGGCGCGTGAGATTCAGGCCACCGGAGAAGAAACGCGCGTGGCTGAGATTCTCCCTCCAGTGCATTGAGAAAACTTGAAGATCTCCTCCTTGCGCACTTGATGGTATGGTCGGTGTCGGAAAAGGGCTTCGCCGGAAAAGTCGCCTGCAGTGAGGGTTTTCTGACGACGATACGGTTGATCGGAAAGCTTTAGGAGATGGAAAGGGTGACCGGAATGAAACACGGTCACTAAAAGATTTCTCAGAATGGATTCACGGATAAACCGGAAATAATTAGGGTTTTTTTTATCCCTAAACTTTGATACCATGTGAAAAAAGAGAAAAGGGAGAATCCCTAATTTTTGTTATTGAAAAACTGTACACTATCTAACATCTAGCTACTAATTTTGATTGGCCTTTGCAGCAATTCGATGTAAAGAATGCTCTCTTGCATGGAGATTTGGAGGAAGAGCTCTATATGGAACTACCACCAGGATTTATAAAAGACTATGAGAAAGAAAGTTTGTAGACTGAACAAAGCTCTTTACGGTCTCAAACAATCACTTAGAGCTTGGTTTGGGAGATTTGTTAAAGCAATGAAAAATATGGGTTATAGTCAAAGCCAAGGGATCACACTCTCTTCATTAGACATTCAAAGAAGGGAAGGATAACAACTCTCATGGTATATGTTTATGACATCGCAGTAACAAGAGATGATTTGGAGGAAATGGAGAAACTAAAGAAGAAACTTGCAAATGCGTTTGAAATTAAGGATCTTGGAAGGTTAAAATATTTCCTAGGAATCGAGGTTGCACATTCAAAGGAAGGAATAGTTATTTCACAACAGAAGTATACACTTGACCTTCTCAAAGAAATAGGAATGTTGGGATGAAGACCAGCAGACACCCGATTTAGCCAAATCACAAACTTGATGAAGATAAAGAATATGTGTCAATAGATCGAGAGAAATATCAATGATTAGTGGGGAAATTGATCTACTCATCGCATACTAAACTAGACATAGCTTATGCGGTGAGTGTAGTGAGTCAATTCATGCATAATCTCAAGGAGATACATATAGAAACAGTATTCAAAATTCTTTGTTATTTAAAATCAACACCAGGCAAAGGCATTCAATTTTAAAAGGTAGAAGGAATCAAACTTGAAGCACATACAAATGCCAATTAGGCTAGATCAGTTACAGATCGAAGATTAACCTCTAGTTATTACACTTTCTTAAGAGGTAAATTGGTAACTTTAAGGAGTAAGAAGCAATCAGTGGTGGCAAGATCAAGTGCAGAAGTAGAATTTCAATCCATGGCACATGGAATATGTGAACTTCTTTGGATAAAAATCATACTTACTGACTTAGGTGGGAGGGGCCAATGAGACTTTAGTGTGATAACAAGTCAGCCATTAGCATAGTTCACAATCCAGTTCAGCATGACCATACTAAACACATAGAGGTGGATCGACATTTCATCAAAGAAAAATTGGATAGTAAGCTAGTTTGCATCCCTTATATTTCCACAAAAAAAACCAATTAGATGATATATTGACCAAGGGACTTAGAAAACATTTATTCTGCAACATCACAAGCAAGCTAGGGATGAAGAACATTTATTCACCAGCTTGTGGGGGAGTATTGGAAAATATGGACAACCTATATGAAGACTTTCCAGTTAGGAAATATTTTTGAATTTAGTTTTTCCTTATTAATTTAGTTGACCAATTCTTTTTTGCAAATAGAGATATCCTAGGCTAGAAATAAGCTCCTTCCTTTTTTTCATTTTGACCTCTTACAATTTGTATATATTTGGTGTAATTCTATTGAAATAATACAAGAGAGAAATTCTCAAAAATCCCAAAGTCAACACAATTAATTTTAGTCCATAAACTAAAACTATTTCTAAACATCAACTAAACCTAACCAAAAGAGAAAAAAAATAATAAAAAATAAAAAAATAAAAAAACCTTGAGAGAGAGAAATGAAGGCAATCATTATTTTAAAACATCACTTAAAGCTGCAATTCTTGATTAGTCATTCACTAATTCGTAGAGGTGGTTACAACCTGTTTTGTAGACTAAAGATCCATATAACAATTAATTTTAGCCCATAAAACTAAACTATTTCTAAACATCAACTAAACTTAATCAAAAAAGAATCAGAAAAACCTTTATTAATTTACTGCTACAGTTGCATAAAATGTATCACGGTATAGAAATCTGAACATTAATGTGCTGCTACATTGATATTACTAAAAACTTTCAATATTGCCTATCCAATCGAATACTAAGTAAATTAAGTAAACCCCATTCCTACTTAAAGATATCTCAAACAATGATGTCAAAGTAAAAGGCAATATTAAGGCGATAAGACTCCTTTTAACCTAAGGTGAAAGGTGAAAAACAAGGCGATATTCTGACTATAGTAAGGTGATAATATATTTAACTACTCGATATTTAACCAATATAAGCATCATCTTCAACAATCAACACTATTAATTTTTCATTCGTCATGGTGTCTTATAAAATTAACAAAATAATAATAATTATTCAACGTGTTAAATAACATACTGTCATCATAAGAAACATCATATTGTTTAAAGAAATTCATCTAATCTAGTCAAATGCATATTCTAATTTTCCAAACATCTAAAAATTGAAATAAAAAACAAAATAAGAGAATGAACATCCTAAAGAAGTTTTGGGCATAATCATCATTGAAATTAAAATTATCATAACTTCCATTGAGGCTAGATTGATAGCCCTCTCTCTCATTATCACTATGATTGATAATATAATATTTCATCGTATACTTTGTTTAATCTAATGTTAGATTGAATTAAATTACAATCTAAGTATGTTTAATCTTAACCCATGGTCAAAGGCGGTCTCTATGCCTTGCACCTTGTCCCAAGGCAACAGCCTAGGCTTTGCCTCTTTTAAGCCTCCTTGCTTGAGTCTTTAAGAGACAACTTTTATCTGCCCTACTTGGCCTAGTGGCCTAGGCGACCTAGCCGATGATCGCCTTTGATAACACTAATCCCAAAGAAACTCATTTTTTTCCTCTCATGTTAACATGCTCATAAGCCTTCATGCCCCAAAAATAAATAAATAAAAATTTAAAAAATAAATAAATAAACAAAAAACAAAAGCAAGGGAAAGAAACTACTACTACTCAAAAAATGACAGATATAACTATGCTTCTATAATTTTTTACAGTACATAAGCTAAAATTTTATGCATCAGGTCTCAACAGTGTGTATTTTAACTTCACACGTGCCAAATGAATTGCAAAGTATAATATTACTATATGCCCACTAAGAAGCTTATATCTCAAGGTGCAGGATAAAAGTCCAGTGCAAATCTGTTGGATTGGGAATCAGGAACAAGATAACCAATGTTAACAACCAGCACTGTATTATTGAAAGCTTCTAATACCCACCAGATTATTGCATGAAGATGCAACATGTGGATCCTTCGCCCCAAAACCTTCTTTAGCTTCTTGTAAAGCAGAGAGGAAGAAGTTTTCAGCTTCCTCTAGTTTCCCCTGCAGAGACAGGATCAGAAATAAAGCTGCAAGTGGAAAGAAATCTACATAAAGAAGAAAACAGGAGGAAATAAAAATAGTAATATGAGGTAAAAAAAAATAATAATGATAATCATGCCTGCAGGAATAACTCCCTTCCTTGATCCGTAAAAATTCTCCACTTAGATGTATGCATATTTGATATCACAGACCCATCCTCAATTCTGCGTAAGCCAGTTGCGTTAGCCCCTCCAATGTCATTTTCAGAACTCAATTCAATTGAAACATCTTCTGCTAACACAGGTTGGCCATTTAGCCCAAGAACTAATGCTGCAACCAGACAGGATAAATAAAATATTAGCAATTTAAAGTTCTTGACACAAGCATCATTATTATTCTACAGTAATGCAGGAAGGTATGCAGATCCCTTGCTCATTACTAATAAACAGAAAACAATTAACTAGAATGTGCTCTTTTTAACACTAGTGGTAAGGCATATGCACATGCCCCACATGGAAACCTCTTCACAAATCAACTCCAAAAAGTCTTAAATCTCAACTATTTGAAATTAGAAACACAAACTGAACTTATATCTGTCATCTCCTTCAAGTAGTATGGGAATTCCTGAGTAAGCATCACTGTTAAGGATATATGTACAATTGAACCATAATAAAATCCAGGAAATATGATTATTTAAGATTTAGGTCCCTCCATACTCGAAAAGGCAATTGAACAGTTTCCTCCAACAATAACTTCCTCTAAACAATCCTAAAATGAACTTATATTAAGGGCCAGCTTGCCACAACTGAAGAGCTTCAGCAAGGATTTGGCCCATTTTTCAATTGTGAAATATCCAGAAGTGGAATAAATTATCTTTAAGACTCTCCTTACTCCTGCCATGCATCCCAAAGTGTGGCTTGATGCCAGAAACAAGATCCTGGTTACTCAGATGATGATTGCAATGAGGCCTCAAGTTCAACTCGCCTTCATCAAAGGTCAGCACAGCCCCAACATGATTTGTCTCTTCTTCTCCATCTCTCACCATGGTGATTGGACTGTGAAAGCAAAATTCAAAATATCAATCAAGTCTGGTACAACTCAGCCAAGTCGTATCCAATTCCGCCTCGGCCCTCTCTGCACTAAGTTAGATACCCAATACCATCTTAAACATAGACTTGGTCAGCAATCAGATAAACTTGTTTGACTCGTTCGAGATTCTGAATTAGCACGGTTGAATCATCTGAGTTGGCACGGTTGAATCATCTGAGTTGACATGGTTGAATCATCCAAGTTGACTCGATTGAATCATCAAAGTTACCATAATATTCCCAAGTTAAACCTAGCAATCATTTTTTTTTCCTTCCAAATCACAACAAAAAAAACAAACAACAACCAAAACTAAGAAATTTTTGAAAAATCAAAGATTCTCAAGAAAAGTTTTTCAACAATTGTGACTCTACCCATGAAGAAAAAGAAGAAAGTAGGCATCGATCCATCCCTTGACCAAGTCTTGGAGGTGTATAAGAAAAGGAGGTTGAGAGCATTTTGCTATGGTGATTTGAAAGGGGAAAGAAAGAGTTTTGGTTTAACTAGAGAAAAATTCAATAACCCAAACAATTCAACCAAGTCAACTCAGAATTTCAACTGAGTCAATTGAGTTTAACTAATTCTTGGTCAAATTTGTGTTTAAGATCATATCAAATATCAGACTCTACTCGGAAAGGTCCGAAGCGGATACGACTTAGTCAAGTTGTATCAAACTCGGTCGATACTTTGAACCTTGCCATGGCAACACCTCAATTATTTCTTGGAACTTAAATTTTTGCTGCAACTCCACTGATTTGGAGATTAAGGACCTTGAAAGACTCATGTCCTCTCTTTCTCGCACACAATTATCTCCATCCGTCTCAAATACAAGAGCTTGGGCACTATCCTCTTCAAACTTATTCTCGATAAAATCTTTATTCTTCGCTTCATTCAATACATAAAATCCAATTCCTTTTCAACCACCCAAATTTTTATAGAAATCGAAAGTCTCATCTATGTTCGAAGCATTTTCTTGGTTAGTGGCACATAAAAAGATAAATACCAATGACATGGTACAGTTGAGAAGACCTTTCAAAGCACTCAATCCTAATTTATTTTTATTTTTTTCTTTTTTGATAGGTAAAAAAGATGTATATTAGAAGGGAAAAAAAATACACAGTGAGTATAATAAGAGCGCTAACAATGCCATCAAAAAGAAAGAGGGCCTAACAAAAAATAACACCCCTCAACGAGCCCTTATCCAATCCAAAAAAATTTACAACATATAAACAATTTGGACCAAGCCCACAAATTACAAAGAAAAGCAAGCTTAATTCCCTTATTAGAAAGCTCTTTATTATCAAACACCCTATCATTCCTTTCTTTCCAAACCGTCCAGAATAGACATAAAGGAGCAGCCCACCAAGCCTTTTTCTCTTTCCTACCCACAAAAGACCCATGTCAACTTTTGAGTAACTCCCTCACTGAAAAAGGCAACACCCAGGACACACCGAACAAAGAAAACAGTAGGTTCCAAACAACATAAATCTTGTCACAGTGGATGAGAATGTGATCAACCGATTTTTCCTCTTCATGACAAGGAAAACATTTGTTTGTCACTAACCACCCTCTCCTCTTTAGAAGATCCGATGTTAAAACTTTACCCCAAACAACCTCCTAGGCAAAGAAACTCACTTTAGGCTACACCCAAAAATTCCAAATAACCATAATTGGGAAATTAGAAGGACTCCCCAGCTCCAAAACCTTGTATAGAGCTTTAATAGAAAATTTTCCACTCTTCTCCACTAGCCACACCAATCTATCCTCCTCATCGTTGCTCACCCTCCACCTTTGCAATCTCAAAAAAAAACTTTCAACCAAATCCACCTCCCAATCAGGGAGCCCAACAACCCCCATTGGAAGAAGGGCTCCAAACATTCACCACCCAAGCCTCCTTGAAAATGGCTAAAGCAAAAAGAGAAGGGAAAGAAGATCTTAGCGGTTCATCTCCACCTTCCTCACATTATCCATAGAAAAAGCCACCTTGCTTCCCACAAGGTCCCAATCCTTCCTTATGGCTTTCTAGAGACCAACCTCATACCCATTTCTCACTTTGTAGTACCTCCACCTACCCTCCTCTTCCCCGTATTTTTCATTGACGTCTTTTTGTCAGAAAGCTCCCCTATCCACCACAAAACACCAACTCCACTTACACAACAAAGCTCTATTAAGGGACACCAAGTGCCTCACCCCTAACCCTCCCTTGCTTTTACCTGAGCAAATAATAGTCCACCAAACCAAATAGGGTTTCCACTCCAATGCCCCTCCTTCCCAAAGAAAGTCCTTTTAGATTTGCTCTAACCTCAACTTGACTATCATTGGGATACAAAAAAGGAACGTAATATAAATAGGCGTGCTGGAGAGGGTGCTACGAATTAAAGTGAGTCTCTCGCCCTTGGACAAGTATCACCTCTTCTACAAAGCCAATCTTCTACGCAACCTCTCCTCCACACCATCCTAAACTGCAACAAACTCAAAAGGTAACAAGAGACCCAAATAAGTAGAGGGAAGGGCACCAACCTTACACTCAAACTCTTGAGCCAGCTCATCAACATTCTCCACACTCCCCACTAGAATTAGGTCACTCTTTTTCAAGTTAACCTTTGGCCCACAAATGGCCTCAAAACACATAAGCAACCAACACAAGTAGGTCAACTGATCATGAGAAGGCTCACAGAAAACTAAGGTGTCATTAGCAAACAACAGATGCAAGACCTTCACCCCCTCTCCACCTCTACCACTTACCCGCCAACCCAACAAAAAACCACCACTCTTAGCCTTCTTGAGTAGACAATTGAGAGCCACCATGACAATCACAAATAAGTAGGGCGAGAGAGGGTCCCCTTGTCTCAAACCCCGTGAACTACAAAAGAAATGTAAATGAGACCCATTAATAAGGACCGAAAAGCTCACGATTGAGATATACCACTTGATCCACTTAGTCTTAATTAGTGCATCTTATGCATAAAGAGTAGAGAGACGATAATTATCTCTTTCTATATTGTCCAATAACTTTGGGGCTATGGTACAAGCTTATTCAAATAGGTCAAGATGGATTGAGTTCAACCTAGGAATTTAAGTGACATGATAATCGTTTCATATATGGGTTTAGGGAGCTCTGTTAGATGCAAGACCCTTTGGACGATTGCTTGTCTCACTTTACTTTGGGTTGTGTGGCAAGAGAGAAATGGTAGGATCTTTAAAGATAAATGGAGGACATCGGAGATGTTGTGGGATCTACTTTACTTTTATTCCTCCTCTTTTAAGGCCTCTTTTATCAACAATTTTAAAGACATGCCTCTCAACATCATTCAGCTCAATTAGCACTCAATGTGTAGACCAAAAGGCAAATCAACAATGAGAGGAGCCTAGCCTAAGTTTGAGTACATGATAACTTTGTACATTCTTTTGTGGCCTATCCCATTTTTTCCAAACGTCCTTGCATAGAGAAGTTCACTATGTGTTGATCAGTTTTTTGTGTTTCTAGGGAGAATTCCTCAACCTTCTCATGGACTCTTTATTCACCCTTGTTTCTATTCAAAAAAAAAAAAAAAAGAAAGAAAGAAAAATCACTACAAATCATTTCTTTCATAATTTTCTTTTTCAGATTTTTCTTTTTGGAAACTTTCTCAATATTGAGGTTGTTGGTCTTTTTGTATATCCAAAAGGTTGATCTTTTCATCCATATTAATGCTTTGATCCTTAAATGCGATAAATCGACACACTCAATAATTGATATAAAAAGGGGGCATTTCCAATAGTCCAATTGGCTTGTATAATAGGCCATATTGTATGTTTCTCTGGGATAAGGACCTCTTCTAAAACTTAGCCCAAAATAATAGGGTTTGCACAAATTAGTTGTAGACCCCACTTGGACCCAGATGGAACTAAAACCCTTAGTTGTTACAGCAAGCCCAATATTTCTAGGTTCGCAAGCAAATAAAAACAACTCTAAGATCACTAGGTACAGAAGTGAAATGTTCCAACAATTGTTGTCAATTCAGAATTTAACACCATATATGAACCACTAAAGTAGAGTCACTACGCATTCAGAGTAGGAAAAATATAGAAGAACAGGGTATACCAGCATCTCCAGAGATAAAAATCCATAGCCAAATATCCTTGTGATGTCCCCTCCAAGTATAACCTTCAGAACCATATTGATTCGAGTGTTCCATTTTACCTGAAAGCAACACTGATTTGCGGATGGGAAGAGCGGGTTTTTTTTCAATTAAAGAAAAAAGGCAATAAAGTAAACAAATGAAGAGAATGATAAGAAAACCTAGCCAATTAAAAAGCCATATCTCTACTAAATATACGTATATAAGGTTAACAAACATGTAATGACAGGGAGCCAAGACCATGTATGTTACAAATACATTGTTGATATAAATTAAGCAATTAAATTGGGTTCCAAATTTCAGAGTAATTCCTAACTGGATCAATTGAGTAAGAAAGTTAATAAAGGTGATATCAGCACTTAATAAGAACAATGGAACAACAATACTGGGCAATAAGCTAAGTCCTACTATAGATTATGTCTGGTAACAGAGAAAAACATGAAAGCCCAGACAGCAAAATGAATATCATTCAGATTAATAATTCAAGAGTGAATAGCAACATAAGAAACTGGCTATACAGATCAAGAGTAAAAATTTAGTATTCCTTGCCACGTGAACGGAGAAAAGGCGCGACCCCCATGATTAAATTAGGGGTGGAGTATAGTCCTACAATTCCATTTAACAAGCCTTTCTGTCATAAAATCTATTAGCTTTGATAATTGGAAAGGACATGAGGACTATGCATCAGGGAGATAGATTTACAAGAACCAAAGAGAGAACTAAACGAGAGAGAGAGAGTGAGAGTTAAAGTACTTGAGAGCGAAGCGGAGGACGCATTGGCGATTTTTGCATAGCGAGAAGCAGCGACTGTTTGGGAAGGAAAAGGGATTCTTCTGTGCAAAGCAGCCGCAGCTCGTCTCAGAAACATTTTCTCAGCAGCCAGATAGTGTTAAGGACCTAAGAGGAATATTAGAAGTAGGAAGAAGATGTAAACTTCAAAGCCTGAGTTGAGATGACAAAACTTTCAAGGTTCTTGGTTTAAAAGGCTCAACCAAAACCTAATTTAAAAAATTTATCCCGGCCCGTTTCAACAAAATAACTCATTATTTTAAAATCTATATATAAATATTTGAAATGATAAAAATTATTTATATAAAAAATTAATTACTTTTCCACACAAAATAACCCATTATTTTAAAATCTACTAGGCTTGTTGCACGTGCAAAGTACGTGAACTGCTAGCTAATAGCGGATTTTTTTATATTTAAATTTAAAGTTAATTATTTAATTAATTTTAAAAAAAAATTAATGTTCATATATTTTATAATTGTATGAATATATTTTATTTTAAAATATTTATATTTATTAAATGATTACATTAATAGGTCAAATTATATTTTTTTTAAGAGTAGATAAGATTAAATTTTATTTATTGTTTTAAAATATATATATATTTTAAACTATAATTCAATTATGTACCATTTATATTAAAATTGAAAATCAGTTTTATAATAAATTAATAAAATATTTATTTATTTTCTATATTTTTATTATTTTTGAAAAGAAAATTTCAATATTAAATAAAAATAATTAATTATTTTATTAAATTAATTAATTATAATGAATAAAATATAGTTAATTTATTTTATTTTTATTATTTAATAAAAATATATATTTTATTATTTATTAAAATTTAAAAACTAAAATAATAATCTTATTCAAATAAGATATATAACTCTTATCAAACTAAAAAAAAAATATGTTGTTCTCTCGTACAATTTTTGTTTTTATGGTTTGATATTTGTATAAAAGTGAGGATAATTATAAATATTGAAAAAAAAAATAGGCCTTAATGATGTGACACCTATTATAATTAGAAAATTAGTATGTTTTAAATTAAAAAATTAAATTTGGTAAGTATCAATTTTACCATCATTATGATTTGTGTGTGATGAATATTTTTAATTTTTATTTTAATTTAAAATAAAAATGAAAAAAAAAGAAGATATGATTGGGATTTTCTTTTTGTAAAAATATATTATTTTATTCAAATAAGTGTAATTATTTTATACTATATAATTTCTAATTTTTTAAAAATATATTATTTTCTAATGTGAGAAAATTCTAATTTTGAGAAAAAAAATTGATTTTTTTAATATAAATTTTATAATCATTTACAATCATTAAAAAATAATTATCTAAGAATGGTTTATATTACATGTAAATAAAGAAATTATTTATAAGAAAACAAAAGGTGAAAAAAGTGTAAAGAATGCATATAATGATTGTGGACCGTGTTTTTCACATGCATTCTCACTTGAATGGCGAGACTCGCTTTTCATTTATTTGTGAAAAAATGATTTTTAGAAAAAAAAAAAAAAAAAACTTGAAGTCGCCACTTATTTTTGTTTTATTTTTTAAACGGGGAAATAAAATAAGAAAAAAAGTATGTGTGACTTTTTATTTGGAAAAGACATGTTAGCAAAAACAAAATCGGAATATGGGGGTCTGGTTACCTATTAGGAAAGTACGGTGGTGAGCCGTAGCACCCCTTTAAACCCGTATACGTATGGTCTCTACTAAACGAATTAAGGGAATTGTGACAATTAATTAATTAATTATGAATACCAAGAAAAATAATCATACAAATGAGTATATACATGATGAAAATCAATATACACAAAAATAATGATAAAATTTAATTACAATAATACACGAAATAAGTGACAAGAGGATTATGCAAATTGATTTATTGAACTAATTAAAAATATATATTTTTTTCAAGAAATTTCAAAGGAGTTTATTAAAAACAATTTCAAATTAATTATTGCAATTTATTTATTTACAAAAAAAAAAATTCAATTTATTTCAATTAATGATTTGATTCAATTTCACTTGTATTCAGTTTTCAAGTTATTTACACTTAATACTATTAAAAGAATTTATTAAAAATAATACATACATATATATATATATATATATAAAGAAAATAAAAAAATTGATTTTATTTACAAAAAAAAAAAAAAAAATTATTTACCTTTGTTAGAAAAAAAATGAATTTTTACAATTTTATTTACAAAGTATTTCAAGTTCAATCCATATTTAAGAAAAAAAAAATTTATATAAATTATTAAAAAATAAATTATAACTTTATCAATGAAAAATATTTCAATTAAAAAAATACCAAGACTTTTACACTTTTATTAAAAAAAAATTAACATTAAATCCAATTTTATTAATACAAAAAAATAATAATAATAGTAACACAAATTTTTCCAAAATTAATTACAAAAATGCTTCATTCCTTTTTTTAATCTACTATAAATTATTTATTGTTTGATTTTATTAAAAAAATTAAAATTATTAAAAAAAAAAAAAAAAGTGGTTTATTCAATTTTATTAGGACTAAAGGTAAATTAAAAAAAAAAAAACTAAAAAGAAAGTTTATCTAATTTTATTTAAAAATGATTTTTCAAGTTTTATTCATAAGAGTAATACAATTTGATTATTGGTTTTAAACAAATGAACTTCAAAATTTTATATTTTGTTTAAAAAGAAAATTTTATATTTTCACAATTTTTTTTTTTATTTTCACCATAACAAAAAAAATATTTTTAAGATTTTCTATTAAAAAAAATCCAATTCGATTTTATTTAAAAGAAACTGTTTACAATTTTATTTGTGGAAAGAAAAAAAAATCCCTTACAATTTTTATTTAAGGCAAAATTTGTTTAACCTTTATTAAGAAAAGAAATTTGCCCTACATTTAAAAAAAAAAAAAAGAATTTTTTTATAAATTTATCTAAGAATAAAATTTAATTTGTCTTTCGATCTTGGGGGATCTTGCTCTTTAGTCTCCAAGATGGAAAGTGCTTCAAGGAGAGGAGTTTTGAAATATGGTAAGTGTTGGTTTGTAGTGAAATCCAAGACGTTCAAAATCTCCATTGAAGTGGTCTGAGGAAAATAGAAAGGGATTATTTTGGAAAAAAAACAAATGCTTCTCCTCTTGGATAAGATTTGGAGAAAAGAGCTTAAGCTATCTGTTAGAAGGTGTGGAAGCTTGGTGTAAAGGAGAGTCAAGTTCAAGGAGTTTGAAAGTTTGAGAAGAATGAGGAAGAAAGTTTATGTTGGAGTGTCGTTCAAATGAGGTTGGTAGGTTTTTACTCTATTTGGTGAGAGATGTGGAAGCTAAGAAGTATTGTCTCGTATTTCTAGAAGGAAAAGGCTTAGTGGGGGGTTGGTTTCTGTTGGCTAAGAAGTTAAGGGCCCTAGGAGTCTCCACTCCACTTTGAGCAAAGTTTGTCTAGGTGTTCCCACCTCTAATAAGGAGGGGTGTAGTGTCAAAGGGATAGAGAAAGGGTTAGGAACGTTTGTAGAAGTCGTAAGAGGGAAGATAGGGGAACTAGAGGAGTCCTTATGGGTGCATTTAGGGAACCAAGAACTTCTTTTCAGGGAAGAGTAGCTAAGTCGATGCTTGGTTGGCTGTTTTGGTGATAGTTTTGAATATGTTCCTCTATTGTCATCCTTGAAGAGGTGGGCGTTTGAAAGTTAGTTTCTAAAGAGAGGTTTAAAAATCTCTAGACTAGGTGGGGCCCTTGTGTTGTTTGAGTTTGAAAATAAATGTGAAGCTAATTTGGTGCTTTTAAGGGGCAATAGACATTTTAAGGAGAGAGAGTTTCTCTTGCAAAGATGGGAACCTGAAGTGGGGTATTCTTGGAATGAGAGCCTTGCTAAGAAAGTTTGGGTGAGAGTTGTAGGACTTCGTCTTCATCTTTGGAGTAGAGAGGTGTTTAAGAGAATTAGAAAGAGTTGTGCAGGGTTTATAGCTGTTGATGAGGAAACAACTTTCTTTTCTTAGTTGCAGTGGGCTCGGATCTTGGTAAGAGCCTTTGGGAAGAATTTACCAAGGTCTTTGCAGGTGGTGGTTGGACATACTTGCTGGGCGGTTAGTCTATGGTGGGAAGCTCTTCCTTGGGTGTCTCAGGTAGTGCCAAGGTTCGTTCTGCATAAAAGAGATGGACGTGAGGTTAAGGACAATGGTGGGGGTGGTGCACGCGCTGGTGTTAGCATGTGGGAGTTTCATATTGAAAATCAGAAATGGGGGTTAGATGAGTTGGTTGAGTGTGGCAAAAGGCTTAGGGCTGCAGCGGGTGCAGAAGGTAGGTCGGCTAAAGCTTCTAATTTAGACTCAACTACGAGTGGGCTTGGGCCTTAAATAGCAGGCTGGGAGGTTTTTAAAGGTAAAGGCTAGACAAACTTAAGTGGTGGAGCAGGTTGTGACGAGGGCCCAAAACCCTTCAGTCCTGTGGGCGCGGGCTTGGGAGAGAGCAGTAAGGGGCCTTTTGGGCCCATTTTAAATGAGGCCCCCTCGAACGTTTTTGGGAGGCCTTTCTCTTCTAGGGTTTCCACTAAGCTCGTTAGGAATGCTATGGGGTTGGAGCAAAAGCTCCTAGCCATTGAAGATGCCAACGTCGGGGGATCAATTCCTGGTCGATTAAAGCTCACCAATGAGGCACTATTGGATGAAGCATCCAGGTATCCTGTTTTACACAACCTTTTTCTTTTTTCTTTGGGCTTTTGGGGTTCTTTTTCTTCTACTACTTCTTTCTTGGGGCACGACAAAGCTTTATTGGTGTCAGAGAGGGCTTCCAGTGGATCAGAAGGGTCAGTGGAAGAGGCAATGGGTTGGGATCCTCTACGAATAATACTGGTTGAAGATTTTTTGGCCCTCGATGGTCGGAAAGAGCCTCATTGAGGTTCGAATGGCAGTGATAGTGCGACTAAGTTAGCACTTGTCCCTATTGGATCGGGTTATGCGAGTCCAATAGCGGAAAGAATGGTCTTTCAACTGGAAGAGGGAGGGGGGATGAGATGAAGGGTGGAGTTCTAGTTGTCTTGCAAAGTTCAGTCGATGCCTTGGTATCCGACAGAAGGGTTTGAGGAGGAAATTTTATACCTATTGAGGAGAATGAAGGGGAGAATTGAACATAAGAGCCAGGATGAGGCGTTTAGAAAGACAAAATTATCGGCTTCAAAATCCAGTAAGGAACTAAAGAAGTTGGAGTGGATAATAAGCTATAAAAAAGTTAGGGTAGTTACCAATGTAGGTATTTCTAGAAAGGCTTCTAGGTCGGGGTGTAAATGAAGATAAGGATTTTTTCATGGAATGTTAGAGAGGCAAATGACATAGATAAAAGAAAAGTCATTAAGTCAATCATAAAATCCCAAAGAGTGGACGTGGTTTGTTTGCAGGAAACTAAAATTAAGAAAATGAATGTGGGGCTTGTTTGTAGTCTTGGGGTGGGAAAACGTCTAGACTGGAGAGCAGACAATTCTAGGGGTGCAGCTGGAGGTATTATGGTGTTTTGGGATAACATAATGGTTGAATTGGTTGATTTGGAATAAGGAGAATTCTCAATTTCGTGCCAGTTTAAGAATTGTATGGATGGGTTGGTGTGGGTGTTCACTAGTGTGTATGGGCCGATGTGCAGTAGGGATAGAGAGGACTTATGAGAGGAGCTTGGGTTAGTAAAAGGTTTATGGAATGACCCTTAGTGTGTGGGAGGGGGTTTCATATGGTCAGATATCCAGAGGAGCATAGTAGGGGAGGTGGGTTTTCTGCATCAATGAAGAGATTTTTAGAACTGGTAGAGGATTTGGAGCTGAGGGACTTTCCTTTGTAGGGGGGTCTTTTTACCTAGAGAGGCGGGTTGAATAACCAGTCCCATTCTAGGCTTGACCGGTTTTTAGTGATAGATAACTGGGACAACATGTTTAATGGGTTGTGTAGGGGGTTCTACCCAGACCAAATTTTGACCACTTTCCCATTCTTCTAGAAGGTGGAGGTATGAAGAGGGGTCCTTCCACTTTCAGATTTGAGAACATGTGGTTGGAGGAGGAGGGGTTCAAATATCAGATGAAGACGTGGTGGGGGAGTTTTAATTTTACTAAGACCTTCAGGTTTGTTTTAAACTCAAAATTGAGAGCCTTAAAAGATATTTTGAAGACTTGGAATAAAGAAGTGTTTGGTCTTATTGAAACCAAAAACGGAAAGAATCTCTCAGAGAGGTGGTGTATTGGGATGAAATGGAGAAATGTTCAACTCTGAATCTGGAAGATTGTGAAGCTAGAAAGGAGGCTAGGGAGCCATATAAGTCTTGGGTGTTGAGGGAAGAAATCTCTTAGAGACATAAGTTTAGGGAATTGTGGTTGAAAGAGGAGGACAATAACACCAGATTCTTTCACAGGATGTCGAACGCTCATAGTAGAAGAAATTGGTTGTCTAAGTTGAAAGTGAATGGTTGTTGGCATATGGAGGAGAATGATTGAAAAAATAGTGTGGTGAGGGCATTTCAGAAGTTACATTCAAAAGAAGGGGGGTGGCTTCCTTGTATTGACGGGCTATCTTTTATACGATTAGCTAGCAGTGAGGCTGAGGGGTTGGAGATTTTTTTTTCAGAAGAAGAGGTGTTTGTAGCACTCTCAAATCTAAGTAAGGACAAAGCCCCCGGTCCCAAATGGTTTTACCATGGCTTTTTGGCTGTTTTGTTAGGATGTGGTGAAGGTTGAGATTATGGGTTTTTTTTTAGAGAATTTCATGAGATGAGCAAATTTGTAAAGTCATTGAATGCTATTTTCCTGGGTTTAATCCCAAAGAAGTGAGATGTAGAAGATTTGAAAGATTTCAGGTCGATTAGCCTTGTGGGCAGCCTCTATAAGTTATTGGCCAAGGTGTTGGCTAATAGAATTAAAAAGGATATGGAGAAAGTGATTTCGAAGTCCCAAAATGCCTTTGTGGAGGGTAGACAGATTTTAGACACAATTTTGATTGCAAATGAGGCTGTAGACTCAAGGTTGAAAAGTAATGTAAGGGGTGTACTATGTAAGTTGGATATAGAGAAGACTTATGATCATGTCAGTTAGAGTTTCTTGATGATAGTGCTTAAAAAGATGGATTTTGAGGAGAGATGGATAAAGTGGATAGAATGGTGCATCTCTACTGTGAAATTTTCTATTTTAATAAATGGTTCTCCTTCCGATGTTTTCCAAAGATCGAGAAGATTGAGACAAGGAGATCCCCTTTCCCCTTATTTGTTTGTGATAGGTGTTTAGTTATTTATTAAGAAGGGTTATTAGTGGGGGCTTCTTATCTGGGTGAAGGGTGAGAGGTAGGAGTGGTGAGAGGATTCTAATCTCGCACTTGTTATTTACGGATGATACGTTGGTGTTTTGTGAGGAGTCTCTAGACCAGATGACTTATCTAAGCTGGCTTCTCATGTGGTTTGAGGCTTGTTCAAGGTTGAAAATCAATTTGGAGAAAAACGAGTTAATCCCAGTGGGTAGGGTGCATGATATAGAGGACTTGGCCTTGGAGTTAGGTTGTAAAGTGGGTGGTCTCCCTTCCTGCTATTTGGGTTTGCCTTTGGGAGCCCCCTTCAAATAAATGGCTATGTGAGATGGTGTTGAAGAGCGCTTTCAAAAAAGGCTTGCAATGTGTAAGAAACAGTATATTTCAAAAGGAGGAAGACTCACTTTAATCCAAAGCACTCTATCTAGCATGCCTATATACTTCATGTCTCTCTTTTACTTGATAAGAAAAGTGAGGTTGAGATTGGAGAAGATTCAGAGGGATTTTCTATGGGGTGGTGGAGCTCTTATACAGAAGTCGCATCTTGTTAAGTGGAACTTGGTTTGCTTGGAAAAAAGGAAATGTGATTTGGGTGTGAGAAATTTAGCTCTGATGAATATAACTCTCTTAAATAAGTGGAATTGGTGTTTTGCCAATGAAAGATAGGCTTTTTGGAAGCAAGTCATCAGTCACAAGTGTGGTGAAGAGGAAAAGGGATGACGCACTCGAGCAGTAAGTGGGAGATATGGTGTTGGGATTTGGAAAGCAATTAGGAAGGAGTGGTTGTTTTTAAATGGTAGGTTAACCTACCAAGTGGATAGTGGGCAGAGAGTGAGATTCTAGACGGATAAATGGTGTGAGGATGAGCCACTTTGTGAGTCATTTCCTTCTTTATTTTCCATCCCTTTGTCTAAGGATGCTTGAGTGTCGGATGTTTGGAACCTCGATGGTGATGAGGATGATTGGACCCCTCTTTTCTCAAGGTTGTTTAATGATTGGGAGATTGAGTTGGTGGAACGTTTTTTGCATAAGATCCAAGCCTCCCGGGTGCAAAGGGATAAGGAAGATAAAGTGATTTGGACAACATCAAAGTGTGGCATTTTCTCAGTCAAGTCTCTTTATTCTATTTTGGAGCTCGATGTTTCTCCTTTGTTCCCTAGTCGAAGTATTTGGAGGGTGAGTATTCCTCCTAAGGTGGCTTTATTTACTTGGGTGGCTTCTTGGGGTAAAGTCTTAACTTTGGAGCAACTTCAAAGGAGGGGGTACTCATTGGCAAACAAGTGTTTTTTATGCCTCTCTGAAGTAGAGACGGTGGATCACCTTTTACTTCATTGTGTAAAGATGCGGGTTTTATGGAATCTTCTTTTCTCCTTTTTGGTTTGGCTTGGACTTTCTCGTGTATAATGAAGGAAACTCTTCTTGTGTGGCATGGAGCGTTTGTGAGGAAAGCTTGTAAAAAGGCTTGGCAAATGGCCCCCTTATGTATATTTTGGTCAGTCTAGAAAGAAAGGAATTTGTTAGCTTTTGGGAATGAGGAGCTTTCGCTTCAAAAACTAAAATATTCTTTTGTATGTAATCTTTGGTCTTGGGTTAAGGTGTCTATAGTTTTGAGCCCTTCTTCTCTTGTAAGTTTTTTTAAATTGATTAGGCTCTAAGTAAAGGAAGGTGGTGTGTTTCTATCATTCCCCCATCGGAGTGCAACTTTAGATTGTTTTTGTACACTCCTTGTATACTTTGAGGGCACTGCTTTTGGTGCTTCCTCTTCTCATTTAATATACATCATTTTATCTATAAAAAAATAATAATTAATTTGTCTTTCACTTCAAAACAAAAACCTTTTTATAATTTTATTTACAAAGACATAATCTTGGCTTCCAAAAGAGATTTTTTTTTATTAGTTTATTTAAAAGAATTTTTGTTTAATACTTATTAAAAGAAAATCTTTTACAAATTTAATTGGAAAGAAAGAAAGAAATTTTTTTTCCTTAAATAAACAAATAAAAAAAATACAAGTTTATCTAAAAGGAATTTGACTTATCTCATATTTATTAAAAATGGTTTTCACAATTTCAAATTTATTAAAAATGTAATAACCAATTGTATAAAGAAGGATTTTTTTTAAAAAAAATTATTAAAAGAATATTTCAATTTGTTAAAACGAGAAATTTCATTTTATTAAAAGATTTTTTTTGTCAGTTTTATTCTAAAAACTTCATTTTCCTTACTTTTATTAAAAATCAATTTTTCAATTTTTTTTTTTAAATTTTAAAGAGTTTTATTTATACAAGTTGATATAATTTTAGCAAATGGTTTTTATTTATTAATATATATATATAAACCTTATCAAACAAAGATTTTAGATTAGTAAACAAATATTTATTTAAAAGAATTGTTTTTTTTTTATTTCAAAATGAATTTCGGTGCAAAGAAAAAATAAAAAAATTCAAACAAAAAATCATTATCTTATTATAGGATTATTCTACTAACAGAGGGATAAACACACAAATAAATTACACTTTTCATACATTTTTTATTAACAATAAATAAATAAATAATTGAATAAAGGCTAACTGAGCATATCAAATACATGAATAAAAAAATAAATCCATAAATAATAAATTAAATGGATATGCACAATAAAAATCTAAACAAATCCATTTACATATATATAGGAAAAAAAAATTAAAAACAAATATATAAAAGGACAAAGATTAATAAATAACCTTAGACGTGCAGTCCCAATGCCCTCAAAAGCTTCCAAAATGAAAGTAAAAAATATCCTAACTCTCAACCCTCACAAAACACTCACAAAAAAGACAGAGACGATTTATAAAAGTCCCCCCAGAGTCGTCCTTCCCCCTTTGCCTTTTCTACTCATTTTTTCCTTTTCAATCCAAAAATTCTTGTCCTCAGTTAGCTCAACCCATTCCCTGTCTTCACTTGCCCTAACTGCTTCCATGTTTCTCCCATTCTGAGCACAATGCCAAAACACCCGTCCAAACACCAAGAAAAACCCAAATAAAGAAGCAAAAGAAAAAAACAAAGCCCAGATAATATACAAGCCCCATAAAAATAAAAGGAAAACCCAAATGCAATTCAATTGAAAATGGTAATTCTAAAACAACATACTAAGCCCAAATCTCAAATCATAAATCAAATCCAATTAACAAAGTAGGCCTAACCCAAAACTCAATCCAAATACCAATAAGCCTAATGCCCAAATAATATTGAAACTAAGTTCAACCCGAATTCAAGCCCACAAACAAAATCCAATAACCCAAATACAAGCCATAAAGATTAAAGGGTAGGGTTTACCCATGGTCTTGAAGTCATGTGGAGAAGAAAAGTGTAATGAGAGGGTAACCACAATAATAGCAGCCATCACCAGATAAAGATGGAAGGATAATGGCCATGGTGAGAGATCGTGGTAGATGATGATGGGTAGGAAAGAAGAGAGAGAAAGAGAAAGAGAGAGAGAGAGAGAGAATATGGCTGGAGGGGAGAATGACCGTCGGCATCGAAAAGGGCTATCGTAGACAATGGAGCCACCGACAACGGTGAGAGACGACCATGGGTTAGAGAGAAAGAAAGAAAAAAAATGAGATGAAGAATAAAGAAAATGAAAGGAAAGAGAGGGGAAGAAGAGAAGATGAATGAAAAGGTAGGTGGAGGGAAAATGGAAGGAAGAAAGTAAAAAAGGAAAATGGGGAAAGAAATGGGAAGAAAATAGAGAAAATGGGAAGAAAATTGGGGTTAATGGGGGTTGTCGTGGGAGTGAGAGAGAGAATAGGGGAAATAAGAAAAAAAAATAAAAAATTGGAAAAGTAAGACAAAGAAAATGAAAAAAGAACATAATAATAATAATAATAATAACAATAACAATAAATTTAAAATTTAAAATTAAAGTAAATTGGGTTCAAAATATTAGGTTAAAAAAATAATAATAAATAAATTAAATGTGACAAATTTGAGGGTCTATAATGATATAAATAAAGAAATTATAGTAAATTTCTTATCTACTAAATGTAGTGGGAAAGATAGATAGAGATAGAGGAGGTAGCATATTTTTTAGAAACACATACTAAGCATTTTCTCTCTCCTAGGGTTCCGGCTTTGCCATTCTCCTATCGTGACACATTCAACGAAGATCGACTCTAGATTGGTTCGAATTCCTTGGTTTCACCATTTTCTTATGTCAGATTCATACTCAAAACAAACAATGCCACCATTTTCCAAAGTTTGGAGAAAATCCAAAACCCAATGCAAAAATATATTATATTATTGTAGGTTGGCAAAAAATTGCAAGATTCAACTTAAAAATCAGAGCGAATCGATTATATTTTTCCAATAAAATGCATAACCTAACTCAAAAATCAGCATGAGTTGAGATTCATAAGAGTCTCTAATTTTCTTGGGTCCCAAACAACAAAACTCCAAAATTAAAGCGCTTAAAGCCACCATCTTCTCAACAACCAAAAATGTTAAACAAAGAACAACCAAAACCAAGCATAGGACCAAACAATTTTTTGACTTAGGTTTCCTCAAATGAAAGAAATATTAATCCTAATAAAATATAATTCGTATATCTTTGAAATCAAACATATAAAACTTTGTTATCTCCGATCCATCGATCTCTACAATTCCCGATCTGCTTGTCCCCTTTATTGTCTTCCGTAAATCCAACTCTCTTCCTCGTCTCTTCTGGCATTAAAGTACACTTCGTAGTTATTTTTTTAGGTTTTGGGTTTAGCGGTGGTGTTGAAAAAAATAAAAAGAAACCTTAATATCCAGAATAAGAAGAAATCAGGATTCCTGTGGTGTGAATGAATGCCAAACAAGTAAATATTTAGATGGAATGGGGTTAAAAAACAATCACAAGAGTTTTGTGGGGTTTTGTGTTCAGCGGTGGTGTTGAACAAAATAAGAAGAGACCCTAATATGCGAAAGAAGAATAAATGATTCATGTGGTGTGAATGAATGACAAACAAGTAAGTTTATTTTGAAAGGAAAAAAAGTTTGCAAGTGATGTGAGACATAAGAGGAGGCACACTAGGAAAGGAATGGCAACCACATAAATCTTTAATGGAAATATGGGTAAAAGAAAGTCACAACAAAACTCTCTGCATTCCGGCTTTTATATATAGTATAGATATGTAAATACTTGAAATGATAAAAAGGTATTTGTCAAAAATTAATTACTTTTCAAATAAAAATGTGGAAAATGTTATATTCATATATTTGGAGATTTTTTTTTTAAATCCCTTTTAGCCAATTAATTCAAATTTTTACTCGTTTATTGAATTGGGCCCTATGTTGGGACTCTTCATGGACTAATTTTGTGGTCCTTTCAATTGCTATGGTATACCAGCACATGTTGGTCTTTTTGTTGCCTCTTATTGCATTTAGGTTATGTTTGGTTAACTCTAAAGTATCAACTTTTTAGGAAAATTGTTGAAATTTTGGATGATATATCAACTTTCGACCACCTCCAAACAAAATCAAGGAGTCTCATAGCAATGGTGTTTTGGTGATTTCTTTTCAAAAAAATAAAAAATAAAAAATAAAAAAGTTGACAATTAATTGATAAAATATTGAATGAGAAGATCAATATGATGATAGTGACTCTTGAAAAATACTGTCAATCTATTACCAATTTAATTGAAGATTTTTGGTGATTTTTTCATAAAATAGCTTCTACACCTCCACGTTCCACCGACTTCTCAAACTCCCACTATAGATAGCTTGGACACAATGTCAAAGTACTCAAAATTGTTCCTAATACTTGGAGGTTCCAATTCAATTTGTTGGACATTTGTGTCCCATTTTATTGGATGTTATATGCAACAAAACCCCTGCTTCATCCACTCCCTAAAAATAAGGTAGGAAGCAAATATGGAGAAGTGAAAAGGTTCTAGCTTCTCTCTATGAGTAAAGGTTCAAAAGATGAATAACTATTTGGTGGCATTGATAAGATTTGAGACTCACACTTTTAGAGCCATCTATGGACAACCTTCTTTCTAAAAATATTATAGAGGAGCAAAAATGGAGGGCAAGAAGATAGGTGGGAGATAATTCTTCTCCTTCCCAAGTGTAGGATCATTTGGAGCAACAAAGGGCTTATTGCAATCGGTAGGTGCAAAGTTTGATCTACTAAAATGTGGCATAGTATAGTGACAATGAGGAAATGAAATAGTGTTTGAGGGTACACTCTTAGTTGCCACTCATTCTATGAATGTCTTTTGTTGTGGAGAGGTCTTTGCAAGTTGATTCTCCTCCATATTTCAAAAAGGATAAATCAATGAGAAATGGAAAAATATGATCCTTAAAGTTCTATTCTTTTGATGAGACAATATTGAGTAACCCAAAGGTGAATGATCATAGTCATGTCATGGTCACGACAATTCAATTAAATTAGATTTTGATATTTATCGTTATGAAAATAAAAATATCAAGTGATTATAGAAAATGTGAATTTACAACTCAAGGATTAAAATGCAATCTAATTAGTTGATATCACTTACTAAATTGGGTTGTAGATATCAATTCTTAGGGACAATATACAATACTGTAGTTGTCTATGGATTATAACTTATGCTTAATTTAATTGTCATAGAATATTTTTAGTCTTATTTAGCATAATGAAGCTTAATTATAGAACTTTGGAAATTCTAAGGGAGCCATGACTATTTTTCTCTATTTTGATTTACCAAAGCCTTAAATATGTAGCAATTTTGGTGAAGAAAAATTAAAGAAAGAATCACTACAACTTGTCATATCCAAGTTGCCATCCTTTTAAGACTAGACTAATGTGTTCAATTGTTTAAGTTGAAAAAATTCATTTGCTTGTTGAACCTAAATAAAACTTAACCTAAATGAATAAATATGAAATTCAAATAACAAATATATAAACTATCTAATAAGCTTAAGAAATAAAAAAGAATGAATCTAGAGAGATTCATAATTTAGATATCGATTTCAAACTATAAAAGAGCAAATTATCCCATTGATTAGAAACCAAGGTCAATCTATATATGATTAAATTGCATTTAAAGATTGATTCAAATCTAAAACTTGTATTTAGAGTTTATTATCCAAATTGTTACATTTGATTAATGTATCCATGGAGCATTTTGTTTCTTGTTACCTCATGCAAGCTTATCATTCATCTTGAATAATCTACTTAGACTACAATCATAATAGGTCAAACAGGATTGGCTAATGATCAAGTACAACTTCAAGAAACCAAATTTGGAGTCATGCCCAAGACTTATCAAGTATGTGCAATACAATTTCAATGCAAGTGGCTTACGTGTAATCATGTACAGACTAGTTTCCTAAAGCATTTTGCTTGATCATTTCAACACAATGTAGCAATTCGCTTTATCATAATGTAGAGGATGGAGGCTTTGCATAATTGTTAACAGGTGTGCACTATAGTTTTATGTGCATAAGGTTTTAAAGTAAGGATGTGCACTAATTTAGGGTCATGTGTGCAAAATTATGATCGTCTTAGCTTTTATGTCAGTTGATACAAGGATTGTGTGAGGATAATCATATGTAGTTGTGATTATTCATGCTCTTTAACTCTTTTTGTGTACTCTTAGTACTTTTTTTTTATAAACTTAACTTATGTGTAATTATTAGGATGGAGCCTTGAAAAGCATGATATGGTGTAATAATAAATAGATGTCATTAATATTTATATTATGATTCTAGTTTTCCATTCACTATCTTATTTGTGCATTATTTATGATTGAGAATTTCAGCTTGCATAATAAGTTGCATTATGAGTTGTATGGAAGATTCAAATCATAGGTTTTTTACAAGTTAATGACTCGTTCATAATTGATTCATAGACTCAGACAATTCATTTGAGGCTATAGTATACTACTTCTTAATTGAATGGATGATTTTTTTTGGTCACCGAGATAAGTTTCATATTATAAGTGCACTAGTATATATGATTATAGATTGGTCAGGACCTATTGTAAGTCATGACATTGGCTATTGGATAGTCATAATTTCACTAAACTACTAAGCTCTAGGAACTTTTAACTTTTAATTTGAAGAGAATATTGAGTTAGTGTTGAGACCCTTAGTAACTTTAAACTATAAATATAAGAATTAATTAATCACCAAAAAATATTTTATTTTAGTCATTTTATATTACTATATTCAATTTATTTGAAATCTATGCATAAATGTCAATAAATAATTTTACTATCAAATACACATAAAAGAAGAGAAAAGAAAAACAACTTTATTTTGGATGATATAAAATATTTTACTAAATAAGTTAAATGAGAAAAAAAAAATCATGAATATTAACTTAAAAAGCTTACTTCATCTAACCCAAGTTATTTTATTATGTCTTAGTCCATTAAAATTCTTGCACTAAATATCAATTTTAATATATATATATATATATATTCATTAGGTCTGTTAATCTACTATTAGGCTCTAGATTAAAACCCTAAAATGAGTTCTATTTTCAGAACCATGTCTAGGAAATCCACAGATTCTCAAGACGCTGTAGTAAATAGTGAAGAGATCAATTATCCTAAGATCCAAAATGATTTGGATGATTGGAAGTTACCCAAGGTACCTAATCAAGAAATTTATAAGAAAATAACCTTTAAGTTCTTCACAGACTACACCATTAAGACTCTAAAATGTCAGTAAGTTTAGAACACGACGATCAAGTCATAAAACTCTTAGATAGTAAATCTATTGAGAAGCATAAGCGAAACTACAACTTCATACACTTTGGTATGATTCAAGTTGCAGCTAAGCCTTTGACAAAACTAGGTCTAAACACCTCTATTGTCACGTGTTTAAGGGATAATAGACATCTTGATTACTGAGATTCTATTATTGGAGTAGTCCAAGCAGGATTAAATGATGGTCCTGCTTTTTTTTCCAGTGTTTCCCTAACTTCATAGTTAGACTAAGAGATGTCGACATCTTAGATTCGGTTGTCCTTCATGTTAAGACTCATGACTTTAAGTTCAAGCAAGGAAACAGTTCTGTTTCCATCATAACCAAGTTTGTTTATAAGAGTAGGACCACAAGCGTTGGATCTGGAGCACTGTGCACCAGTTTTAAGGGTGAGACAACTCTCTTCCACTCAGATATGATAAACAAGTCTAATTTCATAGTCCCCATGAAAATCAAGTGGAATGAGGTTGAGTTTCTAGAAAATTGGCATTTTGCTAATGTTGTCCCAACCATAGAGCAAAGATCTGAAAGGATTAAACAGATTGTTCAATATCCTGATGGAAGAGGAGATCTGATTTTCTCCAACTCTTTTCGTCATTCTAGTAGCCCTAGAATTTCAAATTATGAGCCCTCTAAAGCTTCAAGTTCATCTATTCCAGTAAGAACCACTAGGATAGAGGAAGAATCCAGTTCAACAAATCCTAAGAATATTAAGCTAATAGGTGTTAGAAGTCACACCAATTTGGCCAGACCCTTTTACATGGAGGAAAATGAGTCTACTCAAGAATCACATCAGGATCAATCTCCTGATATGTCTCCTACTTATTCCCAGATGATTAACACTATAAGCCTAAGTGATGCGGATTTTGAGATCAATAAGGATCTCTTAAGAAAGGACTTCTATTTTGAAGTCAATAAGCAAAGGTGAGTTTGGTTTTTTAGCAAGGTCCCTAAAGAAACTAGAACCTTCTACCAAGAAGAATTCTACACATACTTAAGACAAGAAAAGAAAAACATTGAGTATTGGATATGGTTTGAACTCTTCAAACAAGAGCAACATCCAGATTATCCTTGTAAGCATGTCAATTACACATCCACTAAGACTAAGATATGGAAAACTAGTGACGATACTGTCATAGAATCCATCCATCCTCCAAAAGCTAAGATAGAAAAGAACATTAATGGCACCATAGTCAAAGCTTCACCTTTTAAGACTAAGCTAGAGGATAAAGGAACTGCTAGTGCTATAGATGTTAGAAGAATCATGGAACAGAACAGCTACACTAACATGTTTCTTAAGACCATAGACGATCAACTCAATAGGTTTGAGGAAATCATTGAAACACAAGATCACATTAAGACTAATTTTGTTAAAAAAAAATAATAAGCCTTTATTTAAGCCTTTTGAATTCTCTAAGAAATTCCTAAAGAATCCCCATATCGATCAAGCCCTTATGGATAGGATAAGCCAAAAGGTTAAGGAAAACCTTGTTGTCCCTGAGACACCTCAACCTTCTCACATGAGAATCAATATGGTTAAAAGAGAAATTAGTTCTGAAGAAGAGGCTGATGAACTAATTAAGATTTTTAAGGAACCTCTTAACCAGACTGTTATGAGGATTATCAACAACCAAGAACTAGGAATTACTACCCTAGACCAACCTTTCTTGACATGCAGTATGAGGAAAGAAACCAGTATACTCAAGCTTCGTATATTAGTGGCACTATCTATGAATGTAACATAGATGGTATGACTGAGTACAACATACTCACTAAACTTCAAAAAATGACCATGGTTAGCACAACATATAAGTTAAAAAATAGATTGTCAAACTATGCTGTATCTCAGATAATTGTTGTTGGGTTTACAGGTCAGCTTAAGGGATGATGGGATAACTATCTCACTTTTGAGGATAGAAATGGTATCCTAAAAGCCTATAGGATTAATGAGTAAAATGAAGTGGTTAAGGACGAAGATGGACAAGATATAGAGGATGCAGTGGCTACTCTAATCTATTCAATTTCAAAGCACTTCATTAGAGATCCTGCAAAGATTAAGGAGAAGACTGTAGATCTCTTAACCAACCTTAAGTGTCCTAAGCTTCATGACTTTAGATGGTATAGAGAAGTTTTCTTAACCAAAGTCATGCTAAGATCAGATTGTAACCAGTCTTTTTGGAAAGAAAAATTCATCTCAAGACTACCTAGACTTTTCTTTGAGAGAATTAGGATTAAGATAAGGGAACATTTTAATGGATAAATCCCATATTATAAGCTTACTTATGGTGAAATTATAAGCATTGTCACATCAGAAGGAATTAAGTTGTGCAATGACTTCAAGCTTAAGCAACAAATGAAGAATGAACAAAGGATCTACAAGAATGAGTTTGGTTCATTCTGTAGCCAGTTTGGATTCAACCAAAAAGAAACTAAGCCCCTCTCTAAGCAACGTAAGAAACAAGTAAGTAGAAAGCCTAGTAAGGAAAAGTTCTACCATAGTAAGAGAAGAACTTATGGCAACTATAGGAAGAATGAAACCAAGAGACAAAGGCACATCCAAAGAAGGATGAAAAAAAAAGCCCAGAAAAAGCTAGAAGGCCCTTCACAAGCTAAGCCGGTTTGTTTTAAGTGTGTTAAAATAGGCCACTATAAGAAAGATTGTAGGGTTAAGAAAAAAATTAATAACCTTAATGTCTCAAAAGACTTAAAAGATATGTTTTGTAAAGTAATGTCAAACTCCACAGAGTTTGAATCAAGGACTGATTTAGATAATGAGGATGATATTAACCAACTAGATAGTAGTGGTGAGGAAATCTCAAGCCAAACTTCTAGTAGCCAAGAAGAATGCATTAAGGGTAATTGTGATTGCCAACCTAGGACTATAAATGTCATAAGCCAAGATCAAGAACTTGTCCTAGATGCTTTAAGGAAAGTTGAAGATGAAAAAACTAAGCAAGATCTTTATGAAGTTTTTAAAAAATCTGTCAGTAAGCAAGAAGTTAAGAAGACAGTAAATCCTTATAACCTAAGTGAAATCTTAACAAGATTTAACCAGCAGTCTACCAAAGACATAACCATTAAGGATCTTCAAGAAGAAGTAAGGCAGTGTAAGAAAGAAATTAAGGATTTAAGACAATTTACAAGCTTAGGTTTGAAAGATCTCCAAGCACAAATCAATAGGGTTATTGTAGGAAATCTTGTGGAAAACCGGGAAAACCTTGAAGAGGTTTTAGAATCTTCACAAGCTAATGATGAAGAGGTAGATGCATACTTGAATACTGTTAGTAGGGTTATTTTCCAAATGTGGGAAGTCTCCCTTGCTATAGTAATTAAGAATAAATTTGTCAATGATATTATTGCTTTGATTGATTCAGGAGCAGCTTTGAATTGCTTACAAGAAAGTCTAGTACCTATTAAGTTTTGTAAGAAAACATAAAAATCTCTCTTTGGAGCTAATGGTAAAAGGCTCGACATTGATTATAAGCTGTCAGATACTCACATCTATAACCAAGGCATTTGTATTAAGCAAACCTTCATTCTAGTTAAGGATCTTAAGGAGAAAGCTCTCTTTGGAGTCCCATTTTTAAGCTCTATCTTTCCCATGTGGGTAGATGACCAAGGAATAAGAACTAAGCTCTTAGATCAGGAAATTCTTTTTGAATTTTCCAACCCACCTGATAAGAAAAATATAAACACCTTAAGAGATTAGGTGATTCAAGCTAAGGAAAGTCACGAGCAAGAGATTAATTTGATTGTTAGAGAAGTTTGCTCTAACATTCCTAATGTTTTTTGGCACAAGAAAAAGCATGAGGAAAAGTCACCTTATAAGCCAAACTTTAGTGAGAAGAATTTTCCCACTAAAGTAAGACCTATTCAGATGAATAAGGATTTGTTAAGATATTCTGATAAGAAAGTCCAGGATCTTCTTGATAAGAAATTGATAAGAAAGTCTAAGTTCCCTTAGAGTTGTTCAGCTTTCTATGTTAAAAAACAAGCTGGATTAGAAAGAGGAACACCTAGACTAGTTATATATTACAAGCCTCTTAATGATGCATTAAGTTGGATTAGGTGTCCTATTCCAAATAAGACCACCTTTGTGGTACCTCTTGGACATTATGAATGGTTCATAAAGCCCTTTAATCTTAAGCATGCACTCTTAGAATTCCAAAATATAATGGATAAAAACTTTAACCAGTTTTTTGTTTTCATCATTGTTTTCATTGTTAAGTCCAAAGTCGAGACCCTACTGTAGATCCTCAATTTTGTCTTCCTATCACATGTCCTATTAGATACTTGTTTGATACTTTACAGTAGTTCCTTGATGGCCCATAGCTACTCATATTACGTATCTTTTTTGAACCACCTCGGAGACTTTGGTTGAGGGGTTTATCTAACCCCATTGTGACTCTTGGCAGCCCTAATTTAGACTTAGGACCACTTAAGCACCCTAGACCCATTTAGATACACTTGGCCCATTAGGCATCACCTTAAGCCCATTTAGATGCACTTGGCACCTTCTAATTTGCACACATTCACCCTAGGTTACTTAGACAATATTTCAGAATAGGTCACTTGGACACTTCTTTTGGCATAGCCCACTTAGGCGTGTTCTTGATTTTGGTTACTTCATTTTCCGAGATAGAATGAGTATTGGCTTGACTATTTATTGCATGAAATGAATTTTTATTTTTTATTTTTGAGGGTTTGAGTTTGACATTTAAATTATTATAATCCGTTGCATTACTTTAATTTCTTGATTTTTTCTATATGCATACATCTGATATTAATTTTTATACCCTTATCAATTTATTTGTTTATATACTCACTTATTCATTTATTCTTTAATTCCATGAATTGACATTTTGGATTTTTGTGGCTATGTGATTTGATTTTCTATTTGATTTTATTCTATTTTCAATTACATGATTTCTTATTTCAACTTTATTTTTAATTTTGCATGAGACTTGGAGCCATCAAGGAGAGGAGATCACGACCAAATAGGGAAACTTGGAAGAAATCCGGGCTGCATATAGAAAGTGGATAGATCACGACTTTAAGAACAAATCTGGGCTACATATGATTTGCTTTAAGAAGGAATTCGGGCTACATATAGAAAGTGGGCAGATCACGACTTTAAGAAGGAATCCGGGCTGCATATGATTTGCTTGAAGAAAGAATTCGGGCTGCATATAGAAAGTGGGCATATCACGACTGAAGCACATCCGGGAGCACATAGAAAGAAGATTAAAGGGGATCTGATCACTTACCAAACAAAATACGGCTGCATCCTTGGGGAAACCTCCAAGTGAGCCACACATAATGGACTTCCCATATCCACGCGCATGTAGGAAAAAATGGAAATAAGATATTCCATAAGTGGGCTGCCTTATAAATAACGGAGAGAATATATTTTTTTTCTTTAGCAGAGAGATCTAGGCACGAGGACTTTTCTTTTGGAGGTGAGATCAACACATGAGAGAGATTTTTTTGAGAGCACACGAAGAATTTTTGAAGCAACGGAGGACTTCAGACAGGGATTTGATTGCCACTTTGACTTACCAAGAGGATTTTTTGAGTAATACGCATAAGAGCCACGCATTCGGGAGGGGTCACAGCGACGCGAAGTAGGTAAATCTCCGTTTTCAATCTCGATTTAATTTAGTTTTAATTTTATTTTTTATTTGGGTGTGTTTGTGATTTTTATTCATTAATTTAATTAATTCTGTTTGATAAAGTTCACTTTTAATCTGGTCTTAGTTTAGTTTTAATTAATTTTTTAATTTGGATATATTTGAGAATTTGATTCTTTATTAATCCCGTTAGATAAAGCACTTACTTTTGATTTTGATTTAATTTAGTCACAATTTATTCTCTTAATCTAAGTGTGTTTGAGATGTTAATTCATTAGTTTAAGTATTCTTGATAGGTAAAGTTCATATTTTTAAAGTCCCAAATTAGCTTATTTTTAATTTAGCTATTAGTTTAAATATGTTAGTGATTTTAATTCCTTAGTTTAAGTAATTTGTGAAGTAAAGTTTATTTTTTTAATTCCGGATTCACTTAATTTTATTTTATGATTTAATTTGAGTGTGTTAGTGACTTTAATTCCTTAGTTTAAGTAATTTGTGAAGTAAAGTTTTTATTTTTTTTTTAAATTCCGGACTAACTTAATTTTAGTTTATGATTTAATTTGAATGTGTTAGTGACTTTTATTCCTTAGTTTAAGTAATTTGTGAAGTAAAGTTTATTTTTTAAAACGAGTTTTGATTTTGTTTTGTCCCATATTTTTAGTTGATGTATTTTTATAATCTTAGTTTAGTTTATTAATTAATTAATTTTATTGATAAAATTTATACTTCTGATCTTGTTTTAGTTTAATTGCAATTTATTTGTTTGGTTTGCATTTTTTTTTTTATATAATCTTAATTCATTAATTTAACCAATTCTATTGATAAAGTTCATGTTTTTAACCTTGTTTTAACCTTGTTTTAATTTATCTATTTAGTTTAGGTTTTTTTTTTTATAGGATTTTAGTATATCAATTTGGTTGATCCATGTAATTAATCTCATGTCTTTTAAAATTGTTTATCCTTGTTTTGATTCATGTTATCTAGTTTTAGTAGTTTTAGAATTCTAGTTTATTAGTTTAATTGATCCTATGTGATTGAATTCATGTTTCCAAATATTAATCTTATTTTTTTATTTCATCTTTTAGTACATGAGTTTTTAAGACTTGGGTTGTTTAGGTTGATTGGTTCCATGTCATTTTCATATTCTGAACTTGTTAATTTTTTTTCTTGGTTGATCCACTTTTAGTTTGTATGTTTTTCAAAGCTTTAGATAACTTGTTTAATTGATCTTAAGTTATATTATTTCTATCTTAAATATATAAATTTTCATTCTTAGATTGACCATAATTTAGTTCATATGTTCTCTAAAATTTTAGTTAATCGGCTTAATTGGTCTTATGTTAGTTTTTTTTTATTATTCTTCTGTGTTCATTCCCCATTTTTAACTCCTGATTAATATCTTCTAGTCTTATCTGATCTAATGTCATTTAGTTTATTGCTTTGATAGTTTTTTGTGAAGTTTAATTTTTAGAGGCCATTGGAAAATCATGAAGATTGACCTCTACCCTCATCTTTATTAGTCTTGTTGATTACTGAGAAAATTTTACTTTGTGATTTTGTTTTTATTTTGGGTTGCCTATATTTGATCTTTGCGAATTGTTTGTTTGTGAATAATGTATTTCCCTTTAAAATAAAATACTTTTCTCAAAATGTTCCTTATAAAAAACCTATTTTAAAAATTCATTTAGAGTTCTTAGAATCAAAAATATCATTTTCTTAAAATAATATGCAATCATTTTTTTTATCGGTTTGCATCTTTCTCGGTTTTTTAATGAAAATTTTGGCTTTAAATTAGACACATCAAAGCTTGTGGTCCCACATAAATGGGATAATTCTGGGCTAAATTCGTGTATATTAATAGGGGAATTGGTGAAACCCCTACATAAAAAAAAAAAAAAAAAAAAAAAAAAAAAAAAAAAAAAAAAAAAAAAATCTTTTTTTAAAAAATCTTTTTTTAGTACCACCTTTGCTACTAATTGAAATCGTGTTTATCTTTTTTTTAAGAATCCTATACAAGACATGTGTGATGACTGGTAATTTAGTGTACTTCGATCATTTTTTGTTATATTAATTAGATGTGCATGTTAGGATTTTTTTTTTTGCTCTATTATTTATTATCTAACCCCACATGTCTTGTGGAAGCACATTACGAGTTACCCATGCTATTCAGGTATGCTTCTTACCTTCGTATCTTAATTCCATAAATTATGTATTGCTTTATATATGATCATTATGTATTGCTTTGTATGCGATTCTCAACTTGTTCAACATATCTTTTTGATTGTTTGTTTAGCTTGCCATGTTTGATTAAGAGACTAGGATAAAATATATGTTGTGTGTTTTATTTTCCAAACTAATCATTGATGTTTTTTTATGGCGCTTAAGAAGCAATCCAGGTATGCATCCTAACTCTCCTTTATTGTAATTTGATCCTGTTTGGCATGTTATTTTTGAAATCACCTTAGTTTATCTAGATATCCTCAATTAATCAATTAATTGCCATATTTCCCTCAATTTAGTCAATAGAGACCTCTTTAGGGCTTAGAGGGGTGCTACCTCCTAGAGGTACCTTCCTAATAAGTAACCTGATCCTTGGACCTAGACTCGGGTTTTTCATAGACACGCTTTTCCAAAAATTATGGAGTCATTTTTTTAGGGTTTTATTTCTTGTTTTATTTTCCCTAAAATAAAAATAAAATAAATGGCGACTTTGACTTTTCTTTCTAAAAATTAATTTTTCACAAATAAAAAGCGAGTCTCACCGATCGAGTAGGGATGCACGTGAAAAATACAGGTCCACACCTACCATGTTCAGGCTTAGTCAATCCAAAAACCTTTTAGATTGTTGTGATTGATGCCTTAAACATAGGTTATGGAGGGATTCTTA
Source organism: Vitis cinerea var. helleri x Vitis riparia (assembly GCA_946000715.1). NCBI lineage: Eukaryota > Viridiplantae > Streptophyta > Magnoliopsida > Vitales > Vitaceae > Vitis > Vitis cinerea var. helleri x Vitis riparia. The sequence continues at coordinate 13,359,762 of OX254005.1, read as the reverse complement.
AGCAAAGTGTTGATAACCTTGAGTTGTTGGTTAGGTATACTTCAGGAACCTGGAATACTACCCAACTTATTCAAAACATTATTAAAAAAGAGATTTTAAGCATTGTTTTATGCATTTGAAAATTTCAAGATGATTTTTTGAATCAAAAGTTTTGAAGAATTGATTGTAAATCTACAAATTCAGTTTTACAAAAAGATGTTAAAAATATAGCTTTTAAGCATAATTTTGCTATATATCAAGTTATAGCTTCTAAGCATATTTTTGCTGCATATCAAGCTATTTTAAGCAATTTTAATCTACAAGTTAAGTATATTAAAGGAGAACATTCCTCAAGCCCTAATTTCTTAACTCGTGAATTTTGCAGGATTCATGAAACCATGACCCCTAAAAAGAATACCCAAGCTCCTAAACTACAAGAATCCCAGTCTTCCAAAACCAGCAAAGAACCTTTTCCCCCATAAAATGCTTTGGAGTCAACAAGTTGAGCTAGAAGAAGAAGCAAGGCTTCATTCTTCTCACCATATGCCTAATAAGATGTTGTTCTTGTACTATGATCCCTCGGATCCTTCTAAACCAGTCAAGGCTACTCAGTATCCAACTATTACTGGGTTTCAAACCTTTAAACAGGTTACTAAAGCTAATCCCTCTCAAAAGTAATTAACATCAAGCTCTTTTTTTTCAAATAAGCAAATTATGGTGGCTGTCAACCCCACACCTCTTTCAGCAAAATCAAGATATTGGAAAAAAAATTTAAATCAACCTCTTTTGGTTATCGAAAGAGAGTTTTTCTCTAAAAACCCCAGAGAGATTGCAGCAAAAGCTTTTCATGAAAATTTTCATTATCTCTCTGGTGATCTTTTAAAAACAAGAGAATTTTATGAAGCAGTCCTTGTGGAAACTGGCTCTGTTAAAATCAAGCACAACGCTGATAAGTTCAGCAATTTGGATTTGGCATTCTCAACTTGCCATATTTATAAAATCCTTATAGTTAAGCAGTGGGGTGAGAATCCCAATTTTTCAAGAGAATTTTCTAAGCCTTCAAAACCCAGAATTTTCAATTATTGGGATTACCAGATAGCATGGTTCAATGCTTTTATGATCCAGAACAAGGATTTCCATCATTCTTGGATGCTCTATTTCCCATCTAAGCATTAGTTCCCTTTTTTTCCATTTTGGTTCCACAATTGGTGTACATATTTTGGTCTGACTATTAAGATTCTCCCAAAACTCATTTTGGATGGCTTTGAGCTATTCCAAAGTTCTTTTGTTATCCCCAGAGAACTTTAAGCTTTTCCCTCTTTATTATTCTTTTTCAGTGAATTTGGCCTTGCATGGATAGTCTAGTGGGACTATATCATTATTATAGATGAATCAACAGCCTTTCCAGTCCTTGGAAGGACTTTCAAGACTAAGTGGTGGGATGCTCTGAAAAATGATGCCTCATTGCAAGCAGTAAAGCAATATTTCCTTAAGCATCCTACACAAGCTTCATCATCTGATGATATGTCACATTTTCTTCTTAAGAAACAACAGCTCCAAGCTATGTTAGCAGCAACAAAAACCCCTCAAGAATTTTAGAAAATCCTTGACAAAAGCAGTTCAAGCTTCTCCTATGAGGACTCTTATGCTGAGTCAGATGACTCTACATCCAACTACCTTCAAGATAATGAAGATGATTGTGAGGGTATTCTCCCTCCAATAAGGAAATCAAAATAGGATTCCTTTAAGTCATATGACATCATCAAGCTTCTCATGATGCTCCACCAACAAGAATATTCTCCAACTAAGCAAAGTTAGCACCGAAAGCATCAACCATGTGATTCCACAGTCCAAAGTAGCCTGTCAACCACCATCACTCAACCGAAAGTAAGATTCTAGGTGAAAAAAAAGTCTAAAATGCTATAGTAGAAAGTGATTTTTACTGTTCACTATTCACTCATGGGATTCCTATTCATGCACGGGTTTCGAAAGCAATCAGTGCTTTGTCTCCTGATTAGTACTGTTTAATATCCCTTTTTTTTTAGCTATTTAAGGAGGCTCGATCCTCAGTTGTAAGCACGCCCTATTTCACACCCTATTTTACGTCAAATTCTCATTTCTCTCTCCCTCTCTTTCTCTACCTTTCACCATGTAAGCTTCCAAGCAAAAACTTGCTTCAAAGGTTTCCTCTCTTATCCCAATGTAAGATATTCATCTCCTTATATAAGTATGTTTTATGTTTTTATACCTCCTATCATGGATGGTTTTCAAATTATGTAAGTAAAGTTTGTGGTTCCTTCTCTTTAAATTTCTTTGGTTAATTATCCTATGTATTTTCCGATTTCTCTTAATTTGTTTTGAATTTTAGCATAATTCATGTTTTCATTGCATATTATCTCATCCTGGATGTCTATGGTATCAGAGCCACGGGAAGGGAAGTCGGGTTTGTTTTGAGTGTTTTAATTTATCCTAGGAAAGGTAATAGTGTGCCTGAGTGCAATCTCTGTTGGGTTGAGCCCATTGTTAACTATGGATAGGCGTTTGTTAGGGCTGGAAAATGGTTGGGGTGATTACTCACTAGGTCTGTTAATCTACATTAGGCTCTAGATTAAATCCCTAAAATGAGTTTGATTTTCAGAACCATGGCTAGGAAATCCACATATTCTCAAGACACTGTAGTAAACAGCGAAGAGATCAATTATCCTAAGATCCAAAATGATTTGGATGATTGGAAGTAACCCAAGGTACCTAATCAAGAAATTTATAAGAAAGAAACCTTTAAGTTCTTCACAGATTGCACCATTAAGACCTTTGAAATGTCAGTCAACATAAGAGTCCTCATGAGAGAAGCTTGAACTGCTTTTGTCAAGGATTTTTTGAAATTCTTGAGGGGTTTTTGCTGCTGCTAACATAGCTTGGAGCTACTGTTTCTTAAGAAGAAAATGTGACATATCATCAGATGACGAAGCTTGTGTAGGATGCTTAAGGAAATATTGCTTTACTACTTGCAATGAGACATCATTTTTCAGAGCATCCCACCACTTAGTCTTGAAAGTCCTTCCAAGGGCTGGAAAGACTGCTGATTCATCTGCAATAATGATATAGTCCCACTAGACTATCCATGCAAGGCCAAATTCACTGAAAAAGAATAATAAAGGGGAAAAGCTGAAACTTCTCTAGGGATAACAAAAGAACTTTAGAATAGCTCAAAGCCATCCAAAATGGGTTTTTGGGAGAATCTTAATAGTCGGACCAAAATATGTCCACCAATTGTGGAACCAAAATGGAAAAGAAGGGAACTAATGCTTAGATGGGAAATAGAACACCCAAGAATGATGGAAGTCCTTGTTTTGGATCATAAAAGCATTGAACCATGCTCTCTGGTAATCCCAATAATTGAAAAATCTGGGTTTTGAAGGCTTAGAAAATTCTCTTGAAAAATTGGGATTCCCACTCCACTGCTTAACTGTAAGGATTTTATAAATATGGCAAGTGGAGAATGCCAAATCCAAATTGTTGAACTTATCAGCATTATGCTTGATTTTAATAGAGCTAGTTTCCACAAGGATTGCTTAATAAAATTCTCTTGTTTTAAAAAGATCACAAGAGGGATAATGAAAATTTTCATGAAAAAATTTTGCTGCAATCTTTCTAGGGTTTTTAGAGAAAAACTCTCCTTCGATAACCAAAAGAGGTTAATTTAACTCTTTTTGCCAATATCTTGATTTTGCTGAAAGAGGTGTGGGGTTGGCAGCCACCACAATTTGCTTATTTGAAAAAGAAGAGCTTGATGCTAATTCCTTTTGAGAGGGATTAGCTTTAGTAACCTGCTTAAAGGTCTGAGACCCAGTAATAGTTGGACACTGAGTAGCCTTGACTGGTTTAGAAGGATCCAAAGGATCATAGTACAAGGACAACATTTTATTAGGCATATGGTCAGAAGAATAAAGTCTTGTTTCTTCTTCTAGCTCAACTTGTTGGTTCCAAAGCATTTTATGGGGAGAAGGTTCTTTGCTGGTTTTGGAAAACTGGGATTCTGGTGGTTTATGAGCTTGGGTATTAGGAGCTTGGGTAATCTTTTTAGGGACCATGGTTTTGTGAATCCTGCAAAATTCACGAGTTAAGAAATCAGGGCTCGAGGAATGTTCTCCTTTAATATACTCAATTTGTAAATTAAAATTGCTTAAAATAGCTTGATATATAGCAAAAATAAGCTTAAAAGCTATATTCTTAACATCTTTTTGTAAAACTGAATTTGCAGATTTACAATCAATTCTTAAAAACTTTTGATTCAAAAGATCATCTTGAAATTTTGAAATGCATAAAATAATGCTTAAAATATATATTTTTAATAATTTTATGAATGAGTTGGGTTGTATTCCAGGTTCCTGAAGTATACCTAACCAACAACTCAAGGTTACTAACACTTTGCTTAAGAATCCCACCATAACCTATGTCTGAGGCATCAGTTACAAACTCAAAGGTTTTTGGATTGACTAAGTCTAAACATGGTAGGGTCTTAACTCTGGACTTAACATTAGTAATGAAAACAATGGTGAAAACAGAAAACTAGTTAAAGTTTTCATCCATTATATTCTGGAATCCAGAGGGTGCATTCTTAAGATCAAAGGGCATTAAGAACCATTCATTATGTCCAAAGGGAACCACAGAGGTTGTCTTATAAATCTGGATTTGCCAAAATCTTGATTCCATGTCAAACTTAGAGAAGACATTGGACTTAACTAACCTTTGAAGGAGGTCTTTCTTATTTGGAATAGGATACTTAATCCATCTTAATGCATCATTAAGAGGCTTGTAGTTGATGACTAGTCTAGGTGTTTCTCTTTCTAATTCAGCTTGTTTCTGAACAAAGAAGGTAGAACAACTCCAAGAGGACTTAGACTTTCTTATCAAGAAGATCATGGATCTCCTTATCACAATAGCTTAACAATTCCTTGTTCATCTAGATAGGTCTTGCTTTAGTGGGAAAATTCTTTTCACTAAAGTCTGGCTTATAAGGCAACTTTACCTCATGTTGTTTCCTGTACCAAAACACATTAGGAATGTTAGAGCAAACTTCTCCAACAATCAAATTAATCTCATGCTCGTGACTTTCCTTAGCTTGAATCACTTGATCCCTTAAGGTGTTTATACTTTTCTTATCAGGTGGGTTGGCAAATTCAAAAAGAATTTCTTGATCTAAGAGCTTAGTTCTTATACCTTGGTCATTTACCCACATGGGAAAGATAGAGCTTAAAAAGGGGACTCTAAGGAGAGCTTTCTCCTTAAGATCCTTAACTAGAATGAAGGTTTGCTTAATGCAAATGCCTTGGTTACTAATGTGAGCATCTGACAGCTTATACTTAATGTCTAGCCTTTTACCATTAGGAGAGATTCTTTGGTTTTCTTACAAAACTTAATAGGTACTAGACCTTATTGAAGGCAATTCCAAGCTGCTCATGAATCAATCAAAGCAATGATATCAATGGCAAATTTATTCTATATATATATATATCACAAATGTCTTTTGAAAAACCACTAAAAAAATTCTATTTCTATATCACAAATAAATAATCAATACAAGATGTAAATATTGAAAATTATTTATCTAAAATAAATTATGTTATCAAAATTTTCTCATTTAAAAATTTCATAGAAAATATTGACTCCTTTAAGAAGTCTTTCTTTCTTTTATACTTCCCTCTTCATTTTTTCTTCCCCTTTTGTCAACCTCTTCTTAGAATCTTCCTTCTTTTAACTTTTTTTCTTCAACTACCCACTAATTTCCTTGCTTCTATAGGCTAAAACTTCTCGTCTTCATAATTCACTCTTCTGCACTCAAATTCAACCTCTCTTCTCTTTTCCACATGTGAATGAAAAAAATGCATCATGAAAATTTAAGACTAAAATAAAGGTAAAAAAAAAGGATAAAAGATAAAAGCAAAATAAAAATAAAGGAAAATAAATAAATTAATTAAAAATAAAAATAATTATAAATATAAAAAATGATGAACATTAAAGTACATGGGCTAACAACAAAACAACCTAAATCATATTAGACGAGAAACTTGTTTGTTAGTTATTTTAGAAAGTATTTTTATTTTTTTTAAATATTTTTCAATTGTTAGAAATGCTAGAAACGCTTGTTATAATTACTATCAAATGCACTCAAAGAGTGACTAGTACTACATTGTACAGCCGAAGACAAATTTAGGGGTGAATAGTGCATCAAACTTATTACTTCAACCATTTAGCATTCAACGTTTTATTTCATAAACAATGGTTTGTTACTTCAACTATTTAGCATCTAATATATATTTTATAAAAGAATGCTTTGGTGGACTTGCATGCTGAGAAGGATGAGTTTGAATTATTAATTGTTCATGATAATGTCCAAAAACAGTTTACGGCAGTGAATTTGAATCACTAACCGCCTTTTGGAATCCGCTTTGCAACTATCGTTTAGAATTATGCTCAAAAATGGAAAGTAAATAGACTTGGAAATGTTTTGAGACTGCAACAAGAAAATATATATTCAGAGTAGCTTGTTGTCATCTCCGGGAGGCAGATGTCCTGAACTTGGCTCCAACATGGATGTATTGTGGCCGGTGGAAATACAAACTCTGCCAGATGCTGATTTTCTGTATCAGAATGTTAAATTTTACTACTACTTCTATTAATAATGATAATAGTCATGACTTATTTTGCTATATATATTTTTTCCATGATAATCATATAAGGGAAATACTACTTTTATTCATAATAATTTTCAAAATTATTTAATCTTTATATAAAGAGGATTAAAACAAGTAAAATAAATATGAAGCACCTATAAATAATTTATGAACTTCAAATTATTCTTTTATTTTCCTTCATTTTGTTTATCCTCTTTATTTTCTTTCCCTTAATTTTTCCCTTAATTTTTTCACGAATAAAAGAGGGCTAATGTTTTTCATCTTCCTTTCACTAAATACAAGTGGGTTTGTTCCACCCAATTAGAGCACTTCAACCAAATCCAAATTTGACAAACCCTAAAGCTTATATATATTTGTAGTGTAATTGTGTCTGTAGATATATAGATATCTGTGTGTGAAGCCAAAGATTCTCAGCACAGTACTGACTGTTGTTTGGCACATGCTCAGAAAGAAGCAAAGGAAAATGTGAGCTTTTCATTTCACTTTTCTGTTCTCGTCAATACATTCGGGAATAATAACATGAGCTTCAATATCACTACCTATTAAATCCAGAGGAATATTCAAGGATGCAGCTCAAATTATGTAACATCCTTGAAAATTTTTGCACTACTATCAGTTCATTTGGATGCATGGGAGTAATCTTATCAATTTTTGGCTCCCCAACCCCAAAAACTTCATATTTCCACCAATTGCATATCAGTATGATTAAAAAAAATTTACCAGAAAAAACCACCAGTCAATCCTGTTTCAGGGCCTTTGTGATGAAGGCTCTGGCGACTACTATTGCAAGGTAAGCCAAGACTGTGACAACCAAACCCCCCAGTAGGACAAGACGGTCATAAGCTGCATTCTGTACTGTATAGACCCGCAGCCCAATTGCATCCCAATTGCTTTCAGTCCAAACAGGGTCCTCCGTGCCCATTGAATTAGAGGAGTTCAGGGGCATTACCTTCCAAATTCCAGATTCAAACATTAACCGGGTGGAATATGCTGGAACATACCTGAAATGATTAACTTTATATTATTAAATTAGGCATATGTACAGCTATCTTAAAGCTCAAATATAAATCTCAGTTGAGCATATGATATTATTCCAGGAGCTAACGTATCAATTTGAGTCAACAATTAATAGATTACTTTAACCTGTCAAGGCAGTAAAAATGCATGCATTGAGCAAGCATATGTTAGACATGCAAACTATGGGATCTGCCATGTAAATGCAACTGGTAACACACAACATCAAAGACAAACCATATAGCCCAATCTTTGCCAAATGCATCCATGAAGATCTACAATTCCTAGGTATTAATCATCTCATCTGAAGATGATGGCTAAACCGTACTGCCCAAACCCTATTCAGACAGAGGTTGATGATACACATAAGGTGTAGGCACAGACTGGAGTAAAATCATCAAAGCCAATCCAAGTTCAGCGAGATCAGGTTTAGGGTGCAATGAAACCTGTCCATCTATTTGCTGTCCACATACATTAGCATAATGGGTAAATTGAGCAACATACTTGAATACTACTAGGATAAGGTCAATCCATAGATAATGGTAGTAGTGGTTGGTTCAGTTTGGAATTTTCCAATGTTGAGATTAGGTAAAGAGAAGGTAAAGGTAGCATTGATCTATTCATCCCATAACCACCACATTCCCATTTCCAACTGTCTTGTGGACTCTGTGCTTCTTGAGACTTCTCCAAGATTGAGAGGTGGAAAACATTGAAGAGTTGCTTCGGTACAGGAAGCTGTATCAGAGAGGACAGAATGGTTTGGAAGGCTTGCAAGAATAGGGTATTCTTAGTTGAGTTCTACTGTTAGTGCTGTAGCCACTGGAGGGCACAACATGGGCAAGGTGGCACCTTGCACCCACATGGCTTAACTTGAGTAAGGCGTGGTGACTTGGAAATACTCCTCATGGTGTGGCTTCTAATAATGAGCATTGGTGGGAACTAGGTTGAGGCAGTGTTGAAGGATCAGAGCAGCTTGTGACATGAGTTGCAACAACATTGGCATGTGTGTGGTAATGGCAGCACACAGCAAGTGTTGGATGTTGGTGCTTTGATTGGTTCCCTGTGTTCCTGGAGGTCTAAGTTGAATTTTCCAAATGAGGTATTTTTCTGGATTTTCTATAATTACAGTTAATCCATCATGCTTGTGGAAGCATCCCTGATATCTCTCCTTCCTGGTAGTTGGAAATGACTTGGAATGCTCTTTAAAAAGTGCACTGGGGGGCTGGGATGGGTGGTGGCACACCTGTGGGGCACTGGGCCTCTCCATGGACCTGTGCAAGGCACCATTAGGGCTTAAACACACCCAAGTGCCATTAACACACCCAAGTGCACAATGGCTTGGGCAAGGCATAAGAGCGTGGAGACAGAGTCATCAGTGGAGCATGGCACATGTGGACATGGGCGATGTGGCTAAGACAAGGTTGGATGGGGACAACTTGGTGCATGAGTTGTAAATGAGCAAGGCCACGCACAAGAGTTGTGAGCATGATCATGAGGCCCTGTAACAACTTGATGAAAGGCTCTAGCAAAGAACACATGAGCATGCATGCAGGCCCAAGGAGGGCATACACATGTGGGCAAGTTCGCTGAAGCATGCAAGCCCAAGGAAGGAAAGCATGCAAAGCACGTGAGCTGATTGGCTGAGGCATGATGCATGGCTCATGCTTGACATGTATGGACAATTATCAAAGGGCCTAATGTATGAAGAAGAGGCACCACTCATCAACAGACATTAGGGTGACTGATAACTGAATGGAGGGGTGGTTTCCTATCCATCAGTAACATGGGGTTGTGCATGCAGAGGCGCATGGCCACTTGGCAGCACCTGAAGCAAGGCAAAAGGGCATGGGGCACCTGGTAACACTTGAGGGGAAGCTAGAGGCATGGAGAAAGTGCCAAGACAAGTGGTACAAGTGGTAGAGTATGGACTGAGTCTACAAAACAAGGGCAAAATAGTAGCAATCATTGGTTGCCTATAAATACCCTGTTATAACATGTATTTGGCAGAGAGTCTCTGCATAGGCTGAGTACTAGGTTTGTAGGCCTAAATCTCTTGTATTTTGTGAGCAATAATACAAGATGGGAAGTGAGTTCCTGTAAGTTTTTTGTCTTGCCTTGTGTTGCTTGTGCTATGTGTGTGGGTTCACTAAGTTGAGTGCCATCACAAGAAAAAGATTTGTGGCATGAAATTCTTGTGATACCCACCAAGATGGGTTTCTTTGTAAGGGAAGCAGCTTTGGTTGGTTTGTGGTGAGTTCTTGTTGTACGTAGGGAAGCAAGGGAGCTATGACACTTCTTGTTCTCTTCATTTGGCATTTTGTGGATTCTTCCTCTTTCAGTGAAAGATTTGCTAATATGTTAGGAGAGTTTTGTGAGCACAAGTGAAGAAAGGCTTGCAGAACAACTCTTTGCCTATTCTAAACAATTTGGAAGGAACAAAACTGAATAGCATTCGACGGGATGCACACACAAATCAATTTCTTAAGGACTCCCTAATTTTCAACCTATACATTGTCTCGTGGTTCTCTTAAGATGATGTTCAAGTTGGCTCCCCATCCTTTATAGATTTCATTGAGTGGTTGCGCACTAGGTATTAGACTGGGATTGTAATTATTGGCTGTTTCTTTTTTCTTCCTGTGTTGTGCTCCTAATGATTAGCGCTTTTAATATACAATCATTGGCTTATTAAAAAATAAAAAAACCCATTTCAAACTGAATCAGATCAACCCTGCATATCCGCAACACAGTTCTAATTATTTATTATATCCTTGCTAGTGTACCTGGTTGTGGAGATAACACAAACTCCCTTTCCATCTAATTCTTCTCCAATGCATACTTCACCCTCATTGCTGCAGTCTTTTGGACAAGCAGAAGTAGCATTTTCCCTTGGAATAGATGTTCTGTCAGCAAGAAAGTTCCATATAAACCTAGAAACATCACTCACATATCCAGGATAAAGTGTGGCGGAAGGTTCCCCCAAAAGAACGCCGACATAGTTGCTAGGGCAGTTTGTGCGGGGTGCAATATATTTCTTCACCAGATCACAGGATAGACCTGGATCACAGTTCAATAGACAACCCAAAAGTGCTTCAACCAGAGAGGCATTCACATTGATAGCACTTAGAGCTGAAGTGCTTAAGTCCTTCTCATCACTGGCAAGAATATAAAGAGTACGAGCAACAAGGGAAGCAGCTGCCACTATCGCTGAAGAATTGACATTTGCTACATAAAGACGACATATTAGATGGGAAACAACAGGTTTTGTGATAACTCCAATATTCAAGATGGATCAATCAGTTAACAAAGAATGAGTACAAAGAACATAAATGAACTCACAAAGATCATCAAGGTGACTGTGATAGAACTGGTTAGCAAAGGTAGCATCAAAATCTTCTAAGACAATTCCAGAAGTCGAAGAGTTCTGTTAAGAAAGAAAAAGCAGATAATAACATAAAAAAATTTCCCCAAGACCAAATGTCAACCCAAACTTTTGATGAAATCCCATACTCTTTTTGTTTTGAAAACATTATGTTTGTGGACTACTATTATTTCCATTTTCTTTTTCCTACCTTTTACTGTCAACTATTGATAATGTCATGTGTCAGAAATTGTGTAACTAATAGAGACACAAAATCTAATGATGCCTATAAGAAGACTTGCTATAGGTTGGAGGTTGTTTTTCCTACCTTTTATTTCCCTTTTCTTTTTCCTACCCTTTTTATTTTGTCAGTCCAAACTTTTTCCACATGTTGGAGGTTGTTTAGTTAAACTGAGGAGACCTTTGTGGTGTTTAGTTATACTGTTTGATGCAGCCTGACGGTTTTTTTTCCTAAAAATAGACCAAACAACTAATGCTCATTTATTTGTCTGCTCCAAATGATGCAGGGCTGACATTGTACTCAAGTATTTTTGCCATCATGTAAACAGTATTGGACCTGTCCTTTAAGGTAGGCTGCAGGGATTCTGTGTCCCTTCCAACTTTTTAAGATACAGTTGTGGGATCCAGTATTTTTTCTAACGTTTTAAAACATATGGTTTTTTTTTTCTCTTCACTCACTGAAGCTTCAAGGAATTCTAGTTCAAATTACAAATGACAAGAGGGCAGTTTTCCTACTTTTAACCAAGTTAGGCAAGTATACTGGATGCTTTTGGAAAAGAATCCAGTAATAAAAAAATGAAGAAGTGAAGGAGTGCAATTGATGTTAGAAGGAAAATATGCTCATTAGAAAATATCAGAAATCAGCTCGTAGGATTTCTATTCTGTATTTTAAAGCATTGTTATTACTTCTAAATAATAATTAATGGTCCCCTCAGGCAAAATTTTAGGATTGTTTAAAGTTTCTAAGATGATTCCAAACACTCCTACATGGAATGAAAAATATTACTGATAAATAGATGTTTACCTTAATTCAGTTTAGCTAGTAACTCCTCAAATGGGGCTGGTCTTGGAGATAAAGATTGAATAAGCTAAGTAACTAGGACAAGAGTTGTCAAGCTGGTTAGTATTCCTAAAGTCTTCCAACTATGGAAACATGAACCAGAAGGTTTGAAACATAGGATATACTTCTAGCAATAGAACATCTTCAATTTGCCATAGAAAGGAAGTCGGAATTATATTGTTCATAAATTGTTTCAAGAGAGCAATAAAAAGAAAATGAAAGGAGGGAAACAAGAAGGAAAAGATACGGAGATAATATATATCATTTTACATATTCAATGGTATAAGAATATAACTGTAGATGGTGACAGAAAATTCAATAATTTAATTTTGTGTCCCAAACCTTTCTCAAGAATGACATCAATGATGATGGAGGTATTCCAGGATTTGAGCTATTTGCCGTTGAGATCATGATGCTTTCAGATTTAAGCGAATCTTTAGCTTGCTGTAAGGCATTCAATGTTTCATTTGTAACAGATGAAACCTACAGCAATAAACCGCCATGCTGATTATGAAGGAAAATCTTATAATACACTGAAAGAATAACAGGTAGCATAATAGAAATTTCCAACCACTGAATATCTGGTTTTATTGGAGATTCACTAGTAGAGGAGATTACAAAGAAAAATCCTTATGCCAAAATCAATATCACAGCCATAATTTGTGTGATGAAAAATGAGAAGTACCATAGTTGAAGGAAGGAAACAAGTAATAAACCTAAATAGCTAGCACTTGAACAACTTCCCAGACAAGTTACTTTTATCACTGAATGAAATGTGAACTACACAAACCAAATTCAAGATGTGCCTAACTCCAATGCTCACTGACAACATTATAGAGTGGGATAAGTGGATGCCTAGAATCAGTTCTTGTGTTTCCTTCTAATGTCAGTGATTCTAAGAAAAACAGGCAACTGAAAAAAATTTCAAGGAAGAAAAAATATCATTTGTTGTATTTTCATTATTCTTTCCCAGTAGAGCTGTTTAAACCTTCTGGTGCAAGTTAGAAACTTGTCACTACAACAGAGTTTAATAGATTCACAAGAAAGCAAGTTATAAACTTCCCTGATGTATTGGTCTTATGAAAACAATAACAAACAAATAAAAAAGACTCAAACTAAACCCATTTCAGAATAACTGGATTCACATAATTCCAAATACTAACAGTTTAAGCTTTAAGGAAAATTGGTTATTTATTATAATATTAGAGCCAGGTTTAGCAAGAGATGGTGAACTCGAACCACACCACACTGCATGTTTATTTCCTCAATTTCTTGAGCCCTTGCTCCAGCCCAAAGGAGACTTTTCATGATTTGTTTGTTAATGGGCCTATCTATCTCTTCATCTGGAGATTTGGGGCCACAAATGAGGAAGGTTATTAGAAAATATGATATGCATTATATGCCAAACTCCTAACAACTTAAGCTTTTAGAAAAATTGATTGGTCAACAATAGTCATTCTTGTGGAATGATCAACTTGGGTAACGTTACTTGTCAGAAATATGATCCTAATTTTTGAGAGACAGTGGTGTTTGGGCACTTGACCATAGAAATGGTTGAAGAGCACACTCCAGACCCAACAAAGTAAAACTAAATAAATAAAAAAGGCACACATGCAGGCAGACAATAGAACTTGACCATAGAAATGGTTGAAGAGCACACTCCACACCCAACTAAATAATACTAAATCAATAAAAGAGCACACATGCAGACAGCCTATGGCAATTAAACACAACCCTAGCTGGAGAAAATAAAATCCAGAGACATTTACTCCACATTTAGCTTGGGAAAATATTTTATTGTTGAGAAACAATTATGTTATTCATGCTCAACAATCATCATAACATCATATTATGACTTTGAGCTCCCTTAAATTGAAAAAAGGGAAAAGAAAAAAAAATAAAAAATAAAGGCTGCCTTAAAAACTCTAGTTAAAATGATAGTAAAGTTGGCTTTATTTTTAGGATTCTTGCCATAAGCATTTGGTTTGTGTCTTAGATTTTTTTTTTTTTTTTTGATAAGAAACGACAAAGGAATATATTAATAGAAAAAAGAAGTACAAGAGAAGGATGAAAAATCCTCCCACCAAAGAAAACTAAACTACAAGAATACGAAAACAAGAAAATACAATGTGATAACGAACAAACTCTCTAGACTAGACCAACCCAAAGGAATTACACACCGCTAGCCAATCAAGTTGTAACACAATAAGGGGAGTCCCCTTAAAAACCTTGGAACAAAAAACCCAAAGAGAAGCAAGGAAATGAATAGAATCCCAAAGATTCTTTGAATTCCTTACTTTATCCTAAAAAATCTTCGCATTTCTTTCCCGCCACACAATCCAAATTAAAGCTATGCACACAGCTTGCCACAATTCTATCCCTCTCTTCGATAAACCAAAGTCATTGTAATTGATGGACAACATGTTGGAAATGCTCTTCGAGGGAACCCAATCCATCTTGGCTAACTGAAATAATCTGTGCCATAACCCCATTGTCAAAGAACAATGTAGAAAAAGATGATCAACTAATTCTCCATACCTCATGCACAACTTACAAATATCAGAACTAAGAGCTTTGTAGGGTTTTCTCAGTTGTAGCAAGTCATTAGTATTTACCTTCTTGTGTGTCACCAACCAGACAAAGGACTTGACCTTGAAAGGGACTTGGGATTTCCAAACAAACTTAATAGGGAAAACTGGAGGAGAACCAGAACATTGGGATAAGGCAAGAAAGAAAGATTTGACTGTAAAAAACCCCGAAGAAGATAAAGACCAGGATCTCACATCTGGAAACGAAAATGACAAATGCAGACAATCAAGTGACCGCATGAGGCCTTCTAAATCTTCTATCTCAGGATCAGATAGGTTGCGGCGAAAATTAAAGTTCCATGAAAAGGGACGAGTAGATCCGAGAATTGAAGAAATAGGAATATTTTTATCTGTGACTACTTTAAATAGTCTTGGATATTGGGAACCCAAAGGTTGATCCCCCCACCACAAGTCTTCCCAGAATTGAATTCTTTCCCCATCTCCTACTACAAACAGAGTAAACTTGGAAAACTCCTGAAAGACTTGTGCAATAGCCTTCCAAGGACAACGATGTGACCATTTGACTATAGCGGTGGCATCCCATCCATTAAAGTGTGATCCGCAAATGCTTAAAATAACCTTATGCCATAGAGCTGAACCCTCCCTAGGGTATCTCCACAACCATTTCCCTAAGAGTGCGACATTCCTTAGAGCTATCTTCCCAAATCCCAAACCCCCTTTTGCCTTCGGCTTACACACTACATCCCAACTAACAAGATGATCTCTTTTACCTTCCCCAACCCCTGACCATAAAAAATCCCTTTGCAATCTCTCAATTTTTGCAGCCACTGAAGCGGGTAGAAATTTACAATCCCTTTGCCTTCGGCTTGTCTTAGATTTGGATGTTATATTTGGAGCTTAGTATTGGGATTTATGGTCCCATAAACATCATTTGCTCCACAGATAATGACACATTATTTAGGTACCATCTGAATCTCTAGCATGTGTCAGAAAAGGTACCCTCTTGCAAGGCTTTACTAAAATGGTGAAAGTTTTGCATCTTTCCCTTAAGTTTCTTAAATGCTTGTAAATTTCTACTTGTATTTGGAATAACGTACATTATAGCATTGCCAATGAATTGATGGACCCAATTTATTTGTTTTTTTGAATCTTGAAAACACCAAGTACATCACCATTACATCAACATTACATTGCACAGATGCAACTAGTGTCACCAATTAGGGACCACAACAATAATATTTGAACCTAAGATTTTCAAAAAAAGTTGCATGACTCATGCGATGAGTGACATAATGGGTTCCAAGAATATAAATTACCCACCTCTGCAACATGAGCGAAAAAGGTTTTTACTCCTTGACTAAAGCCCTTCCCAACAGATCCAATTTCCATGACCTATGCAAAATCAGCCAACAATAAACTGTTAAAAAAACATTTATCCAAGTATAAATGATGAAAATTCCAACTGAATTACAAGATATCCAATCACCTAATTCAATAGGACATGAAGTGTACATAACATTATATATAAATATGGATTATATATGATAATTAAAATGCAAGAAGATATCAATATCACTCCAGAAAAGGTGTTGATTTCAATAGAGGTGGTAGGTGGGAAGCCTGCATTGAAGAATGAGAGGGGGGAGGTGCTGGTTTGCAGTGGATTCTAAGTCCTCTGAGCTTTTGGTCGAGGAAGTTGGTGGGAATTCATTTTGGAGGGAGGTAGAGACTTCTCTTCTTGGATTCAGTTTGGGGAGTGAAGCTTCTGTTGTTTGCTGGAAGGCATGGAAGCTTGTTGCAGGGAGGAAGAATGTAAGAGGTGTTGCAAAGCAATGGCAGAGCCAGAAACATTGGCCGTGTGTGTCTGTGGATGGGGGGGATGAAGGCAAGGGTTAAAACAAGCATTACAGTAAGTCGTCTATAAACTTGAAAAGTAATTAAAGGTACAATCAAAATGCCAAAAATATAAGTAAAAAATTTTTAGATTAAAAAAATCAAAGAAATATTTCAAAAGGAATTAAAAAATTAGAAAGAAATCTTACAATAATTTTAGTAATTATTGTAGCAAAAAAATCTCAAAATTTTTTTTTAAAGGATTTATTCATTTGTCCAATAGATTTTGAGTTTTTCTTTATTTATTTATTTATTTATTTTAAAATAAGTATAAAATCAATTAAAAGTAACAGAATTCTTACTTAAAAACTATCTATCATAAGTCTAAATGTAAATATAAACTCCCTTAATGTGAATAATTAAATAGGATATAATTTAATATAATTATATAGTTCAGTTATAAATAAGTTATTATTTAATTAAAAATTAAAAATTTCAAATCGAAAGTGAAGAGAACACATCACTAAAAAAATTGTTTAATACAATTTCAAATACAAAATTGAAATTACCAAAAATTTAATTTTATTAGAAAAATAATAATAAAACGAATTGCATATATGGAAAGAATGAAAATAAATTAAGATATACGTGTTAAGAAAAAAATGAAGCTAAAATAAAAAAAGGAAAAATAAGTAGGAATACTATATAGATTTTTTTTTTTTTTAAATGTATCATCCACGAATAGGATGTGAGAAATCTCCTCTCCCTCCCCTCAATCTATTTAAGAGTTACTGCATAGTCTGCATCATAAACTTTATTTCATAATCCATTCTTAATCACATGAAATTGACATTGAAGTTGAGGGTTGTTTCAATATGAACTAAATGGAAATCAAAGCCTATGAAAGTATCGAAAGCTACCAAGTTTACCAGCATATAGAACTTTTTCTCCACAATTAGGAGAAAAAAAAAGGAGAGAGAGGAATCAATAGTCTAACAGACTGAGTAAAATTAAGATGTAGTAACAAATACATTCCAAACTAAGTATCAGTTCTATTTTAACGTGATGGAAAGAATACCATCTCAATTAATGTGCTATCAATTCCCTTGACAAAATCTGAATGTAGATCAAGTTCAAGCAAAAATCTCCGGCTACCAAGATAGCCCCAGGCCTCTCCAGTGAAAACGAGGAAAACAAGCTGCATTAGTGGCCTTCGACTATCAGTAAAGAAACCAAGCATGCAAATCAAAATGTTTAAATAAAACAAGTTACAAATACCAATTCTGGAGACAAACAAGCCAATCACAAAATCAATAAACATTAGGAAATGCCACTTAAATGATAATATATTTGAGGCAAAAACTTGTGAGATTAAGTTGAAGGCTAGGAAAAGGAAAAAGAAGAAGAAAGGAGAGAAGAAAGTGAATAAAGGTTTAGGTTTGTCTAAATTGACTTTCCCATACCTTCTCACCTATTTATTTTATCACCCAAGATTACAATAAAACAATAGTACACTAATAACTAATAAATAATTGTTAACAAAACAAACTAAAATAAACTATAACACTCACCCTCAAGTTAGAGCATAGGAATGAGCTAACGAGTGTATAAGAATGCAATCCAACTAGTCAGCAGATTAAATATAAGGTGCAACAA
This sequence comes from Vitis cinerea var. helleri x Vitis riparia, assembly GCA_946000715.1. Taxonomy (NCBI): domain Eukaryota; kingdom Viridiplantae; phylum Streptophyta; class Magnoliopsida; order Vitales; family Vitaceae; genus Vitis; species Vitis cinerea var. helleri x Vitis riparia. The sequence continues at coordinate 13,341,597 of OX254005.1, read as the reverse complement.
TTTGCTTTTGCATGAACAAATCTCAACTTAAATGGCAATTACTTCTATATGTTTGGGATACTGATTAAAGACAGTATCATTAACAATAAAGATAACAACTTGATTGCCATAGCAGACCTACATAGGAGTGGGAACATCAATACCAATCTCTGTAAGAAAGCAAATCCATAACATCTCAAAGACATTGTGTCATATCTGATACTCAATCTCAACACTAGAACAAGAAACCACTGCCTGTTCCTTACCAACCAAGATAGATTACCCACAACAAGGTGTAATAGCTAAATGTTAACCATCTATTATGGTGACTGCCAACACAATGATCATCACTAAGCCCCAACATAATGAGGAAGAGGGCTTATATGATAGGCCATTTCCAAGTGCTTTACACTTTTATTACTGTTAAAGGATTATTAGTAATTATTTAGTAAGAGGCAGTTTAGTCCCTATCTTTTTTGTAAATGTTGATATATATATGCTTTGTACCATTTTCTTGTAGGAGATACCATTTTTCTCTCCCATCCAAAATGGTATCAAAGTAAGTTTGATTTGGAACCCTACCCAAAAAAGGGGGAAAAAATACAATACCACTACAGTGTTGCCACAGTATCAACTGCTACAACGTCTCTATAGTATTGCTACAGTGTTGACTACTACAATACATTATAGTGTCGGTGCAGTGATCTCCAACACTCTGCTTGTGCCTTGTCTTCTATTTCCATCCCCAAGTCTTATCAGAAAGCTCTAAATCATAATACATAGACAAAGGCCATGGAAGAAGAGATGCATGCTCTCCTTAATAAAGGTACATGAGAGTTCGTTGATTTGCTTCAAGGCACTGGTGTTGTAGGCCGCCACCAGGTTTTTTTTATTAAGTATCATCTAGATGGGACTATAGGACAGATGAAGGCATGGTTAATTGCCAAGGGGTATGCTCAAACTTATGGTGTGAACTATTTTGAGACTCTCCCCTGTTGCTCATCTTAATTCAATATGTATTTTGATTCCCTTAGGTTTAATTTTGGAAGAGTCTACATCAGTTAGATGTGAAGAATGCATTCTTATATGGTGATTTGAATGAGGAAGTCCGTATGGAGCAACCACTTGAGTTTTTTTTACTAAGGGGGGGTTGAGGGTTAAAGTTTGCAAACTAAATAAGGCTATTTACAAATTAAAACAATCTCTTTGAGCTTGGTTTGATAAATTGAGCACTATTCTTCCATCATTTTGTTTTTAGACGATGTAATTTTGACCACTTAGCATTTGTTCTCAAGAAGACACTTGCATGGTAGTACTCATCGTATATGTGAATGATATTATAATCTCTGGTAGTGATGTTATAGGTATTGAAGAAGTGAAAGGTTACTTGAAAAAGGCCTTTCAAACAAACGATCTATTGCATTACTTTCTAGGCATTAAAGTCGTGGATAGTAGAGGTGAGATTGTTTTGTCCTAAAGGAAGTATGTATTGGATTTTCTTAATGAAACCAATGTGTTAGAAGAATAGCGAATTGACACCCCTAAGGAGAAAAGTCGAATCTTAATGGAGACGATAACCCTCTATTTTCAAATAAAATGAGATATAGGAGTCTAATGGACAAGCTCATTTATTTGATAGTCACAGATTACTTTTCCTGTTAGTAAAGTGAGTAAATTCATGGAAGCACCCAAGCAGATTCATTGGGAAGCAGTGTGTCGAATCCTAAGCTATCTTAAAGGTATTATAGGTATGCGAGTACTCTATAGAAGAAGGTCCACCTCCAGCATTGACATTGTCACTTTTTGGATGTGGATTCGATAGGATCCTTAATTGGCAAGAGTCCACTAGTGGGTATTGTACCTTTGTTTGTGGTAGCTTGGTTACTTGGAGGAGTTAAAAGTAGAATTTAGAAGCGAGATCTAGTGATGAAGAAGAATACGGGACCATAGTTCATACAGCTTGTGAGTTAATGTGGATTTAGAACCTTGTACAGGAGCTTGCAGTTTCTCTTGAAAAGTCTATGACTATGTCCAAGATGCTATTCACATTGCCAGTAACCCAATGTTTCAGCAAAGAACCAAGCACATTGAGGTGGACTGTCAATTTTTCATAGATATTGTGATAAGCAAGAAAGCGATAATTCCTTATATCAAGTCTGAAGATCAATTAGGTGATGTGTTTACTAAAGCTTTAGGGAGAAATCTTTTTTCCATTATAAGTTCTAACGTGGATCTTAGAAGTATACATACCTCAACTTGAGGAGTGTTAAAGGGTTAGTAGTAGTTATTTAGTAATTGGTAGTTTAGTATTTTCTTTTTCTTTTTTTTTTTTGTAAAAATCTCTCTCTCTCTCTCTCTCTCTCTATATATATATATATATATATATATATATATATCCACTTTGTACTGTTTTCTTTAAGAAGAAGATGATGTTTTTCTCTCTCATTCAACAAATTATTATTATCATGGTCTCTGCATCCCTAATTTTCTATTTACTTTACTTTCTATCAGTGAACTATTTAAAGACTTAAAATTGTTGCATAACTTTTCTCCCATTTCCTTCATTCTTCAAGGCCTTAAGACAAAAACAATGATTAGTTTTGAGCATACAATGACTTGCATCATTTGGACCTTGACAAACCTCTTCATCAATATTGAGTGCAAAGTCTTACCTCTTCAATAGCATTTCCATCTGGGTCCTCTATCTTTAGCAAGTTGTGTTCTGTTATACCTATTAAGTCTTGTGTCCACCATTCAATGTGAAGCTTGTCAATTAGACAAGCATCACCTCAGTTCCTTGTTGAATCATAGTCATGATTGTCAATCTAAGTCTTTTTTTATCTTTTTTATTTTAGTCCACATGAACATTTGGGGTCAAGGGCTTGGAGCCCTTATTGATTGTTATGAAACTCCTATATAGTGGAGTATCCATTACACACCTTTTTCAAACCCTTCGAAACACTCTCATCTTCTCAGGAAGATTTATGTGCCAGTCAGTAAAAGGAAGCTCACCACTTCCTGGATTCTAAGATCAGAAACTTGAAAGATTGTTTTTATCAAAAACAAAGATATACTAATTATCAAAAAAAGGTTCAGGAGAAGGATGAGAAATCCTCCTAACTATTATAGAAACCTTGTCAAAATATGGTTAAACTCCTCCACTATAAAAGGGGACCTATCCAAAATGGTTTAGACTGCACAAGAATATACATGGATATCATCTCCACAAACTTGAACTAAGCTCTCTCATTGATGCCCACATCCCTTTGGATATATACATTGAATGCTAATTGAGCTTATAACATTGAGAGGAATGTCTCCAAAATTAATAATACAAGAGGCCCAAAAAGAGAAATAAACCTTAAGTAGATCCCACAACACTTTTGTCATCCTTCACTTATCCTCAAAAATCCTAACATTTCTCTCTTGTGAGACAAACAATTTGCTTTCATGCCTTTAATCAAGCTCCTCAAACACTTATATGAAATGATCAACATGTCACAAATACTCTTGGGCGGAACCCAATTCACCATAACTTGTCTAAATGGCTTGTACCGTTTTTCTCAAAATTGTTGAACAATGTAAAATGAGATGTCAATCGTCTCACCACTCTCTTTGCATGAGATGCACCAATCATGACTAAGAGACTCGAAAGGTATTCTCAACTATAACATGTCATTGGTATTTTTATCATCTTGTGCTCTATAAGTCAAGCAAAGGCCTTGACCTTAGATACAAATTGTAAATGAGACAATCTAGTCCTATTCCTCTCTCCTTCACTCTCAACATCATACTAATTAAAACATCAACTGCAATGGTGAAAAAGAGTGGGGAAAGAGGATCCCCTTATGTTTGACCTCCAGAAGTCTTAAACCATCCTTTAGCATTTCAATTTACTAAGCTTGCAAAACATGTCGAAGACAAGCAACCCCTCATCCAAGACCTCCATCTTGAACTAAACCCATTTCTCTCTGGACATAGACCAGAAAACCCCAATTTACATATTCATAAGCCTTTTCAAAATCAATTTTTAAGACTACTACTTCCTCTCCTAAATGTATTTTCTCATCCACCATTTCATTAGCAAAATCTACCTCCCCTCAACAAAATCTGCTTGGGAGATGTAGATGGTTTCATGGAGGATTTTTCTCATATGCCTTGATAAGACCTTAGCTATGGTCTGGTACAGACTAGTGACCAAGCTAATGAGTCTATCTGAGATTCTATTGGTTTGACTCTTTTTTGGCTTGAGAGCGATCAAGGTAGCATTGGTGTTTTGGTTTATTACCTCATTATCGTCAAACTTTGAGAACACCCTTAGTAGTTTTTTTTTTTTTTTTTTGATAGATAAAGAGAATAATATTAAACGGAAAGAGGAAGCACCAAAATAGTGCACTCTAAATATACAAAGATATACAAAAGTAGCCCAAAGGCTCAAAACCAAGAGAGGAGGAAATAAACAACAACCCCTACCCTTACTTAGAGCCTAGCCACTCAAAAAAGCTAACAAGAGAAGACAGGCTCAAAACTATAAACACCCTAACCCAAGACCAAAGATTACATACAAAAGAATATTTCAACCTTTGAAGCGAAAGCTCCTTATTCCCAAAAGCTAACAAATTTCTTTCCTTCCAGACTGACCAAAATATACATAAAGGGGCCATTTGCCAAGCCTTTTTATAGGTCTTCCCCACAAACGCTCACTGCCAACCAAGGAGAGTTTCCTTTACTGACCCAAAGAGAACCCAAGCCACACCAAAAAGGGAGAAAAGAAGATTCCACAATGCCTGCGTTTTTACACAATGAAGTAAAAGGTGATCCACCGTTTCTTCTTCAAAAAGGCATAGAAAACACCTATTTGCCAAAGAGTACCCCCTCCTCTGGAGTTGCTCCAAAGTTAAGATTTTACCCCAGGAAGCCTCCCAAGCAAAAAGTGCTACTTTAGGAGGCACATTTGCCCTCCAAATACTACCACAAGGGAACAAAGAAGAGCCTTCGAGGCTCCAAAATAGAATAAAACGACTTGACTGAGAAAGCTCCACTCTTAGATGCTGTCCACACCACTTTATCCTCGTCCTCCCTTTGCACCCTAAAAGCTTGGATTTTAAGCATAAAACGCTCCACCATCTCAATCTCCCTATCATTAAACGCTCTTGAGGAAAGAGGGGTCCAACCATCCCCTACACCGTCTGGGTTCCAAACATCCAATACCCAAGCGTCTTTAGCCAAGGCGATGGCAAATAATGAAGGGAATGACTCGCAAAGAGGCTCATCTCTACACTACTTGTCCTTCCAGAATCTCACTCTCCTACCACAACCCACGCGGTAGGCTAAGCTACTGTTCATACACAACCACTCCTTTCTAATTGCTTTCCAAAGCCCGACACCATACCTCCCGCTTATGGCCCAAGTACACCATCCCCCCTCCTCTACACCATATTTGTGATTGATAACTTGCTTCCACAAAACCTCACTTTGATGGCAAAGCGCCAATTCCACTTACTCAAGAGAGCTTTATTCATTAAAGCTAAATTTCTCACACCCGGACCACCTTTCTTTCTTTCCAAACAAACCAAGTTCCACCTAACAAAATGTAGCTTCTGCACAAGAGCTCCTCCACCCCACAGAAAACCCCTCTGAATCTTCTCCAACCTCAACCCTACTTTTCTGAGCAAATAAAAGAGAGACATGAAGTAAATAGGCATGCTAGAGAGAGTGCTCTGGATTAGGGTGAGTCTTCCTCCTTTTGATATATACTATCTCTTCCACATTGCAAGCCTTTTTCGAAACCTCTCTTCAACTCCAGCTCAAACCACCTCTGATTTGAAGGGTGCCCCCAAAGGCAGACCCAAATAACAGGAAGGCAGACCACCCACTTTACAACCCAACTCCAAGGCCAAATCCTCTATATCATGCACCCTCCCCACCGGGATAAGCTTGCTCTTCTCCAAATTGACTCTCAACCTTGAGCAAGCCTCAAACCACATGAGAAGCCAGCTTAGATGCGTCAACTGATCATGAGACTCCTCACAAAACACCAAAGTGTCATCCGCAAATAGCAGATCAGTATCCCCTCACCTCCCCGGCCTCTCACCCTCCACCTTGATAAAAAGCCCCCACTAATAGACCTTCTCAATAAGCAACTAAACACCTCCATGGCTATCACAAACAGATAAGGGGAGAGAGGGTCTCCTTGTCTCAAACCCCTCGAACTTTGGAAAAAACCGGAGGGAGAGCCATTTATAAGAACAAAAAATCTCGTAGTAGAGATGGACCACTCTATCTGCTTAATCCATCTCTCCCCAAAGCCCATTTTTTTTAAACACTACCAACAAGAACTTCCAGCTAACATGATCATAGGCCTTCTCTATATCCAACTTGCACAACACACCCCCTTGATTGCTTTTCAACCTAGATCCATAGCCTCATTTGCAATCAAAACTGCATCTAGAATTTGTCTACCCTCCACAGGCATTTTGGGGTTCCGAAGTCACTTTCCCCATAACCTTCTTGATTCTATTTGCCAACACCTTGACCAACAACTTGTAAAGGCTTCCCACAAGGCTAATCAGCCTGAAATCTTTCAAATCTTTTGCACCTCCCTTCTTTGGGACTAAAACCAGGAAGGTGGCATTTAGAGACTTTACAAATTTGTCCCTTTCATGAAATTCTCTAAAAAAACCCATAATCTCACCCTTCACCACATCCCAACAAAAAAGCTAAAAAGCCATGGTAAATCCATCTAGCCTGGGGGCTTTGTCCTTGCCTAGATCTGATAAAGCTGCAAACACCTCTTCTTCCGAAAAAGGAAGTTCCAACCCCTCAGCCTCACTGCTAACTAACCCCATAAAGGACAACCCATCGATACAAGGACGCCACCCCTCTTCTTCTGAATACAACTTTTGAAACACCCCCACCACACTGTTTTTTAAATTATTCTTCTCCAAGTGCCAACAACCATTCACTTTCAACTTGGACAGCCTGTTTCTTCTACTGTGAGCATTCACCATCCCATGATAAAATTTGGTATTATTGTCCCCCTCCTTTAGCCACAACTCCCTAGACTTCTGTCTCTAGGAGATCTCTTCCCTCAACACCCAAGACTTATAAGACTCCCTTGCCTCTTTTCTTGCTTCACACTCTTTTAGATTTAAAGCTAAACATTTCTCCTTTTCATCCTAATACACAACCTGCTTAAGAGCTTCACCCTTTTTAGTCTCAATGAGACCAAACTCTTCTTTATTCCAATTCTTCAAAATATTTTTTAAGGCCCTCAATTTTGCATCTAAGATAAAGCTGGATGTCCCTGTAAAATTTAAACTCCCCCACCACGTCTTCATCTTATCTTTGAAACCCTCCTCCTCCAACCACATATTGTCAAATTTGAAAGGGGAAGGTCCCCTCTTCAAACCTCCTCCTTCTAGGAGGACGGGGAAGTGATCAAAGACTGGTCTGGGAAGAATTCCCTACATAGCCTCATTGAAAAGGCTATCCGAGTTGTCTGTCACTAAAAACCGGTCAAGCCTAGACTGGGCCTAGTTATTCAAGCCGCCTCTCCCCATGTAAATAGGCCCCCCATCAAAGGAAAATCCCCCAACTCCAAATCCTCTACCACTTCTAAGAATCTCCTCATTGAAGCAGTAAGCCCTCCCCTACTATGCTCCTCTAGAAATCTTACCAAATTGAAATCCCCTCCCACACACCATGGGACACTCCATAAACCTTTTATTGACCCAAGTTCCTCCTAGAAATCCTCTCTATCTCTACTGCAAACCAGCCCATGCACTCCAGTGAACACCCACACTATACCGTCCACACAATTTTTGAACCGGCACGATGTTAAGAAAATCCCTTCTTCCAAATCAACCAACTCCACCAATCTGTTATCCCAAAACACCAGAATACCACCAGCTGTACCCCTAGAATTGACTGCTCTCCAGTCTAGATGTCTTCTCACCCCTAGACTATGAACACGCCCCGTAGTCATTTCTTTAATTTTAGTTTCCTGTAAACAAATCACGTCCACTCTTTGGGATTTGATGACTGACTTAATGATCTTCCTTTTATCTCTATCATTAGCCCCTCTAACATTCCACGATAAAATTCTTATCTTCATTTACACCCTGATCCAAAAGCCCCTCCAAAAATACCCACGCTAGAACCCATTTTAGTTTTTTTATAGCTTACAGTCCACTCCAACTTCTTGAGTTCCCTACTGGATTTTGAAGATTTTAAACACATCTTCCTAGACGCCCCTTCCTTACCCTTTTGATCAATTCTCCCCTTCATCCACAAAATTTCCTTTTCGAAACCTTTCGTCGACAAACCCAGGCAACGACTGAACTTCGCAAGACAGTTTGAACTCCTCCCTTCTTCCAAGTGACAGTTAATCCTTTTCTCAATAGGACTCGCAAACTCTGACCCAACCGGGACAAGTGCTAGTTCATTCACACTCACAACGTCAACCGAACCCCAACAAGGCTCACTCCAGCCATCAAGAGCTGAAAAAACTCCAATCCGCACTACGCACAGCGGAATTCGACCCATCTCCCTTTCCACTCCACTGGAAATCCCCTCCAACACCCCTAAAGCTTCGACGTGCCCCCAAAGAGGAGAAGAAGAAGAGGAACCTCGAAGCCCCAAAGAAAAAGAAGTTTTGGGAACAGTGGAATACCTGAAAGCCTCCTCCATCAAAGCCTCATCGGTGAACTTCAAATGTCCCGACAGCAACTCCCCGATGACTGCATCTTCAACAGCTAAGAGCTCCATTTCCATTCCCACAACACCCCCCAATGGGAACAGACGGAGCCCTAGCAGAGGAAGGACTCCCCAACAAGCACGTGACAGCCTTATTAAAAGTGGGCCTAGGAGGCCCCGATAATCTGTCACCCACTCCACTACTTAAGCCCATAAAGCCTTTATCTTTGTAAGCCTCCCAACTTGCTTTTCTAGGCCTAGGCCCACAGGCTGTTGAGTCCAGCTCAACTGCACTAGGCAGCCTGCCCTCTGCATCCGTTGCATCCCTATGCCTTCTGCCACACTCAACTTGCTCATCTGTCCCCCAAAACTAAATACCAATTTGAAAATCCCGCATGCTAACACCTGCGCGTGCATCACCCCCACCCTCATCCCTGACCTCCCGCCCCTCATCTTTATACCAGGTGGACCTTGCTACTACCTGGGAAAACCAAGGGGGAGTTTCCCACCACAGACTAACCATCCAACAAAAATTTCCGGCTACCACTTGCAAAGAACCTGGCCTATTCTTCCCAGAGGCTCTCACCAAGATATGAGCCCACTGCAACTGTGAGATGAAAGTTGTTTCCTCATCAAAAGCTATGAAACCCCCATAGCTCTCTCCAATACTCTTGAACACCTCTCTACTCCAAAGGTGAAGTGGAAGTCCAACAACTTTCACCCAAACTTCCTTAGCATGGCTCCCATTCCTAAAACACCCCACTTCAGGTCCCCATTTCTGCAGGAGAAACTCTCTCCTTAAAACATCTGCTACCCCTTAAAAACACCAAATCAACTTCAAAATTATTTTCGAATTCGAACAACACGAGGGCCTTACCCAACCTGGAAATTTTTAAACCTCCCTTGAGAGACCACCTTTCATACGCCCACTCCTTCAAGAAGGACAAAGGAAGAACGAACTCAAAACTGTCTCCAAAGCATCCTACCAGGCAACGACTAAGCTGCTTTTCCCTACTGAGCAAGTTACGGTCCCCTACATGCACCCATAAAGAATCCCCTAATTCCCCTGTCTTCACTCTTGCGACTTCTGCATACACTCATTTCCCTTTCTCCTTCCCTTTGACACTATATCCATCCTTTTTAGAGTTGGAAGTACCCAGATCACCTTTGCTCAAAGTTGAAGTGGAAACTCCAAGGGCCTTAACTTCTGAGCGAACAGAAACCACCCCTCTACTAAGCCTTTTCCTGCTGGAAAAACGAGGCAAAACCTCTTAGCTCCCAAATCTCTCATCGAGCAAAGCAAAAACCTACCAGCTTCATTTGAACGACACTCCAACCTAAACTTTCTTCCTCCTTCTTCCCAAACTTTTAGATACCTTGAGTTTGACTCTCCTTTGCACTAGTCTTCCACACCTTCCAACAAATAGCTTAAGCTCTTTTCTCCAAATTTTATCCAAGAGGAAAAGCCTTTGCTCCTTTCCAAAATAATCTCTCTGTGTTTACCTCGAACCTCTTCAATGGAGATTTCGAACGTCTTAGATTCCACTGCAAACCAACTCTTACCACCTTTCGAAACTCCTCTCCCCTTCGAGAAAGCATCCATTAACCTCCTCTCCTTACCAGCTACTCCACTCTCCAGTGAATTGAGAACACCCTTAGTAGTAGATCCTCTTTAAGCACATCCTAACACTCTTGAAAGACTGCAATGGTGAATCCACTAGGCCTAAGGGTTTTTCCTTGTGTCACTAAAAAATGGCATTGTGAACCTCCTCTTCTAGAAAGGGGCGGTCAAGCCATACATTCTTCCATAATAAAATTTGATCAAAACAAGAAGAAAAGCTCTAAAAAAAAAAAAAAAGCAAAACAAGTTACACAAGATTCACCATTCGATCAATAAGCGAGGAGCCTAAGAAAAGAAATATCCCAACTCTTTAGTGATAGAAAAACATGGCGAAGTTTGTACCAAACATTCAAGAACCTCTTTCCTTATTCTCACCATGGAATTACAAAAGCAAAATCCAAACCATCTCAACCACTTTCCCCTCACTACAAGATTGGAAAACACAAGGCCCTTTAGAAGAACTAGAATCTCAAACTCAACAAAAAGAATAACACATGCAAATTTAGAAGAGGCTTTAATGTGACTGTATCACCATGATCTCTAAGCACTCCTCCAGACAGTAGCTGCTCTAAAATTCTAAAAATAACATCAATCAAAATTGAATTTGACAGCTCTCTCAACAGATAGTGACCATACAACAAAAGTCTCCTCAGCAACCCCTTGGACTTGCTTACAAGGATACAATCTAATGATAAAAAATTGAAAGGAGTGCCCTCGCAAACTTCACTAGCAGAACCCTAAAGGGGCAAAGAATAAAAACAAGTCCTAAAATATATCTGGTTCCCCCAGGCATCCTAAAAGATCCTTCCATTTTTTACCTATCATACAGTCTAAATAGAAGTGAGGCCAGCAATACTCCATAAAACTTGCTTCTAGGAAGTTTTCCAAAACCATTAAAGGAAATTATCATCATATTTACCACACTTCTGAGTGGAACCCAACCAATCCAAACAAAGTTGAACAGGATATGAGACTGAAAATTATAAGGTAATTAAAAACAAGATAATCAATTGATACTCCACTCACCTCGCCTAGAAGCCTCCCACTTTCAAAGCATATTATTGGCATTAACATTCTTTATAAGTCATAAACCATGAAAAGGTCTTTATTTTAAATGGGGCTTCAGACTCCCAAATGAAGTTAACAAGAACAAAAAGAAAAGAATTGGTAGAACTAGAAACAACTTTTAAGAATGAATTTAGTGAAAACTAAACCGAAAAAATCTAATATCACACCCTCATATTAAGCTAGATAGGCGAGAAATACACACAAACCACAAAAGATATTTACAACTTGAAGATACCAAACTCACCATTTTTTTTTTTTTTTGATCAAAAACGAAGAAGATTATATTAATATAAGAACAAATACAGGAGAGATAAAAGAGACAAGAGAAAGAGAAATAAACCAAGGGAAGGATGAGAGGTCCTTCCTACACAAATTGAACAAAGGAGAAAACTCCCAACAATAGAACTCTAAAAACAAAGAGAAACCCCATTATCCAACTAATCTCTCCCATCTCCACCAATCTATGTTATTCAACATCCTTATATTAATTGCCCTACTTATTTTGCAAATAACCCTTTGCCCTTCTTCATTTCCTACTCAATTTCTTAAGTCCTTACCTTTCTAACTATAGTGCTAAGACTTCTTTATTCTACTCATAGGAAACCAATTTGAGACAATTCCCTCCATTTCCTCATTCTTCTGCTATCAACAAGAATAGTGCCTTCTCCAAGGAAAAGAATTAGAAACAAGGAAGAAAAGGATATGATCATATGAAAAGCCTCTATGTGCTTATGTATTGGCCAATATTATGTAACATGATTTTAGAGCAAATTCAAATGGGGATGGAAAGTGTCTGAAAATTTTGCACTACCTACCAGGTTGTTGGAATTCTTCCCACAAATCCCACGCATGCCATAACAACAAACCCCTCAACCCCCTGCCCCAAACCCAATGGGAGGATTCAATTTTTTAACAAAAGAAGACCCTTTTAATAAACAAACTCCAGAACATGAAATTTCTCAGAAACTTTGTTGTGCAACAAATACCAATTGCACACACCTGCTTGCTGAGGTCATTTAAACCATCCAAATGAGAAAGAGCATCAACAGCTGCCATCAATGAAATTAGACCCTAAATACAAGAACAACTTTCAGCATTAAATGAGGTCAGAGGAAGCAAAGAAAATATCAGATTGCATGAATGAATTTGCATCAAAGGACTTGAACTGACAGATATAGGGGAATCTGCACCAAGGCTTTTGTCACGGAAAAATGAAGCAGAATCCATAGATGCCACTGTTAATATGACAGGCTTTGACTGATCTGAGGAGGAAACATTTATTGGGGGAAGTGACGACCAAACACTGCCCTTCATTTAAGATACAAAAAATCAAAGGTTAAAATAAAAAATAAAAGAAAAAAGGTAGAAAAGAACTCAAATCTCCTAACTATCAGTCTATACAGTCAATATAATCAATAGATAATGAAAAGAAAATTACCATCTGTGCAGCACCATAACTCATCACTAAACCATTTACTATGTTTTTTATTTGAAAAAAAATACAGAATCATTTTTCCAGGAAATAATTCCTCCATTGCCCCATATGTGACCAACCTATTCCTTCTTTAAAACAATGGATAAAGCAATGTGATTCATGGATTACCCAGGCATTGACCACAAAGTTCACAGGAAAATTCCTATATAAAGTGCAATGAATTCAAAATATCCACATTAGTGGCTCTGTGACTTAATGCCATTGCTTCCCAGCCAAGCAGGGAGTCCATATGGATAACATTCCTAGGCAATAGGAAATAACAGCATACAAATCATAAATGGTACCTTGGAAAAGAAGCAAAAAGGAAAAAAAACTATGTATGTGCCTTTTCTAATGCTGAACAAACAGATCTGTTCATCCTGGAAAGGGGGCAAAAATTAATAGTTTCCCTAAACTAAAATTGATAATGACAATAATAACATTCAGTTAGTGCTTTTTGACCACTAATCAGAAACCTGTCCATAGAATTAACACTAAATATTCCACCAGGGAAATCATACAAAGTTCTAATTGCAACAAATAAATTCTCAAGTTTCCAGTCTTGGGTCAACACTGGACAACAATTCTATCGTCTATCATATCATATTCTTCTTCATACAACAACCAAACCCATTTTCCTTGGTGCATATTTGTATGTTGGTTTCTCCCTTTAAAGAAACTAAGTAATGTCTCAAAAAGTTATAATAAAAGTCATCAAAGCAGGAAAGGAGGAGACAAGAACACCTAAAAGACACAAACAGATGTAAAAAAGCTTCCATCTTTGAAGAGTTCACACAATATAACTTCCAAGGGACACCCCACAAAAGCATACAAAGTCAATGCTCACTGCATTTTACATAAATGAGCATATATATTTATAACTGAAAGATAAACTTGAAATCAAACTCCAGAAACCTAAGATCTGATACCATTAAAAAGTAAACTAAAAATTTTATTGAATAATAGCTTTATGATTACAATTAACCCTCAAAGCACTTATATTTAAGCCTTAAAACCTAGCTACCCTAAGAAATTATCCTAAATGTTGTAATCTAATTAATTATAGCTAAATCAAACTGGGGAGATTGTAATGAGATACACTAAGTAACTTTGGTGAATTGGACACATTATTACAATGTACCAAAAATAAAATCTTAAACTCCTCAAATTTTAAGGAAGTAGCAAAACTATTCATGAATTCGACCCTGCTGTCTTGTTGCATGCATGCTTCATTGAAGCTCCTACAACTAGACTTGTTGGTGGTGATGGTATTTGGATCAAAATCTAAGAACACAGACAAGCCTCTAACTAGCTAAATGAAAGGGTCTCTGTTGGCCCCTTTTTCCAATGACTAATATGCTCCAATAGCCCAGTAAGCTTAGGTTTTTTTGAAAGTCCAAGACCCTTTTTTTTACCCATTTTACTGTGCCTCTAATCCCTCCAAATGCAACACAAAGTCATGGAAACAGTGGAAGTAATTGAATCTTTCCCACAAGCCTGAAGTAATAGGAAAAATAACCTCCATCAGAACTGAAAGAGAAGTCTGAGGACAGAAAAAAATAGCATGATCGAATGAAAAAATATGAGTTACTTTAAATACTAACAGAAGGTCTGAATTATTAAAAGAAAAGGAAAAAAGTCTAAGAGCTAGCAGCCCAAAATATGAAACCTGCTGGATAATAGACTCAGGGTTGATTATATCATGTCAAACTACCACTTTCCCCAAAATCCTAAGTGGTGAACAGGAAAACAGCTTATATCAAACAAGCCTTCTATCTCTATAGAGTTTGTGGAAGATTTTTACCCTAGAGATTGATAGATTGAAGGTTGCATCTTTTGTATGCTGTAGTTTGTATGGCTGTTATGTACCTTTATTTTTCATTTTCTTTCAAGGATACTCATCCTTATATTTCTCTCCATCCCAAAAAAATTTAATGTTTCCAACCAGGGAAAAAAAAAGATTTTTAAGGTAAACAAACAACGTAATGAGAAAGAAAATCTCAAGGAACTTCACCTGTATCCTCCTAAAGGTAGACAAGTCTCTTCTTTCAGACAAGATTCTGAATCATGAGTCCCAGATTTTGTTGTCTAAAAAATCCAAGTGTAGCATGGGTCAGAAAACCATACCTTGTACAGAGCTCCTTAAAACATGTAAAAGATAACCAAAGTGCATCAGAAAATTACTTGCATCACTAGATCAAACTCAGCAACATCTGCAGTATAAGCCTTCTTGTTCTTCTCATTTTTTATGGCAACCTGCAGTTATGGTGGTGCCATAAGATACCATAGAAGAAATCAAGAAATCACCAGAATCCATAAAAAATGCAATGATCCAATAGAATTTTCCATAGATACATTAAAAGCCCTCTTATTTGCAACAGTTCCACATACTTAGTGGTTTGTCTAGTACTATAAATCCTTTGTAGCAATATCACCTAGCTACCAACTTACCACTCGAGACGAATACAAACAGGTGCATCTATTGTTATGCAAAAATAGGACTTCCCCTTTTTGTCAAATTGTAGGGGAAGTATAAGTAATTCACTGAATCCAGGGTTTATGTCTTCATGTTCAACAAAAATTGTTGTCTAGATAATTTACCCTAATTTTATTGGTCAGAATCATGATAACAATGCTTCCCTGTGAAGCTTCTTTTCACTTTTGTAAGTGATTGAAATAACCCCAACATAAAACTAACAAATAGAGTCTATGGACCAACTAATCATAACAGCAAGCTCATGTCAGAGGCAAAGAAATTTTAAACACAGTGCATTACCTCCTGCAGGGTCAATGTGCTAGAATGAGAAAGCAGGAACATAGGAAAATTGTAAGTGTTCCACATGATACCAGATCCCTGCAAATGGAAACTGATGTTGCTTTAGCTTCTTAAAAAGAATATGAAACACAAGCCCTAGGCCTCCTAAACTCACCAATGGCAATCATGTGGTATTACCAAGAAATTAACCCCACTGAAATTTTTGAATGAGCACCAAGCTTTATCCATAAAACAGATAGTCATAAATGCTGACCGACACATGCCATTATATTTCTTCAATGATCAATATGCAAAAATAATTCCAACTGATTCATCTTAATTATTCCCCAAGGAACTATCCTACATACTATCATGACATAATGAACACTCAATGCTAAGCAATTATCTTGAGTGCATTCCATCAATTTACTACAAATATTAAGATATAAAACAAGAAGAGACTTAATAATTAACAGTAGAAATCAAAACTAAAGAAGCAGTTTTCATAATGGCTAACTGACCATCAGCCAGTCATAAGTTATTTGAGGCAAGCATGCAGCATAAGATCCAACACAACATAATGCAAAGACACTGATATGACAATACCAAAAGATCTAGGATATGGAAAAAGCACTGTGAAGTATTATAGGAAAAACACACAAATACACTCTATATGGACATGGCACCATAAAGTATTAATATACAGAAACCAAACATATTATATCGTAAGAGACCTATTAAAATAAGAAACAATACACTGATATGAACTGAGATAATCAGAAACATATCATGCAGCCCTAGAACAGGCATATAATGTCTGATTTTTCAAAAATGAACTTTCAATTTAGGATATGGGAAAATGGCTAAAGTGCGTGAGGTCTTAAGCTCTCTGGATATTAAGGTGTATTCCAAGAGGAAGAGCAGATGCTCCACAGGTATTTGAGACATGTTGGAATTGGTTTGGAGGTTTAGGGTTTGTGAGGTTTTACCATGAAAATAATTAGTTGGAATACCAGGGGTTTGGGATCAAGAAAAAAGCGAAGGGTGGTTAAAGATTTTCTGAGGTTAGAGAATCCAGATGTTGTGATGATTCAGGAAACAAAAAAGGTGGTGTGTGACAAAAGGTTTGTTGGTAGTGTTTGGACGATCAGAAATAAGGACTAGGCTACTTTTCCGGCGTACGGTACTTCAGGTGGGATTTTGATTATTTGGGACTCTAAAAAACTGTGCAGCGAGGAGGTGGTAATAGGCTCCTTTTCTGTCTCAGTCATGTTTGCGTTGGATGGATGCGGACCTCTGTGGTTGTCCGCAACTTATGGCCCAAACAGTTCCTTACTTAGGAAGGATTTTTGGGCGGAGATTTTAGACATTTTTGGCCTCTCTTATCCTTTATGGTGTGTGGGTGGTGATTTTAATGTCATAAGGAGAAGTTCAAAAAAATTGGGAGGTTCTAGATTAACTTCAAGCAAGAAGGACTTTGATGGTTTTATAAGAGAATGTGAATTGCTTGATCAACCTTTATGGAACGCACCATTCACTAGGTCAAACATGCAAGAGTCTCCCATGTGTAAGAGATTAGATCGGTTTCTTTACTCAAATGAGTGGGAGCATTTCTTTCTTTAAAGCCTTCAAGAAGTTCTTCCTAGATGGACATCGGATCATTGGCCGATAGTTTTGGATACCAACCCTTTCAAGTGAGGCCCAACACCTTTTAGGTTTGAGAATATGTGGTTGCAACATCCTAGTTTCAAGGAGTGCTTTAGAAGTTGGTGGAGAGGTTTTCAAGGAAATGGATGGGAAGGTCACAAGTTCATGAGGAAATTACAATTTGTTAAGGCCAAATTGAAAGAGTGGAATAAGGTTTCTTTTGGAGAGCTAAACGAAAGGAAAAAAAAAGTATCCTAAATGAAATAGCTAACTTTGATGCCATTGAGTAAGAAGGGGTTCTCACTTCTGAACTTTTAGTTCAAAGAGCTTTAAGAAAAGGGGAGCTAGAAGAATTAATTTTGAGGGAAGAAATTCATTGGAGACAAAAAGCTAGGGTGAAATGGGTTAAAGAAGGGGATTGCAATTCAAAGTTTTTTCATAAAGTGGCTAATGGTAGGCGGAATAGGAAATTTATCAAGGTGTTGGAGAATGAAAGAGGCTTAGTGTTAAATAATTCCGAGAGCATCACAGAGGAGATTTTACTTTACTTTGAAAAGCTCTACTCGAGTCCTCCTGGAGAGTCTTAGAGAGTTGAAGGCTTAGATTGGTCCCCTATATCTGAAAAGAGTGTGTCTAGGTTAAGACTCCCCTTTTACTGAAGAAGAGATTTCTAAGGCCATTTTTCAATTGGATAGGGATAAGGAGCCAGGGCCTGATGGCTTTACCATTGTAGTGTTTCAATGTTGGAATGTGATCAAGGAGGATTTAGTGAGGGTGTTTGCAGAGTTTCACAGAAACGGGATCATCAATCAAAGTACTAATGCCTCCTTCATAGTTCTGTTGCCCAAAAAAAACATGACACAGAAAATCTCAGACTTTAGACCTATTAGCTTGATCACTAGTCTCTGCAAGATAATAGCCAAAGTGCTATCAGGGCGTCTAAGAGGCGTACTGCATGAAGCTATCCATTCTACTCAAGGTGCTTTTGTTCAAGGGAGACAAATATTGGATGCAATTCTTATAGCCAATAAGACAGTGGATGAGAAAAGACGATCAAGAGAGAAAGGAGTTGTCTTCAAAATTGACTTTGAAAAGGCCTACGACCACGTGAGTTGGGATTTTTTGGATCATGTGTTGGAGAAGAAGGGGTTTAGTCCTAGATGGAGGAAATGGGTGAGAGGTTGTTTGTCCACAATTTCTTTTGTAGTCTTAGTGAATGGAAACACTAAAGAGTAGGTCAAGGCAGCTAGAGGTTTAAGACAAGGCGACCCTTTATCCCCTTTTTTGTTTACTTTAGTTGTAGATATACTGAGCAGGATGTTATTGAGAGCAAAGGAAAGAAATTCGTCAAAGGGTTTCAGGGTGGGTAGGAACAAAACAAGAGTGTCCCATTTGCAATTTGCAGATAATACCATTTTCTTTTCTAACACTTGTGAGGAAGAACTGCAGACTCTCAAGAGTTTATTGCTAGTATTTAGGCATATTTTTGGGCTTAAGGTTAACCTCGACAAGAGTAATCTTTTTTGCATCAATCTTGATCAGAATCATCTTTCTAGGTTGGCCGAGTTGCTTGATTGCAAGGCTTCTGATTGGCCTATACTCTACCTGGGTCTTCCTTTGGGAGGGAACCCTAAGGCTTGTGGTTTTTGGGATCCAGTGATTGAGAGAAGCTCGAGGAGATTAGATGAGTGGCAAAAGGCTTACTTATTTTTTGTAGGTACAATAACTCTTATCCAATCTTGCCTTACCCACATGCCTAGCTACTTTCTCTCCTTGTTTAAGATACCCGCTTCAGTGGCTGCAAAAATTGAGAGATTGCAAAGAGATTTTTTATGGTCAGGGGTTGGGGAAGGTAAAAGAGATCATCTTATTAGTTGGGATGTAGTGTGTAATTCGAAGGCAAAAGGGGGATTGGGATTTGGGAAGATTTCTCTAAGGAATCTCGCTTTCTTAGGGAAATGGTTGTGGAGGTACCCTAGCAAGAGTTCAGCTCTGTGGCATCAGGTTATTTTAAGCATTTATGGGTCACATTCCAATGGTTGGGATGCCAACACTATAGTCAGATGGTCACATCGTTGTCTTTGGAAGTCTATTGCACAAATCTTTCAGGAGTTTTCCAAGTATACTCGGTTTGTGGTAGAAGATGGGGAAATAATTCGATTATGGGAAGACTTTTGGTGGGGGGACCAACCAACCTTTGGGATCCCAATATTCAAGACTATTTAGAGTAGTCACGGATAAAAGGATTCCTATATCCTCAATTCTCGGTACTACTCGTCCCTTCTCTTGGAACTTTAATTTCCGTCATAACCTTTCCGATTATGAGATAGAAGATTTAGAAGGTCTCATGCGGTCACTTGATTGTCTGCATTTATCACCATTAGTTTCAGATGCGAGATCCTAGTCTTTATCTTCTTCAGGGCTTTTTACAGTCAAATCTTTCTTTCTTGCCTTATCCCAATTTCCTGGTGCTTCTCCAGTTTTCCCTACTAAGTTCGTTTGGAATTCTCAAGTCCCTTTCAAAGTCAAGTCTTTTGTCTGATTAGTGGCACACAAGAAGGTAAATACTAATAACTTGCTACAATTGAGAAGACCCTACAAAGCTCTTAATCCTGACATTTGTAAGTTGTGCATTAAGCATGAAGAATCAACAGATCATCTTTTCTTACATTGCTCTTTGACTATGGAGTTGTAGCACAAATTATTTCAGTTAGCCAAGATGGATTAGGTTTTCCCGAGGAGCATTTCTAACATGTTCATCAATTATAAGGGTTTTGGTTTATCTAAGAGAGGGATAGTTTTGTAGCAAGCTGCATGCATTGCGTTAATTTGGGTTGTGTGGAAAGAAAGAAATGCGAGGATATTTGAAGATAAAGCAAGGAATTCAAAGAATCTTTGGGATTCTATTCATTTCCTTGCTTCTCTTTGGGCTTTTTGTTCCAAGGTTTTTAAGAGGATCCCCCTTAATGTGTTACAACTTGATTGGCTAGCAGTGTAATTCCAAGGAGGTGGTCTAATTTAGAGAGTTTGTTTGTTTTTACATTGTTTTTTCTTGTTTTTGTATTCTTGTAGTTTAGTTTTTCTTTGGTGGGAGGATCCCTCATCCTTCTCTTGTATTTCTTTTTTCTATCAATATATCTCTTTGTCGTTTCCTATATAAAAAAAAAAAGGATATGTAACACTTCCAGTTTCAACATTTTATTTATTTATTTATTTTTATCAAGAATCCATAGTAGCACTTGTGCATCAAGAATCCATGTTCAAAAAATTTGGTATCAAAACTTCTAAGAAGAAATATTTTTAGAGAAGAACTAGCATCTAACTTAACATACAATTGGATTCCATTCATAATTGATGCTTTGGTAAGGAGCGAATTCAGCTTGTGGAAACTTTTCAACTGGAGAGAATCCTACAAGAGATATAAAACAAAAAAATGCCACTATTAATAGCTTCTTGGTGAAATGCTCACCCTTCTTAAAATCAAATAACAAGTCAATAAATGCATTTTTTTACCTTTTAACTTATTTTGGCTTGCACTCCCTGATTCAACCAAAACACCACCAACATTCCTTGCAAAATTTGAATCATGTGATAGCCTGAAACATAAAGACATTAAAAATTACTAACATACAAACATCACATCTTCAATGAACACAATGAGAACCAAAAAACACATAGATAGCCATAGACAATTATTGTTGGATCATCAATTACATGGAAGAGTTTCCATAAGATGCATAATGAACCCTATAGGTGTCTAGAGAACTTCATACTTTTTTATATAGTGCTACTAAAAGCTAACAACTGTGATAGAATTAGAAGATCTATATCAAAATTTCCTAATTTACGTTGAATATGATCCAACAACTATGCATGACTTCCACACTAGAGCACAGACAACAGCAATTTCTGATGTTATAAGCACCAAAACAAATTCTAGTTGCTCCTGCGATCCACACCAGAGAGGTAATGTGCTCTCAGCAAGCCTAAAGTTAAGGTTTTCAACCCCACAAAGTTTGAAGAAGGCATTAAGCACCTGAATAAAAAAACAAAAAAGCTTATTGATTTGATTCCAAGGAAGTCAAAAACTATATAGCTTAGCTTGTGTTCTGGGAGAATCTAGTCATTTAATCAGCTCATAACAATCTTTGTAAAGTGAAGAGCAAAGCTTCTACCCATGGTTGATGTTAGAATCATTAGTTCCTTAGTTTATTATAGCTTTACTAAGCTTAATTCTGCCAGGTGTATTTTATTTTATTTTATTTTATTTTTAGGCAAATGATGTGACAATATCATATAGAAAGCGCTACAAGAAATAGCACACCAAGTACACAAGACATATACAACATGGGCCAAAAGGCATAACCAAAAAAGAGGGAACACAAAATACCTACTTCCTCAACGAGAACTTAACCAATCAACTAAAGACTTATACCTTTGTCTATGTACAACTTAATCCACCAAAAGAAATTGCTAAGAAAAGTGCTTTTGAGGCCTTGCTTAGATCATTTTTAAATGATTTTCGATTCCTTTCCTTTCATATTATCTAAAAACCGAATATGAAAACAGCTCCTCAAATCTTCTTTCGCCCCACAAAGGAGTCATGTCAACCTAAGAGAATCTCTTTGACCAAGGAAGAAATAAAGCAAAAAAACCAAATAAAGATAACAACAATTGTCATAAAACCTTTGTCTTGGTGTGAAGAATGATATGATAAATGGATTCTTCATCAATTTTACAAAGAAAGAATCTGTTAACCAACAACCATCCTCTTTTTCTAGAACTAGTTTAAAATCAACACCTTACCCCAACTAGCCTCCTAGGACCCAAGCAAAAAACTTCACCTTATATGGAACCTAGGAATTCGAAATTCTCCTCAATGGAAAAGGAATTGAACACTCACCAACAAGCAAGATCCTATTATGTTGATGATGCAAACTAGTATCTCACAAGAGGTTACAATAATACAAACCCGACAAATCATTGATTGTTATAAAAAGCTATAATGGCGGTGGAGTCACCCAAAGGGAGGTGTTAGTTTGGTGTTGAATTGAAATCTTTTGAGATTTCGATAGAGAAGGTCAAAGGGAAGTTGTTTGGGAAGATTTGTGAAAGGGGTCGAGGTTTTTCTGCTTGGATTAGGTTTGGAGGTAAGGGTTTAGCTTCGCTGGTGGAAAATGTCGAGGTTTGCTATGTTGCTAAGGAGGGGAAACCCTTAGAATGGATTGGGTGGACAGTGGAAGAAGTTATAAATTGGAGTTGCATAGAAATAGAGTCGGATGGTTTCTGTTTGCATAGCAACCTCAATGGAAGAGAAGGGATTCTCTTTAGTTTTCCCTAAAGGATAAGGTTTTCTAGGGGGTTGGAAGTTGTTGTCCAACAACCTAAGGAGTCTAAGTGTCTCCCCTATTAGCAAAGAGCATAGAGGGGCCTTTTGTAGCTCCTAAGAAAGTACAAGGCTCCTATGACCATGGGGTTAGCAAAGTGGGTTGTGTCCAAAGTTAGAGTAGAGAAGTAATATCATTTAGACTCAGATTGAAAGGGAGATAGTTGATAAGAATTTAGAAGTTCTAAATCGCAATCTTGTGGGCAGTTAGGAGGGGCCTTCTTATATGATTCTGGATCTCACAACTTAGAGGAATTGGGCTTTGCACAATTAGCACCTCAAAGGGAACCTTCAGTTGCCCTTATTAGGGGACGAACCCTCATAATTTTTGAGTTTGAATCTGGTGGTGAAGCTGAGAAAGTGCTACTCTTAGGTTTGAAATTTTTTTTTTTTTTTTAAAAGGAAAAAGGCTTTCTCTGAACTAGTGGAACCCCTCGGATGGGTGCTTCGAGGAGGAGCCTTGTGTCTAGGAAGTGTGGGTAAGGGTTTTTGGCAATTGATGAAAAGACAACAATGCGTTAGAATTTGCAATGGGTTAGAATTCTAATGAATTTCAAGGGGTGGAAGGCGCCTAGCTCACTGCAGGTGGTGGTGGGAGACTACTGTTTTGCGGTCCAACCATAGTGGGAGATTCCTCTTTAGAGGAGTGAAGGGGTGTCCTCCATGATCTTTAGCGATAGGCAAGTAGAAGAAGATGGCGGGGAATGGCCATGTGTTGAAATGAGAATAAAAAAAGGTAGTTGGACAAGTGTCAAACAAAGTTTCATTTTCTTCTAGCAAAGATGTGGGTGGTTCCAAACTTGGTACTTATTGTGCAAAGTTGCGACAAGTCAGGTCCTCAAGTGTGCTAGACTTCATCCCTTCAACTTCCGCTATTGGGCTTTGTGGGTTTGAAGTTGAGGATGGGGACCTTGGTAGCTGTTGTTTAGATGTCTAATGCTTACAGGCCATGTTAGGCCTAGTAGAGGTCATAAGGGCCAATAATAGTGTTATAGGGAAGGCCCAGTTGTCTTCTAATAAGTTAAACCTAGGTCACCTAAAGAAACTGAGCAGTTTTGGGCTTGGCCACTCTAAGCCCAAGCCTATAGATTCTTCTAGAGATGAGAGAACACGGGGGAGACATTGCTTTGTTCCCTCTTGCAGTTCATCGTAGGGCAACAACATCTTGGATCCCTATGCTTCAAAAATGGGTAGCCCGGATGTGGGGATGGAGTCGACTAATGAAGAATCCCTTAACGCCAAAGCCAACAAGTTCAAAGGTACGGATTCTAGGGCTTTTTCTTCTTTGGGGGAGGGTCTTCTTCTTCTTCTTCTTCTTCTTCTTCTTCTTCTTTTCCTTTCTCAATGATGGAACTCCTTGTTCAGGGGAGAGGGTGAAATGTGGACTTGGAGAGAGAGAGTGGAAAGGAAAAGTGGATTTCTTTAGTTAGGATTGAGTTGAAAAAGGGTGTCGTTCCAATGAGGGGCCCTTTTAGGATGGTTCGTCTAGATGGAACAACAAGGGTCTTCCCTAAAAAATTTTCCTCTCTAGTGGAGTGTAGAGAGAGATCAAAGGACCAACATGCTACAAGTTCCACACAAAGAGGTGCTTCCAATCATCAAGACAGATGTTTTGCCTTCAAATAAGGCCTTTAACACTTTAGCATACTTCAATAGATTTCTAGGATTTCCAGTCAAGGGTTTCAAAGAGGAAACTTGGTGCCTATTGAGGAAAATGGAGGCAAAAATTGGTTATGGTGCTTCAAACACAGGGCTGAAGAAGAATAAGTCTCCCATTTCTTGGTTTGAGAGAGATTTACAAAGATTGAATTGCTCGGTCAACTATGGAGCTTTTGTCAAAGTGGTTAGGAGGGGTGGAAAAATTAATTAGGATTTGGTTTCGATTGACTGATGAAATTAAAAATTCTCTCTTAGAATGTGAGAGGGGCCAATGGTGGTGAGAAAAGAAAATTGATCAAGTTGTGATTAGGCTGCAAAAGGCTTATGCAATATGTCTACTTGAAACCAAAGTGCAAGAGATGTCACTACAAATGGTTAGAAGTTTGGGAGTTCGAAGGTTTTTGGACTAGGGAGCAGTGGAAGCTCATGGAGCTTCAAGGGGCATTTTGGTCTTTTGGGACAATAGGGTTTTATAGTTACTGTATATGGAGTGTGGAGGTTTCTCCATCTCTTGCCATTTTAGGAATTGTAAGGATGGCTTTGTGTGGATGTTTACTTGTGTCTACAAGCCTATTTTGAGAGGAGAGAAAGAAGTCTTCTAGGAAGAGCTCATAGCTATCAGAGGCTTATAGGGAGACCTATGGGACTTCAATTCTATCAGATTTCCTGGGGAGAGAAGGAATTGCTTAAGCTCTTTGTAGAAATGAGATGTTTCTAGAATTTTATTGAGGAGTTCTATTTGAGGGACCTACCTTTGTATGGAGGTCTGTTTATGTGGAGTGAAGGCTTGAATTCTTAGTTAGCCACGAGGTTGGACTGTTTTTTGGTCTCAGAAGAGTTCGGGAGCACTTTTTTGGCCTTTCTCAATTTGTGCTTCCAAAGCCTATTTCAAATCATTGGCCCACTATCCTTGAGTGGGAAATAATCAATTTGGGCAAAACACCCTTTAGATTTGAGAATATGTGGCTTAAGGTTGAGGGCTTTAAAGATCTCATTAGATCTTGGTCGGTAGGGTATGATGTTTGTGGTTCTTTAAGTGAAATTAAAGGCCCTCAAAAAGGATCTTAAGGTGTGGAATAAAGAAGTTTTTGGGAATGTTTCTTTTAGCAAGGCAAAGGCTCTCCCTCTCTTTCTCTTCAACTTTTGGGATTCTAAAGAGAGAGTTTCTCCTCTCTCAACTGAGGAGAAAGAGGCTAGAATGGGTGGCCTTGGAGCAGTATAAAAAATGGGTTGTAATGGAAGAAATCTCCTAGAGACCAAAATCTAGACAAACCTGGTTAAGGGAGGACGACAAGAATATTAAATTCTTCCATAAGATGGTCAATACTCGTAGTAGAAGAAACTTGATGACCAAAGTGAGAGTTAATGATGCTAATCTAACGAAGATTGACAAGATTAAGGACAGGGTGTGCAATGCTTTTCCCGCTCTCTTTTTTAGTCAGGAGATTGGAGACCGACTATCAAGGACTTGTGTTTTGATGTGTTAGGGAGTGATAGTTCCAGGAGATTAGAGGAGCCTTTTTCTAAGGGGGAAGTTTTTGTTGCTCTTTCCAATCTTAACGGGGATAAGGCCCTAGGTCCAGATGGTTTTACCATGGTTTTTTGATAGTTTTGTTAAGACTTTGTTAAGCCTAAGATTATGGGTTTTTTTAGGGACTTTTTCACTCATGGCCCTTTCCAAAGAAGCTTAAATACCACCTTTTTAGTATTGATACCTAAAAAAGGTGGGGCAAAGGATTTAAAAGACTTACAAACCTATTAGTCTTGTAGGAGGGTTGCACAAATTGCTTGCTAAAGTGTTAGCTAATAAGCTTAAGAAAGTGGTGGGAAAGGTGGTTTCAAATTTTCAACATTCTTTCATAAAGGGTAGACAGATTCTAACAATTCTCATAGCTAGTGAAACCATTGACTCAAGATCAAAAAGCAACTTGTTTGGCTTAGTCCTAAATATGGATGTTAAAAAGGTTTATGACCATGCTAATTGAGATTTCTTATTGGTCATCACGTCTAAAATGGGGTTTGGGCAAAGGTGGATAAGATGGATAAAATGATGCATTTCCATGGCAACCTTTTTCGTTCTCATTAATGGCACTCCATATGGTTTCTTCAAGAGTTCTAGGGTGGGTTGAAGTAGGGGAACCCTCTATCCCCTAACTTGTTCATTTTGGTATGGAAGCTCTTAATAAGTTATTGACTAGGGCTAGGGGCTTCATTACAAGGAAGAAGGAATGGAGAGGAGTTGGAAGTGTCTCATCTCTTGTTCATCGATGATACTTTGATTTTTTGTGCCATCAATCCTATTCAATTGAAATATTTGAGTTGGGTGTTATGTGGTTTGAGGCAATCTTTGGCCTAAAAATTATTCTAGAGAAGAGCGAGATTACTCTTATTGGGGGAGTAGCTACTGTGGAGGATTTAGCCTTAGTGTTAGGTTATAGAATAGGGAACCTACCCACTTCCTATTTAGGTCTTCCCTTGGGAGCCCCCTTTAACTCTTCCAGGGTGTGGGATGTAGTGGAGGAGAGAGATTTCGAAAAAGACTTGTGATGTGGAAAAGGAAATTTCTTTCTAAGGGTGGGAGATTCACTCTTGTCAAAAGCGCTTTACAAATCTTCCAATATATTTCATGTCCTTGTTTGTCATCCCAAATAAGGTCAGTACAAGACTTGAGAAGATCCAAAGAAACTTTTTATGGAGAGGTGGGGCTTTTGAGAAAAGGTCTCATTTGGTTAATTGGAATCTAATGCACTTAGGAAAGAAGGATGAGGGTCTCAAAATTCGTAACCTTTCTATCCTTGACAAAGCTTTGCTTGGAAAGTGGAATTAGAAATTTTCTATATAAAGGGATCCCTTATGGAAACAAATTATAATAGGGAAGTACGGTGAGGAGGACAAGGGGTGATGTTCGAGAGTGGTGAGAGGCGGCTATAGAGTGGGGCTATGGAAAGCCATTAAACACAAATGGGAGGCGATAAAAAATAGGTCTCACTTTTTACTTGGAAATGGGAGAAAGTTTAAATTCTGGAAAGACTTGTGGTGCAAGGATCAAACTTTAAAAGAAGTCTTTTTGAATTTATTTTCCATGGCCTCTTGTCCATGGAAGCATCTTGGTGTAGAATCCTTAGTCTCGTCCAACTCAAAAGAAGGGGATGGACTTTCCCGAGTAGATGCTACTTATGCAAAGGTGTGGAAGAAATGACAAGCCCACTTGCTTCTTCATTGCTCCAAAGTAAGAATGGTGTGTCACCTAATTTTCTCTCTTTTTGGAGTGGAGTGAGTTATGCATTATTCAGTTAAAGGGCACTTATTGGATTGGCGTGGTTCTTTTGTGGGGGGAAAAAGGAAAAAAAACATGGAGGGCTCTATTATGTTTGATGTGGACTCTTTGGAAGAAGAGAAATAGAATAGCGTTTAATGATGTTGAGTAATCTAACCAAGCAATCAAATCTATTTTTTTTGTCTACTTATAGAATCTAGGCTAGGGTGTATATAGAGGATCACACAATGTCATTATTAGATTTCATAGATTAGTTGATCTTAAAGTAAAGAAATGAGGCCTTTTGTTCTTCCCTAGTCATTGTTAGGTGTTTTTTGTATACTTCATGTGTACTTTATTATGCCTCCTTTTAGACGCCTTTAATGCATATTTTCCCCATTTGCCTATTAAGAAA
Source organism: Vitis cinerea var. helleri x Vitis riparia (assembly GCA_946000715.1). NCBI lineage: Eukaryota > Viridiplantae > Streptophyta > Magnoliopsida > Vitales > Vitaceae > Vitis > Vitis cinerea var. helleri x Vitis riparia. The sequence goes on along the minus strand of OX254005.1, from coordinate 13,313,640 downwards.
AAACCTAGCTACATGACAGAATAAAGAGCCTAGACAAAGAATATTCCATTACTAGAATCTATCCAAAAAAAACCACCATATCCTCCCCCTCCTTATTAATTGACTTTCCTTGCCTCTATAGACAAAACATTCTAAATTGTCCATCTCCCATTCATTTAAATGCCTAAAAAAACAAGGATTCTAGTGGCTCCCTTCACAAGTCTAGCCCAACAAGTTTGCCACCAACACCTCTTTTCAAATGGTGAAGGCACGAGGGAAGGAGACACACAAAGGCTCCTCACCACACCACCAATCCTTACAAAACTTCACCTTCCTCCTTTTGTCCATCAAAAAAAAAAAAAAAAAGCTCTATTGTCTAAGAAGTCTCACTTCTTCCTAATAGCTTTCCATAATCTGACCCCATATACATCTCTCACTTCACAAGAGTACCACCTCTTCTTCCTCCCCATATATATCATCTACAACCTCCTTCTAGAGTGCTTCCTTTTTGGAAGCATATCACAAACTTCACTTGCAAATAAGGGCTTTGTTAAGTAAAGAGAGACATGTAACACCTAAAACCCCCTTCCTCTTATATGTGCAAACAATCTACCACTTCACTAGATGTGGCTTTTTCTCTATAGCTACACATCCCTATAAGAAATCTCTTTGAAGCTTCTCTACTCTCAATCTAACTTTTCTTAGGATGTTAAACAAAGACATTAAATAGATAAGCGAGCTAAATAATATGCTTTGTATTAGAGTAAGCTTCTCTCCTTTTGAGATATATTGTCTTTTTTTCCGTATTGAAAGCCTATTTAAGAGCTGCTCTTCCACCCCATCCTAAGCCACCACCAATTTAAAAAGGGCACCCAAAGGAATACCCAAGTAAGTAGTTGGAAATTGTCCCACCCCACAACCAATCTTAGACTCTAACTCCACCACATACTCCACCTTTCCAATTGGAATCAACACGTTCTTTTCTAAATTTACTTTTAGACCTAAAATGGCTTTAAACCACATGAGCAACCAACATAAGTTGGTAATCTAATATTAAGAAGCCTCATGAAATACAATAGTGTCATTAGCAAAAAGTTGATGGGAAATTTCAACCCCTCATAGAACTCTTTATCATAAGTGGAACACCTTTGTTTAGCCTCAATGAGTTTTTTACTAAAGCATGTTGCAACTCTTCTTGACTTAACGCACCACCTAGGGCAACACCTGACACATCTCATGCCACCTCAAAGACTTTTTAAAAATTCGGATGGTTTAAGACAACTACCTTAGTCATTTTGCATTTTATCCCCTCAAATTTTTTTCGAGTGCCTTCATTCCAAGAGAATCTCCCTTTTCTCATGCAATCAATAACTAGAGCCATTATGGTACTAAATCCCTTTTCTCTAAACCAAATGGATGTAGGACAACAGAAGAACATTTTTTTACATAGAAGAGAAATTGGCTAAGAAAGTACTTAATGAGAAGAGAAAAATAAAATTAGATGAAAAATTATGAAAGAACAAGTAAAGCAGCAAAGACAAATTCTTTGAAGATTTTTCAAAACTAGTAATAATACACATTGTTATAATCATCCTTTTTATAAGTAAACGAATATAGTAATCCTAAATGAAATACAATTTTAATCCTAAATTAAGGTGATAAGAATTGGAACTAAATTAAAATGCTAATTTCAATAAGAATAGAAATCCTAATTTTAAAGCAAACAGGAATCTTAACTTGAGTGCAAATAAGAATCATTCCCATACTCTACATATATTTCTAGAATAAATTTGAAATGAGTGATCTTGATCTCCATCATCATCATAGCAAGAAAGATAGTAGAAAGATTGGAGGATTATTCCTCATTGCATTCTTTGTGGCATCCTAAAAAAAGGAATAAAGACAAAATCTTCGATTTTGTTCACTATTCCCAAGCTAAACAAAGCTTTGTTGTATTTGCTTGTGTGTAGGGTTGAACATTTAAAATTATTTAGAAGTAATAACTTCAATATTATTTTATACATATTAATATGGTCCCACTTTGCATCATAATTGTTTCTTATTACTTACTAGAATACATTTTCTATAGCATGATGCAAAGCATGTCTACAGACTAGGAAGGAAAGAAAAAGGATGAGATATCTTTATGGATAAATAGATGTATGCTTACCTTGTAAAGAAACTTTGAATCTCATCCAGTGACACCAAAATAGCAGATGACTGTGCCAACACATTCACATTCTTGAATCTCACAATAGGAGCCACAACCTTTTCCCGTCCAGGATCTGAGCACATGTATTAAATGCTTTACAATGATAAGAAATAATGTGCCAAGCACTTATCAAGGCTCCAACTAGACCTTGGAAATAAAAAGAGAACAACAAAGTATTGGAAGAGACTACCAATTTCTGTTATATGGTTCTGATGGAAAATGAGGAAAAAGATAACATAAATTAGGGGGATATTCATAGAACTTGAAAGTAATCCTTTTTTTTTTTTTTTTTTTTTTTTGCAAGGGGAATACAAATAACAAAACATTATCTTATATGTATAACAACAATTTATTTGATTAATTGTAAGTATATTAGAATATTTTATTAAACTATTTTAAAATAAAAAGTATAGTAGACAAATAAAAATAATAATGAACAAATCAACATAATAACATGGTCACATATAATGCATATAAAATAACATATGTATGTATGTATGTATGTATTATTACACTATTATTTTTATATATAAACTTTTAATCATATGTTTTACATTGACCTTTTTGTTAGTGAAAACTTAAAAACAAACAAGAGTTTGCACATTTCATTTTCTAAAAATGTTTTCACTTTTCTTAACAAGAAAAAAGTTTTCCAAACCAAATGCAACCTTATACACTTTTAAATTCCTTATTCTCTATATAAAAGCGAGAAAAAAATTAAAAATAAAATAAAATAAAATAAATAAAACCATAGAGAGAAAAAAACTTAATGAGCTTGAACCTTTTTTTTTCCCTAATTCCCTTCACTTTTTCTTTCTTTGCATTTGTCCTCCTTATTCTCGTTTCCCACAAACTTTACATGATCACTATCAAGCCTAAAAATTATGCATGCATTAATTTTTCTTTCTCTCCGTAAAGGGGAATAAAAATGGAGAACGATCAGAGAAAATTTAGAAGCTCAAACTAATTTTTTTATTATCATACTTTTTTTTTCCTTTTTGCTTTCCTTTTCTTACTTGTTTTCCATGACTCAAAACAAAGCCTCAAGAAAAAGGTCAGTTTCCCGAAAATTCTGATGAAGCAAATTACTGCAAGCAAATGATGTACTCTTGAGTACAACTTACTTGAACAACCAATCTCCCCAGAAAGGTTGAGTAAACGAACACAAGGATATCCATCAACAACCATGTACATTGACTTCTCAAGATCAGGAACCGACTCCAGAGACCTCATCGCTCCTTCAGCTGTCCAAAGGCAAAACCAATTCGAATCAGAAACACATAATCAAAGTAAGAAACAATAACTACAAATATTAGTCTGATAAACAAAAAAAAAAAAAAAAAATCATTGAATTTTAAAAACTAAAGCCCTAGATGTGAAATTTGAACATTTTGCATCAAGAAACCCCAGAACCAAATATTCAATTGCCTCACTAACGGGCTACAGTCCAATATCGAAAATTCTGTCATATTCTGAAATTTGCTTCCTAAAAAAACTCAAAATAACTAATTATTTGTGTGTTGTATTTAGAAATTGCAGTGTTTAATCGGAAGCTGTAAGTGTACAGCGTGGAGATTGAAGCCAACTCACCAAGGAAAGGGGGATGAAGCTGAGCGACGAAGAAGAGCAGAAGAAGGTAGATGAGGTTGGACTCCATGGCGAAGACGAAGAGATTGTCAGAAACTCAGAAACCCTAAACCATGGCAGGCACGTTCTAGTTCTAGCTAGAAGAACCAAGAAGAGTAAACCCCTCTCCTTTTTCTCTCCCGGTTTCTGAATGGTTGACTGACTGATTCAGAGATTTTGGGAGCAAATGCCAAGTTAGGAAATGGTATGTGACTGGCATTTCCCGGTCGCAGTTGTTGATCCATTTTGCTCGTGATGGTTGTTGGGCTAGGCCAGGCCCACCTACGACCTATCTGGTTTCACCGGAGAGTTCAAATGGATTGGTTTGATAACTCTTCCTCAAAATATATTTTTTATAACCTAAAACTGACTTAAAAAAGGGCAAATTGTGTTTTGGGCCCAAAAGTTAAGTTCTGGTCCATGTAACTGAACCATTTAAGTTAAAAACCTATAGGAAGTGTCAAAATTGAGAAGAAGGATATGCACTTTTATTATTTCCAAAAATAACCTTTGCTGATTATGAAATAAATAAATAAATAAATAAACCAAAATATCTAGGTTGGAATTTTGCTCTCTCTTCAGCATTTCAGCCCTAGACAACCGTTTTCTTCTCTTCCTCCTGATTTCCTTCATCGCTTGCATCTCATCTTTGTGCCTCTTTCATTTTTTCTCGCATTCATCTCTCCCGAAAATTTGATTCAAGGCTAGATATATTGTTTTAATTAAGCTCTCGATTTTAGTTGGGTGTCTCTTGTTCCATCATCGATCCGCATTGGTGTTGCCGTTCATGTCGAGCGTCGTTGGCTATTTGAGGTTAGTAGGTTCTCCGATTTCATTTTCTCCCAATTTCGTCTCTGCCAAGCATTTGATTTCAACCCAAAATACATTGATGTAATCTCTCTCTCGATTTCAGTTTGGCGTGTTCGTCTCGGTGCAGACTATTGTTGCATATTTGAGGTTAGTAGGTTGCCTAAATCTCGGCTTAGATTTTCTTAGTCCTATATTTTGTTTAATCCCCGTTCGTATAAGGAGAGGGATTCTTGTTTTCTGCTAACCTTCAGTTTACGAAGTGAATGTTGAGTGTTATTTTAAGGACATAAATGAATAGTTGAGGCAAAGTCTGTGATTTGGAATTCCTTGCTATAGAAATCTCCTAGAAAGGGATTTGCATACTCCCTAATTCTAAATAAGACATTGTAGATTTGTTGTAATGTTTTAAAAGAGCAAATTTTTGCTTTTGGAGCATTGCTATTTTGAAAAATATTTTGGTTGGAAAGACATCAAAATCTTGGTGGAATAGTAGCACAAAATTGGAATTAACTCTTTGATTTTGATAAATCTCATCTCAAATGCCAAAAGTTGGTAGTCAGACAGTTTGAATTATTCTAAGTTATGCAAGTCCATCTAGAAGTTCTATACTAGTAGGAGGATGTATGCCTTTGTTTCTAGCTTATGCTAGAGCTATCAAAGGAAAGAGTTATAAAGTTGAAACTTTTGAAATCAGCCAAGTCACTTTATACTGCATGGTCAGGGAATTTGATTCAACTTAAATTTTTCTTATGGTGCCTTGGCTTGAGATATAGGCATAAGTAACAGATTTATCTCCTTTTATCTATTAGTTTTTCTCACCCTTAAATGTGTTAAACTATTGTTTATGGTTTTGTATGAATCATCTAAAGTAAGACATGATGGTTTAGAAGAAAATTCTGTATTTGTTGCATTTTTCAGGCTATTATCTCTTCATATTATTTTGCAAAGCAACGCTTTATAATTAATATTTAAATATCTCCATTCTCTTTGAATAAGTTTGGAGGCATGTTTGATATAGTAGTACCAACAGAAATTGTCAAAGGGTTTGAGTGAGAATGAGAATTTCTTTTCTACCTAGTCTAAGTATAGCTCAGAGCTTAATAAAACGTGGGAGATTAATAAAATGTGTGACTTTGCTAAACACTTGACCTTCTAGTTTTGAATTTTGTTTACCTGATTTGCAGATCACCCCAAGGATTGAATAAAATTTAAATAGTTGGTAATAGTTAAAGCCCATTTGCACAATGTTTTTTCCTTTATTTAGAATTTCTTTTGAAAATGGGTTATTTTCAAGTTTTTATGAAATATTATTAATAATAATTGAAAATATAAAAAATATTTTTGAATTTTTTAGTTAGTATAGTTTATAATATCTTCATAGAAAATAAGCTAAGAAAAATACTTTATAAACAAGATTTTATCTCTAAAAATAATTAAAAATCTGTTATCAAATTTTCAAATAAGCCAAACAAGTTGTTGGTTTGTTCTGGATCATATTGACCGGGGGTCATCTGTTATTGGAATTTATAAGAGAAAAAGAACAAGCACAACCAATCCTAACCCTTTTTTTTTTTTTTAATTCTTCCCTTTGTTATTTATATTCTTAGATTTTGATTGGTAGTGTTTTTAAAAAGTAATTTTATCCTAACAAGTTTTTTTTCCTTTTTTTTCTTTTTTAAATTAGGTATTTGATAAAATTTTAAAAACATTTTTAAAAAATTAAAATTTTATTTATAGTGTTTTTCTCCCAAAAGTAGTTCTATTTCCATTAAGAATAGTTTGAAAAGAAACATATCCTAAAATATTTCTATACCGAAGCCATTGTTGAACTTTATTTTATGTCTTGAACCATGCATTACCTATAATGACAAATCTGGTGCTATCCCCTATTTGATATGCAGGAAATGGTAATACACTCCCAAGGAAAACACTTAGTGAGGAAGACAATTATAGGACGATTTGAACTACATTTATATTCGATGGATATTCCATATGTGAATGTGAACGAGGCGTAGTGCAGTGTTTTATGCTTGGAGTTCTTTTTTATTGCATGAAGGTCCATTATTTAGATGTATGTTTAATGACAGTCTATTGGTGCAGGTCTTCTTACCGGTTCTTATAAAGAACCATTGGACACTCTACGTATATGACCTATCAAACAAGAGAATCCAACTACTAGATTCTCGCCCTGGTAGGAAGAAGACAACTTTGAGTGGAATACAACAAAATCTGGTAAAGTAACAAGTAACAACTAATAATTTGTTAGGTATGTCTTCCCATAAAAATTTCAATTGTTGCATTAATAAATGTTTAAGGCTAAGGTTGTCCTATGGTTGGCTGCACACAAGAAAGAGGTCTCACCTTATGAATTGAGGACATTCAATTTCCTAACACCTGATGTACCCCTCCAACCTAATGAGTGAGTGTTTATCTTGCAGTCCGGGTTCATGTTAAAATGGATTGCAACTTATTTTAAGTTCCTCTGTTATTTATAATTCCACACTTAATAACGAATTGGTCATGTTATTGAGGTAGGCATGATTGCGGAGTGTTTGTAATGAAATTCATGGAGTTGTGGTCAATGGGTGGGTTTTCCAAATCAATCGATGTGGTACGTAGGAGGAATTATGTATTATCATCTCATTAATGTTAAAATAGTTAGAATAGCTAATTAATTGATTTTCTGATTTGTTGCTATAAACTTGAATGAATGTAGGGAAAATTGAAACATTATAGATTGAAGATTATGGGGAGTTTGTTGTTTTCACCATAGAATGGACATCGACAGTGTGTCTGGAGGGATTAATGGGGATTGCAATTTTTGATGAGACTGTATAAAGTTCATTTGGGTGTAATTTATGTTGGACAAACGTAGTTCTTTAAATGTTTTTGTATGGTGCCACATGTGGAAATGAACACCGGGAGTATGGGATTAGTAGGAGTTGGACTGTTTTTTGAGTTAAGTTGATTGTCATTGCATTCTAAGTGAACAAGGAGAATTAAAGTCTTTGTTTTTATTTTATTTTATTGTAAATGTATGTTCATTGTTACAAGAACGTAATGTAATTGGAATTATACAACAAAATGAAAGACCCTACTCTTTGTTACTCTTAGAGGGTGCATGATGCTTGTATTTATAGGATAATTTGGACTGTAGAGAAGCATTTTTATACAAAGACCAACAATAAACAATTTAGACACCAACTTCATAATTAAGTTATCTAAATTGATTTTTAAACATCAGTTTTATGGATAACCTTCAAGCCTTTGAGTTTGGAAATTTTCATGTGATCATTGTAGCCTTGCAAATTAGTGTGTGCTTGACATTCTTAAGACAATAGAAAAACTTTAGCCCTCACAACTGAGAGCCCAAAAACTTCAGTGACATTTTAAGCTTAGAGTTTCTCTACCCATAGTGGACTATAGGAATACAAAATTAAGAATACATCAGTTTGCACATTTGTGAATTCCAAAAAATTATTATAACTCATATCCAACATACATATATGGCCCTAACAAGTATAATACTGATAAAAAAATTCGACATTTGTTTTTCTTTTTCACTCGAGCACTTAAGATAGGGAAGCTCAATAACATATCTTAAATCATTAAGATATTTGGCAAAACAACATAATATTACAACTTTAAAAATAAAATAAGTGATAAGTTCAAATAATTAACTCTTTCTAAATCCCAAATATCCTTTACCTTAATAATCCATGTACGTTTTCCTTTTTATATATCTAATTATTTCATTACTCAAACAAACATGTCAATTTAATAGTATTAAAAAGAACAAGTTGATTTTTATAAATAATCTTAATACTTAAAAGAATTAAATAGTAAGTTTTAGAAGTTCATAACTTTAAAAGCATAATTTAACATTAAGTACTAAGTTTGCTTGCACATCCACTTAGTTCCTATACATAGAAGAGAAAACATATGACAATAAAATATAATAAGTGATTTCAAGCTTCAAGGATGAGATTTCCACATCATAGCTCTTCATTTTTTACTCAGCAGCCTACAAAAGAGGACAAAATAGAGTAAACGTATTGTTGTCAATACATACAGACAAGTGATGTACAAAATATTCCTATTTATGAATGCAATTCATATGCAAACTATGCAGAGCAAGAAGTCACTAAAGTTCATCACTATAATCGCCATACAACCCCCCCTCCCCCCCCTTCTCTCCTCCCCCTTTAACTATGTCACACTAGATACCCCACTCTACCATCAAATGAATGTCCAATTTTTGTCAAGACACTACACATGCCATCAATCCAAAGAAAAAGGGGGACGAAGAGAATCACTATACAACCTACTTCCACCCAAAACATTGCATACCCCACTCTTATCACCACATGAATGTCAAAATTTTCCCAAGACTATGCATATGTTCATCAGGCAAGGAAGAAGGGGAGAGAGAGAGACTTCGGAGGAGGAAAGACAGAGAGAGAGGGGGAAAGGAGAGAGAGAGAGAGAGAGATGGGGTGAGAAAGAGGGGGAAGGGAAAGTGAGAGAGTGCAATGGAGATAAAGAGAGAGATTGAGATTAAATAACAGTTCGTTTGCAAAGCAACTCCATTCCTTGTTGCTATCATCTAGAATTCGTTGGTCTCTTCAAAAGTGTTTTTTTTTCCTTGGAAAGCTAGTTGTGGCGAAGTGTTAGCCTTAGACCAAATTCAGAACAGAGGTTGGGCTTTGGTGAATAGCTGTGTCCTTTGCAATTGCAACGACATTAAATAACAATCATTCCAATAATCTTGATTTTGATGATAACAAAACAAGGTTTAGAACTAATGATCATATTTCAAGTGTGATTTGGCAAGACATTATTATTAAATATGATGCATACAAATATAACCAATAAGACACATAACATCAATATGAATAGGATTGCTAAAACAAAATTGACATTTCTTCACAAGTTAGCAACCTACCATTACTTTTCCCCCCTTTTTGTCATTAACAAGAAGTTTCAATAAAGTATAAAAGGGGAATCACATGTTATCGAAATTTTAAAAAGTACATAATAAGCATGATATGATTTCTCATAAAAATGAATCTCCCCCTTTTTCATTTGAGAATAGTTTCCAAATAAAAAATTGCTCATATTTAGAGCATTCCCAATTTAAAGCATGATTTGGAAAAATATATACGGGAGAACATATGCATTTAAAAAGATATATAACATGCATTTAATAACACTTTTAGGGCATACAAGCATATGATCATTTAATTTTACCTAGGTGTAAAAAATCTTCTTTTTAATCCAAACCTTGGTTTAACAAATATACTATAATTTTATCAAAGTGATACCAAATGATATATTATTAATATGCCAAAAATATACCAAGTGTTAGCAAAAATGATATTTCAAATTAAGCTTTAGAAGAGATACCATTACCAATATCATCAATGCACTTTTTCCAAGGTAAGCATATCTTCCTTCTTGTATGGATCCCTACAAAACAAATTTAGTAACCTTTGGTACCCATATCCTTTTGGGTCCTAGAGGGTTAGTCTTTCTTCCCTTTGGAATCCAAAATAATTTAGAGTTTTGAAGAATATGAGGAGATTTTCTTAAGGGACAAATATTACTAATGTGACCTCATTTTTCACAAAAATTGCAAATAGTTGAAGGTGAAAAGCTAGAGGCTTTCTTTATAAAAAAATTAATTTTTGAAAGACTTGTAGGCTAGCCTCTTTTTATTAAAAATGCATTTTTTGATTTGCCAAAATCATATCAAAAGTCTTTTGGCCATTTGAGAATTTTTAACTCCTCATTTTCCTTTTCAAAAGAGATTTTTGCCTTCTCAATATTTTCAAATTTTTCATGCTCATTGAGCTCATTTTGAAGACAAGAATTCTTTTTCTTGAGAGAAATATTTTTGAAAACAAGTTTTTCAAGATCAAAATATAATTCTTGAAGTGCATCTTGAAATTCAAAATGGTTGGAGTTGGAGTTTACCTTATCTTGATGTTCTTTCAAAGCCATAAAGCACATGTTGGCATCCTCATTTGTGCATTCTTCTTCCATGGAGTCTTCATCACTTTCACTTTCACTTTCTTCCTCTTCATCATCATTTGTTAAAGCCATGAAGGCTATGCTTTTCTTATTTTCTTCAACTTTTTGATGATTGTACAATTCTATCTCATAAGTCATGAGTGACCCAATGAGTTCTTTAAGTGAAAGTTTGGTGAGATCCTTTGTTTCTTGAATAACCGTCACTTTTGTTTCCCATTTTTTTGGTAGAGACCTTAAGATCTTCATGACTTTCTCTACCTTTTACTGTTTTTGACTCCCGAGCTTAGAAACCTATAAATTGAGAACTCCACTTCATTTATTGATAAGAGAACACTTGCATTCAAAGCCCACCTACCTGGATGAAAAAGCTCTCATTTATTTCATAGTGCATTAAATCACCACTTGCATATCCTTTAGTGCACTCTTGTTTGTCATCCTAACTTTGTCTTGTATTTGAACCATCTTTAAGCTAGGTTGAGTGATTATATCTTGTAACAATCTGAGTGTTAAAGCATTCAAGAGAGTTGAATCTTGAAGAGGTTGTGTAAGAGCCCATTGGAGCCGAAATCTAAGTGTAAGAAGATTGGAAGTTTGGTTGAAGCTTCAAGTTAGTGGAACCCTCACTCGGTTAGGAGGTTGAGGAGAGTGGACGTAGGCAAGGAAGTGCCGAACCACTATAAACCCGAGTTTGAATTCTCTAAACTCTATCTCTTTACTTTGCTTATATTTTGTTTAAATTTATTGTGACTGAAAAGATTTTAAAAACCCAATTCACCCCCCCCCCCCCCCCTTTTGGGTGTTTTTCTTAACTAAGCATAACCTTTGTTTTCTCACAAGCTTTCTTCAGCAAACCAAGGTGGAAAGAAAAAGCTTGGAAAATAAAGGAAAAAGTGATCAAATTAAAAAAGAATGAATTCTCAAAATCAGTGCTTACTGGAGGCTGCTTTACAAAGGCTTTTAACATCAACAAACACCAACCAGTACCTACTTGCCAGCCAACACACTTGTCTCTCTATTATTTCTTTTTTTGCTTTCTCACTGAGGGAAAAAAAAAAAAAAAACACAGACCCTTTATCAGGTTGAAGACAATCTTGAGGAAGGCCCACGTGGATATCAATCAATGAAAGGTTATTATCATTTGATTTGAGGAATGGGCAAGCAATTTTTTCAAAAGCATTTGAAATCCTTCAAGATAGGTAGCCTTGTACACACTAGTACAGTTAGCACATTTGCATTATATACTTAGTGTAAATGCCTTGTATAATCACGAAATCCCACATAGGTACAATCGAACGAGTGCATATGGGTAGGTAAACAATGTTTCCATTCTCATTGATTAGGGAAAATGAGAAAAAAGTTTACCTTCATTTTGGTTCATATGCATCATTACTAGGGAAGCTAATAGAATGAATTAACATAGTAAACATAAAATAAAATGCATGCAATGAGTGTGTTATCAAGTAATATGTGTGAGGAATGTCCCCCATGATTGGAAAAAGTAAGATAGACACCCTTGTACACCCTTGTACATTTAGTACATTGGCCTTGTACACTTGGTGTAAATGCCTTGTACAGTTGCAGAAATTTGACCTAGCTACAACTGAACTAGTGCATATGAGCGGGTTAACCACATTCCAATGTCATGGCTCAGTGAAAATGGGGAAAATGAAACCCAATTTAGGTTCATATTCATCATAAGTGTGCTAGCTCATCCAATGAATGTGTACAAAGGGAAATGAGGAATGTCCCCCTTAGAAAAAAGAAATAAGCAAGCAATTTTTTCAAAAACATTTGAAATCCTTCAAGATAGGTAGCCTTGTACACACTTGTACAGTTAGCACATTTGCATTGTACACTTAGTGTAAATGCCTTGTACAGTCACGAAATCCCACATAGGTACAACCGAACGAGTGCATATGGGTGGGTAACCAATGTTTCCATTCTCATGGATTAGGGAAAATGAACAAAAAGTTTACCCTCATTTCGGTTCATATTCATCATTATTAGGGAAGCTAATCGAATGAATTAACATGGTAGACACCAAATAAAATGCATGCAATGAGTGTGTTGTCAAACAATATGTGTGAGGAATGTCCCCCACAATTGGAAAAAGTAAATGAGTAAGTTCTTCAAAATCACTTGAAAATCCCCTAAGATAGACACCCTTATACATTTAGTACATTGACCTTGTACACTTAGTGTAAATGCCTTATACAGTTGTAGAAATTCGACCTAGATACAACTGAACTAGTGCATATGGGCGGGTTAACCACATTCCAATGTCATAGCTCAGTGAAAAGGAGGAAAATGACACCCAATTTAGGTTCCTATTCATCATAAGTGTGGTATCTCATCCAATGAATGTGTACGAAGGGAAATGAGGAATGATTATGATGAATGTCCCCCTTATAAAAAATAAATGAGCAAGCAATTTTTTCAAAAGCATTTGAAATCCTTCAAGATAGGTAGCATTGTACACACTTGTATAGTTATCACATTTGCATTGTACATTTAGTGTAAATGCCTTATACAATGGCAAAAATTTGACATAGCTACAACTAAAGGCGTGCATATGGGTGAGCTACCATGTTCCAATGTGATGTCTAAGGGAAAAGGGGAAAGTGAAACCCAATATAGGTTCCTATTCATCATTGCTATGGTAGGTCATCCAATAAACATGTATGAAGTAATAAAATTGAATGGGATGAGTGCATGATCAAGGAATGTGTGTGAGGGAATGTTCCTCATCCTTTCAAAATGGAAATGATTTTAAAAGGATTGTAAATCCTTCAACATAGGTACCTTTGTACACCTTTGTACATTAAGCACATGTACATGTCTTGTACAGAGACAGAAATTCCATACAATCACTACTAAATGTCTACTCATGCATAGGTTAATCATGTTTGCAAAACTGAAGTATCAATTTGATCCCTAACTACTAGTCATCATATTCATAATCTTCTACTCAAACATAAAGGAGTTTCAATCATATAATTAATAGGGTTGTGCTTTGGATCATAGCAGAATAATTTTCACAAATATGAATGTCACAATTCATCCCTAAACATAATAAAAACACACTCAATCCTCCATCAACCTAGGTTTGAATTCTAGAAAATATACTTACCCCACAATAGGGCATATACCCTATTTAGCATATTTCCATCTTCACAGGAGGTTGTTGGGCCACTGCCATCATCACGACCACAGTTGTAGCCGCTTTATATCTTCATCGGAGTTCTTCATTTTCTTTGTTTTCGTCAGGTGGACCAACTTCTCTGCTTTCAAAATATGTTTGATCTGAAGGATAGCTATTCTGGATGAATTGCATCATCACCGAACAATCTTCTTCCCATAAAGCTCACCGTTTGGATGATACCCATTTATTTTCTCTAGACGATAAACCCAACAAGCAGATGCTAAAGTGAAAATTTTTCAGCCAGGTGAAATGCCATTTTTGAGGAGATCTTTTCCATAAGATTCACTGTAAGTTTCTTGAATTTACTTATGTTGTGCTACATTCCTATGAGCCAAGATGGATATGATCAAAACCTCATTTATCCCCCATCCTACATCCAAAAATGCTTTGTTATTAAGTTAATTTTTTTTAAACACCCCAACACGAGATCAAAATGAATGCCTTTCCTAAAACCTTGTACTGACCCAAAAAAAAACATCCAACACATCATCAAAGGAACCAACCTGATCAAATAAAAATGTGAGAAAATAATTTAGACCCCCTCTATCATTTGGATTTGGGAATGATGATGATAAAATACCTACAAACGTTTTCTTGAAATGCTCACAATCCTCGGTTGCTAAAGAAGTCGATTGGGGGACAGTCACAGTCAGCATCGTTTGTGAGTATGCTGTTTACAGAGGAAGAGAAAGGGTAAGAAGGTGGTGACCCTTACGACTTTATTTCAAAATTTTCAGTCAAGTGACATGACATTTCAAGTTTACCAGCTGTGAAACCCATTAATTTACAACCATTTGAGTTGGAAATGTAAAGGGCATTTTGGTCTATTAACATTTGATATCCTTACCATTAATTAGGTAAGTTACATGGACCAGAACTTAATTTTTGGGCCCAATTAGGCCTAAAACACAATTCTCCCCTCATTTTTCTCTCCCGGTTTCTGAATGGTTGACTGACTGATTCAGAGATTTTGGGAGTAAATGCCAAGTTAGGAAATGGTATGTGATTGACATTTCGTGGTCACCAGTTGTTGATCCATTTTGCTCATGATGGTTGTTGGGCTAGGCCAGACCCACCTACGACCTATCTGGTTTCACTAGAGAGTTCAAATGGGTTGGTTTGATAACTCTTCCTCAAAATATATTTTTTATAACATAAAACTGACTTAAAAAATATACTTAATAAAATTTTAATAGAAAATAATTCTTAAATTTATTTTAAAAAATAAATTTGAGATATTTTTAATTATTTTTTGTAGAGTGTTTTGCAAGATAATTGAAAATATAAAATATATATTAAAAAATCTTTGTATTATATACAAGTATACAATATTTTTTTCTAGAGAATGAGTCAAGAATTTAAGATTATTGAAAATTATTTTTAGGTACATTTGGTAACATTTTCAAAAATAAAAATATTTTTTAATTATTTTTAAAAACAACATTTTGTTTAAAAACTTGAAATGCAATTTTTTTTTTAAAGCAAAAGGACCCATTTTCATTGAATTTAATCATACCAAAATACCAAAATATGCTTGAGGAAAGCAAGCAACTAACTTTTAGTACAGAGTTTTGTTAGCAACTTGGAAGCTATTTTTTCTTCTCTTTTTCTTATTCGTACAATGAGTTGGTTTTCTTCTTTTATATAGCGATATGTGCGTTGAATTTTCAGATCAACATTGACGATGATTACAAATTTTTTGCTAAATTCCAATTCAAAGATCACGAGTTTTATCTGCCATATTCAGGTATGGATCTGCGATAGTACCTTTCCGTAAATGATACTCCAACGAAGAATATTGAATCAAAAAATACCTGCAGGAGGTGCCTGATTGGCAAGTACCTATTTTTTGTGCTACCAGTCACCCCACTCCCTCTCCCTAGTCCCAAGGTTATTTTTGGAGAAGCTTGGGACTGTGGGTCCTTTCAGTGATCTAATGTCTGAAACCTAGTCTGAGCGTTTGACTTTAACCTTTTGTTAAGGTTCAAAGATGCTTAAAGGCACTTGATGATCTTCAAGGCCCGAGGCAATTAATGGGGTGCACCACATTGTATGGTTGAGATGTTGCCATGTCACTCAAGAGATCAAACCTCGAATAGAAACCACCAATTTCAAAATGCTCTTTTATTATTGTTCTCTCTCATTTGGCGATTGCTTGGCTCCTTAATTGCAGTGTCTCTGATCTGGTAAGGTTTTTTTCACTTTGCATATATTTCGCATTTATTGTTATCAGCATGCTTATATCCATATTCTCAACAATGTCGAAAAGGAAAGGAAAAAAATGAAGTCATCTGGTTCTATAGAAGAGTTTCAAGTGGAGTTTAACATCCCTATGTCGATCGGGCTTAGGTTTTTAGAGAGAATGATGTGAATTTGGTTGAAAGTAGCCCTATGGAGGATGAACTGTTTTTACCAAAGGGTTACTTTGAGGCAGGTCTAAGGTTACCCTTTTCTCAGTTGTTTAGAGACCTTGCTCGCCATTTGCAGCTAGCACCGAACCAGTTTTATGTCAATATCATTTGCCTGATTGTGTCTATGGTCGTACTGGACCATATAAAAGGTTTGCATATCTCAACGAGAGATGTCATGTATATGGGCTTCCAAACCAGAAGGGCTCCTAAGGGCATCTCGGGTACATGGCATTCCAAGTAAGTATTTCAAACTTCTATTTCGTGTTTTTGCTGTGGTTTGGCGTTTTTTATGTTCTTGACAAAAAAACTTAACTAGAAGATACTGAAGCTCCTATTCTAGAAGATTCACACTAGGAAGAAATTATGGGGTGGTTTCGAATAGACGTTGGATTGCGGAATCAGAAATTATTATTAAAACCCTCTAAACTTTAGGCCACATTTGTACCTTGTCTATCTTTTATAAAGACTAAAAAGGGATCTTCTTTGGAGAAGAAATTTTCTCTTCCGCCTTCTCCTCGGGCTGACGATCGGCTAAAGAGGAAAATAGGGGCTTCTTCTATGACAAAAACCTCTTCTAAAGGTAAGTCTCAGAATATAGAATCTAGCATTGTGGGTGCCTCTTTGGCTCACAATATTCTAGGAAAGAGTTGATTCGGTGGCCGCGTCACTAGATCCTGCACAAGTAGTTTAGCGGGTAAAGTACCATTTACATCATCAACTACCTCGATTGAGTTGACTGACATAGCTGATGAGGGAAAAGGTCTTGTCTAAGAGCCTAGCACTTTAGAGGCACATGCGGCTAAAAGGTGAAGTCTTAAAGAAGTGTTTTCTTCTATTCCATTCCTGTTTATTCTGAAACAACAAAAATAAATAAACGGTGAATCTATAATTGGCCAGGGTCTTCTCCCAACAATTCATGCCTCTAAGCAGTCGTCTTCCCTTGAGGAAATTAGAGCCCTTGCTAATATATCTTATTTGGTTATAATGGATAAATCTATTGGCTTGAGTTACCAGGTATCACTTTGTTTGATAATGTAAACTTTCATTTTTGAACCCCCTTATGTTGAAGTACACCTCTTTATTGGTAGGCTTTTCAATTTGGCTTGGAAATGTGTCGGCGCCTCACTACCACGAGTGTAACTCAAATCGAATTAAGAGACCAAGTCATAAAATCCACTCTATCGACAAGCGAAACATCAAATAAATTGTCTTTGGTTGAGGTAAAAGTTACTCATTTGGAGGCTCAAGTCACATTTCTAACCAAAGAGAAAGAAGAACTGAGTGATTTTCTAGAAGACACTCATCGTGCAAAGATGATGTATGGGGCTGACTTGTATCAATTACAAGAAAATTGGTTAAAAGATAAAGAAGAGATCCATAGCAAGGTGTTTAACTAACTAACAAATGATCTTTTGGTCTGTGATGAACAAAATAAAAAATGAAGGATACATGCTCGGATGGAGCGAAGCGCACCTGAAATTAGAAATTAAGACCTTTGATCCACCAGAATTTGGGACTAATAGCAAATCAAATGGTGCTTCTGGCCAATTTTTTATTAGCAATACACCTTTGGGTATGGGGTAGACCTTACCAGGTCTAAGATAGAGGTATTCATCATGTTTTTCTTAATTTCTCTTACATGTTCTGCTCATTGGTTGATATCTAGTCTCATTATGCTTTTATAGGGATTGGGTTTGGATGATTCATTTGGCTTGGTGAAAGAAACCAAAGTGCCCTCAAATGTGTCTAGTGGTGATAAGCAAGTTCCGACGGAGGTACCTGAAGTTGGTAAGGTTGTGACAAATCTGGGTGTGCCTTATAGAGATATAAGTGATTTGTTAAAGTCAGCTATTAGACCTTCCTTACATGATGCAGGTTCATCTTCAAATCCCCCCACGCCATAACCTTCTTGATTATAGGATGACAGTGCATCCCTTTAGCCTTTTTTACTTTGGTTGTTTATGAGAATATGATAAAATACTTTTTTTTTGGTGTGATGTTTTTTGGGTACTTGTGTTTAAGATGCCAAGTTGCAAACTTTTTTATTTTGTATGTGGCTCGATTTGGTTATATGTTGTGTACTGCATGTACGCAACTTTTAGCTCTCGATGCCTTGCAAGCATAAAGATTGGATTATGGTTAGATTCATGAGGAAAAATTATCAACACACCAACTGTTTAAGGTGTAGAGCAATTAGTCATTCACAATCCAATTAATTATGCATTGATCCCTTTGTGGCGGGTCACCATGATAGAGTTGGGGTTTATGATTAGACTTGTGCTGAAAAGACATGGCCCACCCTTAGAACCTCGAGGCTTGTAACATTGTTAGTTACTACTCTTATTTTAGTTCCAAGGTTGTTGCAACAAATTAAGGAAATTTAAAAGGACAGGGTTTTGAATTCATTATTTACATAGGACATGCTATATTATTTATATAGTGCATGTTTATCTAGTTACATAACACATGCAAGGACAAAAAGTGGATTTTCAAAAAAGGTCAACGAGTGATTTAAGTTAAGAGTAGTACCTTTTTAGGTGCACTTGATTCCATGGTTGTGGTAACTAGATGCCATTTGGGTAGATGAGCCAACAGGCACCCATAGGAGCCATCCTCAAAACACAAAAAATACCATCCCAGGCTAGAGCCAACTTTCCATCCTTGGAGTGTATGTTGATATCCAAGATAGCTTAGAGTACCAAATCTCCTTCATTTATCGGAAGATGTCTCACTTTTGGATTGTAGTTTTGAGCCACTCATTATTGATACATTGTAGCTTGTATAGTTGCCATTTCCCTTTTATCTTCAAGAAATGTAACAATTTTAAACATAGCTTTTTGGTTAGCTTGACTTTGATATGTTTGTACTCATAGAGAAGGTAGTCTTATTTCCACGGGTACGATTGCTTCTGTATTGAAGGCCAACGAGTAGGGAGTTTCTTTGGTAGCATTGTGTGGGGTAGCTCGATAAGCCCATAAGACAACGTGTAACTCTTCAACCCACTTGGCCTTATATGACTAACATTTTCTTCAATGCCATGATGATGGTTTTATTGTTGGCCTCTACTTGTCCTTTTCCTTGTGGATAGGTAGGAGTAGAAAATTGATGTTGAATGTTTACTTCTTAACATAGTTTTTTAACTTCCCAAGATTCGAATTACGTCCCATTATCTGTAGTAATCTCCTGAGGTATGCCGAACCGACAAATTATGCTTTTCCAAAGGAAACCTCAGATGTTTTTTTCATTTTACCAAAGAAAGGGGTTCTACCTCTATCCATTTGGTGAAATAATTTGTGGCAACCAAAAGGAAGCATTTTTTGTTCAATAGCTATTGGAAAAGGCCCCACTAAGTCCAACCCCTAATGTGCAAAGGGCCAGACTAAGGTCGTGACATGATATTTAAGTGGAGGTTGATGCTACTAAGGAGCACACCTTTGACATCGATCACAGGTACGTGCATAACGAGCTGTATTTGTTTGCATGTACGACTAGTAATAACCGAAATTGATAGCATGATGGGCCAAGGTTCTTTTTCCATTGTGATTGTTGTGTTGTCCTTAATGTATCTAGCTAATAGGTACTGCAAATTAGCTCGAGATAAACATCATAAGTATGGTTCTTGAGCCGATCATCGATAGAGTTGTTCATCTATAATCACATACCCGGAGGCCTGTGCTTGCAACCTCTAGGCGTCTTTCTTATCATGAGGGGTGGTTCCATGCAAAAGAAATTCCATAATAGGGTATCGACAATCATCACTTGAGGTGGTACTCAAATTTACCTCAACCAACGGTTTTTCGACATAGGGCTAGTCTTGATATTCAAGACTCATTGTCTTTCGCTCCACTACACTATGATATATTGCTAAATTGGCTAAAAAATCGACCACTATGTTTTGATTGGGGGGAATTCGGTCATTACAAAATTTTGGGAATCATTGAATCATTTACCTCACTTACTAAAGGTAAGCTCCCATTTGTGCATCTTTAGCATCGTAGTGCCCTTGCACCTGATTCACCACAAGTTTAGAGTCGAATCGGACATATTGGTTTTGCGCACCAAGTAGTTGGGCCATCTCTAAGCCATGCAACATTGCTTCATACTTAGCTTCATTGTTTAAGGCTTCGAAACCCAACGTTACACTCTTATCAATTGCACCACATGGAGTTTCCATGTACACGCCTACCCCTACTCCTTGTTGGTTCGAGGGACCATCAACATAAAGTACCCATATTTTAGGTTCTTATAGAGATTGTTTGTCTTCATTTGAGTGTTGCTAATGAGTAAACTCAATAAGAAAGTCAACTAATACTTGCCCCTTCAAAGCAATTTGCGGTCTGCAGCTGATATCATACCCGCTTAGTTCCATAGACCATCGCAACATCCATCTAGAGAGGTCGAGCTTACTAAGCATGCTCTGCAATGGCTATGTGGTTAGTACGATTATTGAATGAGCTTGAAAATATGGGCACAACTTTCGAGTAGTTACAACTAGTGCCAAAACCAACTGTTCTAAATGGATGTACCTTGATTCAAGGTCATGTAAGGCTTTGCTCACATGAAAAATTGGCCTTTCTTAATTCTCGTTATTTCAAAACAGCATGGCATTGACAGCATATTATGAAATAGAAAGGTATATGTGCAAGATCTCCTTTAGTTTAGGTGCTGAAAGGATAAGAGGGTGAATGAGTTGCTCCTTGAGTTGCTCAAAAGCGGTAGTGCATTCAACATCCCACTGTAAACTCTTTTTCCTCCTTAGTATGAAAAAAATAGGTTTGCATTGGTCTGACAACCGAGACAAAAAGTGTGACAACGTAACTATTCTTCCAGTCAATTTTTGCACTTCTTTTTGGGAGGTCGGGATTTTCATTTCTTGGATAACATGAATTTGATCTAGATTAGCCTCTATTCCTTATTGTGTGACCAGATAACCCAAGAAGCATCCATTAGTAACCCTAAAAGTACATTTAGTGGGGTTAAGTTTAATTTAATGGTCTCGTAAGACAGTGAACACCTCAGCTAAGTGCTGTGGGTGTTGTTGAGCACATTTACTTTTGACTACCAGATCATCTACATAAATCTCCACCATTTCACTAATCTATTTTTCAAAGACACATGCCATCATACATTGAAAAGTTGCTATTGTGTTTTTCAGCCCAAAGGGCATCACCGTTTAACAATAAGTCCCATGTTCGATGATGAAGGCAGTTTTTTCGACATCCTCAAGGTGCATGGGAATTTGATTGTACCTATTGTAGGTGTCTAGAAAGGACAACACTTCATGTCTTGATACTGAGTCTACTAATTGATCAATGTAATGAACAGGATAGATGTCTTTTGGACATAGTTTTATTAAGATCAATGTAGTCAACGCACATCCTCCACTTACTGTTCTTTTTAGGCACCACAACCACATTAGCAAGCCAAGTCAGATATCGTACTTCTCGAACAAAGTTGGTAGCTAACAACTTGTTTAACTCTTCCTTGATAATATGTGCCTTCAACGGAGCTACTCGATGACGTTTCTATTATATATGAACTAGGCACGGATCTGTGTTAAGCTTATGGCTGAAAAATATTGGATCTATACCCAGCATATCCTGCGTTTTCCATGCAATCACATTGGCATGGGTTGCAAGCCGATCTCCATTTTTTTTTCTGTAAAAGTTTTGGAATCAATTAACCAATCTAAGTGACTTGTTTATTCTGCATCCCAATCAGCACCTCTCGCATGGCTTTTCCCACCTCCTATTGATGTCAAGGCTCTTTTGGAGCAAGTAGGAAATGTGGTTTTAATTGCTATTAGGTCAAAAGAGGTGTTGGTGGTTGAGTCCCCCTTGAACATACCTCAGTACTAAGCATCGACAAATGACACTTTCTAGTTGTCAGTTGATCACCCACTATCTCAATAGTCTCTTTAGTGTTGCTATTTTTATTTTTTGATGATAAGTGGAAGTGACAATTGCTATTGCGTGAATCCAAGGACGTCCTAAAATTGCGTTGTAAGGGGAAATTGAACCATCAATCAAGAATAGGGCGTTTACTTTTACCTCCCCTGTGACCACTTCCAACATTAATTGTCTGACTGCATGAGTCGCTTTTCCATTAAATCCTACCAAGAGGGTTTGAGATAGATATAACTTTTCATGTTCTCGACTCATCAATCGAAAGCAGTGATGAAATAGGATGTTGGATGAACTCCTGGTATCAACCAAGATCCTTTGAACTTGATACTTCTCGATTTGTAAGGTCACTATAAGAGGGTCTTCATGAGGGAGTGACACATTGTACAGGTCTTTTGAGGTAAACTTTATAACATGGTCTTCTTTTCTAACACATCCTATCTACTTCACTTGAGTGATAAACTAGAAGTGTTCCCAACGTCGGAGTAACCTTTGGTGTTGACATCGTTCCATACAAGCCTGCGTTCCACTAGAGGTTGTCTTGTTGATCACGTGTGTCATTGGGGGAGTACCACCTTTAACTCTTGATTCTCTTTTTTATTCATTATCCGCAAGTAAAGGAGATTGGCCGGATTGATTTTTCACATACTGTTGTAGTTCCTTGTTGTACTAACCCTTCCAAGTAATGACATAAAGACTTACATTGGTTAGTGCGATGCCCATGCATGCGATAGTATTGCCAGTACTTAGTTTGGTTAGGGTGATCAATCAATTGAATTGGTGGAGGAGGCCATTGAAAATTAGGTCTATATTTTATTTTCATCAAAAGCTCTCTAGGAGATATGGTGAACTCAGTATGAGGTACCTCTTTCATGGGGTACCTAAATGACCTTTTACTAGGTTCAACCTTCCTTTGAGTCGAAGGTCCCTAGACCAATGTATGTTCCACTTGTGACATTTTTCTTCTACTCTCCACCACTCCCATTTCTTCTTTCATATTCACATAGCGATTGGCTTTAGATAAAAGTGCTTCCATCGTGACAAGTCTACTTTTAGCAAGCGACCGTTGCAAGGGGCTACCAAGTAGTAAGGCCTTTTTTAAGGCAACAATAACAGTCTTGGGGTCGTTACTTTCAACTTGCATTATCTCGGTAACAAAACGATAGATCAACTTATAAAGCGGTTGTCTCGGGTTCTGTTTGAGGTTGAACAAGTGATCAATACTATGCCAAGGATGCATATTACATGCATAATGACTCATAAACTGATCGCATAGTTGAGTAAAACTATGAATAGAACAAGTAGGGAGTTGATGGAACAAGGTAAGGGACGACCCTTGTAGACTGGCGGGAAAAAATCAGCATAGTAAGCCCTCACGATTGTCAACAAGAGCCATCAGTAGGCAAAAATGATAGATATGCTCAACAAGATCCCTAGTCCCGTCATAAGGTTAAACTTATGAGGCACGTAGTGAACAAATAACCCTTCCTACAATAGCTGTGGCGATATTGGTGACTGCAACATACTTGTCTAATTCCTGCCTGCTCCTGGCGACATGTTTGCTTACAGCTTGATTTTCTGTATTTCTACTGCTAACCTCTTATACTTTTGCTCCAACTCTCTTGCTTTTGGTGTTGCGAATTGCAGACATTTCATTGATGACTTACGTGTCATTTTCAAATTCGATGTGTAGTTCATCGCATCCTCTTCTCGTCATGTCGGGTTCCTTGACAGAGTACTTGCTCTCCTTTGTTGGCCATACAATTGATAAGCCAGCTTGTCTTGCCTAGCCAAAAGATCTTCAAGTTGTCGATGATGTTCATGTTGTAATTGATCCATCTGATGTTGCAATTGCAAAAAATGATTTTGCATCAAGTCTTGTTCATTTATCTTATTTTCATGGATCAATATCTCTTCCACCGATTCTTCGTTTTTAGTCATGGTTTCACTATTTTGGTTGAAAAAAAGTTCTTTTAGCAAATAGCTTCTCATAGATGGTGCCAAATCTATAAGCTATTTTTTCTTCTGTCTTTCTTATCTGTATAGCGAGTTGGTTTTCTTATTTTATATAGTGATATGTGGGTTGACTTTTCAAATTGACATTGACAGTGATGACAGTTTTTTTGCTAAATTCCAATTCAAAGATCATGAGCTTTGTCTGTCATGTTCAGGTATGGATCTGCAGTAGTACTCTTCCGTAAATGGTATTCCAAAGAAGAGTACTGAATCAAAAGATACTTGCAAGAGGTGCCCGATTGGCAGGTGCCTATTTTTTATGCTACCACTACTCATCTTAATCCATTAAGCTAGATTCAAAAAATGAAGTGATTCTACGGGGTCATCATTGTGTTTGCTTTGAAGATAGTCCTTGTCCAGATTGTCAAAGTAAGGGTGTTCCATAGTTTTTTTTTGCTAAAATCCTCTCTGAAGGGTCATACTTCAACATTTTCAACAAAAGATCAAGCTCATTTTCATCCATATTAGGAACAACTGCTAACATATTAGGAAAAATCGATGATGAATTCTTAGGGATTTGGGCTCCTCTAGGGGAACTCATGCTGGTTTGGTAGTTTGGTCACTCCTAGCCACATTTCTTCATTGGGGGCACCCAATAACTTGAAAATATGTAGGAGCTACTGCAGTTCTGAATCCCCAGGATAGGCCACTTGTTTTATGATCAGTTCAACAAATATACAACCAACATACCACATATCTACCACAATTGAGTAATGGGTGGAACCTAAAAGTACTACATGGGCTCTATACCACAAAGAGTATCTTATGAGTGTACTTCTTAATAGGAAGAGTAAAAACCCTAGCCAGCCTAAGGTCTATTTTCAACATCATTATCTTCGGGTCCATCAAGAAATTATGAGGCTTAATGTAATACTCGAGTTTTTAATCACACGTTAAATTCAGGCTTAGAACATTTTTATAAAATTGTCAGTCAAATGGTAAAAGAAAAAAAATGATAAATATGTGCTAATATTTAATTGGAAGAGATTTTGAAAAAATTGATCAAAAGTCAATAATTTGAAAAAAATTTCATGATATAAAAAGTGGGAATTTCAAAAATTAAATTTAAATTTGAAGGAAAATTTAAATATCAAATAATTGAGATTAGATTTTGAAATTTTGAATATTAAATATATTGTGAGAATTAATCTAATTATTATTTAGTGATTATCAGAAAATCATAGTAAGAAAAACTTAGTAAAAATTTATATTATATCAAATTGTTATAATGAATTATTAAAAAGAAATTGAATTGAATTTTATAACGAATGAATTTAATTTTTATAATTGAAATTAAACCTTATAGAATTACAAAACATCAAATAGAGTTGACTTGAAATTAAATTAAGATTAAATTATGATATATGAATTTAGAAAATTATAGAAAAGCGTAAACGTAAATTTTGAAAATTTAATTCAATTGAGGAATTTGACAAATTAAGTAAATTAAATAAAAGTTATACCAAAAGGTTGATAATTTGATTATTATGAATTGAATAACTAAATAATTGAATGACTAAACTTAACGGGTTAAAGGTTATTATGAATTTCAACTTTTTAGATGTCGAAAAATTATTTTGTGTTTTAGACATTTTATGAAATTGATTTTTTTTAGTTAATGGAATTATGTCATAAGTCAATTTTAGAGTAAAAAAATGCTTTAGGTAGTAAAAGTCAAATTATATTTTTTGAAGAGTAGGCTTGTAGTAAATTTAATTAGAATATAATGATATTTTTTGTAAGATAGAAAATTATAAATTGAGTATAATTTATAATTATGAAATATGAGATAGAGAATAGTAGTTTAATTTATTAAAAAATGATGTGTGTGGTATTTTGAATTTGTTATAATAATAATAATAATAATAATATAAAAGAAAAAAAAGCAAAACAGAAAAGGGGGATATGTAGGGGAGGTCGCTTGGGAGCGGAAGAAAAAGGGGCTCTATCTTGGGGACGCCGATTAACCTACCAAATGATGTTTGTTTCGTGTAAAATGTTAAGAGGATACTTTATTTAACACGAGGAACACTCCTACAGAGTTCAATTTTAGTTTCAATGGTTAAATTTTCTCATTCTTTAGGTAAAGTGGTTTAACCCTAAAACTTTTATTTAATATATTTTCTTGAAAAAAAAAATCATAGATTTGATTGTTGGAAGATGAATATGAGCTATTTGGGTTGTGTTATATGCTATTTGGAATATGTTATTGTTAGGATTAATTTTTTTTTTTGGTGATTTATGGATTATTTATGAAGTTTTTAAATTTTTTTTTTTCGTGATTTAACTAAATAAAAATGCTTGTGTTGATTATTGGGAGTTATCGAGCATGTTTGAAGCAAGCAAAATTTATATAATGATGGTTAGGTTGCATTTTTTGTGATATATGGGTTACTATGGATTTTTTTAATGATATTTAAAATGATTTAGTGAAAGAAAAATCGTTGTGTTGGTTGTTGCAAATTATTGAGTATGTTGGGAATAAATGAAATTTATATAATTTGGGTTTAGACTATGTTTTGATGATATATGAATTATTGTGAATATTTTTTATATCCTGGAAAATTGTGGATGATGACATGTGAGTTTATTGCATTTTATATGCATCATGGTTGTATGAAGGAAAAAAAAAATTGAAGAACTAGTTGTGTGATATGGAAATGAGAATGAAAAGACTACGAAAAGGATAAAAATGAAAAGAAAAGAAAAGAAAAATGAGAAATAAAAGGACCCTAGAGAGGGGGCGAATTAAGAAGGGAGTGAAATCCCTAGGGTGAAAGACCCAAAAGTTTAATCCGAGAAGGTTTTGAATGGGGAGTGTATTTGAATACAGATGTGTATCTTTTAGTAAAAGCCCGAGAACAATAGTACATTGCTTGATTGTGTGTAAGTATTTGCATCATGTTTGCATTTGGAAGAAGGAATTGTATTATTTGTCAATTGTATGTTTGAATATATTATTCAAGACTAAAATGACTTATTTATTTCGTAAATTTAGAATTGTTGATATGTTAGACATATGATTGAATAATAAAAGTGATAAATTTGATTGGTCTAAATTTGTATGGTTAATATTTCATTTAATGTATATAATGTAAATGTAATATTATATTGGGGGATCATGGAAGTATGCATTGTTTAAAAAATATTTCATTTTTTAAAACTTTTACTTTTCATTTCAAAGTTCATTAATCTTTTTAAAAAGGTAATTTTTCAACCATGCACTCAAATAATAAAAAGCATTAAAGTTTCAAAACTACCATTTCTATCATTTTTCCCTTTTGCCACCAACCATCTCCTTTTTTAATTTGACATGACAAGTCAAAGGCCATATTGTTGTCTTTAAAGTTGGACATGTGGCAACTAACATGATTTTTTTTTTCCTTTTTTATCCCCTCTTACATGTATGTTAATACTAACAAATTCAATATTTCAATATAATATATATATTATAATATTTTAATAAATATGTATTATTATTATATAATTAGAATATTAATATAACATGTATATAATAAATAAATAAATATTATGTTATTATTATTTTATATTTTTTATATTTTAATTTAATATCTAATAATTTTTAAATTTTTAGTTTGTTTTAATCCTATTAAATTAATTAATATTATAATTTTTATTATATATAATTATAAATTTCTTTTTTTAATGTGTTAGCTTCATGAATTTTTTATTTTTTATTTATTTTTTCACTATTTCATTTTTTTTCTTTTTTCCCCACCATGAAACCTCCACCTTTTTACTTTTTTTTTTTTTTTTTTAAAGTTTTTTCACTATTTCATCTTTTCATATTTATTGGTTTTAACCTTTTTCGTTAAAATGTTTAATATTTTTAATTATATAAGATAAAAACTTGGTTGTGGTTATAATATTTTGCTTTCTTAAAAATTTTAATATTTTATTTATATAAAATAAAATATTAAAATATTTTTTTCATAAAAATTGTATTTAATTAATTATATCAATTTTCTCTTAATTATATTAAAGATGAAAGTTTTTACATATTGAAATTGTGCACTCATTTGAAAATGAAAATAGGGTACCACTCTTTTATAAAAAAAAAGGCATCATTGAAGTATGTTAAGGGTACCATTGTGGTGGGAAGTATGTATCATTTTTCTTTTGTTTATGATAAGGTATTTTATCGTTTGTTATATGTTCAACGTCTCATGTAATAATGAAATAAGATGAATTGAGTAAATGTTATTGTGCAATATTCATTTGGGAAGCTTGGTAACATATTTGAACCCTTCTCCAACCTTAAAATGTGATTTGGAATACCACATATATCCTTAAGAAAAAAATATACATTCTTGACAAAAATAAGTACATTTTTTTGGAGGTCAATTGAAACTCATTAGACCCTAATGTAATAACATCCACCAAATTCACATTATTTCATTACTACATATATGTTAAAAAAATTAAATATTATAACATACCTTTCCATGAACTAAAGAATAGTGGTGCATACTTTCCACTATAATGGTACTCTTAACACACTTCAGTGTTACTTTTTTATTTTTTTATTTTTATAAAAGAATGGTACCCTATTTTCAAAGGGTTGTGTCAATCTATGTGTAACTTCAATATGTAAAAATTTTAATTTTTAATAAAATTAAGAGAAAATTAATGTAAATGATTAAATATACTTTTTTTTTTTATGAAAAATGTTTTTTATTTTTTATTTTATATGAATAAAACATACCCAATTTTAAGAAAACAAAATGTTAGAACCCTGCTAATATATTATCTTTTCTTTTAATATGTTCAAATTTAGGTCTGAAACCAATTAAAGAGTTTTTGAAACTTTATCCATCTTTCGGTGGACAATTTTAAAGAATTTTTATTTTAAAAGAATTTTTTAATATTGTCACAATTAGTTCTTAAAGTAAATTGTTCTTGGTATAAAATAATTGAAATTTTTCTAAGACTAAGATTATTGATTCAATTTCTAAGTTTGTAGAACTAAGGTTCTTTTGATAATCATTAAAAGTTCCACTACAGTATATACAAAGTTTTCTTCTTCAATGTTAGTGACTGTTAAAAGTATACTTCCCCATCTTGTTTGACTAGCATCAGTTTGAATTATTTTGTATTCACTTTCTAAGAGTAAATGTAAAGTTGGGAGATGCTTTACAAGTTCCTTTATTTTTTGTACAAGTTTAATATCTTCTTGGTTAAAATATCTATGTCATGTATTTTTTGTTTTACTATAAAGGGGTCCAGCTAATCTACTAAGATTTTTAATATACGGTCTAACATAGTTTAATAATTTTAAAAAACTTTGAAGGGTTTTTAAGTATTTGAGTTTATCTATAAAATTATTTATTTTTTGTACTATATGATCTTGCAGTTTTATTTGTCCATTCTCCAATTCTAATTCTAAAAATTCTATTTCGGTTTTAAATAATTTCAGCTTCTTTTTACTGATTATTAATCCATGACTAATTAGTTTTTCAAAAATAAATTCTATGTTTCTAAAAAGTATACAAAAAAAAAATATCATCAATATATACAAGAACAAAAGAATATTTACCAAAAATATTATCCATCATTCTTTGAAATATTTGAGGAGTATTTTTTAGTTCAAATGACATTACATTCCATTCATATAATCTACAGGGACATGAAAATGTTGTCTATGGTTTGCTATCTTCTTCTAATCTAATTTGCCAAAATCCACTTTTACAATTGAGAAAAGTATTTACATCATTGAATATAATTAATTAAAGAATTTTTATTTGGAATTTTATAGGCATCATCATATGTTTTATCATTTAATATTTTATAATTAATAACCATCCTAACTTTTCCTATTTTTTCTTCATTATGGTTTCTTACTAAAAAGGCTGAAGATCTATGAGAACTAAAGCTTGGTTTGATGAGGTTATTCTGCAATAGTTTTTCTATTTGAATTTTGAACTCCTTTGTATCTATAAGGTTACATACTATATTTGTTGTTTTTATTGTTAAATATGGGTTTTTAATTGGTATTTTATAGGTTGTTTTCCATTGAGGTCCTTTTGGCTTGCTATACAACTTGCTATACCTTACTATTTTAGTTTTTACATTTACAAATTCATTTGAGACCTTTTCAAAGTTTTTTTTTTAGCTTTTGGTTAAATAGTAAATTAATTTATTGTTTCTATATCTATAAGTTTTTTTTTTTTTTTATCAAATTGGTTTTATAAAGTTGTTTAATTATTTGTTCGTCTATATAGGTTTTACACATTATATCAATAAAGTTTTCTTGATCTACTTGTTTTTCTAGTAATGTTGGGTTACTAAATTCTTCTAACATTATATTAACTAGTTTTGAATTTTTGTATAGGTTTTCTACTATTTCAATGTTTAATAAAATATCTTCTTGTATAACATTTATAAATTCTATTAGATTAGTTGGATCCCTTTATAGTAAAACAAAAAACACAGGACTAATATATTTTCACCAAGAAGATATAAAACTTATACAAAAAAATAAAGGAACTTGTAAATCCTCCCAACTTTACATTTACCCTTAGAAAGTAAATACAAAATAATTCAAACTAATGCTAGCCAAACAAGATGGGGAAGTATACTTTTAGCAGTCACTAACATCGGAGAAGAAAAACTTTATAGATACTATAGTGGAACTTTTAATAATTATCAAAAGAACCTTAGTTTTACAGACTTAGAAATTGAAGCAATAATCTTAGTTTTAAAAAAAATTTAATTATTTTTAAACCAAGAACAATTTACTTTAAGAACCGATTGTGATTTAAAGTAAAACCTTTCAATTTACAATGTGAAAGTATTTATTACATGGTAAAGATGTTTTTTGAAGAACGGATATCTCAAAGATTTTTTAATAAACTCAAAATTTAAAAACATCACTTCGTGTTAGGTAATACCTCCTTTCTGACCAGACAAAGTCTCTATAACATGCCAATTTTCCAGCAACACGGGTTACAAGCCAAGGGTTAAGACCAAAGACTCTAGTTTTAAAAATTCTGATTTTACACCAAAAACTTTCTTAATAACCCAATTTTTTTCTTCTTTTTATTTATTTTATTTTATTTTTATTATTTTAATTTGACGATATATATATATATATATATATATATATATATATATATATATATATATATATGAGGATCTATGTATATTGCAAATAGTAATTAGTAAAAAAAGAACTATGATTCAAATAATTTTCATTTCCCTACTTTATCTGTTTACCCCATTTACCCTTTAAGGGTGAGAAAAAAGATACAAATAAATTAAATTGCAAATAAAATAAGAACAAAAATTTAACAAAAATTTCTTACTTTTTATTGCTGAATATAGAAATTTACAATTTAAAGATACAACTGACTGTATTTCTCTTGATCTTTCTATTGATTGCTCTCTGATCTTTCGCTTGCTTTCTCTCTCAATTTACAACTCATTTATAGACAAAATTTTTACAATACAACAAACTAAATTTAATTGGGGTTGTTAGCAGTTGGTAGATGGTAGGCAAAAATATTTACAAAGTTTTACAAAGTCTTTGGAGGCTTGGTTAACAATAAATGTAAAGATGGTAAGATTTATAAAATTTGATTTTTCTTTTTTCTTCACCATCCGTCTAGTGGCTTCTTCCTTGTCTTTTTCTTCTTTTTTATCACATGCAGTATATGTGGCTTTGTACATGGCTTTATTGATTATGAACTTCTCCTACTGTATTAAATTCTTGTAGTTGGAGATGCATTTACTGCTTCAATGTCGTCATTGCTAACATCAACGTTCCATTGCATTTTGCAGATTATAATAACTTTTGTCATCAAGGTTTTCCCAAAATCATGCGTCATCGTTGAGGTAAGAAGATATTATATTTACTTGATTTGTTCATTTGGTCTTCTAATTTCATATGAATTAATGTCTTTTATTCCTTATCCTCCTGGTATATATAATTTAGATTATGATTGTGTAAAAGAACTTAATAATAGATTATATGCTCAACATAAAGAATTTAGAGAAACCTATGATAAATTGCATACTTTAAGGACTATTGTAAAAGATTTAACCACAGATATCAAAAACCTAACCTCTCTTAAATATTTGAACGAATACGAAATAGCCATACAAGAATATTTTGATGAACTTTTTGCTACAGAAACCCTAATTAAAAAAGAAATTATGAAATATTATATTGATAATTTATATACTAGTTCACCTAATTAGAAAACATTAAAAATTCATGAACCCTCATCTACAAACCTAAGAGGTAAAATAGTTAAATTTTTTTAGTAGAAACACAATTAAAGATAACAAACATAGTATTACAACAACATAAAAAAAAATTCAGGAAGAAAACCAAAATAATATCAACCACAATAGCATCAATTGTTTAGAAAAAATCCAAAGAAGACAAAGAAAATCCTTAGAAAAATTAATACAGTCCTAGGAATTAGAAAAGAAATAGAACAAATAAAGTTAGAACAATAAAATTTAAAAGAAACACTAGAAAAGATTAACCAAAAAGTAGATAAACTTTTAGAACAAAGAAAAACAGGATCATCGGAAGAACAAAATTAAATAACCTTTTAAAACAATCTGAAAACTTTAGTTTAGGAGAAAAATCAGTAATTAGAACAAAACAAAAAATAAATCATTTTGAACCAAAAAGTTTAGCAATAAAACCATGGAAATAGTAGAAGCTATAAACCCTAAAGATAATGTAAAATAATTTATTGAAGAAAAATTAACAAAAACAATAAATGAACACCTTACAAAAAATAATTAGTTCAAAATTCTAAAATAACTAGATTTTTAAACCAACATACTACAGGTTCAATAGGAAATATTGTATATTTAGACTTAGTATCTCCAAAAACAAAACATAAACTATTAAAAAATAAAACCGATAAATATATGCATTTAGGAATAATTCTAATAGGAATAATAAGACTCCATCGTAAAGAAATTGGAACACTTATAAATATTAACCTTTTAGATACTAGAAATAATATAGTAAGACAAGCTTTTTTAGCTAGCGCAGAAGTTAATATGAACCAAAATTACATAGTCATTGGCTGTATACCTTAATTTTGTATAGATCTTAAGGAATTCACATAAAAAATAAAAATAACTGTAAATACTAAAGGTTATGATACGGAATTAAGAAGTAAGAACCTTAGCATAGCTATAGGATTTATAAGAAAAACCTCTAATGCTCTAAGTCTAAAATGTATGATGGAATTTGATGATATAGTAAAAACCTTTGGAAGAAAGACTGTAAATATGATAGAAGCAGAACCTGTAAAGATAAAATATTTGTTAGGACGAGAATGAGAATTACCTCAAATAAATAAACCAGTAATAAAATATCTAACATCTAGTAGTTTATATGAAAATCAAGATGGAAGTGAAAGTATAACTTTTGGAAACTATAAAACTGTAAATGTAGAGGTAGAGTCAAATAGTGAGATAGAATCTGTAAATGTTATACAAGAAGATATTTTATTGAACATCAAAACAATAGAAAACCTATACAAAAATTCATAACTAGTTAATATAATGTTAGAAGAATTCAGTAACCCAATGTTACTAGAAGAACAGGTAGATCAAGAAAACTTTATTGATATAATGTGTAAAACCTATACGGATGAACAAATAATTAAACAACCTTATAAAACCAATTTGATAAAAAAACTTATAGATATAGAAATAATAAATCAGTTTACTATTCAACCAAAAGCTAAAGAAAACTTATAAACAATCTCAAATTAGTCAGCAAATACAACAAATGTCGAAAAGGAATTTGTAAATGTAATAACTGAAATAGTAAGGTATAACAAGTCGTTTACTAAGCCAAAAGGACTTCAATGGAAACCAAAATAGAACCTTCTAGTTCTTTACAACCAATATATGAATATGGAACAATATTAGATATAGATAATACAAGACCTTAAGAAAGCTATAGAAAATTGGGAACAATCCTTAAATTTAGTTGGTGTAGTAGTATCCTTTGAAAATCAACAAGAAATTTATAAATTTTGTAAAAGCACCCTTAGAGGAGTCGTATTACAATTCTTTAGAAACCATTCCACCTTTATTTCAAACCAATGGATCAATAGTGCCAGCCCATCACCATGTTTATATAAAACACTATAAAAAACCACTCATCCCTCAACAAGAACTAGAATAGGAAATGACCCATTCAAATAAATTTCCAAAATTTTTTACTTGCTTTAGAGCCTTTC
This sequence comes from Vitis cinerea var. helleri x Vitis riparia, assembly GCA_946000715.1. Classification (NCBI taxonomy): domain Eukaryota; kingdom Viridiplantae; phylum Streptophyta; class Magnoliopsida; order Vitales; family Vitaceae; genus Vitis; species Vitis cinerea var. helleri x Vitis riparia. The sequence continues at coordinate 13,279,207 of OX254005.1, read as the reverse complement.
AAATTTATGATTTTAGACCAACTTGAAATAAATTATTTCATCTCATTGGAGAAACAAAAACCATGTCTATATGGAGAAACAAACCTTTAGAACACATTATTGTTCAAAAACTTTTCATTACTCCTGAAAAACAAGGTTTTATAATTGAACTCAGTGTAGAGTTACCATAACTTTTTATAGAAGAATAGTACCCTATTTTCAAAGGGTTGTGTCAATCTATGTGCAACTTCAGTGTGTAAAAATTTTATTTTTTAATAAAATTAAGAGAAAATTAATATTAATGATTTAATATAATTTTTTTATGAGAAATATTTTTTATTTTTTTATTTTATATGAATAAAATACAAAAAAAAATTAAGAAAACAAAATGTTAGAACCACAACAAAGTTTTTGTCTTATATAATTAAAAATATTAAACATTTTAACGAAAAAGAAAGTTAAAACCAATAAATATGAAAAGATGAAATAGTTAAAAAACTTAAAATTAAAAAATATCATGAAACTATCATTTTTATTTTTTTTGAAAAAAAAAATAGCAAAAAAGTGGAGGTATTATGGATGAGTGGAAAAAAAGAAAAAGAAAAAATCATAAAGCTAACACATTAAAAATAATAATTTATAATTATATACAATAAAAATTATAATGTTCATTAATTTAATAGCATTATAAAGAACTAAAAATTATTAAATATTAAATTAAATTATCAATTATTAAATTAAAATATTAAAAATATAAAATATTTAATTAAATAATAATATTTATTATATGCATATTTTAATTATATAATAGTAATAATAGATATTTATAATAATGTTTATATATTATATATTATAATATTGTAAGATATATTAGATTGAAATATTGAACTTGTTAATATTAACATGTAGGAAAGAGGGAAAAGAAAAAAAAAAATCATGTTGGTTGCCACATGTCAAGTTTAAAGACAATTGAATATTTTTTGACTTCTCATGTCAAATTAATAAAAAAAAGAAAATGGCTGATGGGAAGGGAAAAAGATAGAAAGGGTAGTTTGGCAACTTTGATACTTTTCATTATTTGAGTGCATGTTTAAAGTATTACTTTTTCTAAAATACATGAGCTTTGAAAAGTGAAAAGTAAAAGTTTCAAAAAATAAAATATTTTTTGAACAGTGCATAGTTACATGATTCCCCGTACTATATTTTGATATATGATTGTATTCTATTTACCTAAAATTTTGAATCCATTTGGATGTAAAACACCTTACTGAGCAATGTCGAAATGCTCATTCCTTTATTTTCTAAAATTTTTAGATGCAAATATAATTTCTAAAGAAGAATAGGAAGATCAAGAGTAAAAGAATAATAATAATAATTGTTCTTAATTTATATTACCTTTTTGACATGTACTAATTTGAGTTATATGAACTTTTGTAAATTAAATTATATTTTGTTAGTTTGTAAAACATTTTTGGAAATATTTTTTACTTAGTGATTATTGTAAATATTTGAGTTATTACCTTGGGTGATAAGATGATTGGTGGATTTATTATACTTGTGAACATGTGATGATTAGTTTTGAAAAAAAAAAAAAACATATAATAAATCTTAGCTTAATAAATTTATTTGGGATTAAATGTTGATTTATTCCAGAAAAAAAAAATTCAAGTTATCAGGACTGATTACCAGATTGGATAGGTGTAACCCTTAGGGTTAAATCTTTTACTTGGGGATCACGAGCTGAATTCTAGTTTTCCCAAAATTCGGGGCATGACACATAAGGTCCCTATGCAATACCCCATGACCATGGCAGAAAGCAACATCTTTGCATAATTGGTACATCAAGCCGAACTTAATGGTTTTTGTGGGAATATTCTCCATAGTTTGGCGGAATCTTTGAATACATTTCTTAAGCTCAGTGTCCATATACTCAATTAAACACAAGTACAAAATTGTCTTCCCTTATTCAAGCCTTGTTTAACTTCCATCAATCTAACGACATGGGGATCTAAGAACAATATGCAAAGAAGGAGACTTCACGGAGAGTGGTTGGAGGAACACCCTCATCGCCCTCTTTCTCACTCTGTACACCTTCCCATATGTCCCTTCCCTTACCTTCTCCAACTTCTCAAATGCCTCCATCGTTGATTTCTGATTCTCAATTTCTCTCTCCCTAAATAGAATAGGGGATCAAATGAATTTGAAAAATGGAAAAGAGTTATATGGACTGAGGTGATGTTTGTTTTTATTTAATTTTAATTAGAATTTAATTTCACTTAAATCAAAATATAACTTAATAGCTTTAAGAAGTAAGTTGTTTTATTATATTTTATTTCCATTATTTATTGAGCTTTTTGTTTTTTATAAACTAAAAATCAACATATTTGATAAATTACTTTTATATTAATTCTTGTTTGAGCAAAAAACTTATTTAATATATTTCTAAAAATATCAAGACAATAGAAATTATTATAATAATAAAATTATAAATAAATAATTTATATTATCATCCTTAAAAAGTTATATTTATTTTATTTTATATAATTAATATAAAATATTTATAATTTGGTAATAATAAATCAATAAACCTAAATCAAATTAAAGAAAAAAATACAACAATTCGATTATATATTTTTAAATATCCAACATCACATTTTGTGTTAATACATAAAACATCAAATTTATTACAATGAAGAAACATAAAAAATGATAAATTTCTTATAATTGTAAAATTTTAAATATATCAAATATTCAAAATAAGGAAGCCAAATGTACTATGTTACAATCATCATGTGAAGTCTAATAAGATAATAGAATTCAAATGTATCAAATATTTAAAATAAGAACAGAAAATGTAACATAGTACAATTATGATAAGTAATTACACAAATCCAAACTAAATGTTTAAAATTTTCGCAAGGTTTAAATCCATCTCATCAATTCTTTGGCACTTTCCATATCCATCCACAACTATTGATACTCTTTCTTCTTGCAAAATGCATCAGTTGTTACATAATACAATGAATCCTCATAAGTAAAGAGTTTCTTCAAAATCTTCATGCATTTGTTTGTTGACGGTCCTTCAAAATTCTCCAACATGTTCATTATTTATTCACTTCTTGAGTTTGTTTTTTTTCCTTTCTTCGATTTTTTCTTAGAACATTGTACTTCATCATTAATATTTCTTGGCAAATTTTCAACTTCTTTTAAACTAATTAAGGTTTAGTTAGGCATATATGTAGAACATGTCAATGATTCCTCAATACTAGACGCTATTACTCCTTTAGAACTCCAATTTTTAGTCTCAATAGCTAACAGTCCTCCAAACAATCCCTCTAATTCCTTAGCATTTTTCAATGATTTAAAAAAGAATTATTTAGATTCTAGATATTTCTATTTTACAAAATAAATGACAAATTAGTCACACATATAAATAAAACAATCATTTCAAGAATTTACTCAAATCAATAAGAAAATTACCTACACATATTCTTCCCATCTTTTAATTGGCAGATCAAAAGTTTTAATTAAAGAGTGGTAACCATGTCTTGTCATAGTCATCAATTTATTCTATGCGAGATATTGCCTTTTCATGTAATCTCACCCAATCTTAAGTTGTCTTGGAGTATAAAGTCATCTAAATAACTTTTCCAACTCTTGAGATATGTGAGGTCAAACATTAAGCTTTAAACCTCCACTTGATCTAAAGCTTTTATTTGCCTTGTGAAGATAAAGATCAATAAAGTGTTTTCTTTGAATGCGATCAATCAAATTTGTCCTACTAGTTTCAATATTTTGAGTCATTTCTCTACTGATAAAACAAACATCAATTATTAATTTTTATTTTTCAAAATAGGAAAGCAATAAGGATCCAACCCCATATGTTATTGTGCATACAAGACTGCACAAAAATTTCAATTATGCAAATAAACATGCAACAAGAAAAAACAATATGATTCACTTTCTAGAAAATAGAAAACAAATGTACACATAAAACAATTTGCTATACTAGTTAAATCATGCTACTATTGAATTGATGACTCACAAATCTTACATAGCATTTGTTTTTTTTTAACTTTTTGTTGAAAGAAATTAATTACTTTCAAATTTCAAATGATTTGTTTTTTTTTTTTCCTTTTACTTATTACTTATTTTAAAATTTTTTGGATTGAAATAGAATTAAGTCAAAAAAACAAACACCACTTTCATCATGACCACAATAGATAAATGCACTACTACAATTTTACTACTATTCTAGCTATCATAAATGGTTTCTTTGATGAGAATAATATGTAAATGTATATATAAGTAGATGATTTGTTTATATTTGGTTTTGTTGGCATCTTAGATTTAAGCAACAAAAGCAATACTATTTTTTTTTAAAATTGATCTTTAGGGTTAAAATACTAGCCTTAAGTTTAGATGTTTCCAAACATTGAATTGAAGTGTTGAAGAATCAAATAAATGTCATTAGAAGTCTTGTAGACCCAAGATCTTCCACTTGATGGCTCTTCCTTGATCTTGATACACTTCTAATAAGGGGAGAAAGGGTAGAGGCTATGGCTCTCCTCCTTTCTGGAGGTGGAAGTCAACTCTATGGAAAAAATATAGAAACCCTAACACCTAAGGGGGTATTTATAGGGTTCCTTGATGGACTTAAGTGACTTAAGCCCATTGAGGGCTTGAGTCACTTAATCTAAACCAAAACAGATTCTAATTGATTAATTAACCTAATAGGACCTACTAATTAATCAATTAGCCCCATCTAGAGACCTTGTTCATTTACCATAGTGCAACCTTACATAATTACCAAAATGCCCTTATGCGTAAAAGTGAACCTAAAGTCCATCCAACCCTAATAATTTGTATCAACAAGGTACATGAGCTCGAATGGGGACTATTGAGACCCATAGGACAATACTAGCCCTATCAAAATCTAAGTCTGAAGTTGATTCAGTATCCCACTATAAGGAATCAATTGAACTCCTGTGCCTCATGTAAATAACAACAAGACACTAAGTGCTTGAGTCCTTGAACTTCTATTCATTACATTCAATCTCCCTATGAACTAGTGTTCATAGTCTAACAAGGTGAAAACTATCAATATTTTATGACTACCTCTACTATCTTTGAGTTATAGATCCTTCTATTGTGTGTTTAATTGACATGCCTTAGCTTTCCAAGAGCTAATGTCAAGTTCCACTTAGGGAATAGTATGACCATAGTTTTCATGAATGCACCTTTTTACAGTACTAGAAAGTGGAGATATTATGACAAGCTTTTGGCAGGATTAGAAAAATCTGTTATTCAAGAGAATTTTTAGGTGAGGCCTCCATTGGACTGCACCTATAAAGGCTAAGATGTGTTTTAGGTCCATGTGTTTCCTTGCCTACCCATATAAGCTCTCTCAATCCCGCTACTAAAAAACTCAAATATAATTTTAGACAAAAAAATTCGCGCCAATTCCTAACATCAAGCCATATCTTACTAGTACCACTTCATAAGACATCTTCACACAAACAACACCTTCAAGGACTAATTTTTTAGTTGCTCTCTTTTCCATTCCATTACACAACATTGTAGGCTTAGCGTTTCTAGCCGAGACATGACAACTTTCCCCTCTCTACTTCTCACACCTTTCTTCTCTCAGTCTCTCCTTTTCTCATCCTAGGTACTCTCATCATTTCTCTATTTTTTTTCATGCTTCACCTTGATTTGATTTTTTTCTTTTTCAATTTGCCTAACAAATTGTGATTTTTTATGTTTAGATTTTTTTTTTTTTCATTTTTAATGATGTAAATTTATTTTTTTAGATTTAGATTTCATAACTTGTTGGTTTGAGCCTGTTTGTGTCTATCATAGAGCCATTCCTAGGTTTAACCCTTGTTTATTTTTTTCCTTTATGTTCTTCTTCACCTGACTATTACTCTAAATCAATTATGGCGGAGAGAAATTTAGTGGCACTTCTCTCTTGTCATTGCCCTAGGATCTCGCTATCACCGAGTGAATGAGCAAAGAGGGTCAATGTCTCATGTCCACCTCTCACAAATCGTTTAGCCATTTCATTGTTATCTTACAAAGAGGGTCATGGGTGTATTTTAGTTTATTTTTTTCTCATTTATTCACTTGATTTTTTTTTCTCTCTTGAGTATTTTTGGATTGCTACTAGTTTTGTCTTGTTTAGGTTTGTAATTGATGGCTTATTTAATGATAGGTCTAATGTAATTGATTGTTACTGGTCCAATGATTGGACTCTCTTTCTCAAAAACAGATTACCTGCAATGTCAAATTTGTGATAAAAATTTAAAAAGGCTACTTTTGCTAATTTTGCTATACCCGTTAACTTCTGATAGAAATTTTTGAATGGACTAGTCTCACAGTCAAAGGAAAAGGTTATATGTGGATTTGGATATTATATTGTGCAGTCTTTCCTCTCAGATTTTTTTTTTTTCTCATTTTTTTCTTTTGTCATGTCAATACTGCACAAAACATATCCATAAGGGCAAAGTAGAAACTTTCCAAGGAAATGATTCAGATGTGATAATGTCATGGTTTCCAGGTTCTTTAATCAAGCAAATGTTTTTTTTTATATTTTTTATCAAGATTTCTGGTAATGCCTCCATTATCATATATTCATAACCTGCTTCTTTTAATGTTGATGTGCATAAAATATAAATTCATTGTTGGCCCAAAGTATTTATTGTTAGTATTGGAATAAAAATATTATGTGTGGCTTCAATTTGGAAAACTTGTATGACAACAGAGGATTAAACTGGTTGTCTGTATTCTACATCTTTCATCCTATCTTAATTCTTAACTCACCCGATCCAAGAGTTTAAGATGATGAATGTTGGAATGTAAGTTGTCTATAAAATGCCACTTATTTCTTATCATATTTTAGTTGGTATGGGCACATATGCATAGATAGATAGATTTGGAGGTAGACATGATTGCACTTCATTATACTCATTGAGGTAGTTCAAATTTTCTTAATAAGACTTTACTAACAGTTATTTTTGTAGATGTTAATTCTATCGAAGTCTTTATCTATTTTATGCATGACTTGATTTAAGAATTTTGTAAAAAACTTGTCATAATGATCAAAGTGCAGAGAAAAATTGTCTTGCTCATTCTAGTGGGCGGAACACATAAGAAACTGAGAATACAAAAGCATGATTTCAATAAGATTTACATAGTTAAGAAATTCATAAGTGGGAAAATTTTGAAGCTTTGAGGTCTCTAACATCTCTTTTTTTTTGGCATAAACTGATTTTAGCATAGAAATTTTAATCTTGAATAGATACTAGGTGAGATTTTCATGAGTTGAGTATAGACAGCCTAACAAGTTATATGTGGGGCTCTGCTGAATGGAAAAGGTAAAATTGCCTCAAAAGCCAGGTTCTATGGAGTTGTTCTAAAAGTATGTTATCAGTAATGGCTGACTTGTATTTAGAAGAATGGAGGTGCATGATCTATTACTAGATCAATTGTTTTATCTTTTATAAGCAATTAAAATATGCTTTCTAGCATTTAAAGCAATTGCAAACTGATGATAAACAACATTATCTCATAAACCCTTTAGCCATTTTGTTATTTTATATTCATGACTTTTTATTCTGATTATAATCCTTTTTTTTTTTTTTGTCCTAATTGACTTTTCATTACCTGACCCTATGGATGTCCATTGTTTAACATGACTAAATTTGGTTGGCTGAGCGACCGGGATGATTCTTATTCATGACTAACTCCTGTCACTGGCCATTTGAAAATTTTAACTACTTACTTCCTATCTATAACTTAACTAATACACCCTTCCTTGGTGATGTCTTTTCTACCATCAAGCCAATATTTTGGATGCCATCGAAAACAATTTTGGAGGAAAAATAACTACGTATTGTAAAGTGTTTGGGGTGGAACTCTGTGAAACTTGTTTAGGCGTGGTACATTGATAAATTTTGGGTGATGTACTTGGATTTTAGTTCCAAGTCTTCCTAGAAATGGCTTGACCTATTTTTTTTTTCATGAAACATAAACCCTTTGTTTCCCATCTTACTAAAATCTAAATCAATATTTTCTCACAATTAAATCTAGTGTTAGCATTGTTACTTTGCAAGTTTTTATGTATGCTGCTGCAGTTTATGTTATGTTATTGGTCTTAGGTATGAAAATGAACCTAACAATTCACCAAAATAATAATATCAAAAAATAGAAAATGGAGAAAATGTGAAACAGTCATCACTGACCTGAAAATTAATCTATAATTTTTTTTTTAATTTGAAATAAAGCTAAGAGAAAAAGTAAGATGTCAATGTTCTTGCTTTTCATTGCATTGTTTTTGGGCATTTCGTTTTAAAATGGTTTTCTGGGCATTTCATTGAAAATAGTTTTATGGATTGTACCATGGATTTTTTTTTTTTTGCCTTTCTTTTTGAAATGTTGACATCTATTTGCATCTTTGAAGAGCAAGACACAAGAAAAGAAAAACGTTGAAATGACTCTGATGAATTTGAATTTGAACACCAATTTGAATTGAATAATGTTATTTGCAGTCTTCTCTGTTTTTGGACCAACCTTTAAATCAGAAATGCATCATTCTTTTTACCAAATTTGTAGTAACATTAAAGTGTACCCTAGGATTGTACATGCACTATAACTTTACTAATAGTTATGATATGCTTTTGGTGGACGAAAACAAACAAGGAGTTTATCTTTCTCCATCTCTTGCTTTCTCTTGCATGTGCACATACACACAAATATAAGATATTTCACAACCTCCATGGATTTCATTTATGTAAACATAAAATCAATAGCACTATGATTCCATTGTTAGAGGTTTTGTTACTGAAGTTTACTTCTGGGAAATGCCACTTTGCTTTTTTTTTTTTTTTTTTAATCTGTTTTTATTTTCCTTGGATAGACAATTGGAACAGTGTTATGAATGGGTCTAGTTTAGTTTATTCATGCTAACGAATTTTTTTTTCTTTTTTCTGTTCTTTTTCTGTTAGTAACTATGGATGTGAGTCATCCCTGATTGTTTTTTTCTACATGTTTTTGCCTTTTTTATTTTTATTTTTTTTGTTTGTTCCCAAGAAAAAATAGTTCTTGATAATTTTTGCAATTTTTTTTTTTTGTTATGATTAGTCTTGTGGGTTTTCTTGACAATGATTTTCTTGTATTTTTTTTTTTTTTGGCAATTTAGATGTCTTTCACAATATCTCCCTCATACTCTCCTGGTACGTTATGTCTATGCATATTTTATTTATTAAGAAAAACTAATATTTATTTGCTTATTTGATTCCAATACAAAGCAAATAATTGTCATTTTTTGTGTTTTTTATTCCTCTGAAATGAAGTCACTTAATAGTTGCTTTGTTTGGTTGTTGAGAAATACTTGGTGTCACCCAATTTTTATATTGTGGGTTTTAGATCTATGTTTTTATAAAAAAATATTTTTCATTAAATATTTATTAAGCTAGTCATACACAAATATCTTTGCATCTTGAAATTACCATGTCTTCTGAATTGATGTTCGACATACTTTATATATAATATCATTGAAAGACACATTTACCCTTAAAAATCTACACCCCATTAATGGGAATTTATATGATTTTAACATTTTCTTTGATGGGCTGCTGAGAAATATAGTATACTAATATTGCAGCTGCAAGGGAATACATCAAACAAAAATAGAGTCTATCTAGGAATCATCTTAATTGATACACATGTTTACTCAGACTATTTCAGAGGGTATTAGAATTCCATCTTCTGTTTAAACTAAGATGTTTAGTTTTTGTTTTGAGATATGTCATCAATGCAATTGAGATAAAAACTATCAGATAGTGTAATTTCGTGTTTACTCAGATTGGTGAATTGGATTATATTATTTAAAGTACTATAGCAACTAGAAATGATAAAAAGTAGTTGTACTATATCACAATTTGTTTACAAATTATGCTCTTATATGCATGCATAAAACATTATATTTTCCGTTCAAGTATCATTGTGTGACAAAAATTTCTTTTCTTACATGTCAAAGACTTTTAAGTTGTAAAAGAGTGGAAATAGTTCTATTAATGAACTACTTTCAAGTTGACAACTTCTTGATTTGTTTAGCATGTGGTTAAAGTTTTTTTGTCTACAAATGACACTTAAACTGTTCGATTGGACAGTATAGGAAAACATAATATCTATCAAGTTGCTCTTTTATGGTTTGGTTTTTTATTTAGAAATTTTGGAAGTTTTTCCTTTTGTTCTTTGGGTGCATATTTGGATAAGGTCAAATAATATACTTTACCCATTTTGTGTACTTGGAGAACTATGGGGAAATACTACCAATTTTTTTAAAAAAATGAGAAAAACATATAAGTAATTAACTCATAGAGATTATGTATTCTTATATGGGATATGAACAAATACCTAAATTAGGAAGTTGGAGATATGCATCGTAAGCTAACATGCTCAAATTAATTTTCATTCAGGAAATGCCAATAGACAAAAGTTGGATGCAAAAGTCAAAAGTGAGTCTCGAATATGATAATGAAGTTTTAGAGTTCTTGGAATTTGCATTTAGGAATGCACCTTGAAGTGATAGTTTACCTTGTCCTTGTGTTTGTTGCAACACTTTGGGATAGTTAGAAACTATGTTCTTTGGGAAATGCATGGTGAATACAAGTTTAGTGACTTAATCAATACTATAAATGACTTTGAGAATCAACAAGATGATGATATGCATGGATTATTACATGATGCATTTGGGTTGCTAAACACTAATGATATATTGGAACAAAGTGATACTTCACATATTGATCCTAACCCTGAACAACCAAACGAGGAAGCAAAAATGTTTTATAAGTTGTTAGAGGATACAAAACAGAAATTGTATCCTAGTTATACCAAATTCACTAAGCTATCATTTGTTATAAGGTTGATTCACATTAAATGTCTTAATGGATGAAGTAACAAGTCAGTAACAATGTTATTAGAACTATTGAAGGAGACACTTCTTGAAGGTTAGAATTTGACCACCAATTACTATGAAGCAAAGAAAATACTTCGTGATCTTGGACTTGATTACAACAAAATAGATGCATGTTCACTCAATTGCATTTTGTTTACAAAGGACTATGCAAATTTTGACAATTATATAAGATGTGGCACCTCTAGATGGAAGAATGTTGGGTGTGATTCTAATGATTTAATAAAAAATTCAAAGGATAAGAAAATTCCTGCTAAGGTTTTAACACTTTCCTATAATACTAAGGCTTCAGAGATTGTTTATGTCTTTAAAAATGGCTTCCCACATGAAGTGGCATCTACAAGGTCAATAGTATAAATGGGAAAATGAGACATCTTGTGGACTGTTTATCTTGGAAAAATTTTGATATGTTGCATCCTCCTACATTTGCATCAGAGTCTTGCAATGTTAGGCTTGCGTTAGCTAGTGATGGTTTCAATCCATTAAGCAACATGTCTTTTGCTGATAGCACATGGTCAGTTGTACTCATCCCTTATAACTTACCACCATGGATGTGCATGAAGCAATCATTTTTCATGTTATCGTTGTTTATTCCTAGACCAACAGCTCTAGAAAATGACATTGTTGTATACTTACAACCCTTAATAGATGAGTTACAAGAACTATGGGAGCATGGGGTTGATGCTTATGACGTTGCAACTAAACAAAATTTTTGCATGCATGTAGCTGTATTATGGACGATTAATGACTTTCTTGCATGTGCAAACCTTTTAGGGTGGAGTACTAAAGGGCAATATGTTTGCCCTTGTTGTAATAAAGAAACTTACTCTTATTGATTGCAACATGGGAGAAAATTTTGCTACATGGGTCATTGTTAATTTATTCCAACCAATCATAGATTTAGATGTGATAAGAGGTCTTTTAATGGCAAAAGACTAACATAACAACTAAGAGGAAAAGGGAAAATGCCACACATCACCACAATTGGAAGAAAAAAAAGTACTTTCTTTTAGTTGCTATATTGGAAAACACTTATTTTGCATTATAATTTAGACGTGATGTATATTGATAAAAATGTGTGTGACAGTATAATTGAGACATTGTTGAATATTGAAGGAAAAACCAAGGACAACTTAAACAGTCTATGGACCCACATTTTTTTCACGTGCGTTCTCACTTGATTGGCAAGACTTGCTTTAGATTTAAGGAAAAGTTATGTTTTATAAAAATTTGAAGTTGCCACTTCCTTTTATTTATTTTTAAAGGGGAAATCAATAAGAACAAAACCCCTAGAATTACTCTTGACTTTTGGAAAAGCTATTTGTGAAAAACTCGAGTTTGGGTTTGGGGATCAAGTTAACTATCGAGAAGGTACTTCCAAAGAGATAGCACTCCTTTAAGCCTTAAAGAGGTCTCTACTAGCTATTTTGAAGAAAGTATGACAATTAATCAATTGATTGAAGATACCTAGGTAAGGTTAAGGTGATTTCAAAATTTTGCTAATTCTAACAAGCCAAAAAAGGATTCAAACCACAATCATAATAATAGAGAATGGATAATATGCATACTTGGATCTTAACTTAAATGTTATCACAAAGCACCAAATTTAGTTCAGGTATTATATCACTCAACATGCATTTTATAAGAGGAAATCAAATAAACATCAAGGCACCCTAAGTCAATATTAAACATGGATACAATTTCCAATGACATACATATTCATGGAACTTTGAAATAGGAAGATAGAGAGCATACCTGAGTAGCAAGCATCAACGCTTCTATAAAAATAAGGTTAATTAAAAAATAATAATAATGAGATTAAAGAATAATAAAAAAAACTAAACCTATCTACTTAGCATGTCTCAAATCAGGGAAATTTCACAAACATATTCAAAAGTGACCAAATTATCAAAAGCAAAGGAATTATCATTAACGGGGTTGAATATCGGTTCATAAAATAAACTCCAAATAAATATCAAGAAAGATTATATCACCAAAATTAAAAATAGGTAACATTTTTAACATGTCAAGATTAACATCCAATAGGCCAAATTAATCAATTATATTCCAATTAATATCAAATTTATTCACAAATGGGGTACTTCACATAAAAATTAGTGAATGATCATAACAGAAGACTCTACAAGATAAATCTAAAAAAAATATCTAGAAGTTAAGTTTTGTGATGTAAATTTTGAGAGAACATCTCTTATATGTCTAGTTTATCAACCAAGTGACTAAATTAATTAATTAGCTCTCATTTAGTAACATATTTCATAATGATGATAATAGGTCCAGAACAAGGTATCTTTTTAAGGTATTTAACAATTGATTTTTCTAATTAACTTAGAGAAGTATAAAATCATAAATTTTTTTAGAAAACTAGATTAATATGTCTATTTTATATGAAAAATAATCAAAAGGCAATATCACATTCATAACATATTTAAAAATAAATAGATATCTCTCAGCTTTGGAAGAGCACTTGTGCAGTGGGTGCAAGAAGGGAAAATTATATCTTTCAATTGGGAAAAATATTTTCAATATTTCATGTCTAAAATCAATCTCAAGAAGTCAAAAATCAAGCAAAAAGAAAAAAAAAAATCAAATCAAATTTACAAAGATATCTGATAATTTATTTTTACAAAAACACTTCAAGTGTTCAGAACTAGGTAAAAACATAACCAACTAAAGTACTCATTCATATCTTCCATTCCAAATGTGCTTTTTAACTCAAACGTAGTTCCAAATTTGAGTTAAAGAAGTATAACATACCATACAATCAATGGAAAAATTTTAGAAACATCTTAAATAGATCAAATCAAATTTTCTTTTCAAAGATGGAGTAAATTGAACAGGCTTAAAAATGTGCATAATGACATGAAAACAATTTGAGCTAATTACCTTAAATTCTAAAATGTATGTGAACTAACTAGGATCAATCAAAAGCTAATGCTAGCAATCTTAAAACATAAAAAAAAATGACATAGAATCAATTAATCTAATCAAATTAAATTTTAAAAGAAACTCTTAAACTAAAATTAAAAATAATCAATCAAAAACTAATGTTATCAACTTGAAAATATGAATATAATGACGTAGGATCAATTAATCTAATCAAATTAAACTAATCCACTACAATTTTAAAGCAACACACAAATTAATTAAAATAAATTTGGAAACTAAAATTTAAAAAATGATAATGACATAAAACCAAGTAAATTAATCAACTAAATTTTAAAGATTTGGAAACTAAATTGAATCAATCCAAAAAAAATAAAAAATACAATAAGATAATGAAACAAAATCAATATAAAAGATCTAACATCCAACTTAGTTAAAAAAAAAAAAACAATAAAACAAAACTCTAACTTTTAGTCGAATTAAACAAAAATGTAATAAACAAAAGTCTAATTAAAAAAACTAATGAACTAGTAATAAAAAGAATCAAAACTAAAGAACAAAAAAAACCCACTTACCTTTTCAAATAGGTGTGTAGACTGTGGCAATGTTTCCAAGTTGTACGTGTATGGTACAACTTGCATTTCATCTTATGGTGCGTCATGCGGAGATATTCTTTGGTGCGGCTGATTATTTCCTCTCAAAGTTGTAGCCCACGTGGAGATGTGTTGGACTATGCGGTTGCCATATGCTAAGAGGTAGCCCATTTTTTCTCTCAGAAAATCTAGGTAGCATCCCCTCTATATCCTGAGTGGTGCATGCCTCTTTTAAAATTCTGGTAGTGGTACGCTTGAAGATGGCAGTCCACCCCCTTTTTTGGATGATCGTGGAAAGCTTTTCAATGGGCAATTTTCTCCAGATTTCTGTGGGCCGAATCCTTTTCAAAATCATTATCCAGAACGCTTCATATATCTCTAAAAAATCACTCACTAGAATGCTCAAAATCCCCCCTTCCTCTAGACATGGTGGCTCTTCCTTCTAAAAGTTAATAAATCTTCACTTTCCTTCATGGAGTGGTTGCATTTCTAAGCATACCCAAAAATCATCACTACTCAATACCAGATAATCGAACTGCTCCCAACCTTGGACTCGAGATGAAAAGCCACTATAAAGAAACCTTGTAGTGGAGGTCAGATTCATATTTCTTGATGGTTGCTGTAGGTGGCATAATGCCAAACATACACGATGGTCATGAGGAGGAGAGTTAGGAGGATGGGTTTGGATTGAAATTGCTATCTGGGCCTTCTTTAGTTGAACCAAAGGGTGAAGTGGGTGGTCATGCATGCAAAGATTGCATACACATGGGAAGGTTGAAAAAAAAAACTAGTAGGAAATGAGTGGTGGAGGAAGTGGACCCCATGGCAAAGGAATTCCTCTTCTTTTTTAGTTTTGGGACTGTCCAACTAATTTTTGCATTAAGATTTTCAGTTCTTGAGCTTATTGTTTAGATGCATGGAAACGCAGTGAAACATGGAGCTTGATAGACCACAACTGCACCAGCAACAGAAGGCTGTTGCAACAACAGAACTAAACAAAACCAAGATCACTCAAGAACTATGCAAGTAGTTAGGAATCTGGAAGTGTAGTTTGAACTGTGCAAGTAGTTAGAATCTGGTAACGTAGCTTGTATAGATCAAATTATTTCGTGGATTGGATTTCACTTGACTGTCTACGGCTCTATTGCGTGTGCTCGGGGTAGAAGTTTTGTATAAATGTATCGCCATGCTATTAAGTATTTTGATTTAAGTTCTTTTCTTTCTAAGAGGTGGAATAGAATAACCCGGTTGAAGCGTAATGATCATACGTCTGTAATGCATTGTATG